>CM061069.1:85085444-86285444 GCA_030762895.1 Sophora flavescens | reverse complement strand
GCACAATAAGCCCGGTGCACACCCCGGACCGTGGGTGCTCATGCAAAGCAATGACACTATAGCTGCACGATTATCCCGGTGCACACTTTCACCATGGTAAGAACGCTCACGCAAAGCGTGACACTACAGCTGCACGATGATCCCGGTGCACACCTCATCCACTCACAGAGGTGCTCATGCAAAGCATGACACTCGTAGCTGCACAAGTTTAGTTTATCCATTCGACGGTCCCACAAGGACTTCAGGTCTTGTATGTGTCTCACATACGGTTATAGAAACAACACAACTTGTGGACCTCAGACCCCTATGGTCATAACCTAGTGCTTTAACCTCTCATCGAGACCTCAACACATGCTCTATGTCACAACACCTCTTTAACATATTTCATGTAGGTTAGGCACCTCTAAAAATCATCATGATCCTCACGCCCAAAACAACTCATATCTTAGACCACATATATATCTTCGCTTAATCCACTAAGCATAAAGTAAATACCACACAGATCATGCATAACATCAAGTCAATCAAAGATATTTCAAAACATCAACATAGCACTAAATCAATTCAATAAAGATAATAAAACTCAAATCAACCATCAACAGTATAAACATCAACCTAATATCGATCAACCTACAATCCCCGAATCATCATGGATGTTTTATAAAAGCAATTTAAAGTGATTCTGGTCTTGTCGATTATTCGACTTCTAGTAGGGTTTAGGTCGCCCTACATAATTACTACATAATTTACTACTTATCGATTCCGACGATAGGTTGATTCTTTCCCCCACCTTTTAATGCGTTCGGAGGTTTTTCTGGAACTTCACAGACATGCAATCAGCTCCAATGAGTTCCCAAAAAGGGAATTCATACTTCTCCAAAGCAAGCAGGAACATGAAAAACATCCCAGAGAGACGATCCAAGCATTGAAACAACCAGACAAAATACTGAATTAATTTCTCAACAATCAAAATATAAATATAATTCAATAATATATTTAATTTCTCAAAAACTCGTTGATTTAAATCAAAAACAGATTTGGGGTTTTTAGGCTCAAGGTTAAAATTGGGCAAAAATCAATTTAACAAGAGATTGACAAAAATTGATTTAGGGAGACACTTATTCATGCTCCCAATTTAAGAAAACACCAATTAATTTCAGATTTTGAGAATTAAAATCAAAACCTAGGGTTAGGGTTTCAAAATCAATTTGGGGGTTTTGAATCTGAGCAAAGGAAGTGAGAAAACCACTTACCCAAGGAAGAAGATGAAGTTGTGGTGGCTACCAGGACCTCCGGCATGGCGGCTGCGGCAGCAACCACGGTGGAGAATGGCGGCGGACAGCTCCTACCGCGGTGGCTAGCGCGATTTCGCGCTACAGGAACAACCGAGACACGATCTGGACAAAGACGCGAACCAAGCGTGGTGTCGCGGCGTCGGAGCTCCGGCGGGCGGTGGTTACGGCGGTTCCTAACCAGAAGGATGGGTTTTTGTGTGACCCACACAAGGAAGAAGGAGGGGATCCAAACAGTGGCATCAAGGGAACATTTCGGTGGCTGGAATGGAAGCCCCGCAGTGCGCATCCGACAGTGGAGCTCGCGGGGTAGGCGCGATTTCGCATGGAGGAGCTCGACCTGGACGCAACAGTGACGCAAATCGGAGGAGGCGAGCGGAACACGGCGTCACGCGGCTCCGACGGCGACGCAGGCTGTGATCGCGACTGAGCTGAGGTGGGGGCGCGGTTGTGCAAGGTGGGAGAAGGAAGATGAAGTTAAGGGAGAAAGGGAGAAAGCAGCAGCAGAGAAAGGAGAAAGAAGAAAGAGAAAGAAAAAAAAGAAAGAGGGAGGGGGTTACGGGTTTTCTGAGAGAGAGAAAAGTGAGAAAGTTGGGTTTTAAGTTAATTATTTAGTAATAGGTACAAAATGAGTGATAAAATATTAAGCCTAAAATAAATATGTTTTTACTTTTTGGAATCTAAAAATAAAGGTTGATAAATATATGATTTCAAATTTCAATTTAGAGTAAAGATTAATAATTGAACTGATCAACTAAGAAAATACTCGGTCCAAAATTTAATCTCCGATTAAGGTCAAACCAGTTTATTTTCAAGTCTAAAATTAAATTGAATGAAAATATGAAAATGCTTTTCTCTTAAACATATTATAAAAAATATTTTTCTGTACTGGTAGTAATAGTGACAATAATGTAACTTATTGTCTAGTAAGTGTGCATTCACTGAAATAAGTCAGTGTTAACGCACCCAACAAAATAATTTGAAGAGAGTAAATTAATTACTCAAACTAAACCACATAACAAAATTAACATAAACATCCAAATAAAAAAATTAATCATATGTTTAATTATATTTTAACCGGTTAAACAGCGTAACTAAAAACGGGCTGTTACATTGTTCGCGGGGCGAACCAGAGAGGATGACATTCTGCTGTTCAGCTGGCTTTCAGGTTCGCGTGGCGAGAAGACTCTCGCGAGGCGAACACCTCCAGGATTGCTATTTCCCCTGCTTCTTTATTCCCTTAACTTCTAAGTTAACCTGAAAACCATAAAATATCCATAAGTGCTTTATTTGACTCAAAACTGGCTAAATTAACCTAAAACTACTTTAGAGACTCAAAACCTTGCTTGAGGACAATCTAATCTAATTTGGGTGAAAATGAGATATAATTAGCACAAAACCCTGGTTATACTAGCCATAAAACTAGATGAGCCAGAGGCTTATCAATCGTACAGATCGTTTTGCAATTTCAATTGTTCTATTTACTTTTTTGTATTTTCTTGAAAGTACTATGAATTTTCTCATAAAGGGACAAGGCATTAACCAGATAAAACAATTATAAAGAACATACGTTCCATTGAAATAAATATCAATCATTTGAAATAATTTCAATGTGGTCCAGATTGCATTAAATCATATTCAAGGTAGTAAAGATATAGACGAAGTAGAACCGTCTACAGGCACTCAATTTTAGAACGCATCAACACAAGGTTTTATTTTGCTCTTCCACTAATGTGGTAGAAGCGCTCGACCACACAAGTCTTTGGACTTGCTAAGTCCTTAGAGAAACTCCCTCCAATGACGTGGCACTATGGGCGTCTATTGAATTTTAGTTAGGCAATATGGATGTATACTTGTGTTTCAAGGAGAGCACTTGGTCGCGCTGTCGCCACGCGCCAAAAAGCGAGCGTTTTACAAAAATATGTAGATAGGGAGCGACAACTCGAGTATCGTCTCTCAAGGACTCTTGGGTGTTGTTGTTAACAGAAAAAGTCAGTTTTTGGGGGGTTTGGATTGAATACAAATAAGAAACAAAGCAAAACAAAGCAATGAAAACAAGGCAGTTCAAAGAGATTAACAAATAGCTAAAGACGATTAATCTACTGTTCTCGGTTTCCCCACTATCATTGGTTCATGTAAATTCCAAGCCCTAAGCAGATTCTAATCCCCTCTCGGTTGTAGCAACAATTTACAAGCGAAATCACTACTACAGATATATGTTCCTATTCCCGAATTAAGAAAACGGGGTTAAGCCCTTCGTGAACTAAGCGAACATGAATGAACACATGCGAATTAAGCAAACACGATTTGATATAGGAACATAACATCACCGAAATAAATCAACACAACACTATACACTCCTGAATTAAGCAAACAGAAACATATAGCATCGCATTGAAAAGAGAAAATCAAATAAAACAGGAATTATAGAATCTCAAGTATGGTAATGGAAACCAATCGCAGTAGATTATTCAAGGAGACTAGTTCTCCATTACAAAAGGGACACAAAAGAAAAGAAAAGAAAATAAACTACTGAAACTACTACTACTGACTAACTAGTCTTCAGTTCTGCCTTCAAACAGGCTTATATACAACTTCTGGATTCCACAGACTCGTGAGGCGAACATTGTCTCGCGACGCGAATCTTACGAACAGTCTACAACGTTTGGTCTTCTCGCGAGGCGAAGCACGTCTCGCGTGGCGAGGAATGGAAAAGTCATGCCTTCTGGTCTTCAACCTCGCGAGGCGAGTCAGATGTTCGCGGGGCGACACAGAAAGGATTGCAAATTTTCTGGCACAGTCACCTTCAGGTTCGCGAGGCGAATGCCTTATCACGGGGCGAAAGCTCCAGATTATTTCTTTTTATTAACCTGAAACAGAAAATAGCATAAGTGCTTTATTTAACTCTAAATCAACTAAATTAACCTAAAAATACTTTACAGACTCAAAATTCTGCTTAAAGACAATCAAGTCTAATTTGGGTGAAAATGAGATAAAATTAGCACAAAGCCAAGGTTTTTCTAGTTATAAAACTAGACTAGCCAGAGGCTGATCAAAATACCCCAAACTTAAACTTTGCTTGTCCCCAAGCAAACTAAAACTCAAAAACTTAAAAAGACTCAAGACATGGCAAGCTTAAAAGATTTAATCAACTTTGCACAAATTTCAAGCAATTCACCAAAACAATTTTCTTCAATGTCCCCCCCCCCCCCCCCCCATTTCAAACAAAGTAATCCCCACATGCATTCACTCTAAACAATTGAGAATTTCATCATTCAAGCAATCATAAATCTAAGCAAGGGATCCAAGTTACACACAAAAGAGAGATCACCAAGTTCAAACAATAGCCTTCCTCACAAGGGAATTTAGTGTTTCACTCAATCACTCAGTTTGTCAGGCTAACAACATTTCAATCAATTTCACTTTTAAGAGCACTTCCCATGAATTTGATTTTCATCTCAAAATGGTTCCCACGAAAAACATGCATGCAACATCAAAAGGTCTTTTATGGTTGTAATGGGGCCTGGCTAAGGGTAGGATTTACAAAGGTACTAGGCTGAAGACCCTAGGAACTAAGAGAGCATGAGACATTTTACACTTGAATTTCCTCTCAGATTCTTTTTTTCATTTTTCTTTTTGCCTTGGGTGACTACAGCCTTTTCTTCTAATACTTTTTTTTTCCTTTTATTTTCTTTTGGCCTTTGGCTCCAACCTTTTTATTATATTTTTTCCTTTCAATCCCAAACAACACATTATACCTTGTAGCCACCCCAAACTTAGTTTCTTGCAACCATTCTCTTTGCTAAGATTCCATGCCCTCCTAATCCTAAGATCAGGTTAACATGGTTTTTCCAGATTTTAGCTTATAACATAAGGTCAACAAGAAATAATAGGCTAATTAGGATCAATGGGGCTAACTAAGGAACATGCATTAGGAATTGGTTCTTTTTAAGCTAAGTAGTTATTTACAAAGAAAATGCCTAAATCATCTGAAGCAAACACATAAACATGCAAACCAAGAAGAGATTCAAGAAAATTCGGGAAAGTGCAACTTAAAAGTGATTTCACACAATCAAAAAAAATGTTGGAGGCTCAAATCCTCACCTGGACATTTTTGCAAATTGTTTGACAGAGATTCTATCCCTAGTGTGTGCTTCCTATCACCCCAAACTTTTCATAAATCACGCCATCACAACAAAATCTCAAAGTTTAGTTTTCAATCACATGGGGATCATTATTCGATTTCAAAACTTAGGGGGAAACAGTCACATAATCATGCAATCAATCTATGCAAAAATCAATCAATACCAATAAAGCTTGCCGACACAAGACTCAACTCACAAATACTCCTGATCTTCTCAAATTATTCAGGAGCTTTATTAAAAACAAAACAGAAATAAAGCAAGGAAAAGAAAATTAAAAAGAGCAAGGTTCAGAAAAACTCATGGGGGTGGTTCCACCAGGATCCCACTGTCTGTGATATAGTGGCCACGGAATGCCCAAATTGCAGTATGATCCTCCCGGATCCCATGGCCTACAGCATAAGTATGAGAGCGGGCGCCTGATAATCTTGGTAACTCCGCCAAGTGCGGCGGACTTCTCACTCCTTCTCGGGTCAAAGATGACCTCTTTCTCAACCTTGTCCATAAAGTCCTCCCAATAAAATCGGGGTTCAACCCCTTGGACTGGCCATGGTTCCATCACCGGTTGTTCCACAGGGGAAGGTGGCAAACAGGTAGCTAGGATCTCTTGTGTTGCTTCAATTTCTGCATGATCTTCATTCACTGCACTGATAAATCCATCACCTGTTAAACCTGCAGAAATTTCAGCACACACCACAGAAAGGTTAGAGTTAGTACAGTCAGTAGATATATTACAAGAAACTGAGGAGGGTGGCTGCTCAATGGATGGCATAATTGGAGTAGCCATGATGTCAAGAGCTTCGGCTGAACAGACAGCTTCACTCTCACTATCACCCTACAAAATAGAATCAAGAAACTCAGCACAAACAGTACACGGGTTAGTGTCAGTACAGTCAGTACATGTAGTAAAAGAAACTGAATTAGTAAAGGTCTGATTGTCTGGAATTTCAGCGCACGGTTCATCCACCCCATCACTTTCAACACATGCATTTGATTCCACAGGTTCTTCATTATCCTCAAGATTATTGCCTTGATTGTAAGGGTGGAATGTATAAGCTCGAGGCCAATAAGTAGCTTCTGTCAGAATGGGGCATGCCTCATACAGGTGCTCAGGAGAGCCGCACATGCCACGAAACCTTGTCTGCTTAAACAATTGCTTCAAATAAGTGAGCCTATCAGTAAGATCCATAACCAGACAAATTCAGCAAAAATGTTTTTTTTTATTTATTTATTTTCTGCTAATAACACAACAAGAGTCCCCGGTAACGGTGCCAATTTTTGGTCACGCTGTCGCCACGCGCCAAAAAGCGAGCGATTTACAAAAATATGTAGATAGGGAGCGACAACTCGAGTATCGTCTCTCAAGGACTCTTGGGTGTTGTTGTTAACAGAAAAAGTCAGTTTTTGGGGGGTTTGGATTGAATGCAAATAAGAAACAAAGCAAAACAAAGCAATGAAAACAAGGCAGTTCAAAGAGATTAACAAATAGCTAAAGACGATTAATCTACTGTTCTCGGTTTCCCCACTATCATTGGTTCATGTAAATTCCAAGCCCTAAGCAGATTCTAATCCCCTCCCGGTTGTAGCAACAATTTACAAGCGAAATCACTACTACGGATATATGTTCCTATTCCCGAATTAAGAAAACGGGGTTAAGCCCTTCGTGAACTAAGCGAACATGAATGAACACATGCGAATTAAGCAAACGCGATTTGATATAGGAACATAACATCACCAAAATAAATCAACACAACACTATACACTCCTGAATTAAGCAAACAGAAACATATAGCATCGCATTGAAAAGAGAAAAGCAAATAAAACAGGAATTACAGAATCTCAAGTGTGGTAATGGAAACCAATCGCAGTAGATTAATCAAGGAGACTAGTTCTCCATTACAAAAGGGACACAAAAGAAAAGAAAAGAAAATAAACTACTGAAACTACTACTACTGACTAACTAGCCTTCAGTTCTGCCTTCAAACAGGCTTATATACAACTTCTGGATTCCGTGGACTCACGAGGCGAACATCGTCTCGTGACGCGAATCTTACGAACAGTCTACAACGTTTGGTCTTCTCGCGAGGCGAAGCACGTCTCGCGTGGCGAGGAATGGAAAAGTCATGCCTTCTGGTCTTCAACCTCGCGAGGCGAGTCAGATGTTCGCGGGGCGACACAGAAAGGATTGCAAATTTTCTGGCACAGTCACCTTCAGGTTCGCGAGGCGAATGCCTTATCACGAGGCGAAAGCTCCAGATTATTTCTTTTTATTAACCTGAAACAGAAAATAGCATAAGTGCTTTATTTAACTCTAAATCAACTAAATTAACCTAAAAATACTTTACAGACTCAAAATGCTGCTTAAAGACAATCAAGTCTAATTTGGGTGAAAATGAGATAAAATTAGCACAAAGCCAAGGTTTTTCTAGTTATAAAACTAGACTAGCCAGAGGCTGATCACACTCATCTACTGACGTGGCTACTATGGACGTCTACTGAATTTAAGTTAGCCATCTATTTAACGATTAAAATATACTTTGGATGGGTAATTCTTTGCAAGAATCCAAGCATTGTATACCTTATATTATTTTGGATATTCCTGCATAAACTGAACTCACTTGTTAGCTCTCAACTAACACTTTGCCAAACAATTTAATCCTTTTGTTAACATCAAAACCTAGAGATTAAATAAACCATAACCACTTTGGTTCCAACAGTATGTATTGGATATCTGGTAGACCTTGTTTGTTTATCTACGTAGCATGTTAGACAAGCAGCTTACTAGAAGGATTAGTTCTTGGGGATGAGGTGTAGTGAGCAATTGGTTATTGAAAGAAGGGGTTATTAAGAGAATTCATTTTAAGTACTTGATATAATCTAGAATCGTGGAATACACTCTAAGGAACTGAGATTGTGATTGGGTATATAGCGTAGGCAGTCATGGTGGTATTGATCTTGGTGCTAAATGTAAGAGTCGGATGTTGTAATCAAGTTTTCTAGTGGAGTAGTATTAAGAAGAGAGAAAGGAGTAAGTTTGGATTATGCCCTTCAAGGCGATGGATTTAAATCAAAAAGTTAAAGGACAATGAATAGAAAGTAGTGGTGGATAAGTTCGAGGATAAATAGCATGTTATAAGAATGAATTCTATTACGAAGTTACCACTGTTAATTAAGGGAAGACAGTGATGAAAAATACGAGGAATGATCTTTAGATTAAGAAGCATTGGTAAGATGTTACCCAGTTTTGAGTTAAGAAATTCTGAGGACCGAATTTTCTTTTACGAGGGGTAGTAATGTAACAGCCTGATTTTAATTATGTTGTTCAACCGGTTAAAATATAATTAATTGTATTTTAATTTGAGAGTTAGAAAATGTTTTTGAATAAAATAAAATCATATTCATAGTCTACTTTATGGTAGAGGATTACGCTAAAATTTTGGGTTGAAAATTCAGACGACACTCGATCTGCGTTTTCACTGACAGTACAAGTTTACTGAGCTGAAAACCTAATTTTGAACCGTGAACGAAACAGTTAGTATTTTTGTGATGTTTTGTATGATATTGGAAATTTCCGAAAATTTGAGTTCGGAAATAAAATATGATATTTATTCCGGGTGAAATACGATCGGAAACTTGAACCGGATACGCAATGGAGCAGAAAAGGGAGCCCAAAAGAAGTTAAGTGACTTGATGGGATGTGATGGACATGGGTTATGACACTCCAAAAGTGTAATCATCACACTTTTCAAATTATATCATATTATATTCTAAAAACCCAATTTTCTCTCTCTTCTTCAACCAAACAAGGCATAAGCCAAAACTTGGCCATCAAGACTTACCTTCCCCTTCTCTTTCACATCAATCTCACCCCTCCCTCTATAAATACCCATTTCATTTTCTCTTCATCACTTTCCTACTTCTTCACTTTCTCATTTTTAAGTTTCTAACACTTAAAGTTTCCATTTTTACTTAGTTTCAAGCTTCAAGTTCTTCATACGTTTTCTTTCTAGTTTCAAGGGTAACACTCTCATACTCTTCTTTTGCAAGTTTTTCACTTATTTCATGAGTTTACTTTATGTTTTCTTAAAAAGTTCTTAAAGCTCTTTTAACTTCTAAAATCTCTAGAAAATGGTAGAAAAATCCTTTTGAGTTGAAACCAATTTCTATGAACTTCTATTAATCTTTACTTTCATATTCTAAGAGCTTGTATCAAACAAACATCTCTAACCTATTTTGACAAGGATGGCCGAAACTATGTATTAGTGGCCTAGGAAGTTTTGTTTCAACTTTTTGAAAGATGATCATGTATTTGAGCTTCTAGATACCTCTTGATCTTAAATCTAATTTCTTGGAAAGTTTGAAAATTCCTAGCTTGTTGATTCCATTATGGCCGAACCTAGTAGATTGTGGACCTAGGATGTTTTGTTTTCATTTTCCAATATGATCATGGACTTGAGCTCCTTAATACATTTGGATGCTAAGTCTAAGAGATTGGAAAGTTTAAAGATTTCTAGCCTATTTAACCTATGATGGTTGTGAACCTAGGATGTTTTCTTTTCATTTTCCAATATGATCATGGACTTGAGCTCTTTAATACATTTGGATGCTAAGTCTAAGAGATTGGAAAGTTTAAAGATTTCTAGCCTATTTATCCTATGATGGCCGAACCTATGATTTCTGAACCTAGGATGTTTTGTTTTCATTTTCCAATATGATCATGGACTTAAGCTCCTTAATATATTTGGATGCTAAGTCTTAGGGATTGGAAAGTTTGAAGATTTATAGCCTATTTCTTCTATGACGGCCGAACCTATGATGGTTGTGAACCTAGGATGTTTTGTTTTCATTTTTCAATATAATCATGGACTTGATCTCCTTAATACATTTGGATGCTAAGTCTAAGAGATTGGAAATTTTGAAATTTCTAGCATACTTATACTAAAGAGGCGGAAACACTAACATAAAAGGGGTGAAAGGTTTTTGATTGATTTGTGAAATCTAATAATTGATTCATACTCTTTAATACTCTAAGATCATTGATCTAAGAAACTGTGTTGTTTTGAAAACCCTAGCCTATTTTGTAATACAAGGCCAAAACCTACCCTAAGTGGTTGGATGATTTTTATTCCATATTTTCAAGTTATAGCAATTTATCTAAGTTACCTAGAACATATGTGATAATTTTGCAAAGGATATGTTGAGAAAAGAATCCTAACTCTAATTTGAATTAAATGGCCAAACCTAGCCTAAAGAGAACACAGATGAGTTTGTTTGATTTATTGGTTATTATGTTGATTGGTTGAAGGTGGAGTTAGTATGTTGTGGTGTGACAATGAGGAGCTTCGAGTTCGGGAGTTCGGTGATAACCCGGGTGGGGGGAAGAACCAACCTATCGTCAGAATGGATAAGTAGTAGATTATATAATAATTGGGTAGGACGACCTAAACCCTACTAGTAGTCGAGTAATCGACAAGACCAAAATCACATTGGAAACCTTTTCTGAAAAACCAATGGCGATTCGGGGATTGTAGGTTTATCGATATTAGGTTGATTTTATATTTTTGATGGTTGATTTGATTTTATTACATTTATTGAATTGATTTTGGTTCTATGTGGGTGATATGGGACTATTTTGATAGATGTTGTGTTATGCATGATCTTCCTGGTTTGTATTATTATGCTTGGGGGTTTTTCAGCAAAGATATATATGTTGTCTAAGAGATGATTGTTTTGGGTGTGAGGATAATAATGATTTAGAAGTCCCTGACCTAGATGATGTATGCTAAAGAGCTGTTATGGTATAGAATATGTGTCAAGTTCTAATGGAAGGTTAAGGCACTAGGATGTTGTTAAAACGGGTTGGTGAGATTCAAGTATAGGTGTTGTTGTCCACAACCATGTATTGGTAATATAATACACAAGGACAAAAGTGTATTTGTAATATAATACACAAAGACAAAAGTGTATTGGTAATGTAATACGCATGGACATCTGTGTATTGGTAATATAATACACCGTGTATTGGTAATATAATACACGTAAAACACTTCTATGTATATAATACACCGTGTATTGGTAATATAATATATGTAAAACACTTATGTCTATTGGTAATATAATACACGTAAAATCAAGAGTTCTCGTGAGACCACTTCCACCTTAGGGAATGGGGGTGGAACACCTTAACGTGAATATGGGTGGAACACCTTAACGGGAATGGAGGTGTGCACTAGGTGGAACATCCTAACGGGAATGAGGGTGTGCCCCGATGCAAATGAGGGATGGTGACAGGAGCGGTAGTGTCCACGATAACGTAAAAACATGGTGACAGGATTAGATAGGTTACATTAAAATATAGTGTTAGATTGCCTGAGAGTAAGGGTAGAGGATGATATATATTAACTTGAGGATGATTCGTTAGTTATGTGCATTGATTGTCTGTGACAATTACTGTATAATTTACTATGACTCTTTTCCGCTTTTTGATGATATAACTACTTCTTATCCCCTGTATGTTTCTACACGTTGTATTTTATCTCCTTGTGGAATCATACGAGAAGACCCTATGGATGAGTGTAACCAGGAGGAGTTGGATGGAACTCCCTACGAACCGGAGGCTGGAGGACGAGCTGTGACCCATGGTAATTAGGGTCTAGTTAATTATGGTCAGTACGTCTCGTGAGGCGTATTTTTATATGTTTCTGCTTTGTTTAACTTTGGTATAAGGATATGTATGTGAGGTATCCTACTGAGAGGATACCCTCAACAGTGTTTTGTAATATGTTTAATATACTTAGCTTGTGATGTGTTTTCTATATGAAGTCGTGTACGTTATAAGTAAAGTTTTAACTTTTTACGTATTTTCACGTTAAGCATGCAATTAAATAATTAAATAATGTGGTTTTAATCTAATGACACAAAGGGGCACAGTGGGGTGTCTCACACAACCTCCTGGTTTTACAAATTTTGAATTTCCAAACCATGTTTTCAAATTGAAAAAGGTATTGTATGGTTTAAAGCAAGCCCCTAGGGCTTGGTTTAAAGTAAGCCCATAGGGCATGATAACATTGATACCACACTTTTTTATCAAAAACAAAAAGCATGATATCTTACTTGTGCAAATTTATATTGATGACATAATATTTGGTGCCACTAACGAAGCTTTGTGCAAGGACTTTTCCAAAATTATGCAAAGTGAATTTGAAATGTCAATGATGGGGGAGCTCATAATCTAATGACATAAAAGGGGCACAATGGGGTGTCTCACACAACCTCCTGGTTTTACAAATTTTGAATTTCCAAACCATGTTTTCAAATATAAAAAGGTATTGTATGGTTTAAAGCAAGCCCCTAGGGCTTGGTTTAAAGTAAGCCCCTAGGGCATGATAACATTGATACCACACTTTTTATCAAAAACAAAAAGCATGATATCTTACTTGTGCAAATTTATATGGATGACATAATATTTGGTGCCACTAACAAAGCTTTGTGCAAGGACTTTTCCAAAATTATGCAAAGTGAATTTGAAATGTCAATGATGGGGGAGCTCATAATCTAATGACATAAAAGGGGCACAATGGGGTGTCTCACACAACCTCCTGGTTTTACAAATTTTGAATTTCCAAACCATGTTTTCAAATATAAAAAGGTATTGTGTGGTTTAAAGCAAGCCCCTAGGGCTTGGTTTAAAGTAAGCCCCTAGGGCATGATAACATTGATACCACACTTTTTATCAAAAACAAAAAGAATGATATCTTACTTGTGAAAATTTATATGGATGACATAATATTTGGTGCCACTAACAAAGCTTTGTGCAAGGACTTTTCCAAAATTATGCAAAGTGAATTTGAAATGTCAATCATGGGGGAGCTCAACTACTTTCTTGTGTTGCAAATCAAGCAATCAAAGGAAGGATTTTTCATAAACCAATCGAAGTATTGTAAAGATCTTCTCAAGAAGTTTGGGATGAACAATTCAAAGGAGCTATCCACTCCCATGAGCACATCATGCTACCTTGACAAAGATGAGAATGGTAAGTCCATCGACGTAAGTAAGTATAGAGGTATGATAGGCTCTCTCCTTTATCTTATTGCTAGTCGCCTTGATATCATGTTTAGTGTCTGCATGTGTGCACGGTTTCAATCGAACCCAAAAGAATCATATCTTGCCGAGGTAAAACGCATTATGAGATATCTCATTGGCACACAAAATATGGGTTTATGGTACCCAAAAGGGGCTGACTGCACCCTGATTGGATACTTGGATTCTGATTTTACGGGTTGCAAATTAGACTGAAAGAGCACTAGTGGAACTTGCCACTTATTAGGAAATGCTTTAGGTTCTTGGCATACCAAGAAACAAGCAAGTGTGGCTTTATCCACCATCGAAGTGGAATATGTTGCGGCGAGTAGTTGTTGTGCACAAATTATTTGGATGAAACAACAATTAAATGATTATGGAATTAATCTTAACACCGTTCCAATAAAATGTGACAACACAAGTGCCATAAACCTCACAAAGAATCATGTGTACCACTCAAGGACTAAACACATTGAAATTAGGCACCATTTCATTAGGGATCATGTTCAAAAGGGTGATTGCATTATTGAATTTGTTTAAACATCTAAGCAACTCGCAGATGTTTTTACAAAACCCTACCCAAAGAAAGGTTTTTTTTTATAAGAATTGAATTAGGGATTTTGAGTCAGTCATGCATCAATTAATATCTGCATATTACACCTTGTTATTTGCTGATATGTTTATTAAGTGTGAAGGCAGAGAGGCAACAATCGATTAGCATAATCGATTATGCCAAAATGGATTTTTTAGTTCAGCAAATAGAGAGGTCATAATCGATTATAATGATCGATTATGCCATCACTGACTTTTTGAGCAGCGTGGACAAAGGAGTGATAATCGATTGTGGGAATCGATTATTCTATGAATATCAATTCCAAGAAAGTCAATTAATCGATTACATAATCGATTTGTGTTCATCATTGTTCATCAATAATCGATTTTTGGAGATGAACCCAGAAAATAATAGATTATCTAATAGATTATGCGAAGATGAAGGGTTGGTGCCAAAACCACACAGGCAGGAACAAACCAATCAGAAGCTGCCACATCATCAAAATAATCGATTATTCTACCCCAATAATCGATTGTTGTGCGACTTTATAAGGTAAATCATGAAACCCTAGCATCATTTTGCATGTGCGTCACTATTTTGGGCCTCCTATTTCGTGTTTTCTCTGGTTTTTGCCCCTAAATACTTCTTTTACAAAAACACTTCATCTCCACTCAACACCAATCATCATCATGCCTCCAAAATACCAAAGAACCGCTGTTATCAATCCTGATCCTCTCACTCAAGAGCGAGTATAAAAATATTTTTCAAATAGGGATCGGTTTGAAAATTTCAAGAACACCTAAATTGGCAAGGAGATTCAGAAACCACGTTTTCTAGACATCGAGTGGATGAGGAATAACAACTTTCAATTTCTGGATTTCTTGGATTTTACTGGGATCAGAGTTCCTATCTCAGTCAGAGGACATCTACCCTGATTTGGTAAAGGTATTTTACTGTAATTTGAAGCTAATTGATGGTGTTATGATTTCTGAAGTTTTTAGGAAACCCATTTGTCTCTCTGATGAGTCGTTTGGTAGGATTGTTGGCTTGCCTTCTGAAGGCACTTATGCCACAACTAATGGTCCTGTTGCGGAACCCTTGGTAAATGAATTTGCTAGGCTTCAGGCATCCAAGGATGTTCTAACTGACCCTAGAGATGCTAATGATAAAGAAATAACTGCTGGTCAGATGAAAGTGCAAAGTAGGTTATTGAACTATGTGTTAGGAAGACTTCTGTTTCCTAGGCATCACAATTTTTCTCAGTTATTGCGTATGGATGTTGTTTTACTGTGGTTGCTTGAGAAGAAGAAGGTAAACTGGGTTGGCTTGGTCATGCAACATATGTATGACAACCGAGGGGGTGCTGAGTTGCCTTATGGTTATTTGGTGACCCGTATTCTTAGGCATGTTAGGGTTAACCTCATTGGAGAGGTTAAATTGGACTACAAGAAATTTCATGCCATGATGAAGGAGGGCACTATTAATCATATGGGTATTGAGAAATATGGGAATTCTTGGGTTTACAAACCCAAAAGTCTGAAAATGTATGATACCCAGCCACCTCGCACAGATGGAGCATCATCTTCCTCACGGGTACCTCTAGCACCCGTTTCCTCCGAGATGATGGCCTTATTGCAGAATATTCTTGCGGAGGTTCAGGTCAACACCACGGAGATCCGAGCTAACTCTACTTCTATTCGTGAGCTTTCATTGGAGGTCAAGTCATTAGAGCGTAGAGTTACTGCAGCTGAGTTCAGTCCACTCCGAGCGACCCCATATACTCAGGATAACTTTGACAGCAGCAACACGGATGATGATGGTGGTGATGAGGATGGTGGAGATGCTGATGTTGGTGGAGATTATGGAGATGATGAGTACTATATTTAGTACTATTTTCAAATTTTCATTATGGTTTTTATTACTATTTTTGGGATGACTGTATAACTTTTGTTTTTCCTGGTACTTTAGCTTCCGCACATACATTTTCTTAAATCTATGACTATTGTGTTTGATTATATTACTGTTTGCATGCCATGGTAATTATATCTTATGCTTTAATGGTTTACATATTGATGGATATATGCTAAGATTGGATGTATTTTTTCCCGCTTTTTGATAATACCCCAAGGGGGAGAGAGATATATACGATTGCATGCTTAAGGGGGATAGGATTTTAAATAATGCATGAAGTGAGTGGGAGTAGAGAAAACAACGTTTAAAAACTCTGATATAATATATACTCGTTGCTCTAACTCTACTTTTTAGAAAATATATCCTCGGATGTTTGTCATCATCAAAAATGGGGAGTTTGTTGATATATGCCTTGACAGGTACATGTGTTTTGATGATTGACAAAAGGAATCAAGTCAATAAGGACTAATTTGAAAAAAGCGTGAAAACGACCAACAAGCAAATATCTGGGGTTAAGGGATATTTTCTTTATTTGTATTGCTTGTTGTAGAAGTAACTGTAAGTGGTAGTGTGTCTCTCAAGATTAATTAAATCACACACACGCTCTAAAATATTTTTCTGAAAATAAACTTAAAAAGGATTTTAATTGGAATTCATGGAAAATATAATTCAGCCTTTAAAGTTTCTCAAAAATCAAATCTTTCGAGAAAAAATCGATTATGGTAATCGATTATGCGGCTCTTAACTTCACTTAAATGAGTCTTTAAATGTTAAAGCTGTTTTGGTTTTTGAATTCAACTTTTGAAAAGGAATAATCGATTATAGTAATCGATTATGCCTATTTCAACACGTTTTAAACTCAGATTTCAAATGGTTTAAATGTGCTATTAATTATTGTATTAATGTTGTCTGAACCGTTGAGTTTAAAAATTCAAACTATAATCGATTATAACTTTTAAAAATCAATTATTGCTTTTTAATCAAAATTCAGAGGCTTCATAATCGATTAGGTTAATCGATTATGCATAATTGAATCAGTTTGAGTTTCAAAGACCAAGTAATCGATTACAATAATCGATTATCAACTAACTGTTTCAAAATGCTCCTTTTGATTTTGCCTAAAATAATCGATTATGCTTTTTAAATAATCGTTTATGGCTCGAGAAAAATCAATTTTCAAGAGATTTTGACCTAAGCTTCAATGTTTTATAAAAGGTCATTTCTGAGAGAAAGCAACACACAACTTAGCACGAAATGCTAAGCTATTATTCTGACTTTCTCCTCTTGAACAATACTCTCTATTTTTCTCTCATTCTCTTCCACTTGAATACTTAATTCTTGAGAGACATACACACCATATAGGTGTTGATTGTTGAGCTTCAATTTGTTATTTATCTTCTGCACTTGTGAGTGATTTCCTATTGTAATCTTGTTTCTGAATTTTTTTGTGAGTGTGATCTCATGTAAACAATTTTGAGGCTCTTACACAAGGGATAGTAAGTCCTGAGATTTGTGTTAAGGGTTCTCTATTTTGTAAAGGTTCTAGTTAATCCTGTTTAAAAACCAGAGTTGATTTAAAACCCTTGGTCGTATTGCCTTGGGGACTCGACGTAGGCCCTTGGGTAGTTTGTGGTCGAACCTGGATATTTCGCTTGTGTTCATCTTCTCAAACCTTTATATTTTATTTCTGTTTATCTTTTGCAAAATGCTTTTATTCGCACGCGTCGTTTACAAAGTCATTTCATCAATTTAGTAAAAAGGAAAAAGTTTTATTATTTGTCAAAAGTTTTCGAAAAACACAATTCACCCCCCTTTTGTGTTTGGACTCACTTGTCAACATTTAGATATTTGCTTGGAACCACTAATCTTTGTTTGATGTATTTAAGAACACAAGAATACATATTAGTTGGATTCTGTGATGCTGATTATGCTGGAGATAGAGTAGAAAGGAAAAGCATAAGTGGAGGATGTCAATTCATTGGATCAAGCTTATTCTCTTGAACAAGAAAAAGACAAACTACAATTGCTCTATCTACTGTAGAAGAAGAATACATTTCAGCTACAAGCTGTTGTTCACAGCTTTTATGGGTAAAACATCAACTTGAAGATTATTCTATCTTTGAACATAATATTTCTATTTGGTGTGATAATTCTAGTGCTATCTGTTTATCTAAGAATCACATACAACATTCTAAGGCTAAGCACATAGAAATTAAACATCACTTTATAAGAGACAATATTCAAAAAGGTGTTTTCGACATTAAGTTTGTTAAAACAGACAATCAGTGGGCTGACATATTAACAAAACCCTTAGCTGAAGACAGGTTCATATATATTAAAGATAATCTGAACATGCATTTCATAAATGAATAATGCTTGATGGAATGTGTCTAATCTAAGTAAAAGCGTCTGTTGACGTGGATTAATGACTGAGACTTTATATTGCAGTTATCTAAAATGTTTTTGAATTCAAAATGTTTTTTGTCTTTATTACTCTCAACTGCTCTTTTTAAAACCTCTCTCTTAAAAAGCAAAAGTCTTCTCTCATAAACACTACTATTTCAAAAAGTTCTCTCTCTCTCTCTCTCTCTCTCTCTCTCTCTCTCTCTCTCTCGTGCGAACAAACCCTTTTTGAAACCCTTCATCTCTTTATTCTCAAACCCATATCCATGGCACCCAAAGGACCCCCACAGAAACTCGTCCATGCTGCTGTTCACTCGGGAATGAGTATCGAGGACATCTCCATGATTGTACCTGGGAGATTCATAAAGATGAACAAAATCATAAAAATAAGGATGAACGTAATGCCAGAACTAGAAGCTTCTCAATGGGCCAATTTCTTCTATTTGAATGAATCATTATACCCCTTATTGCTTCAGAAATTATGGAAAAATGCAGAAGAAAGGATGTCTCAGACCCAAATTTGCATTCGAACCAAGTGTAACAGAAAACCTTATTCGTTCACTCTCAACAATATTCAGAAAGCAATTGGTTGCCCTAGACAAGGTGTTGCTTTCACAGATGACTGAGAAATTTAGAATGGTGAAGAAACGGTACATCAGGTTTTGTACGGAGTGTCTAACCCTAGGAAAAAAGCTTCTTCTCAACTGATTCCAAAATGATGGTTCTTACATGTCTTGCTGATTAACTATGTATTGCCAAGAACCAGCGCTTGTGATAATGTCAACAAGAAGGATATGTTTATCCTATTTCATCTTTTGAGCATGATAAAGGTTGATATCAGTGATTTGATTTTCAAATACATGCTGAGGATGGTAAAGCCCAAAATCAGGACCTCCTACACCTATGGGATGCTGATTACTAAATTGCTAAACATCAAGGGCATTCCCCTCACTGGAAAGGTTGATATGGCTACTGCCGCAGATGAAAGAACCCTTTCTTAGATGAAGCTGAGACCACCAGCAAGGATTCCTGATTCTGATGAAGATGATAAGAAGAAGAGATCTTCAGATGAATCTGAAGAGGAAACTGATGAGTCTGATGATTCAAGCAACAAAGGTGTCAGCACCTTTGGATCCTGAGGTCAGATCAAAGCTTCAAGTGAAAAGGAGGCTGGTCATCTCAGAAGCATCCGATGATGATGATGTCCAACCTATTTCCAAGGTTCTAAAGAGGTAAATGGTTCAAAAACCTGTTGCCGCCCCTCGAAAGGAACTCAAGAGGAAAGCTGTTGTTGCAGTTACACCGGTTAGAAGATCTACAAGGCTGAAGATAGCTGAGCCTGTGCAGGTCACTTTACAACATGCTTTCTCACCAATAAGGTCTTCTGAACCCTCACCTCTTTAACCCATTGTTTTATCCTCACCCTCACATTCATCCTTATCTTCCTCTCATAACTCCCCTCTTCACAACTGTTGTTGTTTAAAAGATGTGCTGATGGGATCATTAGGAGATGTGTCCCTGATGATGAATTTGAAAAACTTTTGTGGCACAGTCATGGGTCTGAATATGGTGGGCATTATAATGGCTAAAGAACTGTCGTTATGGTCTTGCAATGTGGCTTTTACTGGCCTACTTTGTTTAAATATGCCCACAATTTTGTTGAAAAATGTGATAGATGTCAAAGAGTAGGGAACATTTCTAATAGGAACGAAATGCCTCTAAAATCCATCTTGGAGGTTGAAATTTTGGATGTTTGGGGATTGACATTATGGGACCATTCCCATCGTCTTTCTCTAATAATATATTTTGGTTGCTGTAGACTATGTCTCCAAGTGGGTAGAGGCTGTGACATTACCAACCAATGATGCCAAGGTTGTGATTTCTTTCCTTAAGAAACACATTTTTGCAAGGTTTGGGGTGCCTAGAGCTGTGATAAGTCATAGAGGTCACACTTTTGTAATAAACAATTTGAATCATTACTGAGTAAATATGGTGTGAAACATAGGATAGCTACCCCCTACCATCCACAAACTAGTGGGCAGGTTGAAATTTCAAATAGAGAGCTGAAGAGGATCCTAGAAAAAGTGGTAGGTTCCTCAAGGAAAGTTTGGGCTAGAAAATTGGATGATGTACTTTAGGCATACATGACAGCTTTTAAAAATCCAATTGGAATGTATCCATATCAGTTAGTGTATGGCAAATCATGCCATCTTCCAATTGAGTTGGAACATAAGGCTTATTGGGCAGTGAAGCTGCTCAATTTAGATTTGAAAAGTGCAGGTGAGAAAAGGTTACTACAGTTAGATGAGCTGTAAGAGTTTAGGTTGCAAGCCTGTTGTGACGCCGACAAGTGTACCGGGTCGTCGCAAGTAATAAAATAAACACGGTAAGTAATTACCGAGGTCGAACTCAGGGATTGGGCTACCAATTCGACTAATCCGCGGGAAATCCGATACGTTGGTCAAGTTACAGAAGGTGGTTGAGAGAGAGAGAAAATAGGATCAAAAATTCAATTAACAAATTTAATAAAATAATTAACTAAAAATCTGAAATTTAAAATATCCAAGGTCACAAATCCACCTACCCAATATGCATACCCAAGTGATGATGAATTCCTCCCTAAGTTCAATTACGATGTCAACCGGGACCCCCAATTTCTCCTATATCCACTCTCGTGCTCAATAGGACGTATTCGATGATTGGATTAATTACTTACTAGGTCTCATAATCCTAATCTCGAATTCTATTAATTCTTGTTCCCTATAAGGTTGCACTAATCTCCTACTCACTCTCGTGTAATATTCGATTAGTGATCCCAATTCAAGTTCTAAAACGTGAATCGCCTCTCAGCCTCAACACGTTTAACTAGTCAATCACGCAACACATATGATCAACGCAATCAAATCAGAATTGGAAAACATAAATTGAGACAAAAGAGAAAGACATACATCACATCGAATCTACACCGCCATGGGTGGCTTCATTGTTCCATCGGACGAGGGGATTAGTTCCTCATGCTCATAGACAAACAATCGGACATAATCTCCATAATAAAATAAAATAAGAAAAAGGGAGACGCAGCTCCAAAGGAAAACAAGGATTCGTAACTAAACTGCTCTAAACAAGTGGAAAAACCTTCCCTCCAAAATCTGATCTGAAACAACCTTTAAATAAGGATTCTGAATCTTGCTCGCTCGCAGGGCGAGCACTCATTCGCGAGGCGAATTTTAGTATTGGCGCGCTTTCAAATTTGGATTTTCGCGAGGCGAGGGTGTGTTCGCGGGGCGAGTCTTCCAACTTCAATCTGTCACAGCCGTGACATTCAACACGGCTATGCCGTGATGGTCTCCGTCTTCCAGGGTCTTCAGGCTCTCGCGAGGCGAGATGTTTATCGCGGGGCGAGACTTCAAGCCTAAATCTGTCACTGTCGTGACCTTCATCACGGCTATGCCGTGATGGTCTCTGTCTTGCAGGTTTCAGACTCTCGCGGGGCGAGATGAGTCTTCGCGTGGAGAACCAGAGTGATGACTGTTGCTGCTTCAGTTGATGTTCAGGCTCGCGAGGCGAGTATCTCCAGAAGTGCTTTTTCCATTGCTTCTTGACTTTCCTTGACTCCCGGAGCTTCACTTCTAACCTGAAACAATAAAAAGACACAAAAAGCGTAATTCTATTCAAAATAGACTAAAAACTACTAAGAATGCCTAGAACGAGTAAAAGTCTACTTAGGAACAAAACAAGGCCAAATTTGGGCGAAAACGAGATTGAACTCGAATAATTTGCACAAAAACCACAGTCCATCTAGTTATAAAACTAGATAAGCCAGAGGCTTATCAAAGCCTATGAGAGTTCTAAAATTTATAAAGAAAGAACCAAGAGATGGCATGATAAAAAAATAATTGTGAAAGAATTTGAACCAGGACAACAATTGTTATTGTATAATTCTAGACTAAGACTTTTCCCTGGAAAGTTAAAGTGTAGATGGTCAGGTCTTTTTGTTGTTAAGGAAGTGAGTCCCTATGGTGCAACTGAGATTGCAGAGCCAAATGCTTGAAGAATTTTTAAAGTTAATGGCCAAAGGTTGAAATTGTACTTTGGGGATGATTTGAACAAGAACAGGGTTAACATTACCCTTCACTCGCCTTCTAAGGTGGGTGAGCAATCTCACTAAGTCCTATAATATGAATTTTTCTTGGGAGACATCCCAAGTGGTAGTTTAGTTTTTCTTTTCTTTGTTAATTTTTTTATTTTAGTTTTTTTTATAAAAAAAATACAAAAATAATTTTTTTTGTTTGCTTGTTTTTAGTTTTGTTCACTTGTTATTTTCTGTTGAAAAAAAAAGAAGAAAAAATTTGAAAATTTAGAAAATAGAAAAAAAATTGATTCAGATATATATTTAGTTGCTTTTTCTTTTATGACTTGCCTATCTTGTGTTAATGTTTTCTCTGTTTTGAGATATTTATTTAGTTGTGCTTCATGGTATCTCATGACAAAAAGGAAGGATAGGAGGCACTAATGATGATGACCTCAAGTTTGGACCAAATTTTGGAAGCGCAAGCTAGGGGTGTTTTCTTTTCTATTGCTTTATTTTGTTTTTATTTTTTCTGTTTGTGTGCTGTTTTATTTTTGAGTGTTTTTTTAGAGTGTGCATGTTAAGGTCAGTACTCCTCTTTGAAAAAGAAAAAATAATAAGCATGCTTGTGTGGAACCCAATTCTTGGCAATTTCATTGTATTGTACACCCACCATGTTTGTTTTCCTTTACTGTAAAGATGACACTTGTGCTTAGTTTGTCATTTGAGTTTACCCTTGTGAGTCATTTGGGCCTATAATTGTCAATTTTTTTTTCTTGTGAGTGCACCATTGAAATTCATGGTCTTGAGTTTGCTTGGTTCTTGTTTAAAGTTCATGATTAACATGCATGTTATAAAAATGATTTGGGCCGTTTTTCATGTAGCCACTTTGACCAAATAACCAACCTTGAATTCTTCCCTTTGCTTAGCCCATTTGAGCTTTCAATGTAAATCTTTGTTTGTTTTACCCATGAGCCTTAACTTGAAAATCAATGTTTCTACCTAAACCTTAGTGGATAAGAGAGCATTGAATTATTGTGTGTGGGTTTGACATAAGTGTGGGGGGAAAATTTTTGTGCTTATATGTTGGTAAAGGAAGGGGTGGTTATCAAAAAGAAGAAAAAAAAAAAAAGAAATGCAAAAAGAAGGAATATGAAAAATGGTATGAAATTGAAAAAATAAAGTGGTGCTTTGAAAGAAAAGAAGGTGAAGGAAATCAAAAAGAAAGAGGTGGGGAAAGGGTTGTATGCAAAGCATGGTTCTTCAAAAATAATTGTTGCTCTCCTATTTCCTTTGGTGCTAGCTTGTTTATCCTTTCTCGTCCTTCCCATTTACCTTAGCCACATTACATCCTAAATAAAGTCCCTTTAATTTATGCATGTTGTGAATTGTGGATGAATGACTGAGATGAAAATAAAACTTGAAGTTGCATGGTTTTGATGTGTGAATTTGAGTGATACACTTGCAATTATTACCCACATAAGTTTGAGTGATTGAGTGAAATTACACTTCCTCTGAGTAGCTAGGTGTCCAATAGTTCTTCCTTAATTGAATTAGCCATGTTCTTTAATTTTTCAAGTGTGAAAATATTGGAGCACCATTGTTATGATTTCTTCTTTGGAATATTCTTGGATGTGAACTTGTTATAAGGTGATTCTTTTGTTTTAGGATTTCTTACATGGTTGGTTGGTGCATTGCGTTGTTATTGTTAAGTTGCGGGTGTCCCTTGAGTCAATGTTTGTTTGGTCTTTGTCTTTTTGCTTGGGGACAAGCAAAGTCTTAGGTTTGGGGGTGATGTGATGATCTACTATTATGTGATTTTTATATACTTTTTGACTGGATTTTTGCTCCCAGTTGTGCTAATTGATTGAGTTTTGTCACTAAGTTTAGTTATTTGAGTTCTTAGTAATGTTTTACATATTTTAGTTTAATTTTATATTTATAGAAATTAATCTAATAATATTTTTACTTAATTGTTTACTTTTATAGGAAACAATAAATGGCATGAGACTCATCACAAAAGGAAAATTGAATTCACACAATTGGATTGCTGCATCAAGTAGAAAAAGAAGAAACAAAGAAAAAAGATTGAACAAATGGACTTAAAATTGGATCATCATGAAAAGAGCCCAATTGAAGCAAGTCATCTATTTGAGCAATTTGAAGACCAATTCAATTAGGATTGGCATTTTTGGAGAAACAAAGATCATGTCAAACAATGGGCCCACGTGAGAAAGGAACATGAATAGCAAGTCGGAAATGAAGGGGCTGCTGTGGGGATACCCTTGGTCTTGAAAGGTTACATATTTTGGCATTAAAAGAAAAAGAAAACGAAAAATAGAGGAAGGCAACATGAATTAAAAAGGAGAGTGGCGCACTGGAAAGGAGAGATGAAAATGACATACTTAAATCAGTGAATGTTAGTCTAGCTGACAAAATGGAGTGTGAGCCTGATGTTTCTTATGAAGTTACAAAACTGAAACAAGATGTAACATATCTGACAGACTCTCTGTCAAAGCTTGTAGGTGGCTCAGATAAGCTTAGTCTCATTTTAAGGTACTCTAGGTGATAAAATTCAACCATAAGATCTTCAACAAGGCAACCTCACCATTTGGTTGTCATCAATGGCGCACTGAGCGCTTGTCCTGGGTGCTGAGCACTGGATGTGGTGGACATGTGTCATGCAGAGGATGGCGGTGCAGCCCCAGTAGTGCTGAGTGCTAGTGTTGGGGCGCTGAGTGCCAAGTATTAAAAAAAAATATATTTTAAAGAGGTAAACTTGAGTCATTTCATGGAGAAGCTGGTAGAAGGTTGCAGAATCAGAAACCATAGAGAGAGTGCCAAATAAGGCATGTTTTAAATTAACCATAGCACTGTCCAAAATGAGGCACAGTTGTTACTATTTATAGTATATGGTTTCATTGTCCATCAAGGCACAATGATGCAACGTCATGAATACTTGCCATCAAGAATTCAAGTCCAAATGTGTAGGCACGTCTGCCTCAAAAATGCATGTAAAACGTTTTGTTCACGTCATTTTCTTTGTGTTCATTCTTTCCTTGTCGAAGCTCAAAGGCTCACGACCAATCCAATGTTTAAACATTTAAGTTTATCAATCATTCCAATAAAACATACTCCAAGTCAAAATGTGCAGATCACGAAATCTAGACCGATGCACCAGATTTAGATTCGTAGATTTTGGCACACAAAAACCAATATCTCTTTTTATAGGACATCTAGTCTATAACTTCACCTTTAGGACCCCCGGCTCATACCATAGAACACTAGGCCCCGACGTCTCAGCAACTAGGTTCGTCTTTCAATTTTAGAAACATTTTTGTTCTGTGAAATACAAATCAAAAACAAAACCTCCTCAACTTGTCCAAGTTGTCGGAAATAACACCTTTGTATAAAACTACTTTACAGAAAATCATTTTACATTGGAAATTCGTTTATAAAATCCTCAAATCACTTAAAAACTCATTTTCTTCCAAAGGTCGTTGCTCTGAACCTTAGTTCCAAAAAAATACCATTTTGATATTAACTCTCTGTTATAACCAATGTTCCTATTTTTAAGAATACTTTCTGTAAACCTTATCGGAATTATTCATCGCTTGACATTTTTTTAAAACGTTTTAAGTCAAAATTTGACTTTTCTAGGAAAATAATTTTCCCAACACCATAATAAAATTATTTTTGAAACTTATTTTTTTTATAATAACATTTTCTAATATTTAGAAATTTCTTATGTAAAAATTAGTAGTACTAAAATATTTTCACGGTTACGTCCTCACTGTAACTCATAAAACAGTCTTACGTCGTTAAATCATTAAAATAATGTTATTTTTAACTATTCCCCATTTTTAACCAATCAAAACTTTAAGTAATATTATATTACTATATTCCATCAATTAAAATTCGATATTTTTTAAAAAGCTTTTGAACGCTTTTATCTTTTTAATTAATTGAGCACTGACCACTATCAGGCTTTTCACTCAACAATCAACATCCATATACATTCTACATCAACATTATAGCATATAACACAGTTTATAACATGCATTAAAACACTATAACAATTAATTGCAGATAATCAATTAAAAGCAGAGAATAGCAGCAAATAAATTAACTATGCAAGATAATGTAAAGACACCACAAACACACTCAAATAAATTATACATACCACAACTAATAGCATATAGTTATCGGAAAGATCCCTCAGGAACTCCCCTTACCTCTTGGAGATTTTTCTTTCCGAAACAAATTCCGTCGAACGTCCGATCTTCAGCAACACTCGTACACGATTCACACCAAATTACCCTTCACCAAACCACAACCAATTAATCAATCAACAAACAATTTCAACACCTAATTTCTATGGCTAGGGTTCGGCCAAGACTAGTAACAATGGTTAGGAGTGTTAAAATTTTATAAACTCTTGGATTAATGATCCTTCACTACTAGGAAGACATAATCAATGATTTTAAACTAAGAACTTTGAACAAAACCATCTAACTCAATAAGTTAGGGTTTCAGTCTCAACAATAAAATTAGGCTAGAAAATTTCTTTGGTTTCAAGTTCTTGGATTTAACATGTATAGGTATTAGAGAGATTGAATCAAGTGTTCTTTTTCAAAAATGGAAACAAAACTCATCCAAACCCTAGATAGAGATTTTATTTTGATTCAGGCTTCTAGATAATGAATATAGGTATGATATAGAGTTCATAGAAATTGATCTCATGTCAAAAGGATTTTTATACAATTTTTGAAGATTCGATCTAGAAATTGGAAAATGATGTTCATGGCATGGTGGTGGTGGTGTTATGAGGGTGTGGTGGTGTTATGAGTATATCTCACGATTTACTCATCCAAAAATTACAAACTTTGACTTTTTATAAAGGTAAGAAGGAGAGGCACAACTTTTATGTTTCAGGTTTTGTTTGATTCAGATCAGAACAGGGGCGTAAAGAGCCTTCTTTCCACTATTCTCTTGGGATGCTGAGGATTTTGAGCTGTTTTGGTAATTTGGGCATATCTCCCAATATACTTATCCGTTTTTGGTGATATTTAGCTAGTTGGAAAGAAATGATGAAGAGGAACAACTTTCATGTAGAAAGTTTTTCGAGTTTCAGAACAGAAAAGGGTCAGAATTTTGGTACACTTTCGGATGAGTGTGAGCATCAATGAAGTCTTTATGTGTTCTTAGAGAAAATGATGAAATTGATGAAGAAGAAGGCATAAAATTCAATAGTTCTAAATGTGGGTTATAGGAGGTGGAACCATGGGTTATTGGCTATTTTGGTCCAAAATGTTGATGGCACTACTTGTAATAACCAAGGAAACTCAAGGGTAAAATGGTCATTTCCATAAATAAATATCTAGATATTAAGAAAATCATCAATACTAATGTGTGGTGGACAATTTGTAGATGGGTGACTGATTTGTGGTCACAAGAAGAGGGAAAAGCCAATTTGAATTTGTCTTGCCTTAACCATTGTTAATATTTAACTAGGTTAGGTTAGGGGCATTTTTGTCTTTTCACCCTTAAACTCATCATTACGTTCATTAATTGCTAGGTGAGTCACCCCCCATGAGTCATGTCTTCATCCACCTGGTGTTGGATTTTGAATCTACATGTCCGTTCGTGACTCCGTCGATTACCCCGATTTAGGTTTTTACGCCCGAAAATTTTGAAAATTTTCAAAATAACCTATATCGTTGAAAATGAGATATAAAATCTATTCATTTCGTTGTCAGGTCAAAATTAGGTTTTCTGATCAGTAAAATCTTACTGTCAGCGAAAACGTAGACCGGGTTCCGCCTAAATTTTCAATCAAAAAATTAACTGTATACTTATAAAAATAAGTATAATATGAATATGACTTTGGTTTTCCAAAAATCATTTTCTAAGTTTCAGATAAAAATATAAACATTTATTTATATTTATTCCGATCTTAGAAAGTAGAAAAATCGGGGTGTTACAACGTGTGAGTTTATCCTCTAAAAATATAAACGTTGATAATTGTACAATTCCCTCTGAAGTGAGTTTATCCTCTCTTGTTTTTAATCAAGGTGACAAGTCACCATAAATTTATTAATAAAATAAAATAGAACACAAGAACATAGGGGGACAAAAACCAAAACCCATGCAAAATAAACGAGAATCAAGCAAACCTAGAATTAGATTTTTTATTCAGTCTCAGGTTATACTTCTTCTGAGATTTGGACGTAACCACCGTGAAACCATCTTCAGTAACATTATTGTTATTCTGCTCTCCTTCCTTAGAAGTACTAGCATCTTTTTACTTTTCCAACCAAGCAGATAAAACATTAAAATCATTTTGGACAACAGTTGGAAAAGAGCTAAGATCTTGAACATAAACTGGACTTGAATTAATCTCTGGAGTCTTAAGATTCTTACAACTAACTGTTAAATCACAGGTAGCCTTGGAATGTGTAACAGCCTGATTTTCATTATACTGTTTAATCAATTAAAATATAAGTAATTATATTTTAATACGAAAGTAGAAAATATTTTGTTTTAATAAAATAAAATCATATTCCTAATCCACCTTAACATATGAAGTCACAGTAAAATTTTCGGTTGAAAATTCAAACGAAAGTCGGTCTGCGTTTTCACTGCCAGTATAAGTTTACTGAGCAGAAAACCTAATTTTGACCCTTGAACGAGACGGTTAGTGTTTTTATCATGTTTCCTTTAACTTTGGTTATTTTAAAAATTTTGGTTCAAAAATTAAAAAAAAATATTTTATTCGGGTGAACACGTCGGGAATATACGATCGGAACTGTAACCGGGTACGAAATGGAGCAAACTAGGGGACACAAAATAGATGAGGTGACTTGTTAGGGAAAGGAGGCATGGTTGTAGAAGCTTTATGTCACATCCATAAAAGTACCATCATTACTTTTTTTCAAAAGTTACTATTTTATAATCAATTATGCCATTCCTTTCAACTTTTGCCAACCAAACATGACATAACTCAAAACTTGGCCTCCAAGCACTCATTTCTCTCCCTTAAAACCGTGGCCCTCTCTCTCTCCCTATATATCACACTTTCATTTTCTTCAACTCACTTTTTCTTCTCCAAAAACACTATTTCTTCATCATCTTCCTTTCTCTTCAAACTTCATACTCATAAAGCTTGCATTTTTATTCATCTTTTCAACTCAAGTTCTTCACAAAAGTTGATCCTTATATCAAGTGTAATACTCTTATGTCAATATTTTTGCAAGTTTCTTCTTTTACCTTATGGTTTACTCTACTTTTTCTTTAAGTGTTTTTAATGGGTTTTCAATTTCTAAAATCTCTAGAAAATTGTAGAAAAATCCTTTTGAGTTGAAACCACTTTCTATAGTTTTGTATTAACTTATATTTACATATACTAAGAGTTAGTATAAAATAAAAATTTCTACCTCTTATTTCCAAGGATGGCTGAAACCTATACATGGTGGCCTAGGAAGTTTTGTTTCAACTTTTTGAAAGATGATCATGTATTTGAGCTTCTAGATCCCTCTTGATCTTAACTCTAAAGTCTTGAAAGGTTTGAAAATATCTAGCTTATTTATCCAAGGATGGCCAAACCTATATGGTTTTGGACCTAGGATGCTTGAATTCAACTTTCTAACTATGATCATGGATTTAGACCTCTTAATACTTTGTGATACCAAACCTAAGAGTTTTCATCAAACAAAAGGCTTTTCCTCATTCTCCTAGGCTAGGCCGAAACTCAATGTTTTGGAGCTAGGATGTTTGAGTTTTCATTTTCCAAAATGATCATGGACTTGAAGATCCTTAAGACATTAGGATGCTAAGTCTAAAAGATTGGAAAGTTTAGAGATTTCTAACCTAGTTATCTTATGATGGCCGAACCTATGAGGTTTATAGACCTAGGATATTTTGTTTTCTTTTATTTTCAATATGATCATGGATTTGAGCTCCTAAATACATTGGGATGCAAAATCTAAGAGATTGGAAGCTTTAAAGTTTTCTAACCTATTTTACTATACAAGGCCGGAACCTAACCTAAGAGTTTGGATGATTTTATTCAATATTTTCAAGTTATAAAAAATTATCTAAGTCACCTAGAACCTAAGAGTTAAGTATCTAAAATCTTAGAGTGTGAAATGAAACCTAACTCTCATTAGATTTAAATGGCCGAACCTACCTAATGAGAACATAGATGATTTTATTTGATTTAGTTGTTTTTATGTTGTTGGTTGAAGGTGGTGTTAACACCTCGTGGTCGGATAACGAGGAGCTGGGAATTCGAGCTTTCGGTGATAACTCAGGTGGGGGAAAGAATCAACCTATTGTCGAAATCGATAAGTTGTAGATTATGTAGTAATTATGTAGGGCGACCTAAACCTTACTAGAAGTCGATTAATCGACAAGACCAGAATCGCTTTAAATTGCTTTTATAAAACATCCATGGTGATTCGGGGATTGTAGGTTGATCGATATTAGGTTGATGTTTATACTGTTGATGGTTGATTTGAGTTTTGTTACCTTTATTGAACTGATTTAGTGCTATGTTGATGTTTTGAAATATCTTTGATTGACTTGATGTTATGCATGATCTATGTGGTATTTACTTTATGCTTAGTGGATTAAGCGAAGATATATATGTGGTCTAAGAGATGAGTTGTTTTGGGCGTGAGGATCATGATGATTTTTAGAGGTGCCTAACCTACATGAAATATGTTAAAGAGGTGTTGTGACATAGAGCATGTGTTGAGGTCTTGATGAGAGGTTAAGGCACTAGGTTATGACCATAGGAGTCTGTGAGGTTCATAAGTTGTGTTGTTTCTATAACCGTATGTGGGACACATACAAGACCCGAAGTCCTTGTGGGACCGTCCAAAGGGTAAACTTAACTTGTGCAGCTACGAGTGTCATTGCTTTGCATGAGCACCTCTGGGAGTGGACGAGGTGTGCACCGGGATCATCGTGCAGCTGTAGTGTCACGCTTTGCGTGAGCGTTCTTACCATGGTGAAGGTGTGCACCGGGATAATCGTGCAGCTATAGTGTCATTGCTTTGCATGAGCACCCACGGTCTGGGGTGTGCACCGGGTTTAATGTACAGCTATAGTGTCGTTGCTTTGCATGAGCATTCTCACCATGACCAAGGATGTGCACCGGGAATGGGACATGTCGCTTGGACGACTAACCAATAACCATAACTATGATAGGGAAACCATAGCCATTTTCAGTATCAAGTTTTAGTTGCAGGAGTGAGGGTAGGATGGATATAAGAATTTTATGGAAGATGGATGACTTGACTGATGTTATGTCTGTGATAATTTCTGTATAGTTTACTATGACTCTTTTCCGCTTTTGATGATAGAACTGTTTCTTATCCCCTGTATATTTTTGTATGTTGTATTTTGTCTCCTTGTGGAACCATACGAGAAGACCCTGTGGATGAATGTAACCAGGAGGAGTTGGATGGAACTCCCTACGAACCAGATGCCGGAGGACGAGCTGTGACCCATGATGATTGGGGTCTAGTTAGTTATGGCCAGTGCGTCTGTGTCGTGAAGCTTTATCTTTCCGCTTATGTTTTGTATAACTATGCACCAGTTCGGGATCCTATTGATGGGATGCCCTGAAACAGTGTTTTGATAACTCTGATGCTTTAAGTATGTTTAATATATTTATGTTTTCATATTCTGTTTTATATGAATCTATTTACTCGAAAAATTCAGTTTCAATTTTTACGCAATTTTCACGTTAAGCATGCGATTAAGTAATTAAATAATGAGGTTTTAAACTAAATGACATAAAGGGACACAACGGGGTGTCTCAGAATACACGGACACTAGAGTATGCTCGGGCATCGGAGTATCCTTGATTGTAGAGTCAACAAGCACCGGAGTATCCATGACTGTAGAGTCAACATTAATTGCAACAGAAGTTGAGATCTTCTCTGAAGAGCCATTGACAACATTGGTTGCAACAGAAGGTGAGTTCTGTGTAATGAAATTTGAGACATGATCAGGGGATAAAGGTTCCTCATACACAGTGTCAACCGATTCACTATCACTCAAGTTTTCACCCGGTGATCTATCAATTTGCCCATTAACTTCAATTGATTTTTGCTCTGGAACCTTATGGACATAAGCTTGCTTAGTCTTCTGCACCAAAGGCGGATCCTTATGCACCAGTTTTTCCTTGTCAAATTTACAAGTCGAAGCCAAGTGCCCATTTGACTTACAATGAGAACAAAAAGAAGGAAGCTTCTCATATTCGATATCGACAGGAAATGCAAAACCTTCACGTTCTACCATAATCTCCTTGAGCAACTTCCCTGTTAAATCAACATCCACTAAGACTCGAGCATAGTGACCATATGCCCGAGTACGGGTAACTTCATCCAAATTTATTGGAGTACCTAAACCGCCTGCAATTTCAAATAACAATTTTGAGTGCCAATATTCTTGCGGTAAGTCATGAATTCGAACCCATCATTGAGCATGAGATTGTTTCTACTTGGTAGGAATAAAATTAAGAGACCACTGAAAAAGACGCAATAGCCCTGGTTGAAGGTTCCAAGCCCTAACAGCCAAAACAATATGCAAATCCTTTTGAGAAGCAAAACTGAATTCATAGAATCCCTTTCCTAACGGAATCATCTTCCATTGACCCAAAGGCTTCCATAATTTTAAAAGTTTGTCACGTAGGTGGGAGATCTTTACAGGGATGTCACCCTTCAACAACAACAAGCGGCCATGAAGGTTGTTTTTGCAACCTTCCACCCCCCTTTGATATTCATCCTCGGATATTTTGATAGAGACGAAGTCTCCATTAACGCATGGTCGAGGAAGCTGACTAATCGGGATGTCAAAGAAACCATTCAAAGCCTGAACAAAAGATTTTCGCTATGGGAAAGGCGAAGCTTTAGAAGGAGATTCAAGATCAAGAAACACCCAAGGACAAGCCATAAAATCCAAATCCAGAGAAACAGAGATGCTCCTATCGACTTGTGCAGTTGATCTAGGAGATGATATCTAGACGCCGCCAGGATCAGGACCAGATCAAGAACGACCGGCGCCGCACTAGAGATGTCAATACAGGACCAACCAGTACAGGCTGGTACCACATCGGAGAGGTGGCAGCGGTACTCGCGTGGGAGCCGCGAGCACAGGCCGTCACCGAGATGGTTGACAGATGACATGAGCAAGGGACGACCGGCCATTGGCGGCGCAGGACTCTAGGTCAAGGAGCTCGCCTTATCTCTTGAAAGTGAGTTTATCCTTAAAATAGACAAACAAGATTATATTTATTCTTAGATGGTTTAGTGCCTAACATTTGGTGCTTATGTTCTGATTTTTACACTCCAAATATCATTTCCAATTCCAATCAGTTTATTGCTTTCTCCATAATGAAGGATGGTCAGGAAATCTCTGTCTCTGCTGTTTATGCAGCAACCAGTGCTGTTATCAGAAGACAGCTCTGGTTGGATTTGTCTAATTTGCAAAAATTGCATCATAGTCCTTGGAGTCACATTGGAAACTTTAATTATATCCTTGGCTCTCATGAGCATAGAGGTTCCAGGCTTCCCTCTAGATTTTCCTGTGAGGACTTTAGGAACTGGATTGATTCTTCTAATCTGTATCATGTGCAGACCCGTGGTGCTCAATACACATGGGCCAATGGTAGGAGAGGTGGTTCCTTTTCTGAAAGAAGATTGGACATATCTATTTGTAATGATCTCTGGCTTGATTTCTGGACGAGTGTTTCCTGTTGTACTCTAACCAGAAGCAAGTCAGACCACTATCATATCTTATTATCTTTCGATAAAGATGGTAGAAGGCATGGTCCATCTTTTAAGTTCTTGAAAATGTGGTCTTCACATCCATATTGCATCAAAGTAATTTCTGAGGTTTGGAAGGAAGAAATTTATGGCTGTCCTATGTTTATCTTGTCACAAAAGCTGAGGTTACTCAAAAGGAAACTTAGAGACTGGAATAAAAATGTTTTTGGCAATGTTCACTCAAATGTCAAAAATGCATTGGCTAGGGTAGATGAAGTTCAAAGTCAACTGAATCAGCTAGGCTACTCTGACATTCTTCAAGATCAGGAAAAAGAAGGGCAGATCAAATTGCAACATGCTCTTTGTTGTGAGGAACAGTTCTGGATGGAGAAGGCTAGAATGAACTGGCATGCATTTGGTGATAGAAACACTGAATTCTTTCATAAAACATCCAAGATCAGGCATGTTACAAAGCAAATCTCTGTTCTGATGCTTGGGGAACAGATTCTGCATCAGCCCACAGCAATAGAGGAGCATATCCTGAATCACTTTAAAGCTGTTTTCGCATCAGAAAATTTGTGCCAGAATAATGATCTTGTTGACAAGGTAATTCCTAAGGTTGTTTCTAGTGAGGATAATGCCATGCTTACTACGCTGCCATCCATGGAAGAGGTTAAGAATTCAATGTTTTCAATGAATGGTAATGGTGCTCCAGGTCCAGATGGTTTTGGGGGCTATTTCTTCCAGCACTTCTGGGATATTATTTCTCATGATGTCTTCCATTCAGTGCTTCAATTCTTTAAATATGGTTGGATCTTACCAAACCTAAATTAAATTGTGGTGGCTTTGATTCCTAAAGTTCAAGGTGCTGATAGAGTGGACCAATATAGGCCTATCGCACTAGCTAATTTCTAGTTCAAGATCATAACCAAGGTTATGAGCGATAGGCTGGCAACAGTAGCTCCTAAAATCATTTCTAACAACCAGAGAGGTTTCATTAAAGGTAGCAGATAGTGGATTGTGTGTGTTATGCGTCTGAGGCTGTTAACTTGCTTCAAAAAAGATCTTTTGGTGGACAATTGGCTATAAAGATTGACATTCGGAAGGCTTTTGATACTATAGACTGGGGCTTTTTACTGAAAGTTCTTGATGCTTTTGGTTATGACCAAGCCTTTTGCAAGTGGGTGAATGTTATTTTGAACTCTACAAAGCTCTCCATAGTTGTTAATGGGAAGGCAGCCGGCTTCTTCTGTTGCAAAAGGGGCGTTAGGCAAGGAGACCCATTGTCTCCTCTCCTCTTTTGCCTTGCTGAAGAAGTTCTTAGTAGAGGCATCTCCATGCTTGTGAATGAGGGTCACCTTCAGTTGATGACTGGTCCTAGAGGTCAGAGGATGCCTAGTCATATTCTTTATGCTGGTGATGTATTGATCTTTTGCAAAGGCACTAAAAGAAGTCTGCAAAGTTTAGTTTCTCTTTTTAGGGCCTATGAGCAAGCTTCTGGTCAAGTGATCAGTTCTGAAAAATCCAAATTTTATGCAGGGTTCCTTTCTGCTGCAAGGAAAAACACTATTTCAACTCTGCTTGGCTTCTTTTATGGCTGCCTTCCTTTCACACTAGTGGAAATAATGTAATATATGGGAACGTTTTACATCATTTGACCATATGTTTGACGTTAAAAATGAGGCGGTGGCAGTTTTGTAAATATTAAATCACTATTTGCATCAGTTGTGTAAAGAACTGACGTTAAAAGTGATTTTAACACTTTTAATGTCAGTTGTTTATACAACTGACGTTAAATGTGTGATTTTTACGGCAGTTAAATAAATAACTGAGGTAAATAATTATGAAAGTCATTTCTTTCGTTGTCATCTCCCTGTTGTCACTCTTAACGCAGATCACTCCATATAGTGCAGTTTATTTCTAAACCTTTTTTTTAAAGAAGTTTATTTTTAATGTTAATTAATTAGCTTGAATTAGTAAACAAATTCTTGTGTAAATTAAAATAAATAAACACTTAACATAAAACAAGTTATATATGTATAATCAAATCGTATCTCATTGAAGCGATTCATAAGTTACAACTACATGATTAAAAGATAAAAAATTTCTGCAACATAGCACTAAAATATAAAAAAGTTTTTGCTTCAACATCATTTTCTTCTCAGTCCTGTCCTCAGAAACTCCAATGGATGCATCTCTTCCCTTACTTGAATTCCAACTTGATACTCCATCTGAAACCACTGTCACTTTGGAGCCAAAGCAGAGTGAAGGGATGGGATGAAATAAGGTGAGGGAATCACATTACGTGATTCACCCAACCTTACCATCCATGTTACGTGATTTACTCAACCTCAGAAGTTTTTTGACCATTAAGAAATAACAAAAGTCTCAGAGCCATTTTGTGAAGGAATAGAAAACACACGAAATATAGAGGAAAAGAAGAGGATGTATTACAGACTGATACAGAAGAATGGTACTTTATATAGAGAAGAGATACTAGCTGATTTTCTAGAAAACTGATCTATAAACTTAATGCTCATTAAGAGGATTATAGTTTACAATGTGCATGGGTAAGTAGCACAGCAGTCAAGGGTAAGTAGCACAATAGTCAAAGGAATGAATGTTTTTGCAGAAACTTATACACTTTTAACATCAGTTGTTTAATACAACTAACGTTAAAAGTGTTTTTAAAATAAAAAATATTTATTTTTAACGTCAGTTTTTTATACAACTGACGTTAAAAGTGTGATTTTTTACTTCAGTTAAATAAATAGCTGACGTAAATAATCCTATATCCCTATCTGAAATGCCATGTTGTCACTCTTAACACAGGTCAATCCATATATATAGTGCAGTTTATTTCTAAACTTTTTTTTTAAACAAGTTTATTTTTAATCTTAATTAATTAGCTTGAATTAGTAAACAAATTCTTGTGCAAGTTAAAATAAATAAACACTTAACATAAAACAAGTTATATATGTATAATTAAATCGTATTTCATTGAAGCGATTCATAAGTTACAATTACATGATTAAAAGATAATAAATTTCTGCAACATAGCCCTAAAATATAAAAAAGTTTTTGCTTCAACATCATTTTCTTCTCAGTCCTGTCCTCAGAAACTCCAATGGATGGATCGATGCATCCCCTCTCTCACTTGAATTCCATGATGCATCGTGAATCCACAGTCACTAGCAGCGAAAGCAAAGTGAAAGGGATCTTTGCATCACCTCCTTCACTGGAATTCCTTGATGCATCGTCTTGAATCCACTGTCACTTGGGGCGAAAACAGAATGAAAGGGATGGCTGGGATGAAATAAAGTGAGTAAATCACATTACGTGATTTACACAACCTTACCATCCATGTTACGTGATTTACTCAACCTCAGAAGTTTTTTGACCATTAGGACAGAGACCTTTAAGTCTAGGTATAGGAAGAAATAACAAAAGTCTCAGAGCCATTTTGTGAAGGAATAGAAAACGCACGAAATATATATAGAGGAAAAGAAGAGGCTGTATTACAGACTGATACAAAAGAATGGTACTTTATATAGAGAAGAGAGACTAGCTGATTTTCTTGAAAACTGATCTATAAACTTAATGCTCATGGGTAAGTAGCACAGTAGTCAAAGGAATGAACAAACTTATACACTTTTAACGTCAGTTGTCTTCAACAACTGACGTTAAAATTGTTTTTAAATAAAAAATATTTATTTTTAACGTCAGTTGTTTATACAACTGGCGTTAAACAATGACTTTTAACGTCAGTTGCTTAAGAGAACTGACGTTAAATAAATGACCTTTAACGTCAGTTGTTACAAACAACTAACGTAAAATGTTGTTTCAATTTTAGTTTTTGATTATAACGTTTACACCCGCGCGCCTTCTGCACTTCGCTCTGTACGTCTCTGTTCTTCTCTTTTCATCACGCTCACTCTCACTCTCACTCTCACTCTCACTCTCACTCTACCCTAATCGCGAGCTCATCTCCACCACAACCACCGCAAGGGCTTCTTCGCCACCACCGTGAGGTACACTCGTAACCCCCAACTCTGTCTTTCCCGCTCATTCTTTGCAATAACTTGACATCTCTCTTTTGCCCCTTCCCGCGCACTAACTCTCCTTGTCCCTCTGCTCTCAGTAACCACATCGAACGTTGGCCACCACTCGAGTTCCCCTCCCCACCACCACGCGAGCACCTATTTTTGGCGAGTCTTTAGGGCACATTTTTTATTTTTGGTTTTCAGTGTATGTTGAAACTGTAGTCTCAGTAGTTGAAACTTGAAACTGTGAGTTTGAGTTGTTTGGAATGTCTCTATTTTTGGTTTTGAGTGTATGTTGCTCTGTTGGTTGGTCTGTCACGGCCGTGATGCTAATCACGGCTAGGCCGTGATCAGTTCTGCCTGTGAGGGTCTGGTTCAGTTGGCACGTTACGGCTGTGATGGACATCACTGCCAGGCCGTGACCAGTTCTTGGCAATCTTCAAAAACTAGTTTTCAATCTCCCGTATTGTCCTTATATTGGATATATGTTTTGTATATTTACAGAACCTATCTAGTTATGGATCGTAGTTGGATGGTTTGTAAGTGCACTAGTGCTGAGTATTTGAAGGGGGTGGGAGAATTTATAGAATTTGCTCAAAGGAATGTTCCTAATAACCTATGTTAATAAATATATATTGTTTCTGAACAGGCATACATATGGATCAGTTGGATAGCCCACATGCACGGGAGGACACTGTGGGGCCTACACAAGACCTGATCGCGCCTATGCCTGATTCTAGTGTAAGTTTACATGTTATATACTGTATTTAGTCCTTATTTTTAATGTAAGTTTATAATGTTACAACCCTCTATTTTATCATTTTTTTTGTCCATACAGACATCACAGGCTCATAGGAAACGGGGTAGAGGAGCCACGTCGTTGAAGAAACTAGAGAAGGACAGGCATAGCGGACAGAAGCTTGAGGTGTCCTTCGATGCTAATCTAAATTCCCATGGACCCCGTGCTAAAGAATTTAATAAGTGGGTGTTTCTACAAGCGAAGCAGCACGTAAGCATCAACTACAACCACTGGAATGACGTTCCACAGAACGTTAAGGATAAGATTTGGGAGGCTATTACGATATTTTTCCGTTACATTCATTTGATTTACATTATTAGATAATTATCCGAGTTATAATCCATCCAGTTGTTATGTATTTAATGTGTAGGTAGCTTGGACTGTGCCAAATGACGAGGGTCATCGTCAAAAATGTATGAAAATGGCATTAAAGCGTTGGAATGGGTTCAAGCATGATCTTACCAGGTACTATGTATCTGGGAAGAAGCGACTTGATAAAATGTTCTCGGATTATCCCTGGATTGATCAGGATACTTGGGATATGTTTGCTAGGAGTCGACAGGATGGAGAATTTTAGGTTAGTTGATTAAGTTAATTTTGTATGCTTCTTATAGGTCATTTAACTGTATTTAATTATGTGTTTTTGTTTGAATAGGCTAAGGCAGATAAGGGTCGGCGGAATCAGGCGAAGAACGTCCACCGCCACACCATGTCTCAGGGTGGGTACCAGATTCGGATCGAGCAGATGATGGCGGATAGGCTGAGGGCGAAGCGGGAAGAGCACTCTGCTAGGATTGAAAGAGGAGAGGTGCCTGAGGGCACACCATTAAGTCCTCCGTCGGACATCGACCGCGAGGATGTCTGGTTAGTCGGCCGCATGACAAAGACGGGATCTTTTAAAGTTGATGCCACTCGCGAAGTGGCAGATAAGATTGTAAGTAAATAATTAACTTGATTTCAATTGATATTTGTATAGATATTTTTAACACTTTTCACTTGCACGTTATTTAATTTTTTCATTGTAGATGGATCTTAAATCACAATCCTCCCGGGGGCTCATTCGTCCCTTCCGGGCGGCGGGGCGTCTTGATGACTGCTCTAGGCAAGAAAGACCATCCTGGTCGGTTTATCGGTGTTCATAGGAACGTGACCATCAAAGAATATTATGGCAAGTCTGCTTCACGAAAGCGGGTGGTCGATGAAGCATCAATTTTGAATGACATTACTCAGCACCTCATGTCCAACCCTGCTATTACAACACATCTGATGCAAAGCTTAATATCCAACCAAGATTTCAAGCAGGCGCTTGCCAGAGAGCTTTCCTCCGTCGGTTCATCCCCGGACACCGCAGGGCATGCCAACCCTTCACATGTGAGCACAAAAGAGAGTTATAGTAGGGCACATGTGGAGGACGATGAGTTGGCAGCTAGGGAGCGGGAGTTGGAAGTCCAACGCCATGAGCATGAGTTGGAAATGAAAAGGTGTGAGCTTGAGTTGGACTTCAAACGACGTGACCTCGAAATGTTAACAAAGGTATGTATTCATTATTAATGTCCAAATTAGTCAAATAATTACTTGTGTTTTTTTTAATTATCAACAACTTATCTATTTTATTTTTCCTAAATTGAAGGCCAAGTCGACGTCGGTGTCGCTGTCACCTGTCACTCGTTTGTTCTCACTTGGTGAGGATTATGCGTTTCAGATTTTTGAATGTCCATTGGAGCACGATGGATGGGTGGCACGCCCAGATCAACAGAGGATATTTTCCTTCTGTGGTGAAGATCTCGGGAACGCCTGCAGAAATAACGTCTGGATGGCCAGCACGGTTTTGAGTCTCTGGTGCACGTAAGTTAATTTTAATTTTATAACTTATTTATTTTTTGTATTTTTCCATTTAATAATTTATTTTAATTTCAATATATATATTATGTAATTAACATCCACACCTTTTCATATCTTAGGTATCTCCATCGTCTTCAGCTTGATAAGGGCGTTGCATCGGTTCTGGCTTCTTAGAGCCATCAGCCCTTCTGCCCCAATTCTTTGCTGGCAATGCATTTAGTAAATACATAGGAAACTTGTTGGGAGACAATCGGAAAGAATTATATCTGGCTCCCTACTGTATGAAAAACCATTGGCAGTTGCTCGTACTTCACCCGTCTAGGCATACTGTCATATTCTTCTGCTCTCTCCACCAAAACCCGCCACACGAAGTGGTGGAAGCTGTAAATACGTAAGTAACTAATCTTAAATTTAATTTAAGTTTTAATATCCGTTGTTTTTAGTTTATTACACACATGATATATGAATTTGTTAACTGACATGATTATTTGTTTATGATAACGCGCTGAAGGCGGGTAGCATAAGCTGCGCCAACGGGAGAAGTAGGACTTCTAAGGCTAAAGCAAATCCTGAATGGACCTTCCTCAAGGTTTGGTAGTTTATTTATCAAATAATTAATATTATAATTACAAATTTATATGTATATTCAACTGACATTGAAATTAATTTTGTTTGTAGTCTCGATTTCAAATTGACGGGTGGTCGTGCGGCTATTATGTGATGCTTCATATGTTGAACATAGTCTCCGCATCTATTAAGGATAGATGGACTAAGGTAATATTTAAACAACTTGTTAGATTATATATTATAGTTTTGAAGATGACTTGCGTTAATGTTATTGTTATTATTTGAACGTGTGTAGGCATTTAACGACCAATCGCCTCTTCAAGAAGATGAGTTTAGAGACTTGAGGATGCGCTTAGATGAATTCTTCTTCAAGTATGCGGCTGAAAAAGGAATTGACAAGATACCTTCGCATTACTTAGATGAATAGTTTTTTTGTTAGACTTTAGAAACTAATTAATAACTTGTATATATATATATATATCTTTAGATTGGTAGTTTTGTTTTTAGACATTAGAGACTAAAATTTATATATATATATATATATATATATATATATATATATATATATATATATATATATATATATATATACTTGTAGATAATTATGTTTTTCCTATACATGGGTTTTGGTTTTAAGTCCCCGAGTGTTCCTTTGTATATTTCTGTTCTGTGTGTTAATATTGAAATTTAAGGGGAGTGTTTGCAATTCTGTAATGTGTGTGATATTACGTATTCTTGGGATATTTACTTGAATGCGAGGGGATAGGCGAGGGGAGTGATATTTTAAAACTGAATTTAAAAAAAAACGTCAGTTGTATCAAACAACTGACGTTAATAGCATTTTATAAAATATACAGTAAATTATTAACGTCAGTTGAAATAAACAACTGACGTTAAAATTAAAACCTTTAACGTCAGTTCTTTAACACAGCTGACGTTATATTTAACATAATTAACGTCAGTTATGTTAAAGAACTGACATTAATAGTTTTATTTTTAACGTCAGTTGTTTAAACAACTGACGTTAAAATATTAACTATTAACATCAGCTGTATTTACGTCAGACAATATTCTGACGTATAAAATCAATTTTAACTGACGTAAAAAGCACTTATTGCACTAGTGTCAACTATATGGGTATTCCTTTATTCCAAGGGAAGCCTAGGAAAATTCATCTCCAGCCAATTGCTGACAGAATCAAGAGTAAACTAGCCTCTTGGAAAGGTTGTTTACTCTCTATTATGGGCAGGGTTCAGGTAGTCTCTTCCATCATACAAAGTATGTTGATTTACGACTTTATCTTGTTTACTCTTTTGCCGCATTTACTTACTGAAAACTATTGACAAATGGATTAGAAGTTTCGTCTGGGCTGGTAACATTAATGCCAAGAAGGTTGTTACTATTTTTTGGAGTAAGGTTTGTGCTCCAATTCAGGAAGGAGGGTTGGGATTAAGATCCATCAGAACTATTAACAATGCAGCTATGTTAAAACTTAGCTGGGAGTTGGTATCTTCTCATAATCAATGGTGTAACATTCTTCGAGCCAGAGTTATCAGCAAAGGCACATGTGTCAGTCATCATATCAGCTCATCCATTTGGATTGGCATCAAGAACTGGTTTCCAATTGTTATGCAGAATTTATCTTGGCAAATTGGAAATGGCACCAGTATTAACTTCTGGTCCGATCCATGGACTTACATGCCAATAGTTAACATGGCTAATGTTCCTATTGAAGCTCACTCCTTGCTGTGTTCTAAGGTCAGTGACTTTATCAAAGATGGTAAATGGTGTATCCCTGCTGTGCTGTTGCAGAAGATACCTGGTCTCATTACTGAAGTGGAGAAGGTAACAATTCAAGTCCAGAACTGTGATGATACAATTAGGTGGAACTCTGGTTCTTGTAGCTTATCTCTCAAGGAGGCTTTCCTTTTTCAGAATCCTTTAGGTCACCCTCTTCCTTGGTGTAAATCGATTTGGTCTCCCAGCATTCCCTCTTCGAAATCCTTTCTTTTGTGGAGAATTCTTCATAGCCGAATGCCTACTGATGAAAACTTAAGGTCCAAGGGCTGCACTGTTGTGTCAATATGCAATCTGTGCTATGCCACAGAGGAGTCTACAGAACATTTATTCTTCAGGTGTAACTTTGCTAAAGCTTTGTGGAACTGGTTGAGGAGCATCCTTTTATGCTCTTTGGACTCCTCCTCGTTGTTATCTATTCTTGACTTGTGTAACAAGCGATGGAGTTCACAGACCAAGGATCTGGTGCTTTCTGGAATTACAAACATTATTTGGGTCATTTGGCATTGTAGAAAAAGAATAAGGTTTGACAATACAGCAATCCCATTCCCTGCTGCTAGAAATCTTGTTATTGCTAATTGTTCACTGTCGGGTAGGCTTAGTAAAGGCTCGGTTTCAGCTTCCTCTACTGAGATCAGGATTTTGCATCAGTTTTCGGTGGATACTAACTTATGCAAGGCTCCTACCATTAAATAGGTGCTTTGGCATACTCCTTTATTTAACTGGGTGAAGTGTAACACAGATGGGGCTGCCATGGGATGTCCTGGTGTAGCATCTTGTGGTGGCATTTTTAGAAATAAAGATGCGGATGTTCTTGGTTGTTTTTCTGCTCACATTGGTGTTTCTAATGCTCTCCATGCTGAATTGATTGGTGCCATGTTTGCAATTGAGCTGGCTAACGATAAAGGTTGGAACCATCTCTGGCTAGAATGTGATTCTCAATTAGTCATCTCGGCCTTCAAGAATATTAACATAGTTCCTTGGCATCTTATGAATAGATGGTCTAATTGTTTGTTTATATCTAGGAATATGAATTTTGTTTATTCTCATATTTATCGTGAAGGCAATAGTTGTGCTGATAAACTTGCCTCACATGGTCTGTCTATTCAGGGATTTTATTGGTGGGATTCTTATCCTACTTTCATTGGGGAAGACCTTTTTCGTAATAGGAATGGTCTTCCTAATTTTAGATTTAGTTGATTCCTTCATGGGTTAGGTATATGCCTGCCCCCCCCCCCCCCCCCATGTTTTTTGTTTCTTTTGTTTTTATTAATAAATCGGGTGTGCTGCAGATGATTGGTAGTGGTTGAGGTGCCAACCTAGTTGGGATGTCCTCCACTATTGTGATGCCTATGCATGCCTTTTTGCCTTTAAAAAAAATGAATGAAGATCTCAATGCACTTTATTAGAATAAGTATAAATCCATATTAACATACTCACTTTAGAGACAAATAAGTGTAACACCATCCTTAGCGCTACATTTCGGACTTATTGCGGAAAAAAACATTAAAAATGATTTGCTGGTTACTTTCGGAAAATAATAGTTACTAAGTTTTTCACTTATTACATAAAATGGTGGTAAATTATTTTTTTCTTCTTCACTTATTCATACAAATAACATACCCAAACGTGTGCGTGTGTATGTCTGTGTGTGTGTGTGTGTGTGTGTGTGTGTGTGTGTGTGTGTATATATGCATCATAACTTTATACATACAACAACATCATCGGTTGTTCATAGGGCCTTTATAAGGATAGGCCATTCTCAAAGCTAAACAAAGTAAAGAAATAAAAACATATCTAAGCACGTAGCAATCGTTTGGAACCACATCTCAAAAACTCAATGGCTCTCAGTAGCCAGAATAACAGATTGTCAAGATCACTACCCAAAAATAGAATCAACTACTACAGCTGGTCTATACTAATGATATCCACTGAGGAGACCATGATAGTCATCCCCACCCGCACTAGGAGTATCCGGTGAAGATGCTATATCTCCATCCATACCCTCAGGGTCAATATCGTCAGGAAGAGGGTGATACTCGGGCTCCATCTCCAAGTCCTCCAAAGGATCCTCCTCCATCCCCTCATCTACCTCTGGAATAGGTACGACGGTGCTGGAGGTGTCACGGTGATAAGCCTCTGACTCATCTAGTTTTATAACTAGTAAGACTGTGGTTTTTGTGCTAATTATTCGAGTTTAATCTCGTTTTCGCCCAAATTTGGATTTAATTGTCCTCAAGCATCATTTTGAGTCTATTAAGTAGTTTTAGGATATTTTAGTTAATTTTGAGTCAAATAAAGCAGTTTGAGTCTCTTTACCAACAATATGCTTTTCGTTTCCTTTTATTGTTTCAGGTTGAAAGTGAAGCACTTAGAGTCAAGGAAAATGAAGAAAACAGTGGAAAAGCAATTCTGGAAGTTTCGCCTCGCGAGATAGGATCTCGCCTCACGAGCCTGAAGGCCTAACTGTGCCAGAGATGTCACCCTTTCTGTCTCGCCTCGCGAATCACCATCTCGCCTCGCGAGAAAACCAATCAATGAAGAACCACCACTGCTGCGAATTATTTTCAAGGTTTTGTGTTATGTTTGTAATGGAGAACTAATCACCAGGGATTAATCTGCTGTAATCGGTTTCCGTCGACACTTGAGGTTCTATAATTCCCAATCTTTTTGCTTTTCCCCTTTAATATTATCCTATATGTCTTGTTTGCTTAATTCAAGTTATATAGAATAAGTATTGATTAATTTCGATGATTACATGTTCCTATACCTTGATCGTGTTTGCTTAATTCGCGTGTGATTGATCGTGTTTGCTTAATTCACGATAGCTTAATTCCGTTTGCTTAATTCTGAAATTAGGGACATATATCTCGTAGTGTCAATTGCGCTTGTTTAATTGCTGCTACAATCGAAAAGGGATTAGAATCCGCTTAGGGCATGGAATTTATATGAATCAATGATAGTTGGGAAACCGAAACAGTAGATTAATCATTTTAGCTTATTGACAATCACTTATTTGCACTGTTTTTCTTAATCGAATCTTTAATCCTAACCCCCCCCCCCCCCCCCCCCACCCCCACCCCCAAAAAAACTGATTTTGAGGTTAATAACAATACAAGAGTCCTTGTGATACGATACTCGAGTTGTCGTTCCCTAACTACAGTTTCAGTTTTCCAATTAGTCATTTTTGACCCGTGTGCGACAGCGGATCAAATTGGCGCCATTGTCGGGGGCTCTTGTTGTTATTTTCGCATATTTTTTCTTTTTAATTTTCTGCTGAATTAGTTCGGGCTACTAGGTCTGGTTGTTCTAATTTGTTTGATTTCGATCCTGAAATTGAGAGAACCTTGCACACACGCCGTAGACCAATTCGGGCTAGCACTAGTTCACCAACCAATAGTGATAACATGGCTGATCAAAGAACATTAAGACAGCTTGCTGCTCCTGATGTTAATTACAATGGTTTATGTATTGAATATGCTTATGTCGTTGCTCCTTTTGAATTGAAATCTGGTTTAATACACTTGTTGCCAAGGTTTAGTGGTCTTGCGGGTGAGGATCCGCATAAGCATCTGAAAGAATTCCAGGTTGTTTGCTCTACACCATTGAGACCTGAAGGAATAATAGAAGACCATATCAAGCCGAGAGCCTTCCCATTCTCACTTCAAGGTGCTGCGAAGGATTGGTTGTATTATCTTGAGCCGAATTCCGTTACAACCTGGAATGATTTGAAGAAAGTCTTCCTAGAGAGATACTTCCCTGCCTCCAGAGCTGCATCAATCAGGAAGGAAATATGTGGCATTAGACAAGGCAATGAATCATTGGCCGAGTACTGGGAGAGATTTAAGAAGTTGGTGTCCAGTTGTCCTCAGCATTAGATTTCCGAGCAGCTACATATTCAGTACTTTTATGAGGGATTGCTACCAATGGATAGAAACATTTTGGATGCTGCTAGCGGGGGAGCACTTGTTGATAAGACTCCAACTGCTGCCAAGTCATTAATTGAGAACATGTCACTCAACTCCCAACAGTTCACAACTAGAAACAATTCTGTTGAAACAAGGGGTATGAATGAGATCTATGTTTCTTCTTCCAACAAGGCCCTTGAAACCAGACTTGATGAGATTACTTATCTAGTGAAACAGTTGGCAGTGGATAAAGTTCAAACAGCAAGGTTGTGTGGTATCTGTACTTCTCCTGAACACCTAACCAATGCATGCCCCATTCTGAAAGATGAGTCAGTCACTGATTTCCCTCAAGCATATGCAGCCAATCTTTACAATCAAGGCAACAATCAGAACCAGTACAGTATTCCTGACCTTTCCACTAATAGGTACCACCCCAACTGGAGAAACCATCCAAACCTTCGGTATGGAAACTCATCTGCACAACAGCAACAACCAATGTTACCGCTGGAACCACCACAGAATTCTCCCCAAGCGACCACCTCTGCACCTTCTGGACCTTCACTAGAGGACCTTGTCAAGAAAATGGCTGCAAACAATCTCCAGTTTTAGCAGCGAACGAATGCTAGTATTCATACTTTGCAGACACAGATTGGACAGCTTGCCACTTCGATGAATGCCATCCAGCAAGCTCAAGGATTGAACCAACTACCTGCACAAACAGTGGTGAATCCTAATGTTCCAAATCCTAATGTAAGTGCAATTACTTTGATATCCGGAAAGGTTGCAGAACCAGCCCCTGAAAAAAATAAGAAAGTTGTTGAGGTAACACCTGAACCTTCTGTTGTTGTTGAGGCTGAAAAGGAGTACGTGCCACCAATTACCTTCCCACATAGAGTACTGAAAAATAAAAGGATTGATGGGGAAGACAAATAGAGAGAGATTCTGGATGTATTCAGAAAAGTGGCGGTGAACATTCCGCTTCTTGATGTGATTAAGAAGGTTCCGAAATACGCAAAGTTTCTGAAGGAATTGTGCACTCATAAGAGGAGGTTGAAGGGAAATGAGAGAGTCAATTTAGGGCGAAATGTTTCAGATCTTATTCAACCTAAACCTGCACCTGAGAAGGTTACCGTTTCAGCCCTCAATCAGGCAATGCCACAGAAATGCAAGGATCTGGGAACTTTTGCTATTCCATGTACCATTGGGGATAGTAAATTTGATAACCGCATGTTGGATTTAGGAGCTTCTATTAATGTCATGCCTACTTCTGTTTTCAAGAATTTTGATCTTGGTCCTTTACAGCATACAGGTCTTACTATTCAGTTGGCAAACAGGACCAATGCTCGCCCCATTGGAGTAGTAGAAGATGTGCTTGTTCAAGTTAATGACTTGATTTTCCCTACTGATTTTTACATCCTGGACATGGCAGGAGAAACGAATTCAAGCAGATCACCAATCATTCTGGGCAGACCGTTCATGAAAATGGCGAAGACAAAGATTGATGTTCACGATGGAACCATGTCCATGGAATTTGGTGACATTGTTGCAAAATTCAACTTCTTCAATGCTATGAAGCATCCCTTGGAAGAGCATTCTGTTTTTCAAATAGAGTTACTTTCTGAAATTGTTGATGACACTTATTATGATTTGGTTGCAGCTGCTGATTTTCCATCTGTTTTTGGTTTTGATGATGTTTACTCATGTGCTGATTGTACTAACACTGACCTTTGTGCTGTTTGTACTGAGATTGATGCTGCTTTGGAAGGTGACGGTGTAAATGAAGTTGTTTACTCAGCTGAAGTTCTTGACAGCATGGCTGCCCCAAACATACCATTTATTGAGAAGCCACCCTCCTTAGAGCTTAATCCACTTCCTGAAAATCTGAAATATGCTTACTTAGAGAGGAATGAAAAACTTCCGGTTATAATTTCCCCTAACCTTGATTTTGACCAGGAAACTAAGCTCTTGAAGGTTTTGAAGAAGCATAAGAAGGCGATTGGGTGGACCTTGGCCGACATACCAGGTATTAGCCCCTCCAGGTGTATGCATAGGATTCTGTTGGAGGATGGGGCTAAAACAGTTAGGCATCCCCAGAGGCGGCTCAATTCCTTGATTCTTGATGTTGTGAAGAAGGAGGTAACAAAACTCTTGCATGCGGGTATCATATATCCTATCTCTGACAGCAATTGGGTAAGCCCAGTGGAAGTTGTACCTAAGAAATCTGGACTCACAGTGGTGAAAAATGAAAAGAATGAACTTGTTCCCACTAGAGTTCAGAATAGCTGGAGAGTTTGCATTGACTGCAGGAGATTGAACCAGGCTACTAGAAAGGAACACTTCCCTTTGTCGCTCATCGATAAGATGCTTGAATGGCTAGCTGATAAATCACACTATTGTTTTCTGGATGGTTTTTCAGGTTACTTTCAGATCCACATTGCACCAGAGGATTAGGAAAATACTACTTTTACGTGCCCTTTCGGCACATTTACTTACAGGAGGATGCCATTTGGTCTTTGCAATGCTCCTGGCACATTCCAGATATGCATGATTAGTATTTTTACTGAATATATTGAGAATTGCATGGAAGTGTTCATGGATGATTTCACTGTTTATGGTTCTTCATTTGATGCATGCTTGAATAGTTTGAATCTGGTTTTGGAGAGATGCATTGAAACTGACCTTGTTTTGAATTATGAAAAATGTCATTTTATAGTTGAACAGGGAATTGTTTTGGGGCATATTATTTCTGAAAAGGGTATTTCAGTATATCCTTCTAATATTGAGGTGATTTCTACACTGCCTTACCCATCTTGCGTTCGCGAGATTCGCTCTTTTCTTGGTCATGCAGGTTTTTACAGGCGCTTCATAAAGGATTTCAGCAAGGTAGCTCTTCCTCTGTCAAACCTGTTGAAGAATGATGTCATTTTCAACTTTGATGACAACTGTAAAAAGGCGTTTGATTTCTTGAAGAAAGCATTGACCTCTACTCCCATCATCCAGCCTCCTGACTGGACCCTCCCTTCTGAGATTATGTGTGATGCCTCTAACTATGCTGTGGGGGCGGTCCTTGGACAAAGGGTGGGCAAGACTGCCCATGTTATTTATTATGCTTCTAGAACTTTAGATTCTGCACAGGCTAATTACACTACCACTGAAAAGGAACTTCTAGCTATTGTTTTTGCTCTTGATAAATTCAGATCATATTTGCTAGGTTCCAAGGTTGTTGTTTTCACTGACCATGCAGCTTTAAAGTACTTGTTGAAGAAACCAGAAGCAAAACCGAGATTGATTCAATGGATGTTGTTGCTCCAAGAATTTAGTGTGGAGATTAAAGATAAAAGTGGAGTTGAGAATTTAGTGGTTGATCACTTGAGTAGAATAGAGAGGGGTGGAGATCCTTCCCCCATTCAGGATGACTTTCCTGATGAGCAGCTTTTACAGTTACATGGGGTAACTTTTGGTTTGCTGATATTGTTAACTATCTTGTTGCCGGTGTTTTTCCGACAGGTGCAACTAGGGCACAGATTCACAAACTCAAGAGTGATGCCAAATATTATGTTTGGGATGATCCATATCTTTGGAAATTTGGTAGTGATCAGGTAATTAGGAGATGTGTCCCCGACTATGAGATTGAATCTATTTTGCATTTTTCTCAAGCTTCTCAAGTAGGGGGACATTTTGGGCCACAAAGGACTACAAGAAAAATCCTAGATTCGGGTTTTTATTGGCCCACTATTTTCAAAGATGCTTATGAGATTTACCGCACTTGTAAAGAGTGTCAGATAGAAGGTACAGCCATCACTCGTAAAAGTGAAATGCCTCAGCAACCTATGCTTTTATGTGAGGTGTTTGATGTGTGGGGAATTGACTTTATGGGTCCTTTTCCTGCATCTTTTGGTTTCCTCTATATCTTACTTGCTGTTGATTATGTTTCAAAGTGGGTGGAAGCTATCCCCACTAGGACTAATGATTCTAGAGTTGTTGCAAATTTTGTCAGGTCCAATATTTTTTGTAGGTTCGGAATACCTCGTGCTATCATAAGTGACCAAGGCACTCACTTCTGTAACCGCACCATGGAAGCTTTACTCCGAAAGTATGGGGTTGTGCACAGGGTCTCTACTGCATACCATCCCCAAACTAATGGGCAGGCTAAGATCTCAAACAGAGAAATCAAACAGATCTTAGAGAAAGTGGTGCAGCCAAATAGGAAGGACTGGAGCCGCCGTCTAGAAGACGCACTTTGGGCTTAAAGAACAGTTTTCAAGACACCAATAGGGATGTCTCCCTATAGACTTGTGTTCGGTAAGGCATGTCATCTTCCTGTAGAAATTGAGCACCGTGCTTATTGGGCGGTCAAAAGTTGTAATTTGGAGATGCAAAAAGCAGGCATTGAAAGAAAACTCCAATTACAACAGCTTGAAGAGATTAGGCTAGAAGCCTATGAAAGCTCTTGAATTTATAAAGAGAAAACTAAGCACTTCCATGATAAGATGATTTCTAGGAAGGAATTCTCTGTGGGCCAACAGGTTTTATTGTTTAACTCCCGCCTAAAAGTGATGGCTGGGAAACTTCGATCCAAGTGGATTGGCCCATTTATTGTTACTGATGTTTTCCCTCATGGTGCAGTAGAAATAAAAAGTGCAGGTAGCAACAAGGTTTTTAAGGTTAATGGGCAGCTCTTGAAGCTATTCCATGAGAGCTCGGTGCCTGAAGATGCTACTGTTGAAGAGCTCTCCTTGGAAGAGCCCACCTACACTACAACTTGATTAGGGAGCACCTTCTCATTTCCCTCACTCTTATTTTATATTTATGTTCTTTCATTGAGGACAATGTATGTCTTAAGTGTGGGGGAGGGAACCAATTGCTTTGTTTTTGTTTTTGTTTTGTTTTCCTTGTTTGTGTTGCTTTGAGTCGTTTGTGTATGAGTCTTGTGTCGGTGAGCTTAATGGATTCTAATTAAATCTAGCATAAATTGACTGCATGATAATTGTTGACTGTTGATGATTTTCCCCTAGGTTTTGAAAATTGAAAATTGATCCCCATGTGAAAAATTTAAAAATTGAACTTTGAGATATTTTGTTGTGATTGCATGATTTATGATAAGTTTGGGGTGAAGGGGTGCACACACTAGGGATTGAATCTCGGTCAAACAATTTGCAAAAATGTCCAGGTGAGGAATTTGAGCCTCCAACATTGTTTTTAATTGTGTGAATCACTTTTAAGCTGCACTTCCCCGGATTTGCTTGAATCTCTTCATGGTTTGCATGTTTATATGGTTGTATCAAATGATTTAGGAAATTTTCTTTGAAATAGCTACTTGGCCTAAAAAGAACCATCCCTATTGCATGCTTCCTACTTATCCACATTGAGCTTAATAAGCCTATTGTTTCTTGATGACCTTATGTTATAAGCCTAAATCTGGAAAAACCATGTAAACCCAATCTTAGGATTAGGAGAGCATGGAAGCTTAGCAAGAGAAGGGTTGTAAGAAACTAAGTTTGGGGTGGATACAAGGTTTGATATGTCATTCTGGGTTGAAAAAAAAGGAAAAAAAAAAGAGAAGAAAAGAAAAAAAGAATTGACAAAAAAAAGGGGCAAAACAAAAAGCTTAGCAAAGAAAAGGGCTGTAGTCACCTAAAGCAAAAAAAAAAAGGAAAAAGGAATTTGAGTGGAAATTCAATGTGTTAAAATGCTCATGCTCTCTTAGTTTCTAGGGACTTAAGCCTAGTACCTCTGAATATCCTACCTTTAGCCAGGCCCCATTACAACCTTTAAAAGACCTTTTGATGTTGCATGCATGTTTTCGTGGGAACCTTGATTGAGATGAAAATCAAATTCATGGGAAGTGCTCTTGAAATGTGAAATTGAGTGAAAAGTTGATAGCCTAGACAAATTGAGCGAATGAGTGAAATATTAAATGCCCTTGTGAGGAAGACAATTGTTTGAAATTGGTGATCTCCCTTTTGTGTGTAACTTGGATCCTCAACTTAGATTAATGTTTGCATGAATGATGGGATTCTCAATTGTTTAAAGTAAATGAATGTGGGGATTACATTGTTGCAAAGGGGGGAAACATTGAAGAAAAATTGTTTTGTTAGAATTGCATGAAATTTGTGGGAAATTGGTTGAATCCTTTAAGCTTGCCAAGTTTGAGTCTTTTTCAGTTTTAGTTTGCTTGGGGACAACAAAGTTTAAGTTTGGGGTATTTTGATAAGCCTCTGGCTCATCTAGTTGTATTACTAGTAAGACTGTGGTTTTTGTGCTAATTATTCGAGCTTAATCTCGTTTTCGCCCAAATTTGGATTTAATTATCCTCAAGCATCATTTTGAGTCTTTTAAGTAGTTTTAGGATATTTTAGTTAATTTTGAGTCAAATAAAGCATTTTGAGTCTCTTTACCAATAATATGCTTTTCGTTTCCTTTTATTGTTTCAGGTTAAAAGTGAAGCACTTAGAGTCAAGGAAAATGAAGAAAACAGTGGAAAAGCAATTCTGGAAGTTTCGCCTCGCAAGACAGGATCTCGCCTCGCGAGCCTGAAGACCAGCCAGAACAGCAACAGTCACCCTTTCTGTCTCGCCTCGTGAATCACCTTCGCGCCACGCGAGCCTGAAGGCCTAACTGTGCCAGAGATGTCACCCTTTCTGTCTCGCCTCGCGAATCACCATCTCGCCTCCCGAGAAAACCAATCAATGAAGATCTGATTCATAAGATTCGCCTCGCGAACCAGGTCTCGCCCCGCGAGCCGGCGAAACCCAGAACCTCTATTTATAGGCTGTTTTAGGGCAGATTAGGGGGACCTTTTTCATTCACTGCTGCGAATTATTTTCTAGGTTTTGTGTTACGTTTGTAATGGAGAACTAATCGCCAGGGATTAATCTGCTGTAATCGGTTTCCGCCGACACTTGAGGTTCTATAATTCCCAATCTTTTTGCTTTCCCCTTTTAATATTATCCTATATGTCTTGTTTGCTTAATTCAAGTTATATAGAATAAGTATTGATTAATTTCGATGATTACATGTTCCTATACCTTGATCGCATTTGCTTAATTCGTGTGTGATTGATCGTGTTTGCTTAATTCACGATAGCTTAATTCCGTTTGCTTAATTCGGAAATTAGGAACATATATCTCGTAGTGTCAATTGCGCTTGTTTAATTGCTGCTACAATCGAAAAGGGATTAGAATCCGCTTAGGGCATGGAATTTATATAAATCAATGATAGTTGGGAAACCGAAATAGTGGATTAATCGTTTTAGCTTATTGATAATCACTTATTTGCACTGTTTTTCTTAATCGAATCTTTAATCCTAACCCCCCCACAAAAAAATGATTTTGAGGTTAATAATAATCCAAGAGTCCTTGTGATACGATACTCGAGTTGTCGTTCCCTAACTACAGCTTTTCCAATTACTCGTTTTTGACCCGTGTGCGACAGCGGATCACACAGGTGCTGCCTCCGGTAAATGATCTACTAATGGAGGGTGAAACTCTAACTCCCCCCGATCTACCAAGTACTATAGAATAAGCCAAAGTGGGGGTAATGAAACCTCGATGGTCTCTGTGGTATGGGTTTGTCTCTGTGGTCCTGCTGCAAGAGTGCCTACTATACTACGAACGGGGCCGGTATAAGTGACGTTGTGTGCCCCAGGATTTATTACCCAAGCACCACTATTCGCTGCATCCTCAAACGTCAGGGACCGAGTCCCCGAATATGCCATCCGTGGCTCCGGATCCATTTAAATTCAGATATATATATATATATATATATATATATATATATATATATATATATATATATATATACATATACCACACATGAGAGAAACACAACAAGAAACGTGCAAGGGTGAGATACCGATCTATGGATGTAAACACGATAACTACATGCGCGACACCAAATAAATAGCATATACACAAATATCTACAGCATATAAAATTTCAAAACGTAAACACAATAATTTATCAAGGGATTTCATATCCGACAGTCATCGTCATTAAAAATAATGCATGATACTTCAATATTCAACATCTAAATTTTATACTTAATCTTCGGAGATCCCAACTTCATTTCAAGGAGTTGATCAAGCTCGATTGCCAAATAAGGCACAATATGTTTAAATAAATGAGCTAATTAGGCTCGATTGCCAAATAAGGCACAACGTGTTTCCATAGCACACTGTCCAACACAAGGCACAATGATCAACGTATATGGGATTCATTGTCCATCACGGCACAATGTTACAACATTACATGACACCTTGTCCTACAAGGCACCACGTCAAAACCACGTGAGGCACATTTGCCAAAAATAATGCATGTAAAACATTTTGTTCTTGTCATTTTTCTTTTTGTTCATTCTTTCCTTGTTGAAGCTCAAAGGCTCACGGCCATCTCAACTTTTTAAACATTTAAGTTTATCTTTAAATTTGAACAATAGGACACATAGTCCGAATGTGTAAATCATGAAGTTATAGACCCATGCACCAGTCTTAGATTCGTAATTATAGCGCACAAAAATCAACACAACTTTTATGTGACACACAATTCACAACTTCAACTTTATGACACACAGTCCACTACTTACACCATAGAACACTAGAATCCCGATGTCTCGGACACTAGGATCACTTTTCAACTTAAAATTTATTTTCGTTCTGTGAAACACAAAACCTCCACAACTCATCCAAGCTGTTGGAAATGACTCCATGAGTAAAACTCTTTTAAAGAAAATCTTTTTCCGTTTTAAAATTCATTTATAAACCTTCAAATCGCAGGAAAAATCATTTTTCTTATTTAAAATTCTTTTCCAGAAAAACCTTAGTTTCTTGAAAAAGAAACCAATTCTAAAATAAATTTCTGTTTCCAATAAATAACATTGTTTTCTAAAATATTCCGTAATTCTTTTCGAAATTACTCGTCGTTTTGGTTTGAAAATCCTTTAAAGTCAAAATTGACTCTTTTCTAATAAAATAATTTTCTCAACATGAAAACCAGTTATTTTTTAAAATGAACTTTTTGTAATAACTTTTTACTTTATTTTAGAATTTCTTTTATAAAAATTAACGTCACTTAAAAATTTTCACGGTTACGTCCTCATAATTACTCACAGATCACTTTTACATCGATAAATCATTAAATAACCTTATTTTCAACTATTCCTCAATTTTACACCAAATTAATTTTAAATATTCCTCATAAAGCTTTTTGAAGCTTTTATCTCAATAATTAATTTAGCACTGACCACTGTCAGGCTTTTCAATCCACATCACAGTCATAGTAAATAATACGGTCATAGCATGCCTCAAGCTATAAAACATATCACACAGATAAATTATTAAAAGCAGATAAATAAAACTGAAAATTAAAGCTAAATAAGACAACTAAGTAAAAAAACCTTAAACAAACACAACAACTAAATTAAATTATACAGACCACTCACAGATAGCATATAGCTACCGGGAAAATCCCTTGGGTAAACTCCCCTTACCTCTTTGGAGTTTCTCAGATGTTTTTTTTTTCTCGAATGAAGTTTCCCGTCTACTTCCGATTTCACAACACCACACAACCACTTATCCTTCAACAATCACAACAAAATAATCAACATCAAACAACTAAAATTTCACCTAATCTCTATAGTTAGGTTTCGGCCATGAATATCAAAATTGGCTAGAAATTTCTAAACTTCACATGCTCTTGGATTAGTGATCCTTAAACATTGGAGATTACATAATCAATGATCATGACTTAAAATTGAAACAAAATCCTCTAACACCAAAATTAGGGTTTTTCGGCCTTGAGTCATAAAATAGGCTAGAGATTTTCAAAATTTTCAAGTTTCTAGATTCAATGACCATAGGTATTGAATAGATGGAATCAAGTGTTACGTGATAGAAATTGAAGCAAAATCTCCTCCACCCTCACAATTAGGGTTTCTGCCTCATCAAGAAAATTGTGAAAAAAATTTTATTTTTACACATGCTCTTGAATGATGATACTAGGGATCATGATTAGTTCATATCAATTGGAATCACATGAAAAAGATTTTTTTATGATTTTCTAGAAATTTTTGAAATTCTAGATCTTAGAGTGGAAACTTGATGTTCATGGCAAGAACAAGTGAAATAAATGAAGATTTAAGACAAGAATGATCAAAAGTTAAGAGATTACCTCTTGAATGATGAAGAAAAATAAGTAATTGATCCAAGTTCAAGCCAAATCAATGGAGTTTTTGGTATGTTTCTTAAGAGTGTAAATTAGAGAATATGTAGTAAGAAGCATGAAAATGGCTAAGTGTGGGGGTTATGTAGGGGTAGAGGCCGTGGGTTTCAAGGGTATTTAGGGTTAAAATTAATTCATTTAAGGAAAAATTAGTAATTTCACTTAGGGCTAATTTGTGATTTAATTAAGACTTAAGGATAATTAGGTAAATTCAACCCTAAAGTAATCATCACATGATGAGTCACACCATGACTCACCATGGTGACTCCCCACCTTGAGTCATCATGAGTGACTCGTGATTCTCATCCATTAGCGGGTCCCAGAAAACCCAGTTTTCAGCTACATCGTTCCTCCCGATTTAATATATCGCCCGAATAATATATATTATTTCACTTTTAAGTGAAATATTTCAAAAAAAAAAAACTAAAGTCGTTGGAAAAATGATATAAAACCTAACCATTGTTCACGATTTAAAATTAGGTTTTCTGATCAGTAAACTTTTACTGTCAGTGAAAACACGGACCGGATTTCATCTGAATTTTCAACCAAAATTTTAGCAGTAACTCTCTACAATAAAGTAGAGTACAAGTATGATTTTGGTTTATCCAAAATCATTTTCTAAGTCTTGGATATAAATATAAACATTTATATAGTTATATACCGATATTAAAAGCAGTGAAAATCGAGGTGTTACATTACTACCACACTAAAAAACATATTCCTCCTCGAAATTACGCACCTGGAAAAAGATCAGGATATTGTAATCTCATCTTGTCCTCATCTTCCCATGTTGCCTCTCCAGTTATCTCATCCCAAATAACCTTGACCAAGGAAATTTGTTTACTCTTGAGCTGCTTAATCATCTTATCTTCGATTCGTACAGGTGAAGTCTCATAAGACAAGTTTTCTTTTAATTGTACTACATCGGGTTCAATTACATGCGATGGATCAGGAATATAGTTCCTCAGTTGTGAAATATGGAAAACATCATGGATATTGGAAAGAAAAGGTGGTAAAGCAATTTGGTAGGCTATTGGACCAATACGACCAAGAATTTGATAAGGTCCAATGAATTTAGGAGTGAGTTTTTTAGACTTTATAACTCTACCTACCCCAGTCGTAGGTGTGACTCTCAGAAATACATGTTCACCTTCTTGAAATTCGAGAGGTCGTCTTCTTTGATCAGAGTAACTCTTCTTCCTACTTTGTGACGTCTTCATCTTATCACGGATTTGTTTAACCTTTTCCATTGTTTGTTGTACAATTTCAAGACCTAGAATCGTGCTTTCTCCATCTTGATACCAACACAAAGGTGTTTGGCATTTCCTCCCATACAAAGCCTCGTAGGGTGCCATCCCTATACTCGAATGAAAACTTTTGTTGTCTGTAAACTCGATAAGCGGCAAAAGATCATCCCAACTTCCCTGATTGTCTAAGATACATGCTCTCAGTAAGTCTTCTAACGACTGAATTGTTATTTCTATTTGTCCATCTGTTTGTGGATGATATGCTGAACTTAAAAGTAACTTGGTTCCTAAAGCTTGATGAAGACTTCCCCAAAAGCATAAAGTGAATTTCGGATCTCTATCTGAAACAATGCTTGAAGGCACTCAATGATGTCTAATCACTTCATTGATATACAACTCAGTTAACTTTTCCATAGTATAATTGATCTTAATAGGTAAGAAATGTGCTGATTTCGTTAACCGGTCAACAATCACCCAAATTGAATCGAAACCTTTGGAAGTTCGTGATAAATTTACTACGAAACCCATTGATATGTTATCCCATTTCCATTCTGGTACATCTAGTGATGTAAGCATTCCTCCAGGTCTTTGATGTTCTACCTTTGCTTTTTGACAAGTCAGACATAATGGTACATATTCCGTGACTTGCTTTTTCATACTTGGCCACCAAAATCTTTGTTTTAGATCTTGACACATCTTAGTTGATCCAGGATTAATACTTAACTTACCCTTGTGTGATTCTTCAAGAATCATCATTTTCATCTCAGGATTGTCAGGCAAACAGACTCGTCCATTGCACCGTAAGATGCTATCTGATCCCAAACTAAACTCGGTAACTTTTCCTTGTTCCATCAACGTTTTCTTCTCTAAACGATACGCATCAGTAGCTTGTTGTTCTCGGATCTCTTCCATCAGTCCACTCGAGATTTTAATCATTCCTAAACTAATTTTCTTTGGACTGATTTCCATAATCAAATTGAGATCACGGAATTTCTCAATTAGTTTTAGTTCTTTTACCATCATTCCTGAAACATGAATGACTTTCCGGATCAAAGCATCTGCTACAATGTTCGTATTTCCAGGATGATATTGCATCGTGAATTCTTAGTCCTTCAAAAATTCCATCCATCTTCTTTGCCTCATGTTAAGCTCATTCTGATCAAACAGATACTTCAGAATTTTGTGGTCACTAAAAACATCAAACTTGGATCCATACAGATGATGTTTCCATATCTTTAGCACAAAAACCACAGCAGCTAATTCCAAATCATGCATCGGATAATTCCTGTCATGAGTCTTTAACTGACGTGACACATAAGCCACAACTTTTTGATGTTGCATTAATACACAGCCTAAACCTTGATGCGAAGCATCACAATACACCTCGTAAGGTTCATTTGGATTAGGAAGTATTAACATTGGTGAAGTCGTCAAACTTTCCTTTATCTTTTTAAAACTTTCCTCGTATTTTGTAATCCATACAAAAGGTTGGTTCTTTCTCATAAGTTGAGTTAACGGTGCTACTATATTGGAAAAACCTTCGATAAACCTTCGGTAATTACTGGCTAATCCAACGAAACTTTGATTATTCGTCACCGTCTTTGGTCTTTCCCAAGAAAGTATTGTTTCTACTTTTGTAGGATCGGCATCAATCCCTTCCTTGGTAATCACATGTCCTAAGAATTTAACTTCTTCGAGCCAAAACTCGCACTTAGACAGTTTTGCATACAACACCTTTTTCACGTAAAATCTGCAAAACTTATTGTAAATGTTCCTCATAACTCTTAGAGTAAATGAGAATATCATCGATGAACACGACAACAAACTTATCAAGAAATGGACGAACCGATTCATGTAGTCCATGAAGATCGCAGGTTCATTCGTTACTCCAAACGGCATTACAAGATATTCATAATGTCCATAACGAGTTCGAAATGGAGTCTTTGGTATATCTTCAGTCTTTACTCTAATCTAATGATATCTTGTCCTCGAGTCAATCTTTGAGAAAATAACAGTTCCTCCCAGTTGATCCATCAAATCATCTATGCACGATAAAGGGTACTTATTCCTGATCGTCACTTTGCTGAGTTGTCTAAAATCCACAGAGTTTCGCACCTCCGTCCTTCTTCCTCACTAAAAGAACTGGTGCTCCCCACGGAGAAACACTCGGTCTAATAAACTGTTTCGACTAAAGATCCTCTTGTTGGGCTTTCAATTCAACAAGCTCTGTAGGTGCCATCCTATACGGAGCGATAGATATCGAATCGGTTCCCGGAATTAAATCAATGGAGAACTCAATATCTGTTACTGGCGGTAATCCCGGAACATCATTCGGAAACACATCCGGAAATTCCCTCACAACAAGCATCGCACTCAAATCGATCTCCCCCTCGACTTCTAAGTTGGATAAAAGCAAGTATCCCTGATCTCTTTCTTTCGAAAAAGTTCTTACTTGATTGGTAGATAAAAATCCAGAAATCTCAGGATTAGGAAAAACTAAGGTTTTACGAGCACGATCTAAAAGAATATGATTGGAAGATAACCAATACATGCCTAAAATTACATCTAACTGTATTAAAGGCAAACAGATCAGATCCACAAGGAAATGTCTATCCTGAATAACAATTGGACAGTTTAAGCATACATAATTTACGTTAATTGGTTCAATAGTAAGGGTTGAAACAATTAAGTCATATCATAATGAAGAAACATATAATTCCAAAAGTTTCACACAATCCATCGAAATAAAAGAATGAGTCACACCCGAATCGAAAAGTACAGTTAAAAGATTACCCGTTATGTCGCAACTACCTTGTATGAGATTGTTAGAGTTTGAAGCTTCAGCACCACTCATAGTGTAAACTCTCCCCATAGCACTTGGTTTATTGGTTCTTGTGTTATTGACAGCTGATCCACACTTTGATAAATGTCCTATTCGATCATAATTGAAGCATTTCATTCCTCTTACTGGGCAAGTGTCAGCCATATGATTTGGGTCTCCACACTTGTAACATCTCCTGCCTTGGCCTTGACTTTGCTTCTTTTGGCCTCCACTACCTGCTGCAGAAGCAACTGGATGATATGGTTACTGGTTCTGGTTATTTCCGGGTGGTCAAAAATATGGTTTATTATGAGCTTGTTTCCCTTTTCTGATTTTGGTTTTGATTCTGAAACTGGTTCTTAAATCGAGAGGGTCCTCCAACATTCCCTCTATTGTCTCTTCTTTTCCTCATCTGCTCTACCTTTTGACACATCTCGATGAGAGCTTCAAAGTTTATAATTTGCAATGGTAGTACAGATTATTTAATCTCAAATCTTAAACCTGCTTCAAACCTCTCACATTTCTAGCTTTCATTAGGTTGCGCTTGAAAGAAATGGAAGTACTCGGCGAGTGATTCAAACTTCGCCGCATACTCTCCAACAGATAGATCTCTTTGTTGTAACCGCAGAAATTCTTGTTCTTTCTCAATTCTAGTACTTTTTTAAAAATACTTGTCCATAAATGTGTTTCGGAACACATCCCAAGTAATTTCCTGATGATCAGCTTCCAAAAGTTATGTAGTACCTTTCCACCAATACTCTGCATCTCCTAACAGTAGGAAAGTAGCATATGAAACCTTAACTCCTTCTGGGGTAAGAATGAGTTCAAAGATTTATCCAATTCTTGTATCCTCGAGTCAGCTTTCTTAGGTTTAGTATCCCCATGAAACTGTGGAGGATTCTGGCGTCAAAATGTAGTCAGGCCTCTGCCTTCCGCAGCTTGCTGGTTCTGAGCAGCCATAGTAGATGTCTTCAAAGCAATAGCAGCTGCAACATTCTCCATTGCTTGTGAGGTATAATCCACTTCACCTTCATAGTTCTCATCAGCATTAATACGTCCACCAATGGGACCACCTCTGCGGCCACGACCACGTCCGCATCCACGTCCACGTCCACATCCACCTTCTGGTTGCATAACTGACCTATAAGACAAAATTAGTTAAACGGCAACCATAAAATGAAACGTAAACTTACCATTTACCATACATTACTTCTAATAAGTAATTCAAACAAGTCTTAATCAGAGAACACACAACACCAACACAACAGACCTATTTCCCAATGACTCCCGAAAGACTCGACCAGCTCTGATACCACTAATGTAACACCATCTTTACCGCTACATTTCGGACTTATTGAGATAAAATAATAGTTACTAAGTTTTTCACATATTATAGAAAATGGTGGTAAATTTTTTTTCTTCTTCACTTATTCATACAAATAACATACCCAGATGTATATATATATACACATACACACACATACATACATATATATATATATATATATATATATATATATATATATATATATATATATATATATATATATATATATCATCATAACTTTATACATACAACAACATCATTGGTTTTTCATAGGGCCTTTATAAGGATTGGCCATTCTCAAAGCTAAACAAAGTAAAGAAATAAAAACATGTCTAAGCACGTAACGATCGTCTGGAACCACATCTCAAAAACACAATGGCTCTCAGTAGCCATAATAACAGACTGTCAAGATCACTATATAAAAATGGAATCAACTCCTACACCTGGTCGATACTAATGATATCCATTGGGGAGACCATGATAGTCATCCCCACCCGCACTAGGAGTATCCGACGAAGATGTTATAATTCCATCCATACCCTCAGGGGCAACATCATCAGGAAGAGGGTGATACTCGGGCTCTATCTCTAGGTCCTCCACGGGAACTTCCTCCATCCCCTCATCTACCTCTAGAATAGGTACGACGGTGCTGGATGTGCCACGGGTGCTGCCTCCTGTAAATGATCTACTAATGGAGGATGAAACTCTAACTCCCCTTGATCTACCAAGTACTGTAGAATAAGAGAAAGTGGGGGTAATGAAACCTCGATGGTCTCTGTGGTATGGGTGCGTCTATGTGGTCCTGCTCAAGAGTGCCTACTATACTACGAATGGGACCAGTATAAGTGGCGCTGTGTGCCCCAGGATTTATTACCCAAGCACCACTATTCGCTGCATCCTAAACGTCAGGGACTGAGTCCCCGAATATGCCATCTGTGGCTCTGGATCCATCTATACTCAGATATATGTATATATATCACACATTAGAGAAACACAACAAGAAACGTGCAAGGGTGAGATACCGATATATGGATTTAAACACGATAACTACATGCGCGATGACCTGTGACTACAAAGTGATTTCCTGTAAACAACCTGCGAGTTGGATTGCCCACTGAGGTTTACACATGAACTTGCAGGGTGGATTACCTGCTGAGCTTAAAAACGAGGATAAAGAATTTACAGGGAGGATTTCCTGTCAGAGGCTCGAATAAAGAGATAGAGAGCTTACGGGGTGGATTATCCATCAGAAGCTCGAACAGAAAGATAAAAGAGCTTACGGGGTGGATTACCTATCAGAAGCTCGAACAGAAAGATAAAAGAGCTCAGAAGCTCGAATAAAAAGGTAAAAGAGCTTACAGGGTGGATTGCTGTTGAGTCACCGGCAAGTGTACCGGGTTGTCGCAAGTAATAAAATAACACGGTAAGAATTTACCGAGGTCGAACACAAGGATTGGGCTACTAATTCAACTAATTCGCGAGAAATCCGATAAGTTGGTCAAGTAGGGAAAGTGGTTGAGAGAGAGAATATAAGATCGCAATTCAATCAACTAATCAAGTAAAATAATTAACTAAAAATCTGGAATTAAAATATCTAGGGTCATAAATCCACCTACCCAATCATGCATAGTACCCAAGTGATGATGAATTCCTCCCTAAGTTCAATTACAATGTCAACCGGACCCCCAAATTCTCCTATATCCACTGTCGTGCTCAATAGGACGTATTCGATGATTGGATTAATTACTTACTAGGTCTCATAACCCTAATCATCAAACTCTATTAATTCTTGTTCCCTATAAGGTTGCACTAATCTCCTACTCACTCTTGTGCAATATTCAATTAGTGATCCCAATTCAAGTTCTAAACGCGAATTGCCGACTAAGCCTCATCAACGTTAACAAGTCAATCACGCATGCATATGATTAACGCAATCAAATCAGAATTGGAAAACATCAATTGAGAAAAGGGGAGAAAAACATACATCACATGAACACTATACCGCCATGGGTGGCTTCATTGATTCCCTAGACGAGGGGATTAGTTCCTCATGCCCGTGACGACAAATGAACAATCGGCAATAATCTCCATAATAAAATAAGAAAAGAAAAGAGAAGGGAGACGCAGCTCCAGAAACAAGGATTCGTCCTAAAACTGATCTAAAACAAGTGGAGTATCAAAAGTCCTCAAATCTGATCTGAAACAGCAATATATAGGGATTCTGGTTCTCGCTAGCTCGCGGGGCGAGCATACTCTCGCGATGCGAATATTAGTTTTGGCTCCATCCTGAGTTTGAATTCTCGCGAGGCGAACTGTGATTGGCGAGGCGATCCAGAAAGGATGACTTCTCCGCACAATCGGGCCTTCGAGTTCGCGAGGCGAGAATGTGGCTCGCGTGGTGAGACAGATGATATTGATGACTTTGCTTTGCTTTGATCTTCGAGCTCGCGGGCGAGCATCCACTCATGGGCGCAGTGTCTCCAGAATGACAATTTCCACTGTTTCTTGACTTTCCTTGACTCTCGGAGCTTCACTTCTAACCTGAAACAATAAAAAAGAAACAAAAGGCGTAATTCTATTCAAAATAGACTAAAAACTACTAAAAATGCCTAGAACGAGTCGAAGTCTACTTAGGAACAAAACAAGGCCAAATTTGGGCGAAATCGAGATTGAACTCGAATAATTTGCACAAAAACCGCAGTCCATCTAGTTATAAAACTAGATAAGCCAGAGGCTTATCAAAACACCCCAAACTTAAACCTTGCTTGTCCCCAAGCAAGCTAAAACTCAAAAACGACTCAAGACTTGGCAAGCCTAAAGGAATCAATCGATTTCGCACAAATTTCATGCAATCAAAACAAAACAGTTTTTCTCCAATGATTCCCCCCTTGCATCAGTGTAATCCCCACATTCATTTACTTTAAACAGTTGAGAACTTATCATTCATACAAGCATTAATCTAAGTTGAGGATCAAAGTCACACACAAAAGGAAGATCACCAATTTCAAACAATTGCCTTCCTCACAAGGGTATGTAAAATTTCACTCATTCGCTCAAATTCGTCTAGGCTATCAACTTTTCACTCAATTTCACATATCAAGAGCACTTCCCATGAATTTGATTTTCATCTCAAAAATGGTTCCCACGAAAACATGCATGCAACATCAGAAGGTCTTATAATGGTTGTAATGGGGCCTGGCTGATGGTAGGATATTCAAAGATACTAGGCTTAAGTCCCTAGGAACTAAGAGAGCATGAGCATTTGACACATATTCCACTCAAATTCCTTTTCCTATTTTTCTTTTTGCCTCGGGTGACTACAGCCTTTTCCTTGCTATTTTTTTTTCTGTTTTGCCCCTTTTCTTTTGGCAATTTTTTTTTTTATTCTTTTGCCTTGGGTTTCAACATTTCTTTTTCTTTTTCTCAACCCAAAATGACATATCACCTTGTAGCCACCCTAAACTTAGTTTCCCACAACCCTTCTCTTGCTAAGTGTCCATGCTCTCCTAATCCTAAGATTGGGTTAACATGGTTTTTCAGATTTTGGCTTGTAATATAGGGTTATCAAGAACCAATAGGCTAATTAGGCTCAATGTGGTTAACTAGGGAACATGCATTAGGGATGGTTCTTTTTAGGCCAAGTAGTTATTCAAAGAAAATTGCCTAAATCATTTGATGCAACATATAAACATGCAAACCATGAAGAGATTCAAGCAAATTCGGGAAAGTGCAACTTAATAGTGATTCACACAATCAAAAACAAAGTTGGAGGCTCAAATCCTCACCTGGACATTTTGCAAATTGTTTGACCGAGATACAATTCCTAGTGTATGCACCCCCTCACCCCAAACTTATCATAAATCAAGTAATCACAATAAAATTCTCAAAGTTCAGTTTTCAATTTTTCACATAGGGATCAATTTTCTATTTTCAGAACCTAGGGGGAAATCATCAATGGTCAAAATAATTCATGCAATCAATCTATGCTCAATTTAATGAAAATCCAACAAGCTTGCCGACACACATTCATACACATACTCTTGATCTTCTCAAATTATTCAAGAGTGACAAACAAAAAACAAAAACCAAAAACAAAAGCAAAACAAAAGTTAGGAGAGGAGAGGGTGCTCCCTGATCAAGTTTCCATGGTTGCCTCCTCATCCAATTGGTCTCACGGGCTCCCTTTTGTTGCATAGCATCCTGGAAGAATTCCTGCAAATTAAAACCTTAAGTGCAGATTCGCGAGGTGAGAGATAACTCGCGAGGCGAATCTGGAATTTCAACAGATGATGATGCCCAGAATCGCGAGGCGAAAGTATACCAAGCGACGCGAGACAGAAGCATGAGCAAGCCTCTGAGATTCAGGGCTTCTGTCTCGCGTGGCCACAGTGGATTCGCGTGGCAAATCGAGTTTTTTTTATTTTAATCATATGAAAATGATAGAAACTAAAAACAAAGGATACCTAGCTTGGGTTGCCTCCCAAGTAGCGCTTGTTTAACGTCCCGAGCCTGACTCAAGTCACCCCTAAGGGTTAATCCGGAGGAAGAAACTGCTTGCAATTTGGGACTGATTCCCCATGGTAATGCCATATCATTTGCCCATTCACCTTGAAGTTACCAGAGGCCCATTCTAACTCTACTGTTCCGTGAGGACAAACTTGGAGGACCTTGAATGGTCCCGACCACCCCGATCTTAGCTTTCCCGGAAAGAGTTTCAACCTTGAGTTGTCAAGAAGTACCGCTTGCCCGGGCTCAAGCTCCCTAGGCAAGATGTGTTTGTCCTGCCCTTCCTTAGTCCACTTTTTGTGGTTTGCTTGCTTGCGGATCCCGGACAACTCATTTAAATCCAAAAGCCCTCTATAATCGGCACATACTCTCCACTCCGTGATGGTCCCTTTTGGGATCAACTGGTTGTTTTTATTGTCCACCACGGTTGTGCCACCTTTCAACTTCGATGCTTTATCCTCTTTTTTCATGCCCTTGTTGTTGTGCTCTTCCCTTGCACATTCATCCTTTGGGGAACTCGGTAAGGCTTCCATGTCTCTTAACCACTTAAGATAGACCTCATCCCCCAAAGGGTCTTTTTTCTCACTATCATCATCATGGGATTTTACCAACACTTGAGCAAGTGAAGAACCATGGGCTTCTCTAGTTGCCTTTGCCTTGACAGTTGGATCCACCATATCCACTCGATACACTTCCGACCTATCTGCAGGGTGCTTCATTGCTTCAAAGAGATTGAAGACTACCTCATCATCTTGCACCCTTAGAGTGAGTTTCCCTTGTCGCACATCTATCAAGGCACCCCCAGTGGCCAAGAAGGGCCTACCCAATATGAGAGGGATCTCGGCGTCTTCATCCATATCAAGCACTACAAAGTACGCCGGAAATATGAGCTTGTCCACCTTTACTAACAAGTCTTCGACCACCCCATAAGGATATTTTATAGAGCGATCGGCTAGTTGGAGCGACATCCGTGTATCCTTGAATTCTTTGATCCCCAACCTCTTCATCATAGAGAGGGGCATCAAGTTGATGCTTGCCCCTAGATCACATAATGCCTTCCCTACAGTCATCCCCCCAATGGTTCATGGTATCGAAAAAGAACCGGGATCCTTCAACTTTGGAGGTAGTTTTCTTTGAAGAATGGCACTACACTCCTCGGTCAAAGCAACTGTTTCCTCATCCACTATTCTCCGCTTCTTGGAGAGAAGCTCCTTCATAAACCGGGTATAAGATGGCATTTGTTCCAAGGCTTCCGCAAATGGAATGTTAATTTGAAGTTTGTGGAAGACATCAAGGAATCTGTTAAACTGCTTATCCTGTTGAGGCTTCTTCAATCTTTCAGGATACGGTACCTTCATGTAGGGCGGGAGGTCCTGGGGTTCAACCCACTTCTTCTTTCGGAACTCTTCATCTACAAGTTTTAGCCTTCCCCCTTGCTCTGGTGCCTTGTCACTTGCCAACTTCTCTTTCTCAGGTTGCTCTTCCTCAACATGTGGTTGTTCCGGGGCCTTGTCTTCCTCTAAACTGGTTGCACTCCTGTTAGATCCCAACACCCTACCGCTTCTAGTTGTTATGGCATTGCAATGGTTCTTAGGGTTGTTTTCGGTATCACCTGGGAAAGTGCCTGGGAGACGCTCATTTAGTTGCCTTGCGAGCTGAGCAACCTGCGTTTCTAGATTGTGAATTGCCGCCCCTGTATGTGTTGCCAACTTGTCAACTGCTGCATTCACCTTCTCTAAAACTGTGCCTGTATCGATTGACAACTTCTCAACTGCTGCATTCACCTTCTCTATAGCCAACTCCCAAGGCTGCCTTCCACTGTCTGTTATTTGCAACCGATTATTTCCTGGAAGAGCCTGCTGAGTATTGTGCTGATGGATTCCAATGTTTGGCCTCAGACCCTGTTGAGGTTGTTGCCAATTCTGTTGAGGTTGTTGTTGCCCGGTTAGACCACCACTAGTATTACTCCAAGTGAAACTCGGATGGTCTCTCCTCATATACCCCCTATTCTGATTCTGACTGTAGTCATTCTGTCTGTTCCTCTGATAGTTATTCTGGGGCACACTGTCATAGAAATTGTGGCATGAGTCCACATGTTCCTGAGAGAAGTTGAACGGGCAGCTCCGAGTGTCATGATCTCCATTACAATTTTCACATCCGGAGGCATTCCCTCGTGTATCGCATTAACCTTCTTGTTCCCGGACAAAGCCTCATTCTGCATCTTCAACAATCTGTTTTGCTCAAGAATGGCTTCCATTGTCGCAGAACTGATTCCACTTGAGGTTTCCCTTCCACGGTTGTAATCATTATATGACATCTTCTCCAATAATGCCCATCCATCCTCAGCCGATAAATAGGAGAAGGAACCGCCAGCTGCGGCATCACAATTCATCTGATAGCGTCCCCTTAACCCGTTAAAGAAATGTTGAACTTTGGAGACCGGGTCAAAGAAAGATGAAGGACATCTTCTCAAGAGCACATTGTACCTCTCCCAAGCTTCATTAAAAGTTTCATCCTCTGTCTGTCTGAAAGATGTAACGGCTACTCTTGCTTGTGCCACTTTCTAAGGGGGAAAATACTTAGTTAGGAACTTTTGTGCCATTTTCTCCTAAGTTCTGATACTATTCCTATCCAAGCTGTCAAACCAATCGTGAGCGACATCCCTAAGAGAGAGAGGGAATAGCCGCAAGCGAAACTCATCCTGAGAAACACCTCTTGTCCTCTGCAAGTCACAAGCTTCAAGGAAGTGGGTGATGTGCCTGTGAGGGTCTTGTCTGTCGCTCCCATCAAACTGATTCTCACGGATATAGGTTGTGACACATCCTTCCACTCTGAAGGAGTCTGTATTGAGGTTGCCTCTCACCATGGAAAAATCACAATCACCCAAGTTGGGTAGACTGTACTCGAAGAGAGGCTTGTAACGAGGAGGAGGAGGAGGGGGAGGATTTTCTTCTTCCATTCTCTCAAGATCACTCGCTTCAAGCCTTTTTCTTTCTCTGACTTCCTTCCTTAAGCGCTTCTCGGTCTTGGTGATCTCCGAATCAAATAGTAGGTCCTCTTGTGAAAGGGTACCTCGCATACAAAAACACGGCAAGACCAAATGGAATCAAAGAAGTAGAGAGAAATAATAATTAAATAACAGAAAAATAAAAATAAAAATAAAAATAAAATCAACTTAACCAATTAATCAAATTCCCTAAAAATTAGGAAAATTGGTTGTGCCAATCCCCGGCAACGGCGCCAAAAACTTGTTGAGTCACCGGCAAGTGTACCGGGTCGTCGCAAGTAATAAAATAACACGGTAAGAATTTACCGAGGTCGAACACAAGGATTGGGCTACCAATTCAACTAATTCGAGAGAAATCCGATAAGTTGGTCAAGTAGGGAAAGTGGTTGAGAGAGAGAATATAAGATCGCAATTCAATCAACTAATCAAGTAAAATAATTAACTAAAAATCTGGAATTAAAATATCTAGGGTCACAAATCCACCTACCCAATCATGCATAGTACCCAAGTGATGATGAATTCCTCCCTAAGTTCAATTACAATGTCAATCGGACCCCCAAATTCTCCTATATCCACTGTCGTGCTCAATAGGACATATTCGATGATTGGATTAATTACTTACTAGGTCTCATAACCCTAATCATAAAACTCTATTAATTCTTGTTCCCTATAAGGTTGCACTAATCTCCTACTCACTCTTGTGCAATATTCAATTAGTGATCCCAATTCAAGTTCTAAACGCGAATTGCCGACTAAGCCTCATCAACGTTAACAAGTCAATCACGCATGCATATGATTAACGCAATCAAATCAGAATTGGAAAACATCAATTGAGAAAAGGGGAGAAAAACATACATCACATGAACACTATACCGCCATGGGTGGCTTCATTGATTCCCTAGACGAGGGGATTAGTTCCTCATGGCCGTGACGACAAACGAACAATCGGCAATAATCTCCATAATAAAATAAGAAAAGAAAAGAGAAGGGAGACGCAGCTCTAGAAACAAGGATTCGTCCTAAAACTGATCTAAAACAAGTGGAGTATCAAAAGTCCTCAAATCTGATCTGAAACAGCAATATATAGGGATTCTGGTTCTCGCCAGCTCGCGGGGCGAGCATACTCTCGCGACGCGAATATTAGTTTTGGCTCCATACTGAGTTTGAATTCTCGCGAGGCGAACTGTGATTGGCGAGGCGATCCAGAAAGGATGACTTCTCTGGCACAGTCAGGCCTTCAAGTTCGCGAGGCGAGAATGTGGCTCGCGAGGCGAGACAGAATTGATGACTGTTGCTGCTTTGCTGATCTTCAGGCTCGCGGGGCGAGCATCCACTCGCGGGGCGAGTGTCTCCAGAATGACAATTTCCACTGTTTCTTGACTTTCCTTGACTCTCGGAGCTTCACTTCTAACCTGAAACAATAAAAAAGAAACAAAAGGCGTAATTCTATTCAAAATAGACTAAAAACTACTAAAAATGCCTAGAACGAGTCGAAGTCTACTTAGGAACAAAACAAGGCCAAATTTGGGTGAAATCGAGATTGAACTCGAATAATTTGCACAAAAACCACAGTCCATCTAGTTATAAAACTAGATAAGCCAGAGGCTTATCAAATGCCCGTCAGAAGCTCGAACAGAAAGATAAAAGAGCTTACGTGATGGATTGCCCGTCAGAAGCTCGAACATGAAGATGAATGAGATTACAGGGTGGATTGCCCTTCAAAAACTCGAACAGAAAGAGCTTACGGAGTGGATTGCCCGTCAGAAGCTCGAACAGAAAGAGAAAAGAGCTTACTGGGTGGATTACCCGTCAGAAGCTCAAACAGAAAGCTAAAAGTACTTACCAGGTAGATTACCCGTCAGAAGCACGGACAAAAAGATAAATGAGCTCACGGGGTGGATTGCCCGCCAGAAGCTCGAACCGAAAGATAAACAAGCTTACAGGGTTGATTGCTTGTGAGAAGCTAGAATAAAAAGGTAAAAGGGCTTACAGGGTGGATTGCCCGTCAGAAGCTCGAACAGAAAGATAAAAGAGCTTACAGGGTGGATTGCCAGTCAGAAGCTCGAACAGGAAGATAAAAGAGCTTACGGGGTGGTTTTCCCGTCAGAAGCTCGAACAAAAAGATAAAAGAGCTCACGGGATGGATTGCCCGTCAGAAGCTCGAACATGAACATGAATGAGCTTACGGGGTGGATTACCCGTCAGAAACTCGAAAAAAAAGAGCTTACGGAGTGGATTGCCCGTCAGAAGCTCGAACACAAAGATAAAAGAGCTTATGGGGTGGATTATCCGTCAGAAGCACTGACAAAAAGATAAATGAGCTCACGGGGTGGATTTCCTGCTAGAAGCTCGAACCGAAAAATAATCGAGCTTACGGGGTTGATTGCCCGTGAGAAGCTCGAACTGATAGATAAAAGAGCCTACGGGGTGGATTGCCCGTCTGAAGCTCGAACATAAAGATAAAAGAGCTTACGGGGTGGATTACCATCCACCCGTGAGAAGCTCGAACAGAAGGATAAAAGAGCTTATGGGGTGGATTGCCCGTGAGAAGCTCGAACTGAAAGATAAAAGCTTGTGTGGCCATATAGACAAATGTAATATATGAATGTCGATTTTGCTCACTGATGGAATGATAATGCGAAAATTAAAATAACTAGTTTTCAATTCACAAAAAGAATGATGATTATGAGAATCCTTATTTATTTGGGCATGATGCTAAAGATTGATGATAGATTATTTCTTCTTTGATGTTTCTTTTTCATTATTGGATCCTTGACCCCTTAAAAGCGTCGATCACAGTCAGTCTTGAGGATGAACTAAAAGAAGGCCCATCTCATCGGGGAGAGATATCTTGCACTCTTGTTTTCTAATGGTAGGCGTCTTTGATGATAATTATCCCAGTAGTTGATCATTAATATTCCTTCCTTTCTTCAGTACCCTTTATAGGGGAAGCATCGTGTCCCCCCAAGACCTTTCGAGGCTTTCTAAGGAATTCTAACTGCTTAAAGAAAACCAATACTTGTTTCACATTTCAGTATATACTTATCAGGGTGAATGCACACACATAAATGACAAAAGTTAAGAGAAAGGGACCAAGGTAGCGAAATAAAATAAAGGAAGTCAATGTCATTATATTTAGATTGAAGAAGGTGTACAAAGCATGAATTGCAAAACATTGCGGAGTAGAATCGCATCTCCTCAGGTGATGTCTCTTTCAATGACTAATCTTAGTATCCCTCATACAATCTTGACTGCTCATTAATGGGCTTCAGAGATGTTGTTTGCCCCGGTCTTCATAGATCCAACCTATGGACTCCCCCAGTTCAACGGCTTGACGACACTTCCATCGTTATGTTTTTATTTTATTATTTTTTTGAACCCTAACTTTTGCCTAGATCGCCTTTTCAGGTTTTCAGCCTAGAGGGTTGCTTTAACTTTTGCCTAGACTGTCTTTTAAGATTTTCAGTCTAGGTAGCTTTTCTTTTTCATTTTTCACTTTTTCTTTTCTTTTCTTCTTCCTCTTGGGAAGTGTGTTCAAGCATAATACTTTTTGACTGCATCTGAGTTTACAGGGAGTGGAAGATCTTCCCCATCCATCCTAGTGAGAATTAAAGTCCCTCCAGAGAATGCCTTTTTCACTACGTAAGGTCCGTCGTAGTTCGGGGTCCATTTCCCTCGATGATCCTTTTGGATTGGTAGAATCCTTTTAAGCACCAGGTCACCCTCCCGAAACTGCCGCGGGCGTACCTTCTTCTCATAAGCCCTCATCAACCTTCTCTGTTATAATTGACCGTGACACAATGCCCCTAATCTCTTCTCTTCAATGAGGTTCAATTGGTCTAGTCGATCCTGGACCCACTCAGCTTCTTCTAATTCTGCTTCTCTCAGTACTCTTAATGAGGGGATCTCTACTTCAATCGGGAGCACTACCTCCATCCCATAAACTAAAGAATATGGCGTTGCCCCTGTCGAGGTACGAATAGAGGTACGATAGCCGTGTAAAGCAAAAGGTAACATCTCGTGCCAATCCTTATATGTCACCACCATCTTTTGGACAATCTTCTTGATATTTTTATTAGCGGCCTCAACTGCCCCGTTCATCTTTGGGCGGTACGGAGAGGAATTATGATGCTTTATCTTGAAATTTTCGCACATCTCCTTCATCATCTTGTTGTTCAAGTTGGTCGCATTATCAGTGATAATCTCACTCGGCAACCCATAACGACAAATTAACTTTCTTTTGACAAATTTGATCACGACATTCCTGGTCACATTGGAATATGATGCAGCCTCAACCCACTTAGTGAAATAATCGATGGCAACGAGAATGAATCGATGTCCATTTGAGGCTTTTGGTTCGATGGGCACGATCACATCCATTCCCCACATTGAGAACATCCAGGGTGCCGACATGACATTCAAGGGAGCTGGCGGCTCATGAACCTTATCAGCATATATTTGACACTTATGGCACTTCTTCGCATAATTAAAGCAATCAGCCTCCATTGTCAACCAATATTGGCCAGTCCTCAAGATTTTCCTGGCCATTGCATGATCGCTCGCGTGTGTTCCAAAAGACCCTTCATGTACCTCCTCAATTATCCGTTTTAGCTTCTTTTACGCCAATGCACCTCAACAACACCATGTCATGATTTCTTTTGTAGAGAATATCTCCATCTAAATAGAAACCCATCGCAAGTCTTCTTATAGTTCTTTTGTCATTTTCTGAAGCACCCGGAGGGTATTCCCTTCTTTGGATGAAGCATTTGATGTCATGGTACCACGGTTTTTGATTAGACTCTTCCTCTATCACTTGACAATATGCAGGATGATCACGACTTTCCATTTTGATTAGTGGTAGGTTCCTCTCGTCACTTACTTTGAACATTGAGGACAAGGTAGACAGCGCGTCAGCTAATTGGTTATCTTCTCGGGGAATATGATGAAATGTGACTTCGTCAAACTGCTCAATCAAACCTTTGATGTAATCATTGTACGGAATTAACTTGGCATCTTGGGTTTCCCATTCCCCTCTTAGCTGGTGGATGACTAATGCAGAGTCCCCATATACCTCTAGTCTCCTTGCTTTTGCCTCATTGCTGCCAAAATCCCTAGTGCACAAGCTTCATACTCGGCTAAATTGTTTGTACAATCGAAGCAGAACCTTGCAGTGACAGGGAAATAATCATTTTCTGGTGAGATTAAGAGTGCCCCGATTCCGTGTCCTAATGCATTAGAAGCTCCATCAAATAACAAGGTCCATTTTTCTTTTTCTGGTGATTGCTCGCGATCAAACAAAGCCATTATATCTTCATCTGGAAAGTCACATTGCATCGATCCATAATCTTCTACCGGCTGATTGGCCAGATATTCTGCAAGAGCGCTCCCTTTTATTGCCTTTTGGGTGACATAGACAATGTCATATTCTGATAGCAGGACTTGCCAGCGAGCAATTCTTCCAGTCAGAGCAGGCTTATCAAAGATATACTTTATCGGACCCATTTTGGACACCAACCAGGTAGTGTAACACAACATGTAATGCCTCAAACGGCGAGCCGCCCAAGCCATGGCACAGCAAGTGCGTTCTAGCAGTGAGTAGTTGGCTTCACAACTGGTGAATTTCTTACTTAGATAATAGATGGCATGTTCCTTCCTCCCTGACTCATCATGCTGCCCTAGTATACAACCCATTGATTCATCTAGTACAATCAAATACATGATGAGAGGTCTTCCTGGCACTGGGGGAACCAAGACTGGAGGCTCTTGTAGGTATTGTTTGATCTTCTCAAAAGCTTTTTGACAATCTTCATTCCATGTTACTGCCTGGTTTTTGCACAACAGTTTAAAGATCGGTTCACATGTCGCGGTTAGTTGGGAGATGAACAGGGCAATGTAGTTCAATCTTCCTAAAAACCCACGAACTTCCTTCTCCGTTTGAGGTGCTGGCATGTCGATGATTGCTCGAACCTTTTCAGGATCAACCTCTATTCCTCTTTGACTAACAATGAACCCCAGAAGCTTGCCTGATTTCACTCCGAAAGAGCATTTGGCTGGATTCAGTCGGAGCTTAAACTTTCTTAACCGCTCGAAAAGTTTCTGCAGATTATCAACATGGTCACCTTCGGATCTGGACTTGGCGATCATGTCATCTACATAAACTTCTATCTCCTTATGCATCATGTCATGGAATAAAGCCACCATAGCCCGCTGATATGTTGCCCAACATTTTTCAAGCCAAAGGGCATAACCTTGTAGCAAAAGGTTCCCCACAAAGTGACAAATGTAGTTTTCTGCATATCCTCAAGTGCCATCTTGATCTGATTGTATCCTGAGAAACCATCCATGAAAGAGAATAATGCATGTTGAGCAGTATTATCTACAGGAACATCAATGTGAGGCAAAGGAAAGTCATCTTTTGGGCTAGCTCTGTTCAGATCACGATAGTCAACACACGTTCGAACCTTTCCATCTTTCTTGGGAACAGGAACGATGTTAGCAACCCATTGAGGGTACTTTATAACTTCTAGGAAACCTACATCCAGTTGTTTCTTGACCTCCTCCTTGATCTTTAAGGGCATTTCCGCTTTCATCCTTCGTAGCTTCTGCTTTACTGGAGGACACTCCGGCTTTAATGGCAATTTGTGTTCTGCTACACTGGGGTCTAACCCTGGCATGTCTTGGTATGACCATGCGAAAACATCTTTATAATCCGTCAACAACCTGATCAACCTGTTCCGCTCCTATTCTTTCAGGGAAAGGCCAATCTTGACCTCTTTTTTATCATCTTTGGTTCCCAAATTGATTAGTTCACTCGGCTCTTCATGGGGCCGAATTTCCCTGGCTTCTTTTTCTACCAATCTCAAAAGTTCAGGGGGAACTTCCCCGTCATCATCAACAACCTCTTCAGCATGATCAATGGGTTAGTCAAAATTGTATGCTGGGTTACTAACACTGTCATTTTCAGGAGGGTCACTTTTAGATCTGCATTTTGGTAGTTATCAGGGAGAGATGAATGAATAAAGTTTAAAGATGAGAAACTCCATTTATTGGTGAGGAATGGTGAACAAAAACGAAAGTAAAAAAAAAAAAAAGAGAGATAACAACACAAGATACTGAATGCATGCATTTATTGATAAGTCATACTGAAACATAAACAAGTAAGCCCATTAAAACAAAATTCCTAAAGCCTTGGGCAGAGCTAAAGGATAAGCATTACAGAATTACTTGGAAAAAGACTCTATGGTCCTGGTGAACTCAATGATCTCCCAATTGTTGAGCTCTGTATCTGGAGAACATGGATACACCAGATTGATACCATGATCGACCGGGTAATCATCTTCAATAGCTTCTGCTTGGTCTAGTAATGCGAACCCTACGCTTCGGAAGCTCTGTCGAATGTCACAGATGGGAACCCTTTCAGCCTCATATTCACGATTTTCCAGCCGAGCCAACCTCTTTCTTTTCTTTTCTTCTATAACCCTCATCTTGTCGGCCTTGGTGGGTTTGTATCCCAACCCAAACCCATCCTTGTTCTCAGTGAGCATGAGAATGTCAGCGACACCTTGGCCGTTCTTCCCCAAACCGCTTCCAGGTCGGTATCCTCCTTCGAGCATAACCTTGGCCATCATGATGGACGCTTTAGATGACCGAGGTTTCAAGAGTGGAACACTATCCCCAACATAGGTGGCATTGGCAATTTCAAGTGACTGGAAGGCGGTCTCGAGAGCTTCCTCGACAGCTTCAATATAAGGGGTTGTTGATGGCTTGCTTACTAATAGATCCTCCTCTCCATAAACAATTATCAACTTACGATCAACAATGAACTTCACCTTCTGGTGTAATGTGGAAGGTACAGCTCCAGACGAATGGAACCATGGTCGTCCTAGGAGACAACTGTAAGGTGGTGTGATGTCCATTACTTGGAAGAGTACTTCAAAGGTACAAGGGCCAATCTGAATGGGCAATTCGATTTCTCCCATGACTTCCCTTCGGGTGCCATCGAAAGCTCTTACAATCATTGTGCTTGGCTTCATATGAGTTCCATCAAAAGGCAATTTTTCCAGTGTTGATTTTGACATTACATTCAAAGAAGAACCATTATCAATGAGAACCCTAATCATGACATGGTCTCGACACTTCATAGAAATGTGCAATGCCTTGTTGTGCCCCATACCTTCAGCTGGTATTTCATCATCGGTGAAAATGACATAATTATCAGCAACTATGTTACCTACAATGTTATCGAGCTTATCAACTGTGATGTCATGGGAGACATGAGCTTGATTCAACACCTTCATCAGTACTCTCCTGTGTGGCTCAGAGTTCATCAATAGAGACAAAAGAGATATCCGAGCCGGAGTCCGATTTAACTGATCCACAACCTTATATTCACTCTGATTGATGAACTTCAAGAATTCACCTACTTCTTCATCAGATACACCCTTTTTATTCTCACCCCCGTTTGCTTCTTTGTCATCTAGAATTAAATCCACCTTCTCTTTCCCTTTGTGATCCTTTCCTTCCTTTTCTATTTCCACACTTTGCAATACCTCCGGAGTGTAAATGCGACCACTCCTAGTCATTCCACCAATTCCTGAAATGTTGGTAACCACAGTAGTCCCATCGGAAGGATTGGGTCGAACCTGCATCTCATATTTCCACGATACCGCTTTGGTGTCCTTGTAAGGGAAAGGGCTCGGAACTCTGATGACGATTGGTGTTGGCCCACTTGGAACCGGCAAAGGTTTCTTCTCAGTATAATATATCACCACTGGTTTTGGAGTGACTTGCTCGAGAACTGGTTGAGGATTAACCACAACAGTAAAAGGGGTTATCTTAATTGGGGTTGGGGAAATTGTAGATTCAGCAACCATATTAATAGCATATTCATTTGATCCACAACCAATTAAGATAATCTTCATATCCATTAACTGCTGCACGACTTGCCGAAACTCTGAACAGTTTTCAATCGAATGCCCCATGTTCCCATCGAAGTCACACCTCATCTCTCCATCGACAGCCTTTTCTTCCATGATCGGGATTTGGAATAATCCATATTTGCACATCTCTCTGAAAACAACTCTCATAGGAGTCCTGACATCGACCACTTTACTCTTGAGAGTATGTTCCAAGAAGCTCTCAATGGCATTGACTCCCGAACTCCCGTGATTTGGCATAGGACCCTGTGCCACATTTGGAGCATCCTTCTGAATGCTCAACCATTTGGCATTAATCAGATCTTGCACCTTAAACTTCAAAGTTTTACAACTCTCGGTGGAATGACCTGTGGCCCCATCGTGATATTCACATTGAGCATTTGGGTCATACCACTTTGGATAAGGAGGGTCTATTGGTCTAGTCGGGATAGGAGTTAGCACAGATTTACTCACAAGTTGGTGGAATAGTTCAGTATAGGTCATAGGTATCGGGTCAAAACGCACTGGCTTTCTTTCTGAGTTATACAACGGTCTTGTTTGGATGGTGTTTGGGTTTGGATTTAGGGGTTGAACGATTTGAGGTGGCATGGTAGGGTGTGTTTGAGGCTGAGAAAGGTATGATGGTCGGTAAGGAGCCATTTGTTGAGGATTTGGAAATTGTGAGGTGGCAGCGATGTATGGCTGGTTAGCTTGGTGATATGGAGGTGGTTGGTAATATGGGACGTATTGGGCTTGGAAGGCGGGTGTTTGGTTCGGTCTCCATTGATTCGGTTTCTTTGGTTCAAAGGTTACTGCATGTGCTTCTCCCTCTTTCTTTTTCACAAACGGGGTTTTCTTTGGGCCGTTCCCTACTGAAGTCTCGGTGATCTTGCCGTTCCTTATTCCGCTTTCAATTCTCTCGCCGATGATGACCATGTCAGAAAAATTTGATGACACACTCCCAATCATCCTATCATAGAAGGGCGACTGGAGTGTATCAATGAACATTGCTATGATTTCTTTCTCGGCTAAGGGAGGTTCCACCTGAGCAGCCAGTTCCCTCCATCGTTGTGCATACTCTTTGAAAGTCTCTACGTCCCTTTTTGACATGTTTTGGAGTTGCATCCTATCGGGAGCCATGTCAATATTGTACTTGTAATGCTTCAGGAATGCGTCTGCTAGATCTTTGAAGGATCGGATCTGTGCCCGCTCGAGATGCGTATACCAATTTGAAGCTGCCCCGGTTAAACTGTCTTGGAAGAAGTGAATCAAGAGTTTATCATCTTGGGCATGTGACGCCATCTTCCTAACATACATGGTCAAATGGTTTTTGGGACAAGTGGTTCCTCGATATTTGTCAAAATCGGGCACCTTAAATTTCGGCGGAATTACAACATTTGGCACAAGACAAAGTTCCGAGGCATCCCGAAGACCATAACTATTCACCCCTTCAATGACCGGCAATCTTTCCTCTAGTACTTCCAGCTTTTCTTTAGAATGACAAATCCCTCCCGACTGATCCACCAGAGTTTCTCCGTACATATTATGGGGAAATGAATATGGCATGGAGGAGGAACCGAAGTTTGGCATCATTTGAGCCCCTTGGGGTCCATAATGTAGGGTGTATTGTGGGGGCCTTGGATTGACAGAAGGTGTCACTATCGGGGTGTTACCATCTGTAGGGTTGGCAGTTTGTGTTTGCGGTATTTCGACAGCATGGGTGGGGATTTGTGTCTGAGTGATGTGTTCGGAGTTCTGAATGCCATCTTGTGGACTGGGGGCTATTGGTGGTACAAACCCACGAGGCAAACCGTATGGGGGATTGTTCGGGTCAAATGAAAAATGAGTTTGGTTGAGAGGCATCATGGCCCCTGGTTGGTTGAAGCCTTGAATGGGAATCTGAGAAAAACCGGGCGGGATGAGAGGTGTGGCTGGCTGTCCTTCGTTCGAGGCTGGAGGGTTCTCCTCTGTGTTCTTTTCCTTCTGCATTGCTTGTAGGATCTCCATCATCTTAGTCATCTGATCCTTGATTTGACTGACTTCATCCCTGATCTCTTGAACTTCTTCTAGTTCATCCGCCATGGCCCTTGCCTGTGATCGAGTGCGATAAGGGTGTCTTGGAGCAATTGTTCAGAAGAGTCACACTGTTTTATTCAGAAAAAGTAAGAATATTGCAAAAAAGAAAAAGCTTTGGTGAAAACCACCTATGGAGTTATCATTTATTATTTATTTTATTTTTCTTTGAGTTAACACCTTGTGACTGACAAGAGATGGTCCCTCCATCCCACACAGAGAGCATTGTGCTCATAAGATGAAATGGAGTTGACAACAAATCTAGGGGAACAACATCTCTCCACAATAGATGTTGTCTTAAACATACTAGCAATCTGAATTTTGAATTAAGACAGCCCGACCTACCCTTTGCGCAGAAGGAAGAATCCTATAAGGCAAAGATGTAGTTGACAACATGCTAAAGGGAGACCATGCTCCACGATAGGTGTCGTCGCAAGTCAAGTGTAAGAGTTGGAGTGCGAAGGAATCATAGAGGCAAGAACAGATTTCATTAGAAGCAACACAAAGATCGGGATTACATCATTGTCAAATCATAATTTTTGACATTGTTACAACATTTCATCCTAAAGTCAACAGCTTAGGTCTCTTTCTTTTTAGCCCTCGAGTAAACCCTCCACACGTTTGCATAAAGTCGTCCAGTTCAGACGGGAGACGAAGCATATGGTCGCTACAGATTTGTTGTTCTGCCTTCTCAAAGATTTGGACAAAATTTGAATGCAATGGCTTAGATCCAAACTCATGCTCTCATATCTCTTTTTCCATATGTCAATATCTATCCCTCGCTCTCGCGCTTCTTCTCTCCACCACTTCACGGCATTCATTGCTTGAACCACGTGATCATGATAATGTTTTGCCGAGGTCCACCCCAAATCGGACTCCTTCTTGATTTTGGCCATTAGGATATTTAGTTCTTTGACCTTTTGTACCAACTCATCAATCATCCTACTTTGTGCACAAATTTGCTTCTGTAAGTTGCTATTGACTCCCCTTTGTCGATCGACCTCCGCCTCCAATGACTTTCTCATGCCTTCTTGCTGGATGATTTCTTCCTCTAACTGATGCTTTTCTTTTCTTAGCTGATGCCTCTCCGTTGTCAAGGATGATACTTTACCTTTAAGATTCTGGACCTTAGCCATGATGCTTGGTGATACATTGTCTGTGTTCTTCTGGACTCTTGAGGTTGTGGAGATATCTGCACACAAATCTTTTAAGTGTTCATTTTCCTTTGCTAACTTCTCACAACGCTTCTGTCCAATGGCTATTTTTAACTCGGCATCTTACTTTTGTTGTTCCATTTCCTTCATTTGTGCTTCTAGGATTTTCAGTTGTTCTGCCATTTGAGTTACCAAAGGGGAGTAATCTTTATCTTTCATGCTTTCTGCTGGAAAGTTGACGGGGCATTTCCTTGATTTTCTCCATGCTTCATATTATGAGACAATGATTAGGATTGGCCGGCCCAATTGTGCTCTCCCTGCCATCTTCACATATTTCCATGCATTTCTAACTGATTTTGACAACAACTTGGTATTCTCTCCATCCTTGTACCGAAAACAGCATCCGCCGAGTTGTTCTTCTCTTGGCACGGTTTGAATCCAACAGAGCTGTCGTAAGACTATGGTGGGCGTGTAGGATATGCACCCTCTTGGGCCCATCAAAGGAACATTGGGATAGTCACCGCAGCTATAAATGATATCTTGTCCCTGCTGACCTTTGTACCATGGGCATACCCACCTGAAAGAGTCCCTTTCCACTTTATCAAACTCGCCCTTCCATTCTTCTTCATTTAGCTGTCTCACAGGGATGTTATGGAAGCCTCTCAGCGGATTTGAATGGTGGGTGATATAACCTTTTGAATACATGTGAGTCATGGCCCACACAAAGAGCAACTGTGCACAACATCGGAGCTTCCCCTTTGGATTTCGTTGGCAAAATTCTAGAGTCAAAAGTGTTTCAGCTAACACTGTCGGCACGGGGTTTTTCTTTCTTTCTACTGTGAAGAATACATCCATTGCCGCTTGATCTATCATGTCTAGCGCTGATGGAAATAGAACCAACCCATATATTGTTAGCACTAATACCCTCTCAAAGGTTTCCCAATCTTGCCGATTCATTAATTTCTTCAAATGATTTTCGAGAAGAGTTCGGGTTAACCCTCGCGAGTTTGAGTGCTCGGTCAACTTCACATCATTTTCAGGAAGCCCCAGTACAAAATGGGGTTTTTCTGCATTGGCAACCTTAACAGGCAAGCATATTCTTCAATGGTGGGAGTAATGTCCATGTTTGGAAATTCAAAACATCTGAGGTGGGGGTTCCAATACCGACACAAAGCACTCAAAGCAGCAGTCTCAACCGGTATGAAAATTAAGTCCAAGATCCCTCCATACTTCTTGGCGAAGCTTCTTCGACGTTCTTGAGGCAAAGATTCGCTCAACTCTTTCAAATTCTCTAATGGGTTCATTATCACCCTGGAGCTCTTGGTGGTGGGAGCATTGCTAGTGTGTCTGACTTTTTCCATCTCTTGTAATCAAAGGTGTTATCTCAAACCAAATTATCCGTGGAGGGAAATTTTAATTTGTTAATAACATTTGGATGGCAAATTCACTTATGCATGAGAGTAAACAATAAAAATAAAAATGCATGAATGACATATTAACAATGCATGACTTAAAGTACTATATGCACGCATGCAATGAATAATAATGAGTGTAACAGGATGCATGAATGAATGGCATATTGAGGCGCTTGTGGAATGCGTGCATAAAATCATTATGATGCATGACATATAAATGTGATTATTCATGTGGTAGAAAAAGGTGGAATGCGCTCCCTTTTGTCCTACATGGGTCATATCATAAAGTTCGAACTTCTGAGGTCAAGACCCTAGTTTGGCAGGCTGCTAATGGCATTTTATGTGCATGACTTCTGGGACAAATCTAGACCCCTAAACATGTTGTCCCCGGATTACCCTCATCTAAAAATGAGGACCCGAATCCATGAACCTCACCACAGGGACCAAAAAGTCACAATATGGTAGTCCATGTACCAGTATCAATCCGAGCGGGAGAATCAGTGACAGTGACTGTCAGGGATGCAAAAGCATCACAATAACATCACTGAAGCCCCTTCTAATCTTATGGCATTCCAAGACTCGGGTATAGAGCCCAAAAGTGTGTGAATATGTGATGGTGATGTGTGTGCCAGGAGCAAGCAAACCTACACAAAACCAAAAAAAAATACTAACCACAAACCTGCAAAAAAACAGCCAACATTTACAAGAGTTTTCTAACCTAAGGTTGCAAGAATGTACAAGGGCATTTAAGAAAGCATAAAAAAGAAATAAAACAAAAAGGGTAAAACAAATATTTCCAGAACTGTTTAAAAAAATTGCACAACCAACTATGATAGGCCTGACTCTCAAAAGTCCCCAGTGGAGTCGCCAGCTGTCGCGACCGTCCCGTCCGGGAGTCACGAAAAGAAGAGATAAAAATAGAGGAGTCGCCACTAAAATTTTTATTGGGAAAATCTTATAAAACCCAATTATTTAAAAGTAAACTAGTCTTAAAAAAAATATAAATATTTGGATTCGAGAGTCGGTTACGAGTAGGGAATGTGTTAGCACCCCACATCGCCCGTTTAAAAATGGTACCTCAAGTTAATTGTGCAAAAACATTTTAATAACCTTTTAAATATTTATTTTACCCCAAAATTATTTACAAGAAAGAATTATTTTTTAATTTGTAATATTTTAAATTTTTATTAATTTTTACATTTTTTTAATTTATTGTTTATAAAAACTAAATGAGGTTGAACATGGAACATGAGTCCACAGGGCAACCTCAAATCTAAGGGACTGAACATGGCACCGTGTCCATAGAGCATCCCTAAAAACAGACAAGTTTAATTATTTTAACATAAAAAGAGACACAAAAAAAGGAAAATTTAGTTTTGGCTTGACAAGATGATTTATCTTGCTCCTACGTATTCCTGGGTGCGATGGGAAACTCAAAGCCACATAGTTCTTGTAGAAAAGATTTGATTGGTTGATTAATTTTTTGAAAATGATTTTTTGTTTTTTATTTTTTTATTTCTGAAGAGATCTTTTTTTTTAAAAAAAGAGGTTTTGTTTTGAAATAAATTCACTCTTGCACGGGGTCCAAGATAGCGGTGATATACGATAAAACCCTGACAATGCATACGCCACTTGAAGATGAAAATTCATACATCAACGTCGTAGATTGTTGCGTGAATCCAAAATATTTACTTATTTTTGTTTTATAAAATCGGATAAAATTTCGTTAAAAGTATAAATTGAAAACATTTATTATTTTTTTATAAAATATGATTAATTTTCGCACAGGGTCAAAGAGAGTCAAGCTATACGATGGACCCTTACAATTCCTATGACACTTGAGGATGAAAAATCATACATCAACATCGTAGATTGTTGCGTGAATTAATAAAGGTTTCTTTTTATTTTATAAAATTGAATAAAATTTGTTACAAAGAGTAAATTGAAAACATTATTATTTTATACAAAAGGGTATTCATCCTTGCACAGGGTTAAAGATAGCGGAGCTATACGATGAAACCTTACAATTCATATGACACTTGAGGATGAAAAATCATACATCAACGTCATAAATTATTGCGTGGACTCAAAAGAGATTTTTATTTCAAGAAACATTTTTAATTAAATTTTATTTAAAACAAGGATTGAAAATATATTTTTTAAAAGAGATTTTTTTAACTAGTACTAAACACACACCATAAAATAGCATCCAAACAAAACAATGTTTCAAGGCCCACATTGCAGCAGATATGCACCCTCCCCAAGCCCATCATGCAACATGAAATAAACACAGACAACAAAAATGAAGATCAAGCAGACAAGCAGAAATGAAGATCAATGGCTATCTGAACCAAAATACCCAACACGGAAGCGGAGCCGCGGAGCAGTGAAGGGGTGGTCTGGGCGACGGTGATGACAGCAACGTCCGGTGGTGGTTCGTGACGATCGTCGGAGCGAGGTGGGGCTGGTCGTACGATGATTGCGGCGCGGATCTACGGCTCGAGGTGGCGGAGCGACGGTCGATGGCTTCAGGAGGTGGCTGAGGACGCGGACAGAGCAGAAGCGGTGGTGGGTGGAGCGGATCTGCATCCGGACGGTAGGGCTTACGATGGTGAGATCCGGCACGACGGTGACTCGATTGAGGTAGCAGCGGTGGCGACGCTTTGAGTAGATCTGCGTTTGGATTTACAGTGGGGCGACGGTCATGTAGCGACGGATCTGTTTGTGCAGAGCTTCTGCCTGGTGCGAAGATGGCGAAGGAGACGATGATGACAGATTTGTGGTGGTGGCCAAGGAGGAGGATATGGTATTTTCCTGGTATTTCAGTTTTTTAACTTTGAGTTTTATGGTTTTATTTGAGAGGATGAACTGGTAGAAGAGAAATGGTTAGGATCAAGAAGAAGAGGTCTTGATTCTGAAGGATCGCCCCCCCCCTCTTCTTCTGTATGCTCTCCCTTTTATGCTCTCTTCTTCTAACAAGACTCCAAAACAGAATCCAAGGTTGTTGCATTGTAGAGTCTTTTTCATTTCCATTCTCATTGATTTTGTATCTGTAGGACTTCTCTGTTGTGCTGCAACTTTCCTTTTCTCTTGATTCAGGTTAGACCATGCTTCAAGGATAGTAGCATCACATGTTCCCATTTTTTCCCTTTCTGATGCTTAAAATTTGAAACCATTTTTTGCTTCCAATGCCTAAGTCTGCCATTGCTTTCTTTGCTTCTGAGGTGTATTAGAAACTTGAAACTTTCGCTTTTTCCTCTTGGCCCTGTATGTTGAAGTTCTGCTTGCTTTTAGTTTTTTCTATATTTTTTAATTTTTTTTATATTATAATTTTTTTCAAAACACTGATTAAAAGGACACCCGGACAAAATTAAGTGTTCACACTTACGTTTTGTCCAAGAATCATTGTTTAGTGTTTATAATTGATTACAAGTGTTTATGTATGTATGCAAAGTATGAACCCCTCTAGCTTGTTGTGTGATTCTAGATTTCTATGACTAATTGTATGTTGGTTTTTAATATATTTTGAATTCCTCATTAGGATAACTTGCGAAAGATGAAGCGTTTAAAATTAGAGTAATTGTGTGATTTTGAAACATGCACTTTAAGAAGAAGCTCGATAACAATATCATGTTTTTGTGGTTGTACTGGAATCGAATCTACTTGATTTTTTTTAAAAATAGCAACATGAGCTTTTAACATAATGCCTCTTGGGAATTGTTCATATAAGTGTTAGGATATTAGATAACGAATTTCAAGATGTTTCGATTAGTTTTGAGCTTTATAAGTCACTAATTACAATAAGTAGTGCGTGCTGAAATTTTATGAGTAGAGTTCAAAACTTACATGAATTTTCTATACTAATTGACAATGATTTTTATTAAAATAAAAATATGGTAATACACTTATATGTGTAAGTTTTATGCCCATTTAATTTTGTAGCATTCTGAATTCATTTGCATTGTCAAAAAAAAAATCGAGACTTTATATAGATAAAAGGAAAAAAAAACAATTTGTAAACTTTATGCACCTTCTTCAATTTTGATTATATATAAAAAAAATTGTTTTTGAATTTAATTTATTTTAATGTCTTGATATATAGACTGGTACTCTAAAATGTTTTCGGAGTTTTCTCGAACATAAATGTATATATAAAAATTTGATGGAAGTTCTCCTTGTTAAAACTTTATTCATGTTGTTAATATTATTCTCTAAAAAAAATTATTTGAAAATGATCTTTGATTGTTGGTGTACAAAAATTTCACTTAAATAGTATTAATATTTTGTTTGTCTTCTGATTTAGAAATTTGAAATGACTTAAGTTGTTATTTTGCTGCTAGAATGATTGTTTTATAATCCGCATGTCATGATGACTTAATTGTTGACTCGTCTAAATACATTTTAATAGTTACATTTTAGTAGTTGCAGTGTACAAGCCGATATTTTTTATTCAAATTTATGAGCATTAAAACAAAGTTAAGATCTTATTAATGTTACACCTTATCCCTTCTATCACCTTTTGAGGTAATTGCATTGATTTGGTTACGAGGAAAATTTGTTACCATCAAAATATGCTTTTACTATAATTCTCAAGAATGGATTATACGCCTCTAGTTGCGTCCGAATGTATTAGTTTCTCAGAGACTGAGCATATTTAGTTGGTAAGAGTATGCACGAAATATACTAAGAATTAATTAATATTAAAGTCAAATCAAATGAGTATCTTGCTATAATGTGTTCATTGTTAGTGTACATGTAAAAGTTCTCTATTTTACTTTGGGTATTCATATTCTTTTTAAACTATTGCCGAGAATCTCGTATTTTGGTGTTGTAATTGAATTGTTTGCATGTTTTATTTCTTCTTTTGACTTTTGTCTGCTATTGTATTTCTAGATCTTGACTTGTGCATACTTGTTTAAATCCATGATATTATTTGTATGTTACCTTAGAGATTACGCTATATAGATCCTAGTGTGGTTCTGGAATCAGGTCATCAGTTGGGTCTATTGTAACATTTTTTTTATCTTGATTAGGTGTGAAGTGATTTTCGAGGACGAAATTTCTTAAAGGAGAGGATAAATGTAACATCCCACAAATTGGCTACTAGTTAATTTTATAGGAAATGGATTATTAGAATTATTATATTTAAAGTTGGAAGTGATTAAAATTTCATACGTGACTTTAAAGAAATTAAATAGATAATTTTGAGTGTTTTAGGCCCAATTTCGCATAATACACTTCCTATGACCCGACACCTAACTTCGGATGGATATTTAGTAGACAAAACTAACTTATTTAGATTCTAGGTCTGCATAAGAAATGTAGCTCTGTCTCTTAGATTTCCATAGACACCTAATTGGTTCAAATTGGATTCTTGTAGCTCAAGTTATCACCAAATTCGTACATGTTGTTCAGGTTCAAGCGCCAGAACCCTTTTTTTTAACTTCTATCCCAGTTTTTACTATTTAAACGTCTGTTTCAGATTTCATAGCCTTAATGAAGGTTATATATATTTCTTTTAGCTTTCCAACGATATAAAGTTCATAATTTTTGGATATCTATAACTCAATATATGTGTAAAATACAATGATGTGTTCTGAGTAAGCGGGCTTGACGCGTTTTTACACGTTTTGGGCTTTTGGGGGCTCTATAGATAGAATCTTAACACTCTCAGGGTGCGTTTTTGAACCCTAATTACACCTAGAAACTCAGAAATGGCTAATAAGACAAGAAATTCAAGGATTAAGAAGAGAGAGTTGTGGAAGAGGGAGCCTAGGAAGAGGAGGATGAGGATAACTCTTGGCAAACGTTAGGATTTGCCGTAGGAAACACTTAGAGCTATTTGAAGGTCTTCAAGAGGTGAGTAAAAACAACATTTTCTCAACCTTCCATGGTGCAAACGATTTGGGGAAACTGAGTTTTTAATTTAAATTATGATTTTTGGAAAGTTTTGAATGCAAGAACCAATAGTTGATCAAATCCTATTTGTAATACCCACAAAAAATGGCTTATTTAATTATAAAATGACTTATTCAATTTTAAAATGGCATAGGATATAATTATAAAAAATAGGGGAAATGTTAAATTTATTTGGCATGTTATAATAATAGCATAAAATATAGGTTTTTCAAATTAATAAAGGTGTCAAACTGATTGACATGTTATAAAAAAAATTAATTAATGAATATTAGTAGCCTATAAATAATAAAAATTTATAGAGATGAAGGAGAAATTTAAAATAGGCAGTTTAAATAATTTAAGGACTTTTCTTTTTTATCCCTAGCATCAAGTAAAGAGTAACTTAGCACTAAGGATGTTTTAGTAAAAACAAATGGGCATAAATAGAAGGTGTGCGTGATTTAGAGAGGTTTTGGAGAACCCTAGCCCTCAAAATCAGATTTTAGAGAAAAGAAGTAGAAGGTGCGGCAACCCGAAATCACAGGAACGTGATCTTGACATGAAGAACCGCCTATCTATTATTCTTTTCTCATCTTTTGCATCAAGATCAGGTGAGGGATTTTTGTATGTATCAATTTTCGTGTGGTTCTTCTATAATATGGATAATGTTTCAAAAGGCATGATTTTTCCTTTATGCTAACGATTTGTTCGAGTGATTATTGTATACATTGTTCTTAAAGACTCTCTGTTTCCATGATTATTGTGTCTTATCCTCTGGTTAATATGTGATTCTTCCGCATCGTGTGAAGTTGAGTATTTTTGTTGAATGTCTAATATGGTGGCGTAGAAGAATTAGAGGGAGTGGGGATCGAATTTTGTTTGCAGCAAGCACACATCTCTTGTGCTGGAAAGAGGCGTCGATCTCCATACTCTCTCACAGCAAACTTTGGTTATCTTGGCATGTAAATCACATTCTGGGCATTCACTAAATACAGGACATGTTTTAGTTTATTTCTTGAATTAATGATGATAAAGATTTAGACAAAAACTAATATATATATATATAATATAATATAATATAATATAGCTAACTTGTTGATTTTACTATTGTCCTTCTTTTCTATAGGAAACGAGAATATATATTAATATTAATAGTTGAATTCCTTTTGACTTATACAAAAATGTTAGGATACTTTCATATATTATATAATAAAATAATTGGCTTTGTTTTAATTAAGGTTGCTGTGGATTATCGTATTTGCCCATGATATATATATATATATATATATATATATATATATATATATAGTATTGATTGATAAGAACCAAAATGTAAATATAAGAAACTGTGACTAAATGATAATTATATCAGGGTATATTACGTTTGAAGATTGTACCAATTGGAGTTATGGTTATAGATATGTAGGTGTGGTATGATGCATTTATTTTGATAGATCCAGAGCTTATAAAGTTAACGATTGAGTGTTTTGAAACTGTTTGATATATCATGTTTGTGGCACTAGGGATTGTGATGTGTGAACATTGAGCAAGACTTGGCGTGTCTGACCGGTCAGCGGACCCGACCGGTATATAAATGTGACCGTCGGAGTATGGGGCCTCTAGTAAAAAAAACCCGGAGTTTGGAGGAATGTTGTGCAGTGATCGAGGTCACTTGCCAGTCAACGGGACGACCGGGGTATAAATGCCACCGTCGGAGTGGGAGACTCTAGTGAACAACTCCAAGGGGATACCCAAGCATCTTACTCAATGGGAAAGTTGAGTATATGACGAGTTGGTAACGCTACGGTGTGGTTATCATTTCGATATAATGTGATATAGTAATGATTATTAATATAATTAATTAATACTTTTTGGTATTATTGTGTTTATCCCTCACTGAGTTCTAGGACTCACTCCCGCCCTTTTTGGTTTTAGCTTCAGGTACTCTACGAGTGAAGTCATCTCAGGGAGCCCATGCACTTGTGCAGTGCGGGCAACTGCTGCTGTCTCAACTCCATTTTACTTCAGTTTATTGTCATATGAGATATCTCCACTGTTAGGAGTTTTGAAATTCATTTTAGTTGTAAAACCAGTTTGGGCTTTATTTTAAAACTCTTGATGTTAACTCAGGGCCACCTTGTCTTACTTTGGACATAATATTTTACTCTGATAATTACTTATCATATGAAATATATTTTGTTATGATGTGACTTATACGTGCTTGAAAGGCCTTGGGAATGGGACGCCAGAGTACCATTCTGGCCAATCAGGGACGCCTAAGTTGGGTCCTGACACTATTTTCTATATTGGGGGTCTTGTATAAAAATGAAATTAATATTAAATTAAGTGATTATTACTATGAATTATGTGATTATATATGAAATTGGTACGAGTTTATGGTTGATAAATGTGTCATGTTATATGATGTTATAGTGTTGTCATGACATGCTTTGTTATGTTATATGATGTGATAGTGTTGTCGTGACATGCTCTGTTATGTTATATGATGTGACCGTGTTGTTGTGACATGCTCTGTTGTGTTATGTGAAGTTACAGTGTTGCCTTGACATGACATTATATCATTGATAGTGATACATGGAGTCTGAGAACCCATTTAGAGGTCATCTGGGATGACATATTGCGCTATGCATGAGTTGGTCATCACCTTCCGGGAAGGGATGACGGTATACATTCTATTAGGGGAATAGGATGAGAGATACACCACCTGGGATGTGATATCAAATTATTGAAAATATCCACATCTAGGATGAGATATGAGATACCTCTATCTGGGATGAGGAAGGTAGTGGGACACCATTGCATGGATATGAGCTCATAGACCTTAGTGGATCTGGGATTCACACCGGTTATGGGAACCAAAGAGTCAAGTGATTCTGGGAATCACCGCGTCATGTTCATGGAGTTGTATTGCATATGGTATGCATGATTGACATGATTAAAAGCTTGAGATTTGAATGTTTTGACTGCTGAGTTATTATTTTAATTATATGTGATTTGGAACAATTTTTACATATTTTAAAGGGATTATCATGTTTATAATTTTTGCGGGTACCATGGTTGATTTTCAGGTTACCGCATTGACTGAGAACAACACTATTTTCCAAACATTTTTAATAAATTGTTTTTATTCACTGGGATTATAAATCTTATTAAAATAGTTGTTTTCAGAGGAAGAAGATGTCACTTTTGAGACTGATGATGCTTGAAGACTCAGTACTTGATTTTATATATTTATTATATTTGGTTAGTATTATGTTCAATAAGGAGCCATTTGCTGCTAGAACCATATTTTATTTTTATTTTTTATCATTGGGTTATTTTTAATTTGTGCAAATTTTATTGGAATTTTATGCCTTATTAAATGTCTTGAAGAATTTTATTACATTTTTGTTGGGTTACTAATGTAACGAAGGACCCATTCTTGGTTTGACTAGCCTTAATTCCGCCTTGTTGATGATCCTTAGGGTTTCTCTTGGGTTTTTCCACCACGAGCCAATCTCCATATAGGTTATTCCCTTGTCCCGAAACTCCTTCGTTTCCTACAGTGGACGACAGAATCTCCTCAACAGGGGCGTTCTTGGTACCTTCCACTAGAATCTTGCTTGGCACGAAATTACCCTGATCGACACTTTGTTTCTTGGGAAAATTCACAGCAACATGACAATAGATCCCACAGGTCTTGCATGTCAAGTGTAAACCTTCATATTCTACATTGAACCATTTGTCCCGAAACCAAACTCTCCCCACCACGGGTTGATCAAGTTTTATTTCAACACAAACTTGTGCAAACCATGAGACCCTTCAATAGTTCTATGGTCCACCTTGAAAGGCTTACCCACAGCTGAAGCCATTGTGAGAAGGAGGTTATCATTGTAGTATTCCATTCCTAGACATGGAAACCTAAACCACACCATAGTACTATCAATCTTAACATCAGATGAAATGAAGTCAGGAGACCAAGGACAAACAACATGGTAATAGTCGAATAACATCCAAGGACCATTATTGATCATCTTGTCTCTATCTTCAACAACATCAAACTTAACCATAGAAAAGCCAAAAGTGATGTCCACTAGGCCTCTGCTCCTCCAGTCAACATAAAAGCTGCATACGTCACCTTCCTATCCTGTCTACAGTGCTTGGTATCGAAGATCTTCTCCAACTCTTGAATCCCCCACTCTGCCCTCTCGAGATCATAGTCACCTCGGAACTGTGGTGGCTTCCCTTTTAGGATGGTAGCCATCCCTGCATCCTCTGCCTCTACAGCTCTCCGCTGGTTCTGCTGCTCCTGCTGCTCTCTAGTCATCTGCAGATCTCGAGCGTTCTCACCGTGTTCTTGTTGCATAGCAGTTGCAAGCTCCCTGATAGTCTGGAGAGTCTGAGATGACTCTCCTCCACCAACTGCTCCTCCTCCTGTATGAGAAGCCTCTCCGTTGCCACCTCTTCAACTCTATATGTGGCTCTATCACCACCTCGTCCCCATCGTCCTCTACCTCTACCACGCGCCATGATCCTGTAAAAGAAATCATTAGCTCACATTTAGATGACATATAATATTACATAGAAATGGTATATAAATACTATATGCCACACAAATGTTATTTATTGCGTCCGGACTCACTACCCAACTTCTAAGCATAGTCGTTATCCGATGTGGATTCAACTAAAATGGACAGTACACCCTAACCTCACAGTCTGAATATAATCAAATTGCTCTGATACCACCAAATGAGACACCCCAATGTCCCATTAAAGAACAACCTAACGGACTAATAAGTTAATCGCGATATTAGCGTTAAGCATACAAAACATAAAATCATAAATATTAAAACTTTAAACATAAAGAACGGAAACTTAGCCATCACACATAGATATACATATTCATAAAGGTACAGGGTATTGTATAGGGTACCACACCAGAGTAGGGTTCCAAAAGTACAAACTGACAAAATAACTGAAGATACAACAACCTTCAAAAAGACGCACTAACCACGAACTCTCTACTCAACTACTCGGGTCCACTACTGGTCCTCCAGCATCTAGCTCATAACGAGTTCCATCTAGTTCCTCAGTAACTGGCTCCTCCACAGGGTCTTCTCATATTGATCACATAAATAAAACATATACAGAAAGAAATAGGGAGATATGAAACATGCTATCATCATAGGTGGAAAAGGTTACATAACATATATACAATAATAGCACATGACATGAATCACCAAATAAACACATATAAATATAACAATCATCCTCAAAGTACATTATAATCCTCAACCCTTCACGCTCATGCAATTGATCATATATACTGACGTGGTCACCACCTAATACTGTCACACATCCCTCGTCTGAATAGGGATATAAGTCAATCGTCCAAGCCCACAAACATTGGTGCACGCCCTAGTTCCTGCTAGGGAGACCATTCCCCGAATGAAACTTTATCTCCATCACGGTGGAGAATAGTCGCACTTGCTCAGCAAGGACTATGAGAGTATCACGGTAGTCTTCCTCGAGCCTCATCACCCGTTGGGCACTCACTCGTGACTCTACTATCATGGTAGTCTTCCTCGAACCTTATCGTCTGCAAGGCAATCACCCGTGACTTCAATATCCGTAATTGGATACTCTGACCACGTGTGTCACATACACACGACTGTGGACAACATTATACAAACTATATGAGTCTCACCAACTCGTATCAGGTCATAACCTAGTGCCTCAACCTTCCGTCGTCATCTCATCTAATATCTCAAGTCTCATCTTATAATCAATCTCATCATCGATAAAAATATTAATTAATTAATTAGGTTAGGTACGACTAAGTCACATATCATACTCTCCCCAACATGCAACACTTTAAGATATCATATATCATCACCTAGATGCCAACTAAGCATATCATTGTAGATAAAACATATTATCACTCAATACATATTGTCAAATATAAACAAAATAAAATAATAATAAAATAACAATAAAATAATCATAATAAAATCATAATAATAATAAAATAATAATTATAGAATAATCAAATAAACATAATAAACTATAATTAACATGTTAATCCAAACAACACACAACAAGCATAATTTCCGTATCATCATTGGTACCCCTAAGTAGTCGCCAATGTGATACTGATTTTGTCAATTTTTCGCCCACTTGTAGGGTTTAGGTCGCCCTACGTCATTACTATAAAATATGCTACTTAGCCATTTCCGACGATAGGAGGCATCTTTCTCCCACCAGAAGTGTCGTAGGCTAGCTTAAGAGCAACGAAACAGACTCACTCCAATACTCCTCAAATCTGCCACGTGAGGTTCTTCCACCTTCGGGGCTCCAAAAATTCACCGGAATACATATTCATTAGCACGTGTTACGTGTATCCCAAATATGAAAGCTAAATTGAAAACCGATAGACGAATAGAAAGATAACCTCAATATCGTCGCAGACGTCATTTCCACATAATAAAGACATAGGCATACCTTATCCTAATCAAGAAAAGAAAGATAGGATGATGAAGTAGACATTGCAAGGATCACAACAGTATAATCGGTTTCTCAATAGGATGAACGGATTGATCGAAAACTCCTCCGGAATTTTCTCTCCACCTCACATCCTCTCTTCTCTCTCTCTATGTTTTCTGATTCTGTAACCTTCTACCAGCTTCTCCATGAAATGAATCAAGTTTACCTCTTTAAAGTATATACATTTTTTAATACTTGGCAGTCAGCGCCCCAGCACTAGCAGTCAGCATTGCTGGGGCTGCACCGTCATCCTCCACGAGTCGCTGCGTGACACGTGTCCACCATATCCAATGCTCAGCGCCAAGGACAAGCGCTCAGTGCCCCATTGATGACAACCAAATGGAGAGGTTGCCTTGTTGAAGATCTTATGGTTGAATTTTATCAAGTGATTTTCATAAACTAGTTTGTAATCAAAATAAAGTGGAGAAAGAAATAAAATGGAAGAGAAAAAAGGTGATGATGGCGCCACAAACATGGAAGTTTGATAAGCCTAGGAAGTTCGCCACAAGAATCTTGGATTCTTGATAAGAACAATTTGGCTCAACTAAGAACCCAAGAGACAATTCTCTCACAAAATGGAATTTGATCCAAAATGAACATCCAAGTTACATTTCAAAGTATTAGGGCTCAATACATATAGCCATGGTGCCCAAATCTGAATTACATTGTATTCCCCGCATTCCATAACCCCCAACTAATAATTCACTTAATTCCAACAACTAATGACTCACTAAACCCTTCTTTAACTCAGCCGCATAAAGGTAACTTATTACCCTGTCTCTCTCTATCATTATGTAGCAACCACACTTATTTCTCAACTTAAAAGTGTAACCACCACACAATTAACTAAAAACATAAAAGACTAATAATTCAAAATAGAGTTACCTTTGGTATGCAAACCAAAAAGATTCCTCCCAACTAACCTATGTAATTTCGTGCTCAACATGAGATTAAATGGGCTTGACCCAATTGCAACACTAACAAACTTGAATCCACTCAAATAACCCATTACACTTATTGAATTAAAACAAAACAAGTAAAATCCGCTCATAACTAGTGCACACTCCACTTATGCTTGTTCATGGGTCTTCTAGTAAAATCTGTTATTTCTTTTGGATCTTCTTTTTCATTTCATGCAGAAATTTATGCTGCCTCTTCTGCAATTGAAATTGCACATAATAGAGGTTGGAGAAACCTTTGGTTGGAGAGTGATTCCCAATTGTTAGTATCTGCTTTCTCTTCAATTGAGTTGGTCCCTTGGAGTATTAGAACTAGATGGAGAAATTGAATTCTTCTCACTAAGAGCATGAATTTCTCCATTACTCATATATATAGAGAGGGGAACTCCTATGCTGACAAATTAGCTAATTTTGGAGTGCCTTCTAATTGTTTCACTTGGTGGGATTTAAGTCTTCGTTTTATTAAGGATGATTTTAATCGCAATAGATTGGGGCTTCCAATTTTCAGATTTTGTTAATTCTTTTCATGGGTATTGGCTTAAGTCCCCCCGTGCATTTGTATTCTTTTTTCCTTATTATTAATATTTTATGGTGTGCTACATATGATTGGTAGAATCCGGGGTGCCAACCTAGTTGGGATGCCTTTTTCTCTTGGGATGCCTCTGCATGCCATTTTGCTTTTTAAAAAAATTTGAATGAGATAAGTCACCAACTTGGGCTCCATTCCATTTGGTCTTGATCTTGGGCTTGCTTCTATCAAAATAGCCACCATGTGATTAAGAGTTTGTTGGACTTTTTTGGTTCCAACTCTTCTCATAGGCTGACCAAGTCCATGTAGTGCTTCTTGGTCCATTCAACTTATTTGGCTCATATCATCCCCTCCTTCCTTAAGTGAATTCGACCTCGAATTTGGTTCTTTATCACCTACATCAAAAGGAAACAATTCAGCCACATTGAAAATTGCACTAACACCATACTTATTGACCTTGACCAACACTTGTAATAGGTCATCTTCTCTTGGTTGCAGCTTGGATTTCCTCCACGAAGGAAACCTCTCATTTTTCACGTGCACCCGATCCCAATCTCCGGGATCAAACACATATCTAAAGAATTCTTCACATGTAACAAATATGTTAGGAAATTTCCAATCATGCACATATATCATCTTAAGATTTTTAATTTCAAACAATTGAGTACCAAAGGTAGTAAGAAAATTATTCCTTCTTGAAATTGCATCTACTACAATATTTACCTTTCTTTGACAATAGTACATGACATAAGAAATTTTCTCATGCCATTTCAAAGGCATCAACTCGTTTTAAAAAGTGGAATACCCAAGCATAGCCTCATTGCGCTTCTCACCAAAAGTAGATATTGGTGGTTCATCTAAAATGTTCCTCACAACCACATTGGTTGCATCAAAGTTAAGTTCAAGAGATTTTTCAAGAAAAGGTAAAACATGAATGGGTGCTTGAGTGAGCTTTTGGGAACTCATGCAAGTTCTAAAACCATGGGGTGCTTCCTTTGGGATTAAATCTATAAATTCCTGCAAAATATTTTCAACACCACTTGGCAAAGAGAGATCATTAGAAGCATTAGCAATTAAAAAAAAATCCTTGCATATGTAACTTTTGGTATGCAAACCCAAAAATATTCCTCCCAACTAACCTATGTAATTTCATGCTCAACATTAGATTAAATGGTCTTGACCCAATTACAACACTAACAAACTTGAATCCACTCAAATAACCCATTACACTTATTGAATAAAACAAAACAAGTAATATCTGCTCATAACTAGTGGACGCCCCACTTAGGCATGTTCATGGGTCTTCTAGTCCATGTAGTGCTTCTTGATCTATGCAACTTATTTAGCTCATATCACCCATGTTGTCCCGTAATCCTGGTTCATACGTTTCATCGTGTTTTGAGCTCGTTTGAAGTCCGATTGTCCTAAAATTTAAAACATAGACTCTTCTATACCTAAGGAATAAGATAAACTCCTCAAATAATCCTAATCTCTTCCTAAACCTAAATTTCCTATTGTTCCCTCTTAAGCGTTCTAAACAGTATAAAGAAAACCCTAGAATATGTTCTCGTTCAATTTGATGTTGATTAATCACGTACTTTCCATGCAAGGTTCCCAATGCCTAAACATGTATATTATACATTAAATCAAAGTCTTCAAAATAGTTATCTAACATATAAATAATGCCGTAAAACACGGATGTTACAACAATAATAGTCCAAATGCCTCTAAACGTGACATGTGACACCCTAACTCGGGTCATCACATGGTTACCCGTTTGCGGAAATAAAACTTAATTTGCTGGTTGCTTTCGTAAAATAATGTTTTCTCAACGTTCATCTTTTCAAAATATGGTGATAAATTTTTTTTTCTTTTTAACCTTATAACAACAACAACATAATCAAATCACACTTAAATACATAATGTATATAAGTCATACAACTATACTGCCTCATATGTCTTCACACCTAGATCATTATCAATTTTATTCCCCTAGACACAATATATCAAAATAGGATCTAAGCTGGTCGTAACTAATAGACACTACCGCCAACTGGAGCAGCACAGCATGCCTCGAACTAGACAACCTTCTCCTTTTTGTAGAGATCTTATCCCTTGTGCGACTCTGATATGTTTGTAAGGGTGAGAAGCCAATATATGGATTTAACAAAATAACTAATTGCGCGACACAAAAGAAGACATATGCACATATACATATTTATAACAACATAAGCATCCATATTATAGCATACAATTTATCAATGGGTTTCACACCCAAAACATCAACGTTGGAAAATTATGCATGAACACTTCTATACATCATCTAAACATTCACACCTAATCTCATGAGATATCCCAACAAGTAATGAGTTGATCAGACTCCCAGGCACACAGCCAGAAAACCAAGCACGCAGCCAAAACATCAGGCACACAGCCAGAATACCAGGCACACAGCCAGAATATAGGCACGCAGCCAGAACACCAGGCACGCAGCCAGAACACCAGGCACACATCCAGAATACAGGCACGCAGCCAGAACATAACGGCAGGTCTGCCAAATGCATGCAAAAACACTCTGTTCTTGACACTTTTCTTTGTGTTCAATCTTTCTTTGCCGAAGCTCAAAATGGCTTACGACTCACACGGTTTTAACATCCTTAAAACTTTTATTAAAACACAGGACCTCACAGTCTGAGTGCTCAATCACGACACCTCTCGACCTTGCAATCAGTCTTAGGTTCGTGGTAGTAGAAAACATACACAACATATACAGTAGACACCAAGTCTACAGGACCTCAAAGTCCAAAGGACCCCAAGTCCATAACAACAAAGAACCTTAGTACCTCGACGTCTCGGTTACTAAGTTCAATAGCACTTTCAACACAGTTGAATTTCTTTTTCGTTTTCAGAAAATCCTTTAAAATTGGAAATTCATCAATAAAATCTTTAAATAATACAACTTAGTTTTTCACAAAAATGAGTCACTTGAGGTTTTAACTTTCTCAAAATATGCACTGCCGTATCAAAACACTTGCCGTCTACATTTTTTCCAAATTTGCCGTCAAATATTATTTTTAAAGCTTTTTAAGCCAAAATTGACTTTTTCCACTTAAATAATTTTCTAAAATCATAAATAACTTATTTTCACCAATTAATTTCATAAAATAACATTTTCTAATATTCCGGAATTCCTTACATAAAAATTAGCAGTGCAAAAATATTTCCACGGTTTCGCTCTCTTTGTGACTCATAAATTACTTTTACACTAATAAATCATTAAAATAATAATATTTCTCAAAACTCCTTATTTTCCCAAAATGATATTTTCCACCACTATTATATTTCAACATTTCCCATAAAACATTGAATATAATTTTCACATCTTATTAAAGCTTTTATTTGATTAATCGGTTGTGCATTGACCACTGTCAGGCTTCTCAAACAACACTCACCAACAACATTCAACAACCATTATCCAAAATTATATCACCAGGCAGATCATACATCATAGCAATATAATATACAACTGCAAATAATTAAATAAATTAAAAGCAGATCAAACACATCAAACACACAGTTAAACAACGCAACATAAACAATTAACCACAACCACATAAAAATCATATAAACCACACTAAAAGTAAATAGTTATTGATAAAATCCCTCAGGTAAGCTCCCCTTACCTCTTGAAGCTCCTCGGTGAAATTAACAGAACTCCGTCGGTTGTCGGAAACCCTCGTACGTCGTAAAACAATTAACCTTCAACAACACATCCAAACAACCAATCAAAACAAGCTAAACAAACACCTAATCCTCTCTAATAGGTCACGGCCTCTTAGGGTTTTGGGTGACTAAAAATTCCTAATCATGATTAAATCATGGATTAATGGTCCTAATCAACCAAGATCATGGATTAGTGGCTAAACAACTAAATCTTAAACTCAAAACTTCCTAAACCTCATATACTTAGATTTGGCCTTGACATGATCACAGGGCTAGGGTTTTTAGTTTGATAAACCAACTTGGATTTATTAAGAATACATACTAATAGCTTGATTACTAAGGTCATTAATGAAAACTTTGAACTAAACTCATCAAATCTCATCCACCTAGGGTTCGGTCTTTATGAAACGAATAGGTTAGAGTTTGATTTTTGATCTTCTATACAAGAATTATCAAGGTACTAGAAGATTGAATCATGAATCAAGACATGAAAATGAAACAAAACCTATGAACACTATTTTGTCCTAGATTTGGTCCAGTCCAGAAATCAAGGAAAGAAATTTCTCATGATCATATGCTTCTAGATGATGAAAATAGAGATGATTATAAGATCATGGCAATTGGTTTCGTGTAAAAAGGATTTTTCTAGAATTAGTTATGAATTTTCAAAGTTCTAGATCTAGAAACTTAAAAGTGATGAACATAGATGAAATAGACTTTGAATCAAGAAACTTATTGAAGAACATAGATATGATTAGAGAAGAAGAATAGGATTCACATCTTGAAGTTCAAAAACAAGTGAAGATCCAAGAACTTGCTTCACAAATTTGACACTAAAAGACTTATGAACTTTAGGGTTTTTGAACAAAAGGCAATAAAAACTAAATGAAATGTGAGGGAGGGTATTTATAGGCATGTGGCTGTGCCACTTTTGAGGATCAAATAGAAAGGAGGTGATTTTTCTAAGTACTTAAGTGAAATTAACTCATAGGGACCATTTTGCAAAGATTCCAAAAGTATAAGGACTATTTTGCAAATTGCCAATAAATTGTAATGATGACCATTTGGCACATTAAATGTGGTCTTATCTTGACTATTCTTGGCTGATTTTATTCATAAGATATTTTAAGAAGAAGAACCTAGAAGCATGTAGAACATTGTGGAATGTAGTAGAATGGTGTGGAATCTTGTAGAAAAATGGAGAACTTTGTAGAAAATTTTATAATAAAACTTGGCTCATTGATAGTGTGATTTCACATCATATTTTATGTACATTTTTTGCATGCATTTTCATATAGTTTAGGCATATTTAAATTGATTTTAGTTAGTTTTTACCTTGGAACGTGTAAGGTGGTTTCGTGGTGTTGTTTTGCAGAAATTAAAGAGAAAATGCCCCAGATGAGCCATAATGGAGCCTGGATTAAGTTGGAGCTTGAAAAGTGAAGATATTGGATGACTCCAATTTAATTTGGAATGGAAATATTTGATGACAATTGACAAAAGTCCAGCAACAATGTAAGGAAATGACAAAGAAGAAGTTTGCAATTGAATTTGGAAGAACATGATTAACACTACTGAGCCTGGTTGAATTTCAATTTCAATTAATATATTAATATATTGGATTCATGTACAAAGGCAGTATTGCCTTTTTGAAATTGACCAGAACTTGTCGTGGGGGCCATTGCCAAAGTAAAATAAAAGTTCAAATTAAAATATTTACTTCAGCGTGAAGTAATGTGTGAAGGGTCCCACGTGAAGCTTGGAATTGGCAAAATATAAGGAGCGCAGCAGAGAGGAAAAAAAGGGAGCGCCGTTCTTGCGCAAAACCGAGACAGAAAAATAGGGATTTTCACCCTTGGGCTAGGAGGCACTTGGGATAAAAAGAGGGGCGTGATTTCTCTGAACCAGGGGGCTGCGGTGACGACGGTGGAAAGCTCCCATGGAGTTTCTCCTCTCCTCTTCTCCTATTTCGCTGGTTTTGGCTTTCTCTATAATTATGAGTAGCTAATCCCCGTTTGTTGGGATTAGATGTAACTAAACTAACCTTCATGTATTTGTCTTGACTGATTAATCTATGTTTATGTTTCTCTATTAGTGATTGATTTCCTTCGCATAATGCCTGTTGTGGCTAGCACCCCCATGGCTTGATTAGTGTTTTGATATGCAATTAAAAAATTCTTATTAGAACCAGAACTGGAATTAATCACCTAGTAACCCTTGCGTCTAGGAATGGAGTTTGGTTTACTAGTAATCGCGTAATCCCTAATCTTAATGCAAATTCATTAATCTAGGCCACCTAAGGAATTAGGGTCTATTAGTGGATTTAGGCTCTTGTCATCTGAGGAATCAGGGCTTGAGTAATCCAGTGGATTGATTTTAATATTTGAAGCATGAATGGGAGGTATCTAGTCCTGGTAGTACATGAGGCAGAGGTTTAGTGAAATCTGATCCCAACATGTCCTTTTCGCATTCCAAGTACTCGACAAAAATACAAAAAGATTTTATTCCTTTTATTTTTCTGTTTTGATTTCTCTTGATTTATAGTTTAGTCTAGATAGTTGCTTGGTTTGTGAACTGGTACTTGACATCCAATCCTCGTGGGAACGATATCGGTCTCACCACCGTATTACTTGTACGACTAGGTATACTTGCCCAGATTCATAGTCAACAAGTTTTTGGCGCCGTTGCCGGGGATTGGTTTTGCCAATATCATTAGTAACAAAGGAGGCAACTAATTTAGACATTTTTATCTTTTTTATTTTATTTTTATTTTCTGTGTATATTTCATTTTTTTTCTTTTCTTTTGAGTTTTATCTGTTCAAGGTGGATTGCAACACATGGAGATTTATTATTTTCCTGCCTTGGATGGAGTTACAAAATATTCCTTTGAGACTAATGTAGTCTTGGGAGACTACGGGCTCTGGGGACGTCACTGCCCTCATGCACAAGCTTATAGTGTGATCATGAAGTGTGAGGAGGAATGGGAATGGAATGACCAAACACCTTTGAAAGCTGCTCTATAACAGTATTCCCAAGAACTATCCACCTCTGAGGCCAAAGCAAGAGCAAATTGAGACAGTATCAAAACTGTGAAGCAAACTTTCAAAACGCAAGTGGAGGAGATTTGCAAACAGTTAGTACAAGAGTTAGATGAAGCACAATTTGAGCAAAATCTGGTTTTGAGGATAGTTCAAAATGAAGATGAAGTGGTAGTGGACTCCACCATGCTTGCTGAGCAATCTGAATTTGCTATTGTGTTAGATAAATATGTTGGCTTAAATACATGTGTGGACACTGCTAAATTAGTCCCTTCCACTTGTCTGGTACACTTCCTCGTGAAAACACCATTTGACCCGAGAGGAAGTGAGTTCATAATTGCAGAGGTCAATGGAGTTTTCACACACTGGCTAGGAGGAATTAAGGTTGGAGTCATATTGCTTCTGCAATTGCCACTCCATAAACCATGGTATCCGGGTGGAGGATCTTACATCTTGATCACCCCTTGGTCCTTATACCACATGCTTTGGGATCCAGGTGGATGCTTCTTAATGAGTCAAGCTAGTGACGTTAAAGAAGTGCTTATTGGGAGGCAACCCAAGTTTTCTTTTCCTTTTTCCTTTTGGTTCTGACTTTTAAACTCTTGAATAATTTGAGAAGATCAAGAGTAAAACTCATAGATTAATAGGTTTGTTAAGTGTTTTCAGGATAAGGAGGAAGGAGAAGCAAAAAGGGCAGGGACAGACCAAGTCAGCAGCCATCACGCCCAGGCCGTGACACTGGTCACGACCGTGATGAGCTAAATATGAAGACCAAAAAGGATCACGGCCCAGCAGTGATACCCATCACGGGTGTGATGAAAATACCCTGAAGATCAGAGAGCATCACGGCCTCGCCGTGATGGAGGTCACGGCCGTGACAGGCCAGCCCCTGTGGATCAGAATTGATCACGGCCTGCCCGTGATAAGGCTCACGGCCGTTATGCATTTCCCAACAAGTTTCTGACTGGAATGAGAGCCAGCACCCGCTACCGCCTCGGTGGGTGTTCCATTTTTCTTCCTTCTCCGACTTGATTATTTACATTGGGGACAATGTAAGTTTTTAAGCTTGGGGTAGGGGTATTTTGCATATTTCATTTTTGCATTTTTGCATGTTGCATTCATATAGGCATGATAGTTTTGCATGATCACATGATTAGATTACCCCCTTGCTTAGATTTTGCATCCAAATGTGAAGAACTGAGTGCCAAATAAATTGAGATAGTGAATTCTTGAACCCAAATTTTTTATTCTTGTGATAAGGCAACAAAAAAAAATTCTTGAGATGATCTTTTATAGTTGATAATTAGCATACGGTTCAGTGGATTTGTGTTTCTCATTGATTTTTGAACTACTAAATGTGAGATTTTGAGCCAAAAAAGGGGTACTCACTAAATCTACCCCATTCCTTGTGTTATAGTGTTATTCCTCTTGGATTGTTTTCTCTAGAACTTGACTTGAAACCGTTTTGAAGCTTAAAATTTTTTTAAAACATTTTTGAAAATGATTGAGGCACTAGGTATTTTTCCGGTCTTCTAAGCTTTGAATGACTAAATACTACCCCTTAGTTGCCCAATTTTGAGCCTGAAAGAATTAAATACTTTTCTTGGTCCCTTGAAAATTTTTGATGCTTGATGAGAGACCTTCTAAAGTATTGTACAAAAGGGTAAAAAGGTAGTCTGAAAAAGTATGGGATGAGAAAATCAGAAAAATATTTCTCTTGAGCTGAAAATCTCCCCTTCTCCAAATAAAAGAAAAGAATATATATATATATATATATATATATATATATATATATATATATATATATGGAGAAGGGGATGACAAAAAGAAAAGTGAGAAATAAAATTAAAAGAAAGAAAGAAAGGTGGAAAAGTGAATCAAAACCCAAAAAGGTATTTTAGAAGGTGTCATGCTTTGCAATGATTGATATTTTGTTTAGCCTTTATGAAATTTCCTTTTCTTGATTTCCCCACCTAACGATTAATCACATGGCCACGTTACAACCAAAGTAAAAGACATCTTGATTCTTAATTGTTTTCATTAATAAAGTAGAGATTTGGTTGATATTCAAGCCTATGGTAGAATTCATTCCTTGAGGAAATTGAGCGAATTGTCATATATCCTTAAACACTTGAGTGAGGTGAGAAAGAGTGCCCGAATCAGTGAAAATATGAGTCTAGGAAACCTAAGCTTCTAATTGGACTTGAAATTGATTGTCTCTTGCTGAATTATTTGAAATGCCTGTTACTTGGATTAGTTTCTACTCGCGTTCTTGGTTCACTATCCATGTTCTGATTATTTATCTCTTCCGGCCTTAGTGATTGCTTGAGGACAAGCAAATGAATAAGCTTGGGGTGATTTGATAGTGTGATTTCACATCATATTTTATGTACATTTTTTGCATGTATTTTCATATAGTTTAGGCATATTTAAATTGATTTTAGTTAGTTTTTACCTTGGAACGTGTAAGGTGGTTTCGTGGTGTTGTTTTGCAGAAATTAAAGAGAAAATGCCCCAGATGAGCCATAATGGAGCCTGGATTAAGTTGGAGCTTGAAAAGTGAAGATATTGGATGACTCCAATTTAATTTGGAATGGAAATATTTGATAACAATTGACAAAAGTCCAACAGCAATGTAAGGAAATGACAAAGAAGAAGTTTGCAATTGAATTTGGAAGAACATGATTAATGCTACTGAGCCTGGTTGAATTTCAATTTCAATTAATATATTAATATATTGGATTCATGTACAAAGGCAGTATTGCCTTTTTGAAATTGACCAGAACTTGTCGTGGGGGCCATTGCCAAAGTAAAATAAAAGTTCAAATTAAAATATTTACTTCAACGTGAAGTAATGTGTGAAGGGTCCCACGTGAAGCTTGGAATTGGCAAAATATAAGGAGCGCAGCAGAGAGGAAAAAAAGGGAGCGTCGTTCTTGCGAAAACTGAGACAGAAAAATAGGGATTTTCATCCTAGGAGGAACTTGGGATAAAAAGAGGGGCGTGATTTCTCTGAACCAGGGGGCTGCGGTGACGACGGTGGAAAGTTCCCATGGAGTTTCTTCTCTCCTCTTCTCCTATTTAGCTGGTTTTGACTTTCTCTATAATTATAAGTACCTAATCCCCGTTTGTTGGGATTTGATGTAACAAACTAAACTTCATGTATTTGTCTTGACTGATTAATCTATGTTTATGTTTCTCTATTAGTGATTGATTTCCTTCGCATAATGCCTGTTATGGCTAGCACCCCCATGACTTGATTCATGTTTTGATATGCAATTGGAAAATTCGTATTAGAACCAGAACTGGAATTAATCTCCTAGTAACCCTTGCGTCTAGGAATGGAGTTTGGTTTACTAGTAATCGCGTAATCCCTAATCTTAAGGTAAATTCATTAATCTAGGCCACCTAAGGAATTAGGGTCTATTAGTGGATTTAGGCTCTTGTCATCTGAGGAATCAGGGCTTGAGTAATCCAATGGATTGATTTTAATATTTGAAAAAATATTAGAAACTAACTTAGGGACAAAAGGGTAATTAACAGAAAGTTCAGGGACTTAAGCGTAAAATTCAAAAATTATCACTTTAACCCTGTAGAACCTTCTAGACTTAAAAATATGATTCATACCCTTGAATCATCTCAAAATCCCAAGATAAACTCTTTATCTGCTCTTGGAAACTCCGAAATTCATTCTGCCGCTCACCCGATTGCATATTCTGCCTGTAAAGCGTAAATTATTTTTATTTTTTTCTGAAATAAATATAAAAATACATAATGGTAGGAAATAAAATAAAAATCTTAAGTCTTTCGTTCACGAATTAAAATTAGGTCTTTTGAGCAGTATAAATATACTGTCAATGAAAATAGCGGGTCGGGATTCGCCCGTCGTTTCAACATAAATTTTTAATCGTAGCTTCCTACATTCAAGTAGGATTGAGTGATGAACTCCGTTGATTTAAAATAATTTTCTAAGTCTCAGATAAAAATATAAACATAATTATATAAATTTCTGATATTAGAAAACGGCGAAAAGTCGGGGTGTTACATGACAACCATCCATTTTCCTGAACACTATGACCACCTAATGCTTAGATTAGGTGGTATATCCTAATAAATGACTGTGTATGTAAATTATATAACTTATACTTCCTTCAACATGGTTTAAAATACCAGCTCTTGAACAAAATATGCCCCAACCTTTCTCTCTTCACTATCCTCGGGTACATTTGTCCAAAAGCTGCAAAATCACCAGCAATATCTTAGCATTGGGTTCAAGGAAAGATTTTTCATAAAACCTTATTGTTATATCTATTTTGAAACTAGAATACAACCATTGCAATTGAGTTAGTAAAAATTTATATGTACGATCCACATCATACCACCATATGCCAAAGATTGGGGTAGATCTCCTTTCGTCTATTTCAAATTGAATGCAGAATACTGATAATCAAGCAATGAATAAACTTCAAGTGAGATATCTTGTAAATCCATAGATAACTTGGAAACTTACTATGAAATACAATAATTTTGAAATTAAGGTAACACCATCAACTATACAATTTCTATATATAATAAGAGGCATTTTTATTTGATGATGAGAACAATGAATGAGTTACAATGATAATAAATTCAGATAGACTAATTCACTTATAAGATTAGTTTATGTTAGTGAAATTAGTTATATTTCAACATTTATAACATTTCCTGGAACATGCAACTAGAAAAGACATCAAAGGCAAAAATAGTTGGGTTTTAAGCACATTCTTTTAAATGCTTTGCACTTTGAACTTTAAATTTCTCAAGTTTGATCTTTTTTTTAATACCAACTAACCATCATTAAGGTTTATAAATCCAAAAAAGGATCATACCTTTTTCCCTTAGAAATGTCTGAGGAATTTTTCATGGAATCTTCATTAGACATGTTGCGGATAGACGGTGACAAAAGTGAATCAGGTTTTGGCTCATGTATGCTTCCAGTTCCCCTTGCCAAACATGTCTAAATTACCAGCCCAGATCCTAGACTTCTCAGCACTCCAAGTCTCCTATAGATCAATATATCAACATATTGAATTGAGTTTGCAAGAATCTAATGCTCCAAAAGTCAAAAGTGAACTACGTTACATTAAGAAAACAACAATTCCAAGATTAGCAACAGATACATTTCTTGAGCTTGAATCTTGGTCCATTTTGTCCTCCCTTACTTTATCACACAGAGGACAAACCTGATATTGGAACATTGAAGCAGTTAGTCAGAATTCAAATTTCAACTATAACTTAATTACTTGCATAAAATGTTTACATATGTCCTAATTCGATTTTCCTTCGTTTTTAACTATAATGGTAGCTGAATCACTTGATCATTATCTTTCGATTTAAAATCAGTGCTCCATATCAAGAAGATAGATAAATTTCTATTCAGTTCCACATAAAACTGCATTTAAGAAGGGAACTGTCATTTATAAATTATAACACAGTCACCGGACAGTTTACCAATCAATCAAGAAAAGTAGGGAAAAGAAACAAAGTCTAACAAAAATGTAAACATGTTAGCAATAATAACTTAGGATAAACATAAAATTTTAAATTTCAAAAAGGCCATACCTGATAATATGGGTTATAGGATTCCAATGCTTCTAAACAATAGTGGAGCACATAAGCTTTGATCTCAAAAGAACAGGAAAGACATTGAAAAACAGATTGCGCATCATCTTCCTCATCACTATAATTAAACACTGAATATGTTCAGATCCGCGACCGGAGCCGCTGCCTGAACCGTCGCCAGATTCGCCTCTGTCATTGCCAACTCCTCCTAAACCCCCAGATATACGCTGCTGGTTGTCGTGGTGGTGAGCGGATGGTCATAGGGGCACTATCCCCAATGACCCAAGATCCACCTCCAGAAACGTCGGTGCCGCGGTAGCCATTGGGGGCTACCCATATATGAGGTTACAGTCGTTGGTGAAGGTTGAGTTTGCTGGGTTTATAAATGGAGATAGAAGGAAGGAGATAGGGGCAGAAAAGGAAATCCAAAAAATGGGTCAGTTTCTTAACCTAATGGGCCAAGCCCAGGTCAACATGAATGGTTATAAAAGAAATTATTTTGTAAACTTAGTGGGTCAAACCCAGCTCAGGGCAAGAACAAAATGGGTTTTAGAAAAACATAAGGTGGGCCCAAATTCACAGTTGCACAATGGGCCTACTTCGGGAATTAAAGAAACATTTCATTCAGACATCCTTCTCACTACTCTTTCTACATCATTCCACCATTCCTTTCTTCGTCTCTATTCTCTTCCAGAAATAGAACCTTTTTTACAACTGTTAATGGCAAAGAATGTGGAAATTCTTGCTATTGACATCTACTTCCCTCCCACTTGTGTTCAGCATGAAGCACCAGAGGTTCATGATGGTTCCAGTAAAGGGAAATATACCATTGGACTTGGACAAGATGGCATGGCATTCTGTACCAAGTTAAAAGATGTCATTTCCTTGAGTTTGACTGTAGTTACTCCCCTTCATGAGAAGTATAAGATTGATCCAAAACAAATTGGTTGTCTGGAAGTAGGTAGTGAGACTAACGGACAAAAGCAAATCCATCAAGACATTCTTGATGCATAATTTTGAGAAACATGGAAATATTGATATTGAGGGTGATAATGCATGCTATGGAGGAACTGCTTCTCTGCTTGTGTCAATTGGATGGAGAGAAATTCATGGGAAAGATGCCACGGACTTGTTGTCTGCACTGACAGTACAATCTATGCCGAAGGACCTGCTCAATCTTTTGAATTGTGCACATCACTATAAAGCTGAGGAATGCACTTGGTTTATGTATGATTTTGCCCTCACAAACATGCACGCTGCAGATCAATAATGAAGTAGAGAACTTAAGGCTAGGAGGTCATACCTCAAAGGTAGTGAAAGTTGAGATTATCACAGAAAAGAATCATGACAAGAGGAAAGATGGAGGGGGTACAACAAGAGCGGAACAAGACATTGGGATAGTCCATAATAGCAGCACTACCCCCTCAATTTCTACATTTGTTCCACCTGGATCAAATAAGAAGAAATGAGGGGGGTTGTGCTACTGTTATGGACTATCCCAATGTCTTGTGCTACTCTTGTTATACCCCTTCCATCTTTCCTCCTGTCATGATTCTTTCTTGTGATAATCCCAACCGTCACTACCTTTGGGGTATGACCTCCAAGCCTTAAGTTCTCTACTTCATTCTTGATCTGCAGCGTGCATGTTTGTGAGGGGAAAATATACAAAAACAAGTGCATTCCTCAATTTTATAGTGGATGTGCACAAATCAAAATATTGAGCAGGTCCTTCGGCTTAGATTGCACTATTAGTTCAGACAACGAGTCCATAGCGTCTTTCCCATGAATTGCTCTCCAGTCAATTGACACAATTGAACAAAGAAGCAGTTCCTCCAAAGCATGCATTAGAACCCTCAATATCAGTATTTCCATGTTTCTCAAAATTCCACATTAGGAATGTCTTGATGGATTTGCTTTTGTCTGTCACAGTCTCACTACCTACTTCTAGTAGACAAATTTGTTTAGGATCAGTCCTATACTTCTCAAGAAGGGTAGTAACTATAGTCAAACTCATGGAGATGACATCTTTTACCTTGGTACAGAATGCCATGCCATCTTGTCCAAGTCAAATGATATATTTCCCTTTATTGGCACCATCATGAGCCTCTAGTGCTTCATGCTGAACGCAAGTGGGAGGGTAGTAGATGTCAATAGCAAGAATTCCCATATTCTTTGCTATTAACAGTTGTAAAAAAGGTTTTATTGCTGTAAGAGAAGAGAGACAAAGAAAGCACGGAGGAAGGATGCAGAAAGAGTAGTGAGAAGGATATCTGAATGAAATCTTTCTTTAATTCCTGAAGTAGGCCCATTGAGAAGCTGTGAATTTGGGCCCACCTTCTGTTGTTTTAAAACCCATTTTGTTCTTACCCTGAGCAGGGTTTGACCCACTAAGTTTACAAAATAATTTCTCTTATCTCCATTCATATTGACCTGGACTTGGCCCATTAGGTTAAGAACTGACCCATTTTTTGGATTTCCTTTTCTGCCCCTATCTCCTTCCTTCTATCTCCATTTATGAACCCAGCAACCTAAACCTTCACCAACGGCTACAACCTCATATCTGGACAGCCCTAAGTGGCTACTGCGGCACCGGTGTTTCCGGTGTTGGATCTTGGGTCATCGACCACGGTGACCTTCTGACCATCCGCCCATTTCCACGATAACCAGCAGCGTATTTCTGTTTGTTCAGGTGGAGTTGGCAATGGCTCAGGTGACTTTGACGGTGGCTCGGGAAGCGGCTCCGACTGTGGATCTTAAGGTGGTTTAAGTGGTTTCGGAGTCTTGGGTCGTGGAAGCTTGGTGGGTATTCCAAAAATCCCGAACTCCACGATCATGGAGCACTTTGTAAATTGACATGGATCTGGCGATTTAGGAGGAGTCTCATGCGGGGGTGGCATCTTATGCAGTAGCTTCGATGGTAGCTCATGCGAAGGCTCCAGTGGATCTGGGGGCGATGGCACCGGCATATTTGATGGCGGCATTTTGGTCGGTGTTTGTGAGAACCCAAGCTCAATCCTCGTAGCTTCGTCTTCCACCTCTATTTCCTCTGCATACTTAACCTGCAGCTTCTCCAACACCAGGTCATTACTGATTTCTGTTTTCACCTCTTAATTCACCTCCTTACCCTTGTTATCTTGCTCCTCATCTTCTGAAACTTGAAGACAGTCCTACAGATCTGGTATGAATTTCTTGATCATGTCCATTTCAAAAGTCCAAGAAGACCATGATATGAAAGCTTTTCCTCTCAATGCAAACATAGTCACACACATTTTCTTCGTCTCTTCATGGATCCAGCCGCTGTCCACAAAACACTGACCCAGCTTGATCAACCACCAATAAGCATCCCCCCTTCCGTCAAAAACTTGAATCTCCCTCTCCGTCATCAATGGCTCTCCCTCGAAGAATCTGGCAGGTCGGACCAATTGATAGAAACCCATAACAGAATAATAGGAAAATGGATGTATTATTTACTAAAGAAAAATGATTACAAAAGTTTCCCCCTTATAATCTCCAGAGCTAAGCTCCTCAGAGAAGGCAAGTCTCTCTCTGCCTATCACAATAACTAAATAACAATCATAATCCCTTTTTCCTCATTCACCACCTCTCTGTATGCTATGTTGCATGAAGTAACTAACTAGCCACCTCAACACTCTCTATCCTTTGCCTCCCATGATATAGGCCCACTAACATATCCCTATTGGATTCCCCCATAGGCCCAATGTCTAAGGTCCTATCAGAAGGTATCAGTGTCAGCAAAGCTACTTTTGTAACAAGAACTCTATTTTGCACACCATAAACGCAACATCTCAAAATAAAAAAACAATAAGAAAATTAAATGAAACTGTATGTTAAATACTGATTTACAGATGCACATATTCACAAACTACAAACAAGAAGGAAAAATCACAATGTTGGGCTCCATAATGCTCTTTTGGGAGTTATGAGGATAAGGGATGAGAATGGGATGTTAAGTAATAAGCTTCCAATCCCTTATCTGAATGTTTGAAATCATAAAAAATTCTCTAAATTAGGGGAACACTTTGTTTGTAAAAATGAAAAAGAGAGGGTTTGGTGGGTTTCATGATAATCCCTCGACTTTTTCGTCCTTTCCCTTCTCTTCTGCTCCATCAAAACAAACTAGAAACTTCAAACACAATAGATAAACTGAAGTCATGATCAAGAAAATTGATAGATTAGTACACACACAGACACACACAACTCAAAACTAAAGAAAAAAAATAAAAAAATTCGATTTCACTTCACCAGAATATGCCCCATCAGGTTCCGGTTTCTGATCGGCTACATCCACTAAGTCGCTCACATGGATCCAGTTTTAGTTCAATGTCATAGAATGCCCCAACACATACAAATCATAGGCCAATGCCATTTTGAGTCCAAGAATATTTTTCTCAGAGACACCGGTTCCATTCTGTCCATTATGTGAACCACTCTCCACTTTGTCCATTGGCATCTTCACACAACTTTATCTGTCTCCACCAAAGCTCATGGAGTAGAAGCACAATGAAAAGTAGAAAAAGGGAAGAAGGGATAAACCCTTTTAAATAGCATGAAATTGAAACCGTTTTCCTATCTCTTCAAAGCTTTGTATTGAAACCATTTTCCTAGCATTTTCAAATGTGCCCATGAATAACTAATTAAATTAAAAAAATACATGTTTTAATTAAAATTTTAGGATGAGGGATGATGCTCCAGTCCAAGGGAGGGAAAACCTTCGGGCTCTATTAGCATTTACAAAGGGATTTATATTTACCTCACCTTAAGAAGACTAGTGGGGGCTTGAACGTGTAACATGTCAGATACGATACCCTATCATGCTCCACTAGACCAACCCTTGAGGTTATATATTTAATATATTGAAAACTAGTAGTTTTAATTTTTTTTATTGAATTTTTTTTACAAAAAAATTAATTTATTTTTATTCGTTAATCAACGCTTAGTAAGGTTCATATATTTTTATATACATTAATTTAATAAAATCTTATTATATAAAGTTTATTTATTTTTATATACACCTACTTTTTATTCAAAATGAAAACTTCAATTAAGATTCTAAATTACAAAATAATTGAAATTAAAAATAAATTCAAAGAACATAAATTTTAAAGAAAAATTAATAAGGTCTGAAAATTAAAAAAATTACACATTTAGAAATATATTTAACAATTATAATTATTATATATATTACACAAGATCTCTTTCCCCTACATTCAAATGGATATTTTAAATTTTATAACTATACCTATTAACTATATTTTCAATATATAAATGTTTAAAAAATCTCTAATTTAATTTCATGTGTAACACCCCGATATTTACTGTTCTTCAATAATAGTGTGTGTGTGTGTGTGTGTGTGTGTGTGTATATATATATATATATCTTTTTATATTTTTATCCGAGACATAGAAAACAATTTTTGGAAAACCAAAGTAATATTCATATTATACTTATTTTTATAAGGTTATGGCTAAATTTTGGGTTGAAAATTCACACGGTCTGTGTTTTCGCTGACAGTAAAATTTTACTGATCAGAAAACCTAATTTTGCCTCGAGATCGAAATGGTTAGATTTTATATCCCATTTTCAATGATATTGGTTATTTTGAAAATTTTCAAAATAAATAAGTTATTATACTTTATTCGGCCGTAAAACCTAAATCGGGTAATCGACGGAGTCGAGAACGGATGTGCAGAGACAAACTCGACATCGGATGATGAGACACCTTTCCACCTAGGGTGGTGAGTCATAGGGGTGACTCATGTAACACCTTTACCCGGGCATTACATTAATTAAGCCTTTTTACTAATATTAACGTTATTAGAAGACATGTCGATTTCTTTCGGAATGTTTATATCTAATTAGTAATTCATTATTAAATAAAACTCACAACTTAATACAATGGAATTAAAAGACCAACTTACATTCATGGAAAACATACATGATATTCCCATTGATAACAAACACCTTCTTAGTAACAGGTGCATTGACAAAAGTTTTCTCAAACAAAACACTACATTGTACCAGTGCTTAAAGAGACAAAATAAAACATGTGATTGACAAGATCCATCCAACATCACTACCCCAAAATAAAACTAGACTTCCTAAGCTGGTCAAGACAACTAGTGATACCCACTCGGGAGACCACGGAAGTCTCCCTCATTTCCAGAGGAAGTATCAGAAGAGGATAATTCCACTCCGGCTCCCTCACCAGGTGCACCATCATCATCATCATTGCTCATAGGATGATACTGAGGTTCCTCCTCCATGAATTCCTCGGGGTACTCCTCTATGGGTGAAGCTGGTGCCACATTCAGAGGTGGTGGATCCAACACTAGCTGTCCCTGCTCAGCTAAACATTGTACATAAAACCAAACTGGTGGAAGTGATATCTGGATGGTCTCCATGGTATGAATCCTCCTCTCTGGACCTCCCTCCCGTGTTCCTTCTATAGTGCAAACCGGGCCAGTGTACTCGGCCGTGTGATTCCCCGGATGAATCACCCAAGCCCCAGGGTGATAAGCCTCTGGCTCATCTAATTTTATGGATAGTATGACCATGGTTTTGTGCTAATTATATTTCATTTTTGCCCAAATTAGATTAGATTGTCGTCAAGCAACATTTTGAGTCGTTTAAGTATTTTTAGGTTATTTTAGTTGATTTTCAGTCAAATAAAGCACTTACTGCTATTTCTTGTTTTCAAGTTAATAAAGTGAAGCAGTTTTGGATTCTTCGCCCCGCGAGAGGCTGCTCGCCTCGCGAGCCTGAAGGCTGACTGTTGCAGAAATTGCAAACCTTTCCGTGTCGCCTCGCGAATCCATGTCTCGCCTCGTGATCCTGGAAGTCATAAAGCATCACAGTTAGCCCCTGATGCTCATAACGGGCGTCATAAGAAGACTCTTCAATTCCTCTCCTCACGAGCCATTCTTCGCCTCGCGAGAAGTCCAAACGTTTCAGAATTCTTCATAATATTCGCGTCGCGAGGGGGTGTTCGCCTCGCGAGATCGCGCAGAACTGACAAATATAAATTGCTGTTCTAGGACAGATTGGAGAGTTAGTTTTTATCTTCTTTTCATCTTTTCTTTTCTTTTCACAATTGAACAGTAGGTTTAGGTTTATGTTGGTAATGGAGATCTAGTCTCCTTTGATTAATCTACTGTAATCGGGTTCCATTGACGCTTGAGGTTTTGTAATTCCTAAACTTAATGCTATTCTCTTTCAATATTTGTTCTGTATGTTCTGTTTGCTTAATTCAGGATTATATAGGATAAGTATTGATTTGTTTCGATGATTGTATGTTCCTATACTTAATCGCGTTTGCTTAATTCGCATGTGTTCGTTCATGTTCGCTTAGTTCATGAGTGTTTCACCCCGTTTGCTTAATTCGGGAATAGGAACATATGTCTCGTAGTATTGATTTCGCTTGTTAATTGATGCTACAATCGAAAAGGGTTTAGAATCTGCTTAGGGCATGGAATTATGTAAATCGATGATAGTGGGAAACCGAGAACAGTAGGTTAATCGCTTTAGTTTATTTGGTAATTATTTAGTTTGCATTGTCTTTCTGCTTTGTTTTCTTTATTTAATTTCAAATATCCAAAACCCCCCAAAAACTGACTTTTCTGTTAATAACAACCCAAGAGTCCTTGTGAGACGATACTCGAGTTGTCGCACTTTTCCTATCTACATGTTTTTGTAAACCGCTCGCTTTTTGACGCGTGCGCGACAGCGCGTTCAAAAATTGGCGCCGTTGCCGGGGACTCTTGTTGCTATTAACAGAAAATTAAATTAAAAAAAAATTTGCTGAATTGGTCTGAGTGTGAATCTACCCATGGATGATTATATGCAAGGTTACATGCCTAATGTTAATTATGAACCACCATGCATATATTATCCTGACGCTCCTGGTTTAATACATCGGTTGCCAAGGTTTAGTGGTCTAGCAGGTGAGAATCCGCAGGAGCATCTGAGGGAATTACAGATTGTTTGTTCTACAATGCTGAGACCTGAAGGAATAACAGAAGACCACATCAAGATGAGAGCCTTCCCATTCTCACTTGAAGGTGCTGCGAAGGATTGGTTGTATTGTCTCGAGCCGAATTCCATCTCAACCTGGTTTGATTTGAAGAAAGTCTTCCTGTTGAGGTACTTTCCTGCCTTCAGAGCTGCATCAGTCAGGCACAACATTCCTGACCCTTCCACTGATGAGTACCACCCCAGCTGGGGAAACCATCCAAACCCTTGGTATGGGGACTCACAACTGATGTTACCACCGGCACCACCACAGAATCCTCCCCAAGTGACCACTTCTGCACCTTCCCGACCTTCACTAGAGGACCTGTTCAAGCAAATGACTGCACAGATAACTGCACAAATGGAAACAACCAATCTCGAATTTCAACAGAGGATGGAAGCAAGTCAGCGGGACTTTGCCACTAAAAATGCTCTCATAGTTTCTGCCTTGGCTATACTGCAAACTCCACATTCCCTTGAGGAACATACAGATTCACGGATAGTTGTTCTTGACAATACTTCCTCTGAGGATAATTTTGATAATGATGTCAAGAACACTTATGTTGATGAACTGTGTGTTGAACCCCCAGATATTCACACCTTTCCTGATTCTATCTATTATACTTCATGTGCTGATTGTAATGACTCTGCTTCGTGTGTAGCATGTTTCGAAAGCTCATTCTTTTCAGGGTGTGAGGAGCAAAACATCCATATGGAACAGGAGACATATGAGGTTGAGGGCCCTGTTCGGCCAGGAAACATAGAAAATGAGGATCAGGAGGACATCTGCTTCACCATGCTTGAGGATAATGAAGAACCTTTGGAATTAGATGCATGTGTTGAAAGTGATGGGGTGGATGAACTGTGTGCTGAATTTCCAGACATTCAGGCCTTTACTGATTTAGTTTATTGTACCACATGTACTGACTGTACTAACACTAACCTTTGTGTGGTGTGTGTTGAGAATTCTGCATGTATAGCAGGTGATGGATTTGTTAGCGCAGTGAATGAAGAACGTGCAGAAGATGAAGCAGCACCAGAAAACCTCTCCACTTATTTGCCACCTCCCACTGTGGAACAACCGGCAATGGAGTTCAAGCCTCTGCCTGAGAGACTGGATCTTGCACCATGGCCAGTCCAAGGGGTTGAACCCCAATTTTATTGGGAGGACTTTGTTGAAAAAGAGGTCAACCTTGACCCAAGAGGGAGTGAGAAGTCCGCCGCACTTGGCGAGGTCACCATGATTGTCAAGCACTCACTTCCATATCAAGGCTGCAAGTTAGGGGACCATGGAACAAGCTTCCGTCCCTTGTCTATCACGTGGGCATTATGCTGCATGCCATGGGATCCGGGAGGATCATATCGTACTTTGAGCATTCCGTGGCCGCTGTATCACAAGCAGTGGGACCCCGGTGGAACCGCCTCCACGAGTTTCTCTAAACCCTCTTCTTTTTAATTTTCTTTTCCTTGCTTTGGTTTTGTTTTGTTTTCTTTTAGCTCTTGAATAATTTGAGAAGATCAAGAGCTTTTGTGTGTTGAGTCTTGTGTTGGCTAGCTTGCTGGGTTTTATTGAATTTGCATAGATGGATTGCATGATATGTGATTTATGTGATGATTCCCCCTAGGTTTTGAAAATTGAAAATTGATCCCCATATGAAAAATTGAAAACTGAACTTTGAGATATTTTGTTGTGATTGCATGATTTATGATAAGTTTGGGGTGAAGGGAAGCACACACTAGGGATAGAATCTCGGTCAAACAATTTGAAAAAATGTCCAGGTGAGGATTTGAGCCTCCAACATGTTTTTAACTGTGTGAATCACTGTTGAGCTTCACTTTCCCGAATTTGCTTGAATCTCTTCATGGTTTGCATGTTTATGTGTTTGCATCAAATGATTTAGGCATTTTCTTTGTAAATAACCACTTGGCCTAAATTGAACCATCCCTAATGCATGTTCCCTAGTTAGCCCCTTTGAGCCTAAGTAGCCTATTGTTTCTTGATGACTTATGTTATGAGCCTAAAATATGAAAAAGACCATGTTAACCCGATCTTAGGATTAGGAGAGCATGGAAGCTTAGCAAGAGAATGGTTGCAAGAAACTAAGTTTGGGGTGGCTACAAGGATGTGACATGTCATTCTGGGGTGAGAAAAAGAAAAAAATTATAAAAAAGTTGGAGCCAAAAAAAAAGAATAAAAAAAGTGCAAAAATGTCAAAAAAAGGATATCTAAAGAAAGAAGACTGTAGTCACCCAAGGCAAAAAGGAAAAAAATGGAAAAAGGAACTTGAGTGGAAATTCAATGTATCAAATGTTCATGCTCTCTTAGTTCCTAGGGACTTAAGCCTAGTTCCTTTGTATATCCTACCCTTAGTCAGGCCCCATTACAACCTTAAAAGACCTTTTGATGTTGCATGCATGTTTTCCGTGGGAATCATTTTGAGATGAAAATCAAATTCATGGGAAGTGCTCTTAAAAGTGAAATTGAGTGAAATGTTGATAGCCTAGACAAAAATTGAGTGATTGAGTGAAATGTTAAATGCCCTTGTGAGGAAGGCAGTTGTTTGAATTTGATGATCTTCCTTTTGTGTGTAACTTGGATCCCCTGCTTAGATTAATGATTGTTTGAATGATGAAGTTCTCAAATGTTTAGAGTAAATGCATGTGGGGATTGCTTTGTTTGAAAGGGGGGGACATTGAAGGAAAAATTATTTTGGAGAATTGCATGAAATTTGTTCAAAGTTGATTGAATCTTTTAAGCTTGCCATGTCTTGAGTCTTTTTAAGTTTTTGAGTTTTAGTTTTCTTGGGGACAAGCAAAGTTTAAGTTTGGGGTATTTTGATCAGCCTCTGGCTCATCTAGTTTTATGGCTAGTATGACCATGGTTTTGTGCTAATTATATTTCGTTTTCGCCCAAATTAGATTAGATTGTCCTCAAGCAACATTTTGAGTCGTTTAAGTATTTTTAGGTTATTTTAGTTGATTTTCAGTCAAATAAAGCACTTACTGCTATTTCTTGTTTTCAGATTAATAAAGTGAAGCAGTTTTGGATTCTTCGCCCCGCGAGAGGCTGCTCGCCTCGCGAGCCTGAAGGCTGACTGTTGCAAAAATTTCAAACCTTTCTGTGTCGCCTCGCGAATCCATGTCTCGCCTCGCGATCCTGGAAGTCAGAAAGCATCACAGTTAGCCCCTGATGCTCATAACGGGCGTTATAAGAAGACTCTTCAATTCCTCACTTCGCGAACCATTCTTCGACTCGCGAGAAGTCCAAACGTTTCAGAATTCTTCATAATATTCGCGTCGCGAGTGGGTGTTCGCCTCGCCAGATCGCGCAGAACTGACAAATATAAATTGCTGTTCTAGGACAGATTGGAGAGTTAGTTTTTATCTTCTTCTCATCTTTTCTTTTCTTTTCACAGTTGCGGCTGCAACAGTAGGTTTAGGTTTATGTTGGTAATGGAGAGCTAGTCTCCTTTGATTAATCTACTGTAATCGGGTTCCATTGACGCTTGAGGTTTTGTAATTCCTAAACTTAAAGCTATTCTCTTTCAATATTTGTTTTGTATGTTCTGTTTGCTTAATTCATGATTATATAGGATAGGTATTGATTTGTTTCGATGATTGTATGTTCCTATACTTAATCGCGTTTTCTTAATTCGCGTGTGTTCGTTCATGTTCGCTTAGTTCATGAGTGTTTCACCCCGTTTGCTTAATTCGGGAATAGGAACATATGTCTCGTAGTATTGATTTCGCTTGTTAATTGATGCTACAATCGAAAAGGGTTTAGAATCTGCTTAGGGCATGGAATTATGTAAATCGATGGTAGTGGGAAACCGAGAACAGTAGGTTAATCTCTTTAGTTTATTTGGTAATTATTTAGTTTGCATTGTCTTTCTGCTTTGTTTTCTTTATTTAATTTCAAATATCCAAAACCCCCAAAAAACTGACTTTTCTGTTAATAACAACCCAAGAGTCCGTGTGAGACGATACTCGAGTTGTCGCACTTTCCCTATCTACATGTTTTTGTAAATCGCTCGCTTTTTGGCGCGTGTGCGACAGCGCGTTCACAGGGTTGTCGCCATCCTCAAGCATGATCACCCGCACCCGGGAGTGCACGAGAGGCAGTGCTGGGTCCATCTAGTATCAACATCACCGGATACATACATATATACATGAAGGAAAATGCAAGGGTAAGATACCAATATATTGATAATTATGGCAACTATATGCACCTAAAACATATAAAACAACATATACAATTAACAAGATACCATTTTAAACAGTATATAGAAAGAGATAATTATTGCTTTTTGAAAACCATGGCACTTCTATAATTCAACTTTTATCCTAACCTCTGGAGACCCCAAATTCAAATTGTTTAAAATGAGCTGATCAGGCCCAAAATTTTGCAATAAAAGGCACAATGTTTTATTCCACTACACTGCCTAAAACTCCTGGCACAGTGTGCAACGTGCGTGGATATCCATTGCATACTATCCAACTCAAGGCATAGTAATCAAGGCATATGGATTTCATTGTCCGTCAAGGCACAATGATACAATGTAGCATGATATACCCTGCCCTTCAAGGTATTCACACAAAACAACTTTGGGTAACTCTACCAAATGCATGAAAAATATTTTATTATCGCAACTTTTCTTTGTGTATAATTGTTTCCTTGTCGAAGCTCAAAGGCTCACGACCTCACTAATTTTTCAATGTATTAAAGTTTGTAAACTCAGGACATTTGAGTTCGAGTATCCAATCATAAGAGTCTTAAACCGATGCACCAGTTTTAGACTTTGTGGTCATAGAAAAATTAACTTTTCAACTTTACTTCTTTTACCACGTTTGTATAATGTATGTAGGACACACAATCCACACCAACGTATATAGGACACACAGTCCACAATAACGTGACACAGATCATAGATCAACGTGTTTATTAACACTAGTAGGCCGACGTCTCGGTTACTAGGTCCACTTTTCAACATTATTTTTCGTTCAGTGAAAAACAAAACAAAAACCAAAATTTCCATTACTTATCCATGTTATTGGAATATTGTTTTCAGTAAAGTCTTTAGTAAAACTTTGTGAAATTCATTTTCAAAAATCACCTTGATAAAAAACAAATTCATTCTTTTTCAACCAAATCAGATTAACTTTTCTTTTAAAAAGAATTTCTTCTAATTTAAGAAATTAATTTTAGAAGTCCTTTTTTACTTGTTAAATTATTTCGAAAAATTTTACTTCTCATCAAAATAAAATATTGACCTTTTTCATAAAATTTCTAATATTACAAAATAAGTCTGAAATATGATTTTATCTTTCTTCTCTTTTAAATCAAAACTTATTTTCCCATAAAATTATTTATTTATTAAGACTTTTATCTTAATTTATTTAATTGAGCTCTAACCCAAGGTTAGGCTTTCAATGCAACAACTTGAACAAATATATCATTATGCTAACACATTTATATAATCATAAACTTTGTACAAATCAAGTAAACACATAATGCATATAGATCACATAAAAACTCATCATATTCATCCAAAAAAAATCAATCATCATTAAGCAAACATAGGTAACATATAGTCATCATAATAATAATATCCCTCTGGCTTTCTTCCCTTACTTCAAAGTAAAATGGTAAAGGATTCGATCTCGGTTTCGAAGCAACGAACTTGAGTTCTCGTTACGATTGCAATTCTAATCCAAACAATTGTTTAACATAGGTTAAAAAATTTATAAATCACACTTATTCTTCATGCATGCTTTCAGTCATGCTCTATAAAATAGGCTAGAAAATTTTAATTTCTACAAGCTTTTGGATTTAGACTATTTAAGTATCAAATAGGTAAAATAAAATTAAAAACTTGAAAAATAAAATTTCAAACCCTAGCCTTATCAACCATAGGTTTCGGCCTCCACAAGAAATGGTGGAAAAATATGATTTTTCACCAATCTAATTTCATGGATGTAAATACTGTAGTGTTCTAAACATCCTTTTACATAAAAAAAAATTGAACAAGCCTCATCAACTCATCAAGTGAGTTTCAGCCCTTTTAAAATACAAGAGTTAGGAACATTAAATTTTTTAAAAGTAAACATTACTTCACTCAAGCAAAGTTTATAGTTTCATTAAACATGCATCCTTCCAATGATCAAAAGTTACGCTTCACTAACTCAAATATTTTAGAGTTTTAGCCATAGAATCACAACTAGGAAGGAATACATATTGTTAACAATTACATAAATTGAAAAATACTTAAATCAAAGTCCTTAAGCCATGCATGTGGGATTTTCATCAAAAGCTCTCCTTTTTTCCCTCTTGGTGTTTTTGGCCACACCATGATCATAGGGAGGATAACTTTTTGAACACATGCAAGACGTGAAAATGAAAGTGAAAAAGAGTAGGAGTTGATAGAAATCATTTTCATGTAAAAAGGATTTTTCTTCTAAGACCATGAGTTGGAACTATGAACATATAGCATAAATAATTAACATGCATGTAGAATTTTTTGCAAAACCATCAACCTTTCCTCCCTTAGGGTTTCGGCCACCCTTCAAATTAGGTCATGGGAAAGCCTTTTTCAACATGCAAGTGTTGATGATGGTGATGAAGATAAGTAGAACTTGAAAGAAGATGGTTTTAAAGCAAAAGGAATAATTGTAATAATTGCAAAAAGGTCATTTTTTACAAAAAAAAAACTTATAACTTTTTATGTATTCATCCAATTAACACCAAACCAATTTCTTTGGTTTTGCCTCATCAAGGACTACAATCTTAACACATAAGAACATGAACTTCAGTGCAGCCACTGAAATTCTCAGAAGTTGCATTTTAGTCCCTAAGGACTCATAAAATCATATCTTTCAATATACACATCCAAATCAATTCAAACCAATTTCTATATTCTTGTATGATCATGCAACCCTCATAAAAATTATTCAAACAATTTAAAACATCATGGAACCAATTAAACTCTTCATGGCTGAATGGCCTTAGTTCATCATGTTGGGCATTTTTGTTTCACAAAACAATCAATCAATAACCAAGGTTCCAATTAAAGATCAACAACACCAAAACCACATATATCACAACCAACATATATCAAACCAAATCCTCCAAGAGGATCAAACACATATGAAAATAAATATACAAATTTATACTTAGGAATTACAAGACCACTTAAACACTAATAAACCATCAACATATCTATCCTATGGTAGGATGATGGTAATCTCCCCCATACCATGGTGATCACTTGAAACTCAATTAAGAAGAGGATGATGTTCACCTAGAGCTTAAGGTTTGAACCAACAAAACCTAGCCACGAACCATCAACAAGAAAACAAGTTAAAAATGAAGAAAATCTACCTAACCCACTTGAGATCTAGGTTCAGTCATGTCAACCAAAATAGGCTAGAGATCTCTAAATTTTTCAAACTCTTGGGTGATGAATATAGAAGTCATATTTTTTTAAAAAGCAAACTAGGCATGCAAAAGCATCACTGTAATGGCAGTCATCCAACCTAGGTTGGCACCAAAGTCACTACCAATCATCTGCAGCACACCTAAAATTTATCAATAAGAAATGAAAAAATACAAAGAAACAAGGGGGGACATAAACCAAACTCTTGGAGAAGTTACTTAAATCTAAAATTAGGCAAACCCTGCCTATTACATAAAAAGTCATGCCTAATAAAACAAGGAATTGTATTCCACCAAGTATAGCATTTTGAAATAGTTCCAAAATTAGATAGCTTGTCTGCACATGGTTACCCTCCCTATAAACATGGGAAATCTTAAAATTTAGACTTAAATACATTAAGACACAATTTTTCCATTTTGTTTTAAGCTTCCAAGGAACAATTTGTGGGTTTGAATAAGCTTGCACCACCATAGAGGAGTCACACTCCATCCAAAGCCTCTTACAACCTATCTTAATAGTCACATAGACGGCAGACATGGCTACAAGGAGCTCAACGGAGAAAGAATCAGTGATGCCCCAAGGACAGCCCCACTCTTATCTCTAAAAATAGCCCCCCACCAGCATGGCTAGGGGAGCCCTTAGCTGCCCCATCAGTATTGACTTTAATCTAGTTGCAAGGGGGTGGATACCAGACCACTTGAATGATATTAGGAGCCTTCATAGGGTGACCTGCAACTCCAAAATCTATGAGAATCTCAAAATCATCAATGTAATTAGACATGGAGCTGCTAGACAGATTACCAGAAATAGCAATATTTGCTTTCAGTTGACTAATGGCATTGTTCAAGGAGATTTTTTTGTTATCAAATTTCAACATGTTCCTTGCAGTCTAGATCATACAGATAATGTTGATGATGGCAACAATTAAATCATTAAGCACTTGAGGGCTCCATTGCCTGCTGCAGAAATCTATGACTGAAAGAATACTACTATGGTCAATCTGCATATTGATAGAAGAGCTGAACCAAAGCCACAGATTTCTAGTAAATTGACAGCTGAAAAACAAGTGATCTGAAGATTCTGCAGCTGAGTAACAAAGACTACAAATAGACACTGAAGTACAGCCCCTTGTCATCAACTGATCTTCTGTTGGTAGCTTATGATGAATCAATCTCCATGTTAAGAAAGATTTAGAAGGTGGAATTGTCTTTCTCCAAATAACATTTGCCCAACTGCAATGATCATGAGCCGGGTTGAAGTGATGGAAAGCAGATTTTAGAGAAAGCTCACCATTGGGGGAACCTTGCCAAACAAGAAAATCAGAACATTCAAATAGAGGAATATCAATTTGAGCTAGCTAATTTCTAATGCCAGGAAAATTGGTCAAAATCTCAACAGTGATTTTCCAACTTCTATCATGAATACAATCTCAAACTGAAGCAATAATGGACTGATGCAAGTGAGATGGGATCTCCATATAATCAACTAATGGTTGTGAAAGCCATTTGTCAAGCCAGAAGTTCACTTTGCTATTATTACCAATTTACCAAGAAGAGTTACTATGAACCAATTAAAGATTGATCTTAATTCCTGGCCAAATGGAAGATTTCACAAATCTAACTGCAGAATTAAACCTCAGTTGGAACCTTTTTCTGTAGAAAACAACCCACTCAGCAGATGAGGCCATCATATCAAAAGAAAGCTTAAGTAAGGCAGCTTTGTTTAATGATTTCAAAGATCTTAACCCTAAGCCTCTTTCCACTACTGGTCTGCTTATTTTTTTCCAAGCCACGGTGTAAATTTTCCTCACATTAGGGTCCCCAGACCAAACAAAATTTCTGATGCAAGAGTCCAAATACTTAACAAGACCAGCAGGGCATTGATAAATTTGGAAGCTGTATAGCAGCATGCTTTTTATGACAGACTTCAAAAGCTCAATTCTTCCCATGATGGAAAGCAAGTAACCCTTCTAAGAAGTCAATTTGGCGATGATCTTGTCAGCTATAAGCTTGAGATGGAATTTCTTTGGCTTACCCTTGAAAATAGGCACTCCAAGGTAGTTGAAAGGAAGAGATCCAGCTGAAAAACCAAGTATGTTTGAGATTCTCACTGACTTTGCTGAAGAAATGTCACCAGAATAAAACTTACATTTGCTAGAATTCAAGAATTGCCCTGAAGTTTCTCCATATTCTTCAAAAAGCTTCATCAAGGCTTCGAGACTTTTTTTACCACCTTTACAAAAGATAAGCACATCATCAACATACATCAGATGCCTCGAGCAGATCAGATTCTTAGGGCCAACAACAGGTTTGACCTGACCAGAATTCACTTGATAGGAGATGCCTCTACTAAGAACATCCTCAGCAAGGCAAAACAATAAAGGGGAGAGGCGATCACCCTGCCTGACCCCCCTTTTACAAGTAAAATATCCTTCTAACTTTCCATTAATCAAAAGAGAAGGCTTGGCAGATTGCAAAACCACTTTGATCCAATTGCAAAAAATAATGTTAAAGCCAAAAGCCTGAAGGACAGAGATAAGAAATGACCAACCCAAGGTGTCAAAAGCCTTTCTAATGTCCAATTTCATAGCTACATTCCCACCAAAAGACTTATAGTCCAACAAATTAGATGCCTCTGAAGTAATGCAGATACAACCTTTTATATTTCTGCCTTGGACAAAACCTCTTTCCTGTTGAGATAGAATCTTTGGAGCAATTATGGCAAGCCTATCAGCTGGCACCTTGGTAATGATTTTGAACTGAAAGTTGGCTAGGGCAATAGGCCTAAACTAAATTTTATTATCATTAGGAACTTAAGGAATTAGCACTACTACATTTGAATTCAGGTTAGGCATAAGCCACCCTTGGGATAAGAATTAACTGACTGAATTACAGACATCCTGCACAAATATGTCCCAAAAAGTTTGATAAAAGCAACCACCAAAGCCATATGGCCCAGTAGCACCCTCATTGTTCCTTACAAAAAATACTTTCTTGATTTCCTCATTAGAAGGTTGACAGGTCAATAAATCATTGTCCAATGCTGTAACAGAAGCAGGAACAACTCTACTGATGAGATAATTTTGAAGACAGTTATTTGTGACAGCATATAGATTCTCAAAGTAGTTGATGGCATGCTTAGCAATTTCCCTAGGATCATCAATTATATCATTACCTTGCTTGAGAGCATTCATGGATTCAGAAGCTTGCCTCACCTTAGTTAGCCTATGAAAAAAGGTTGTGTTTCTATCACCTTCACAGAATCACTTTATCCTAGACTTTTCTCTCCACAATTCGTCTTCAAAATTAAGAGCCTGAGCAAGTTCTGCTTGGACAAAACCACTTGATCCAATAAATCATCATTGACACCATCTCTATCCATTTGCTGCTGAATATTGTCAAGAGCCAATTTTGCAGAATCTACTATAAGATGCACATTTCCAAAAAACCATCTTGTTCCATGATTTTAATTCAAGCTTTAGGGCTTTCAGCTTATGAGACAGAACATACATAGGACAACCAATGACAGACTTGCCCCAAACTTCTGTAAACAATCTAATCAAATCAGGGAGACCAATCCACATTTTGTGGAATTTGAAGGGAGATGGAAAAGTGTGAACCACCTTATTTGAGGTCAAGAGGAAATGAAAGTTATTTGAGCAACTTCTCACCAAAGTGCAACAGGAAGTGGAGTTCCAAGAATCTAACCAATCACCATTACAAAGACTTCTGTCAAGTCTTCTTTCAGTGAGGGAAGATCCTCTTCTCCTATTGCTCCAAGTATAAAAGGCTCCCCTAGTATCCAGGTGAACTAGAATGCAAGCATCTAAAAAAGATCTAAAATCATCACAAGCAGCATGAAGAGGCAAAGCTGAGCTTCTAACCTCATGAGCTCCTAAAACACAGTTGAAGTCACCTAAGATGCACCGGGGACCCGGATTAGCAACTTGCAAGTTAGACAAATCCCTCCACAAATTTTTTCTCAACAAATGAGAAATGCTGGCATACATAGTAGAGACAAAATAAGACTTTCCATCTTCAAAAAAAGAAAAGGAACAATGCTGGGAGGATAGAGCTATAGTAGAAGGATTAAGGTGGATATGACATAACCCCCACAGATTAGGTAAAAGACTATCCCTATCACTAAAGCAAAAAACTTTCAAATTTAAAAGACTCCAAAAGGAGGGAGGAACATGAGAAATATCAATCCATGGCTCGAATAAGAAAACAAAATCTGGCTTGCAAGAAACATGGATTTTTAAAGGCAGTTCTAGTACTAGAGTTGCCAAAACCTCTACAATTCCAATAAAATATCTTCATTAAGCACAAAGTCTAGGACCACCCCTTTAAAGGGCTATATTTCTCTCAGATCTAGCTACCTTTGCAGCTTTCTGTCTAAGCTTCTTCTTCTTGGATCTTGAGACCACGGGAGTGAATTCTGCCCGAGGATCGGATTTATGCATAACTGGCACATCCATCAGATATTTAGAAGGGTCGGCTGTATGAGAGGGAGGGGTTGGCTCCTCTAAATCATCATCATCATCCAGCTGACTCCATAGAGGACTAACAATTCTCATGTCTGTTAGCACATTATGATTATTGACGTTAAAGATAGGAGACACTGGAGTAGTACTTCTTCACATAGCAATATTATCTCTGCCAGTATTAGAATTGCTAGATTGATAGTCAGCCACAATAGTATCCTCAGAAGACTCATCAAGGTTATGTCCTTGTCTGATAGGAGACACATTAGAACCAGAGTTTTGGCCCTGTACAATTCCTTTTATAGGAGAATTAGCTCCTAAAGATGGCTGGGTATGGTTGCTACATTCAGGAGATTGATTGCTTGTCTGATTATTAATAGGAGCATGAGTTAATCTGTCAGTCTCTGAAATTACTTCCACCACATAGGGAACTTCATTAGGAAGAAAATTCCCCCTACTTGCCCCTGGATCAACCTCTTCAACAATGACATCATCATTTTGCAAAGAAACTACAGGGACATTCACAGGTGACACATCCCCATTCTGATCAATAGAAGTGCCATTTTTGTCAATACCATTATTAACAAATTCATGATCCTGACTGTTCTCTTTATTACGAATAGAATGATTGCTGTCAGGGATTTTAATAGCAGGTTTCTTAGCAACTTTAGCAACATACAATTGGACCACTAAAGGGTTACCTTTTTTGGGAAGACGCTGGATCTTGGAAACCAGATTAGCATGTTTCTTACTGCATCTTTCCAAAGAATGGCCAATGGTTTGACAGTACTCACAAAAGTTGGGAATGTTCTCATATTCGACTACAACATAGAATGAAAAACTTTCCCTTTCCACCATTATCTCAGTACGGAAACTCGAGGAAAGATCCATGTCAACCAAGATTCTTGCATAATGGCCATATAACCTCTGCCGAGTCATATCATCAATAAAGATAGGAGTACCAATCCCAGCAGCTATTTCAAAAAGAATTCTTGGACTCCAATATTATTGAGGCAAATCATGGAGTCTTATCCAGCATTGAGAGTGTGTTTGCTTTTGTTTCTTTGGATTAAAATCAGCACACCATTGAGACAAACGGAGCAAACTTGGCTTTAGATTCCAAGTCCCTATAGACCAAACACTTTGAAGATCCTCTTGAGATGAGAAACTGAATTCAAAATACCCTTTACCAAGAGAAGTCATAGGCTATTGACCTAATGGCTTCCAAAGGGCAGCTAACTTATCGTGCAAGTCATTATATTTGATCGGTTTATCTCCTTTAAAAAGCAGATGACGTCCATGGAGATTCAGTTTACAAGCTTCTAAGCCTTTGTGATACTCTTCCTACGATATCTTGATGGACACGGCTTCACCTATATTGCAAGGTTTTGGATGTTGAGAAAAGGGAGATGTCAAGAGAATTGCTCAAAGCTTGAGCAAAGGATTTGTGCTGTATAGGAGAAGCATGGTGGTCGCGCTGTCGCCATGCGCCAAAAAGAACGAGCGTTTACAAAATAATGTAGATAGGGAAGCGACAACTCGAGTATCGTCTCACAAGGACTCTTAGGTTGTTGTTATTAACAGAAAATCAGTTTTGGGGGGTTGGAGTGAACTAAAATAAAGAAAACAAACAAAAGCAGAGCAATAAAGACAAAGCAGTTAAAGAGATTATCAAATAAACTAAAGCGATTAACCTACTGTTCTCGATTTCCCACTATTATTGGTTCATGCAAATTCCAAGCCCTAAGCAGATTCTAATCCCCTCCCGGTTGTAGCAACAAATAACAAACGAAATCGCTACTACGGATGTATGTTCCTATTCTCGAAATAACAAACGGGGTTAAGCTCTCATGAACTAACGAACATGAATGAACACACGCGAAATAACAAACGCGATTAAGTATAGGAACATAACATCACCGAAATGAATCAACACAACACTATACACTCCTGAAATAACAAACAGAAATATATAGCATGGCATTGAAAAGAGAAAAGCAAATGAAAACAGGAATTACAGAACCTCAAGTGTGGTAATGGAAACCAATTGCAGTAGATTAATCTAGGAGACTAGCTCTCCATTACAGACTTAAGCACAAAAGAAAAGAAAAGAAAATAAACTACTGACTACAACTACTGACTAACTAGCTAGCCTCCATTTCTGCCTTCAAACAGGCTTATATACAACTTCTGGAATTCGCTGACTCGCGAGGCTAACACCTTCTCGCGAGGCGAATAATACGAATAGTCTTCAGCTTTTGGTTCTCTCGCGAGGCGAGCATATATTCGCGAGGCGAGACTCTTCAAATTCCAAACTGTAACGCCCGTGACCTTCAACATGGATGAGTCGTGATGGCTTCTGGTCTTCCAGGGTTGGATTACTCGCGAGGCGAGTCATGTTTCGCGGGGCGAGACAGAGAGGTTTGCAATTTCTGTCACAGTCACCTTCAGGTTCGTGGGGCGAAGGTCTTTTCACGGGGCGAAGGCTCCAGATTTATTTCCTTTTATTAACCTGAAAACAGAAAATAGCATAAGTACTTTATTTAACTCTAAATCAACTAAATTAACCTAAAAATACTTTACAGACTCAAAATGCTGCTTAAAGACAATCAAGTCTAATTTGGGCGAAAATGATATAAAATTAGCACAAAACCACGGTCATACTAGCTATAAAACTAGATGAGCCAGCGGCTGATCAAAATACCCCAAACTTAAACTTTGCTTGTCCCTAAGCAAACTAGAACTCAAAAACTTAAAAAGACTCAAGACATGGCAAGCTTAAGGATTCAATCAACTTTGCACAGATTTCAAGTAATTCATCAAAACAATTTTTCCTTTAATGTTCCCCCCTTTCAAATAAATCAATCCCCAAATTCATTTACTTTGAATAATTGAGAATTTCATCATTCAAACAATCATTAATCTAAGCCAGGGATTCAAGTTACACACAAGAGGGAGATCACCAAATTCAAACAACTGCCTTCCTCACAAGGGCATTTAGTGTTCACTCAATCGCTCAGTTTGTGTCTAGGCTTTCACTCAATTTCACTTTTCAAGAACACTTCCCATAAATTTGATTTTCATCTCTAAATGATTCCCACAGAAAACATGCATGCAACATCAAAAGGTCTTTTATGGTTGTAATGGGGCTTGGCTAAGGGTAGGATATACAAAGGTACTAAGCTGAAGTCCCTAGGAACTAAGAGAGCATGAAACACTTCAAAACATTGAAATTCCACTCAAGTTCCTTTTCTCATTCATCTTTCCAATTGCCTTGGGTGACTACAGCCTCTTTTATTTCAATATCCTTTTTGAAACTTTTGTACTTTTTATTTCTTCTTCTTTTTTTTTTTTTACAAGCCTTTGGCTCCAACCTTTTTATTGTATTTTTTTTTCAATCCCAAACAACACATTACACCTTGTAGCCACCCCAAACTTAGTTTCCTGCACCCTTTCTCTTTCTAAGCTTCCATGCTCTCCTAATCCTAAGATCGCGTTAACATGGTTTTTCCAGAATTTAGCTCATAACATAAGGTCATCAAGAAATAATAGGCTAATTAGGCTCAATGGGGCTAACTAGGGAACATGCATTAGGAATTGGTTATTTTTAGGCTAAGTAGTTATTTACAAAGAAATTGCCTAAATCATCTGAAGCAAACACATAATCATGCAAACCATAAAGAGATTCAAGCAAATTCGGGAAAGTGCAACTTAAAAAAATGATTCTCACAGTCAAAAACATGTTGGAGGCTCAAAACCTCACCTGGACATTTTACAAATTGTTTGACAGAGATTCTATCCCTAGTGTGTGCTTCCTATCACCCCAAACTTATCATAAATCATGCCATCATAACAAAATCTCAAAGTTCAGTTTTCAAATTTTCACATGGGGATCAATTTTCAAAATTTTTTCAAAATCTAGGGGAATCATCACATCAATCATGCAATCAATCTGTGCAAAATTAATCAAAATCCAGCAAACTTGCCAAGAAAAGACTCAACACAACTCCTGAGCTTCTCAAATTATTCAGGAGCTTTATTGAAAACAAAACAAATAAAGTAAAGCAAAGCAATTAAAAAGAGTAGGGTTCAGAAAAACTCATTGGGGCGGTTCCACCAGGATCCCATTGCTTGTAACATAAGGCCCAAGTGATAGCCAAAGGGTGGGAGTTCATTCCATGCTTCCATAACTTGCAGCCTTGATATGGGAGTGAGTGCTTGACAGTTACGGTGACTCCTTCCAGTGCGGCGTACTTCTCACTCCCTTTTAGGTCAAAGATGACCGGTTTCTCAACAAAATCCTCCCAATAAAATTGGAGTTCAACCCCTTGGACTGGCCATGGTGCAAGGTCCAGTGGCTTGAACTCCATTACCGGTTGTTCCACAGTGGGAGGTGGCAAACAGGTAGCTGGGGTTACTGGTGCTGCTTCAACTTCTGCAAGGTCTTCATTCAATGCACTAACAAATTCATCACCTGCTAAACCTGCAGAAATCTCAGCACACACCACACAAAGGTTAGTGTTAGTAGAGTCAATACATATATCACAATAAACTGAATCAGTAAAAGCATGAATGTCTGGAAATTCAGCAATTAGTTCATCCATCCCATCACTCTCAACACATGCATATGAGTTAATTGAATCATCTACTTCCAAAGGTTCTTCATCATCCTCAAGCACGGGGAAGCAGATGTCCTCCCGATCCTCATTTTCTATATGCACAGAATCCTCATACCTTTCAAAACATGTTATACACAAAGCAGTGTCAGTACAATCAGCACATGAATTATAATAGATAGAATTAGGGGATTCAACACACAGTTCATCAACAGAAACATTATCAAAATCATCAGCAGAAGTATCTTCAAGAATAACCATCTGTGAATCCGTATGTTCTTCAAGGGGACGTTGAGTTAGCAGTGCAGCCGAGTTGGCGACAATTTGATCAATTTGAATGGCCAACTTCTGAGATTCAGCTTCTCTCCTCTTATGGTTTTCAAGACTTTGTTCTGCCATCCGTTGATTTTCCTCTATCATTTGCTGAAGGCTTGCTTGGAATTCTGTCATTTGTTGTTGCATCAGAGAAGCTATCTCATCCAAGATACTGCGTTCTCCTCCATATTGGCTATGATGCAGGGGTGCCAGTGGTGACATTAGTTGTTAGTCCTCATACCAAGGGTTTAGATGGGTTCCCCAGCTCAATAGGAAGACTTTCTTCAAATCAAACCAGCTGAAGATGGAATTCGCCTCAAGATTATACAACCAATCCCTTGCAGCGCCTTCAAGTGAGAGATGGAAAGCTCCCATATGGATGTGATCTTCTGTTATTCCTTCAGGTCTCAGCATTATAGAACAAACAACCTGGAATTCCTTCAGATGCGCCTGTGGATTTTCACCTGCAAGACCACTAAACCTTGGCAACCAGTGCCTTAAACCAGCAAAATCAGGATAATATATGCATGGTGGTTCATAATTAACATTAGGCATGTAACCATACATGTAATTCTCCATGGTAAGCACTAAGATTCACAACCAGACAATGCAGACAAAACTAACTCAGCAAAGAGATTTTTATTTATTTATTTATTTATTTTCTGCTAATAACACAACAAGAGTCCCCGGCAACGGCGCCAATTTTTGGTCGCGCTTTCGCCACGCGCCAAAAAGAACGAGCGTTTACAAAATAATGTAGATAGGGAAGCGACAACTCGAGTATCGTCTCACAAGGACTCTTAGGTTGTTGTTATTAACAGAAAATCAGTTTTGGGGGGTTGGAGTGAAATAAAATAAAGAAATCAAACAAAAGCAGAGCAATAAAGACAAAGCAGTTAAAGAGATTATCAAATAAACTAAAGCGATTAACCTACTGTTCTCGATTTCCCACTATCATTGGTTCATGCAAGTTCCAAGCCCTAAGAAGATTCTAATCCCCTCCCGGTTGTAGCAACAAATAACAAACGAAATCGCTACTACGGATGTATGTTCCTATTCTCGAAATAACAAACGGGGTTAAGCTCTCATGAACTAACGAACATGAATGAACACACGGGAAATAACAAACGCGATTAAGTATAGGAACATCACATCACCGAAATGAATCAACACAACACTATACACTCCTGAAATAACAAACAGAAATATATAGCATGGCATTGAAAAGAGAAAAGCAAATGAAAACAGGAATTACAGAACCTCAAGTGTGGTAATGGAAACCAATTGCAGTAGATTAATCTAGGAGACTAGCTCTCCATTACAGACTTAAGCATAAAAGAAAAGAAAAGAAAATAAACTACTGACTACAACTACTGACTAACTAGCTAGCCTCCATTTCTGCCTTCAAACAGGCTATATACAACTTCTGGAATTCGCTGACTCGCGAGGCTAACACCTTCTCGCGAGGTGAATAATACGAATAGTCTTCAGTTTTTGGTTCTCTCGCGAGGCGAGCATATATTCGCGAGGCGAGACTCTTCAAATTCCAAACTATAACGCCCGTGACCTTCAACATGGATGAGCCGTGATGGCTTCTGGTCTTCCAGGGTTGGATTACTCACGAGGCGAGTCATGTTTCGCGGGGCGAGACAGAGAGGTCTGCAATTTCTGGCACAGTCACCTTCAGGTTCGCAGGGCGAAGGCCTTTTCGCGGGGCGAAGGCTCCAGATTTAATTCCTTTTATTAACCTGAAAGCAGAAAATAGCATAAGTACTTTATTTAACTCTAAATCAACTAAATTAACCTAAAAATACTTTACAGACTCAAAATGCTGCTTAAAGACAATCAAGTCTAATTTGGGCGAAAATGATATAAAATTAGCACAAAACCACGGTCATACTAGCTATAAAACTAGATGAGCCAGCGGCTGATCACATGGCGAGTAGGAGAAGAGGGAGGGTAGGCAAGGAACCCCCAAGGGACAATAGGAGGAGGAGCGGCAACCATGTTCACCATGTAGAAGTCATATGAAGATCATAGAAATTGGAATCACATTTAAATGATTTTTCTTTGATTTTCTTGAGATTTTTAAAGTTCTAAATCTAAGAATTAGAAATTTGTGAAAACTTGAAATAGAAAGAGAAGTTTTGAAGGAAAAGGAAGGTATGATCATGAATCACTAGAATCTACCTTTAGAATTTGAAGGAACCAACAAGAACTTAGACTTCCTTTGTAAATGAAGTGTAAGACATAAGAGTTTTTGTGTCAAAGGGTAAGAAATGAGCAAAAATGGTTGAAATGAATGTCAAGTGAGTCTAATAGGAGAGGGGCTGCACACATGATGAGTGAGTGAAGGGTAAAATGTTGTCATGGCAAATTTGTAGTTAAAATGAAGGATTTAGGGTAATTTAGGTATTACACACTTAAGTCATCATTACACGCATTTAGTGCATGATGACTAACCCGTATGACTAACCCCCATGAGTCATCACAAATGACTCATTGTCCTCATCTGTCTGGTGTCGGGTTTTCTCTTTGCACATCCGTCGTCGATTCCCTCGATCCCCGATCGTCAAGTATTCACCCGAATAACGTATAATAACCTATTTATTTTGAAAATTTAAAAAATAACCACTATGGTTGGAAATAAAATAAAAATATAAAAGGTTTCGTTCTCGAGTCAAAATAAGGTTTTCTGACTAGTAAAATCTTACTGACAGAGAAAACGCAGATTGGGTTTCTTGTGAGTTTTAAACCTTAATTTTTACCGTAAGCTTCTACCATAAGGTAGAGTATAATTATGATTTTATTTTATTAAAAATCATTTTCTGGATCTAATATAAAAATTACAAACAATTAAAATTCTACCGATAATTGAAAAACAGTAAAAACAGTAAAACGGTAAAAACAGTAAAAACAGGTTGTTACACAAAGAGTCAAGTCAAGTGATTATGGGAATCTTCGAGTCGTGTTCATGGAGTTGTATTGAATATGGTATGCATGATTGACATGATTAAAAGCTTGAGATGAGAATGTTTTGACTGTTGAGTTATTCTTTTAATTATATGTGATTTGGAACAATTTTTGCATATTTTAAAGGGATTATCATGTTTATAATTTTTGCAGGTACCATGGTTGATTTTCTGGTTACCGCGTCGACTGAGAACAACACTATTTTGTAAACCTTTTTATTAAATTGTTTTTATTCACTGGGATTATAAATCTCATTAAAAGTGTTGTTTTTAGAGCAAGAAGACGTCACTTTTGGGACTGAGGAGGCTTGAAGACTTAGTACTTGATTTTATATATTTATTATATTTGGTTAGTATAATGTTCGATAAGGAGCCATTTGTGGCCAGTTTACCAATGGATATTTTAAAATTATTGAGGTAGTTCCAGATTTCAGATATATATAATTTGTGGAAATTTTATTGGAGTTTTATGCCTTATTAAATGTGTTGAAGAATTTTATTACATTTTTGTTGGGTTACTAATATAACGAAGGACGTTATATTTATGGGGTCAGAGCAGTTCAATCCTAAATTGGACTGTGGTATGGGGCTTTTTCTAAAATCAAAACATAGGTGCAGAGCACTGCTGTTAGAGTTATAAAGATTGCATGCTATTCTTTTTTATGTTGGGCCTGGCCAACCTAATATTTGATTGGAGGTGTGCAGATTTATGACGACTAACAGGCAAGGGTGTTGGTTTTGTTAGAGACAAAAATATTTTTTAAATTTGTTATGTGTGAGAAACTTTGGAATTGATTAATGTTTGATTTTTTTGTTTATTCTTGCGAAGGATAACCATGTTACATCCACTTCCTGTTTAAATTGTTTTTTGTTGTATATGACTTGTCATATGTTGTTGATTTTAATTAATTATTGATTATGATTGAAAACTTACCTGGGATTGTTAATTTGTTGTTACGAAAAATAATTTTGTTGACTATAATTCATGTCTTTATAGTACATGTAAATCAAAAGGGGGATTAGTATAATTTTCTATCTAGCAAACAAGTTAACTGCATAAGTATGTGAGGTATTGTGTGCATTTATTTTATTAATAAATGCGTAATACATTCTTCTGTGCATAGGAATATGAACAACATGTGTTTCTTGTTGGTTTAGGCTAGGAAATGGACGAGTTAAAAGTTGGTGGTAAATTCTTTTAGAGTCTGCCTAAGAGGGGCAAATTTTAGATCAAGAGTTGCAACTTTCGTATTAAGGGAATTATACACTATCTACTGGCGGTCTAGTGTTGTTAAGAATATGACCATTGTTCCTAAGGAGGGGATTAATATATAAAAGATTTTAAGAGGGCACATAATGATAAGATTATCGCATACTTAGGGGTAACTAAGATGTATCGGGTTTACAATTAACCTTTATGCTTTTGGTATTCAATCCAGTGACTAGATACTTATGTGTTCATACTTGTACCTAACTTCTTGTGCTTCTTTGACTTTTTGGTGGTGGTAACATGATATTGTGATTTGTGTTACATGTTGTTCCATGACTAATTGACTTCTTGATGAGTAACTTGACTTTCTATGCCTTATGTTTTGTCCAAGAATCATTGTTAAGTGTTTATAATTGATTATAAGTGTTTATGTATGTATGCAAAGTATGAACCTCTCTAGTTTGTTGTGTGATTCTAGATTTCTATGACTGATTGTATGTTTGTTTTGAATATATTCTGATTTCCTGATTAGGATAACTTTCTAAAGATGAAGCATTTAAAATTATAGAGTAATTGTGTGATTTTGAAACATGCACTTTGAGAAGAAGCTCGATAACAATATCATGTTTTTGTGGTTGTACTGGAATCAAATCTGCTTGATTTTTTTAAAAATAGCAACATGAGATTTTAACATGATGCCTCTTCGGAATTTTTCAGATAAGTGTCATGATCTTAGATAAAGAATTTCAAGATGTTTCGATTAGTTTTGAGCTTTATAAGTCACTAATTACAATAAGTAGTGCGTGCTGAAATTTTATGAGTAGAGTTCTGATAGTGTGATTTCGCATCATATTTCATGTACAATTTTTCATGCATTTTCATATAGTTTAGGCATATTTAAATTGATTTTTATTAGTTTTTACCTTGGAACGGGTAAGGCGGTTTCGTGGTGTTGTTTTGCAGAAAATAAAGAGAAAATGCTCAAAATCAACCATGATGGAGCTTGGATGAAGAGAGAGCTTGAAAGGTGAAGAAAATGAGCCAAACAGAGCCCATCACGACCATGATGGAGCAAAACTGAAGAAGAAAGAAGGCAAAAGTCAGAAGCTGTCACGGCCTAGCCGTGATGCCCATCACGGTCGTGACAGACCAATTGGTGGAGACAGAAGCGATCACGGCCTAGCCGTGATGAGTGTCACGGTCGTGATGAACCAAAATTTGAAAGTGCGCCCAAGGCAGAACACGTCACGGCCTGGCCGTGATGGCCATCACGGCCGTGACGCGCGCCCAATCTATAAATAGGATCGCAGAACAGAGTCAAAGAGAGGATCTGTAGAGGGACTTTTAACCTAGGAGCACTTTTACCCTAGGGATACACTTGGGACACAGAAGGAGGCCCTTCTCTCTGAGCCAAGGGGCTGCTGTGACTGCGGAGGATTCTTCATGGAGTTCTCTTCATCTCTTCATCTCTTTCTCTTTTGTAGTTTCCTTTGCCATGAGTAGCTAATTCCCCTTGTGTTGGGATTAGATGTAACTGAACCAAATATTATGTAATTGCCTTGATTTATTGATCTTTGTTTATGCCTTCGTATTAGTGTTTAATTCATACGCTTAATGCTCTTTGTGGCCTGGGCATCCATGAATTGATTTTGAGATTTGATTTGCAATGGGGTCGTTCTTATCAATTCTTGATCTGGAATTAATCACCTAGTAAACCTTGAATCTAGGAATGGATTTTGGTTTATTAGTAATCGTGTAATCCCTACTCTTAATGCAAATTCACTAATTAGGCCACCTAAGGAATTAGGGTCTATTAGGGGGTTTAGGCTCTTGTCATCTAAGGAATTAGGACTTGAGTTATCTAGTGGGTTGATTTTAATATCTGAAGCATAAATTGGATTGGTGGTCTTGGTATTGCATGAGGCTAAGGTTTGGTGAAGTTTAATCCCAACACCTCTTTCTGCACTCCAATTGTTTGATATAAGTTCCCAAAAGACCAAAAATATTTTATTGCTTTTGTTTCTTTATTTTTTGATATCTCTTCATAGTTTAGTCTAGATAGTTGTTGACTTGTGAATTGGTAATTGGCAACTGATCCTCGTGGGAACGATACCGGTCTCACCACCGTATTACTTGTACGACTAGACATACTTGCCTAGATTTTGTCTCAATAAGTTTTTGACGCCGTTGCCGGGGATCGGTTTTGCCAATATCATAAGTAACAAAGGAGGCAACTAGTTTAGACGTTTTTATTTTTATTTCTTGTGTATATTTGATTTTTTCTTTTGAGTTTTGTTTGTGCGAGGTGGATGCAATTCATGGACAACTCTTTTTATCCATCTGATGAGGAAGACTCAGGTCACACTTGGGAGAACAACTGGTGTTGGGAAGACTACATGGGTTTGGGAAATTATGATATCCCAGTACAAGTTGATTGTATGATGGGCAAGATTGTATATATATTCTCCAAGGAGGAATGGGAAACCTTTTGTTCGTATTTACCACCTCCACCACCATGTTTACAAGTGATTCCCGAAGAGCCACGTGAAACAGAATTTGAGTAGAATATGGTTGTGGGAATGGATCAAAATAAAGATGAAGTGGTGGTGGTAGACAAGCCACAAGAAGAGGAATGGGAATAGAATGAGCAAACACCTTTGAATCCCAAGAGCTGTCCATCTATGAGGCAAAAGCAAGAGCCAATTGTGATAGTATCGAAGTTGTGATGCAAAATTTCACAATGCAAGTTGAAGGAATTTGTAAACAGTTAATACAAGAGTCACATGGAGCACAATTTGAGCAAAATCTGGTTGTGGGGATGGGTCAAAATGAAGATGAAGTGGTGGTGGTAGACGAATCATAAGAAGAGGAATTACCGTCCACAAATCCTTGGGAAAGAACAGTTGACAAGACAAGCCATTTGGAAGACATTCACTCCACTATGCTTGCTAAGAGATCTGAAATTGCTGCATTGGATAAATATGTTGGCTTACATGCATGTGTGGACACTGGAAAATTAGTCCCTTCCACTTGTCTGTTAATTCTCCTTGTGGAAATACCATTTGACCCAAGAGGAAGCGAGTCCATTATCGTAGTTAAGGAGGTCAATGGAGTTTCCACACACTTGCTAGGAGGAATTGTGGATAGAGCCATATTGCTCCTACAAATGCCACTCCACAGGCCATGGGATCCGGGAGGAGGATTCTAACCCGTCAAGCTAGTGATGTTAAAGAAGGGCTTATTGGGAGGCAACCCAAGTTTTCTTTTCATTTTTCCGTTGTTTTTGAATTTAACTCTTGAATAATTTTAGAAGATCAAGAGTAATAAGATCATAAACTAATAAATGTGTTAAGTGTTTTCAGGGAAAGAATGAAGGAGAAGCAAAAGGGCAAGGACAAACAAAGTCAGCAGCCATCACGCTCAGGCCGTGACCAGTGATGAGCCAGTCATGAAGATCAGAAAGGATCAAGGCCCAGCCGTGATACCCATCACGGGCGTGATGAGAGGACCCTGAAGATCAGAGAGCATCACGGCCAAGCCGTGATGGAGGTCACGGCCGTGACAGGCCAGCTCCTGTGGACCAGAATTGATCACGACCTGCCCGTGATGAGGCTCACGGCCGTGATGCATTTCCCAACAAGTTTTTGACTGGAATGTGAGCCAACACCCGCTACCGCCTCGGTGAGTTGTTCCATTTTTCTCCTCTCTCCGACTTGATTATTTACATTGGGGACAATGTAAGTTTTTAAGCTTGGGGTAGGGGTATTTTTGCAAATTTTTTTTATTTTTGCATTTTGCATGTTGCATTCATATAGGCATAGTTTTGCATGATAGCTTTGCATGATCACATGATTCAATTGCCTTTGCTTAGATTATGCATCCAATTGTGAGAACTTAGTGCCAAATAAATTGAGATAGTGAATTTTTGGACCCATTTTTTTTATTCTTGTGATGAGGCTACAAATAAAAATGCTTGAGATGATCTTTGATAGTTGATAATTAGCATGTGGTTCCATAGATTTGTGTTTCTCATTGATTCTTGAACTACAAAATGTGAGATTTTGAGCCAAAAAGGGGTACTGAGTGTTATTCCTCTTGGATTGTATTCTCTAGAACTTGACTTGAAACCCTTTTGAAGATTAAAAATTCTTGAAAACATTTTTGAAAATGATTGAGGCACTAGGTATTTTTCCGGCCTTCTAAGCTTTGATTGACTAAATGCTACCCCTTAGTTACCCAATTTTGAGCCTGAAAGAATGAATACTTTTCTTGGCACCTTGAAATGTTTGGATAAATGATGCTTGATAGGGGACCTTCTAAAGTATTGTACAAAAAGGGTAAAAAGGTAGTTGAAAAAAAAATATGGGATGAGAAAGTAGAAAAATATTTCTCTTGAAGTGAAAATCTCCCCTTCTCCAAATAAATAAAAGAAAATGAAAAAAAATTATAGAGAAGGGGATGACAAAAGGAAATGAGAAATAAAACAAAGAGAAAGAAAGAAAGGTGGAAAGATGAATCAAAACCCAAAATGGTATTCTAGAAGGTGTCATGCTTTGCAATGCTTGATATTTTGTGTAGCCTTTTGAAATTTCCTTTTCTTGATTTCCCCATATAACGATTAATCCCATGGCCCCGTTACAACCAAAGTAAAAGGCCTCTTGATTCTTAGGAGTTTTCATTAATAAAGTAGAGATTTGGTTGATAGTCAAGCTTATGGTAGAAATCATCCCTTGAGGAAATTGAGTGAATTGTCATATATCCTTAAACACTTGAGTGAGGTGAGAAAGAGTGCCCGAATTAGTGAGAATATGAGTCTAGGAAACCGAAGCTTCTAATTGAACTTGAAATTGATTGTCTCTCGCTGAATTATTTGAAATGCCTGTTACTTGGATTAGTTACTCGGGTTCTTGGTTCACTATCCATGTTCTGATCATTTATCTCTTCTGACCTTAGTGATTGCTTGAGGACAACCAAATGAATAAGCTTGGGGTGATTTGATAGTGTGATTTCGCATCATATTTCATGTACATTTTTGCATGCATTTTCATATAGTTTAGGCATATTTAAATTGATTTTTATTAGTTTTTACCTTGGAACGGGTAAGGAGGTTTCGTGGTGTTGTTTTGCAGAAATTAAAGAGAAAATGCTCAAAATCAACCATGATGGAGCTTGGATGAAGATAGAGCTTGAAAGGTGAAGAAAATGAGCCAAACAGAGCCCATCACGGCCTAGCCGTGATGACCATCACGACCATGATTGAGTAAAACAGAAGAAGAAATAAAGCAAAAGTCAGAAGCTGTCACAGCCTAGCCGTGATGCCCATCACGACCGTGACACACCAATTGGTGGAGACAGAAGCGATCACGTCCTAGCCGTGATGAGTGTCACGGCCGTGACGAACCAAAATTTGAAAGCGCGCCCAAGGCAGAACACGTCACGGCCTGGCCGTGATGGCCATCAAGGCCGTGACGCACGCCCAATCTATAAATAGGAGCGCAGAACAGAGTCAAAGAGAGGATCTCTAGAGGGACTTTTAACCTAGGAGCACTTTTACCCTAGGGAGACACTTGGGACACAGAAGGAGGCCATTCTCTCTGAGCCAAGGGGCTACTGTGACTGCGGAGGATTCTTCATGGAGTTCTCTTCATCTCTTATCTCCTTCTCTTTTGTAGTTTCCTTTGCCATGAGTAGCTAATTCTCCTTGTGTTGGTATTAGATTTAACTGAACCAAATATTATGTAATTGCCTTGATTTATTGATCTATGTTTATGCCTTCGTATTAGTGTTTAATTCCTACGCTTAATGCTCTTTGTGGCCTGGCCATCCAGGAATTGATTTTGAGATTTGATTTGCAATGGGGACGTTCTTATCAATTCTTGATCTGGAATTAATCACCTAGTAAACCTTGCATAGTTTAGTGTTTAATTCCTACGCTTAATGCTCTTTGTTTCTTTATTTTATGTTTTGATATCTCTTCATAGTTTAGTCTAGATAGTTTTTGACTTGTGAATTGGTAATTGGCAACTGATCCTCGTGGGAACGATATCGGTCTCACCACCATATTACTTGTACGACTAGGTATACTTGCCAAGATTTCGTCTCAACAAGTTCAAAACTTACATGAATGTTCTATACTAATTGGCAATGATTTTTATTAAAATAAAAATATGGTAATACACATATGTGTAAGTTTTATGTCCATTTAATTTTGTAGCATTCTGAATTCATTTGCATTGTCAAAAACAAATCGAGAATTTAAATAGATAAAAGGAAAAAAAAAACAATTTGTAAACTTTATGCACCTTCTTCAATTTTGATTATATAAAAAATTGTTTTTGGATTTAATTTTTTTAAATGTCTTGATATATAGATTGGTTCTCTAAAATGTTTTCAGAGTTTTCTCGAACATAAATGTATATATGAAAAATTTGATGGATGTTCTCCTTGTTAAAACATTATTCATGTTGTTAATATTATTCTCTAAAAAAAATATTTGAAAATGATCATTGATTGTTGGTGTACGAAAGTTTCACTTAAATAGTATTAACATTTTGTTTGTCTTCTGATTTAGAAATTTGAAACGACTTAAGTTGTTTTTTGCTGCTAGAATGATTGTTTTATAATCCGCATGTCATGATGACTTGATTGTTGACTCCTATAAAGACATTCTAATAGTTATATTTTAGTAGTTGCATTGTACAAGTTGATATTTTTTATTCAAATTTATGAGCATTAAAACAAAGTTAAGATCTTATTAATGTTACACCTTATCCCTTCTATCACTTTTTGAGGTAATTGCATTGGGTTTGATTACGATGAAAATTTGTTACCATCAAAATATGCTTTTATTATAATTCTCGAGAATGGATTATGCGCCTCTGGTTGCGTACGAATGTATTAGTTTCTCAGAGACTGAGCATATTTAGTTGGTATTTGTATGCACGAAATATACTAGGAATTAATTAATATTAATGTCAAATCAAAGGAGTATCTTGCTATAATGTGTTCATTGTTAGTGTACATGTAAAAGTTCTCTATTTTACTTTGGGTATTCATATTCTTTTTAAACTATTGCCGAGAATTTCGTATTTCGGTGTTGTAATTGAATTGTTTGCATGTTTTATTTCTCTTTTTGACTTTTGTCTGCTATTGTATTTCTAGATCTTGACTTGTGCATTCTTGCTTAAATCCATGATATTATTTGTATGTTACCTTATAGATTGCGCTACATAGATCCTAGTGTGGTTCTGGCATCAGGTCATCAGTTGGGTCTATTGTAACATTTTTTATCTTGGTTAGGTGTGAAGCGATTTTCGAGGACGAAATTTCTTAAAGGAGGGGAGAAATGTAACATCCCAGAAATTGGCTACTAGTTATTTTATAGGAAATCGATTATTAGAATTATTATATTTAAAGTTAGAAGTGGTTAAAATCTCATACGTGGCTTTAAAGAAATTAAATATATAATTTTGAGTGTTTTAGGCCCAATTTTCCATATTACACTTTGTATGACCCGACACCTAACTTCAGATGGATATTTAGTAGACAAAACTAACTTATTTTGATTCTAGGTCTGCATAAGAAATGTAGCTCTGTCTCTTAGATTTCCATAGACACCTAATTCGTTCAAATTGGATTCTTGTAGCTCAAGTTATGACCAAAGTCGTACACGTTGTTCAGGTTCCAACGTCATAACCATTTTTTTAACTTCTGTCTCAGTTTTTAATATTTAAACGCCTGTTTCAGATTTCATCGTATTAACGAAGGTTATATATATTTCTTTTAGCTTTCCAACGAAATAAAGTTCATAATTTTTGGATAATTATAACTCAATATATGTGTAAAATACAACGATGTGTTCTGAGTAAGCGGGCTTGACGTGTTTTTACATGTTTTGGGCTTTTGGGGGATCAATAGATAGAATCTTAACACTCTTAGGGTGTGTTTTTGAACCCTAATTATACCTAGAAACTCAAATGGCTAATAAGAGAAGAAATTCAAGGATTAAGAAGAGAGAGTTGTGGAAGAGGGAGTCTAGGAAGAGGAAGATGAGGATAAGTCTTGGCAAACGTTAGGATTCGCCATAGGAAACGCTTAGAGCTATTTGGAGGTCTTTGAGACACCCCGTTGTGCCTCTTTGTGTCATTAGATTAATTACCTTCTTAAATCAATTCTTAACCGCACGCTTATCATGAAAAGTACGTAAAAATTAAAACTTATTTAATTATCACATAACTTCTGTAATTTTAAAAAACAACAACTTTAACATATGTAAGTACACACCTAATTGTTCATTACAATACCAAAACACTGTTGAGGGTATCCTCTCAGTAGGATCCCTCACAGGCATAAAATTAATAACAAACGTACTTAGCAGAAATATAAAAATACTCCTTAGGCACACTGGCCATAATGTCTAGAGTCTAATCGCCATGGATCACAGCTCGACCCCTAGCGTCTGGTTCGTAAGGAGTTCCATCCAACTCCTCAGCAATCTCCATTTAATACAGAGTTCCATCCAGCTCCTCAACAACGTAACCTCCATTGGGTCTTCTAACGTAAACCAAAGTAACCCACAAAAATATAGAAACATAGGGGATAAGAAACAGTTCTATCATTAAAAAGCAAAAAAGAGTCATAGTAAATTATATAGTAATTGTCATAGACAATCAACACACATAACTAACGAATCATCCTCAGGTCAATATATATCATCCTTTACCCTTATGCTCAGGCAATCTAACACGTAACCTCTTTAATCCTGTCACCATGTCTTTACATTATCGTGGCCACTACCACTCCTGTCACCATCCCTCATTTGCATCGGGTCACACCCTCATTCCCATTAGGATGTTCCACCTAGTGCACACCTCCATTCACGTTAAGGTGTTCCACCCCCATTCCCGTTAAGGTGTTCGACCCCCATTCCCTTAGGTGAAAGTGGTCTTGCGAGAACTCTTGATTTTATGTGTATTATATTACCAATACACATAAGTGTTTTACATGTATTATATTACCAATACACAGAAATGTTTTACGTGTATTATATTACCAATACACGGTGTATTATATTACCAATACACATAAGTGTTTTACGTGTATTATATTACCAATACACAGTATATTATATTACCAATACACATATGTCTTATATTACCAATACACTTTTGTCCTTGTGTATTATATTACCAATACACGATTGTGGACAACAACACCTATACTTGAATCTCACCAACCCGTTTTAACAACATCTTAGTGTCTTAACCTTCCATTAGAACTTGACACATATTCTATGCCATAACACCTCTTTAACATTCCTCATTTAAGTTAGGCACTTCTAAATCATCATTATCCTCACACCCAAAACAATCATCTCTTAGACAACATATATATCTTTGCTTAAAATCCACTAAGCATAATAATAAAAACCAGGCAGATCATGCATAACACAATATCAATCAAAATATTCCCATATTACCAACATAGCACAAAATCAATTCAATAAAGGTAATAAAATCAAATAAACCATCAACAATATAAAGATCAACCTAATGTCAATAAACCTACAATCCCCGAATGGTCATTGGTTTTTCAGAAAAGGTTTCCAATGTGATTTTGGTCTTGTCGATTACTCGACTACTAGTAGGGTTTAGGTCGCCCTACACAATTATTATATAATCTACTACTTATCCATTCCGATGATATGTTGGTTCTTTCCTCCACTCGGGTTATCACCGGACTCCCGAACTCGAAGCTCCTCGTTGTCACACCACAAAGTACTGACTCCACCTTCTGCGAAGGTAAGGAGATTAGATGCTCGAAGAGGTATACCACGAACGTCCTCGTTTCCTCCGCAATGGAAGTCTAAGGTTATGAACACAAAATCACAAGTTAAAATCAAACAAGAACACTAAACCACAAGGTATAGGTTCGGCCAAGAATAGTTCTTAGGGTTAGAGATTCCCAAAAAATTATACAACTCATGGATTTATGATCCTTAAGTGTTAGGAGTTCATAAACAATGATTTCTTAACAAAGTTGAATTAAAATCCCACTAAGTTATAAACTTAGGGTATTCGGCCAAGGCTAGTAAAATAGGCTAGCATTCACTAAACTTTCCAATCTCTTAGGTTTAGCATCCATATGTATTAAGGAGCTCAAAACCATGATCATTTTGTAAAAATAAGAACAAAGTATCCTAGGTCCATAACCTTCTAGGTTCGGCCTTCATAGGATTTATAGGTTAGAAATCTTTAAACTTTCCAATCTCTTAGACTTAGCATCCAAATATCTTATGGAGCTCAAGTCCATGATCATTTTGGAAAAAAATTGAAACTTAAACATTCCAATCTCTTAGACTTGGCATCCAAATATCTTATGGAGCTCAAATCCATGATCATCTTGGAAAACAATGGAAACTTAAACATTCCAATCTCTTAGACTTAGCATCCAAATATCTTATGGAGCTCAAGTCCATGGTCATCTTGGAAAAAATGAAAGTAATACATCCTAGCTTTAATAACATAGAATAAACAAGTTAGAAATCCTTAAACTTTCCAATCTCTTAGACTTAGCATCCAATTATCTTATGGAGCTTAAGTCCATGATCATTTTGGAAAAATAAAAACTCACACATCCTAGCACCTAAACACTAAGTTTCGGCCATCATAGGATGATGAGGAAAATATTCTTTGTTTAACAATAACTCTTAGGTTTAGAATCACAAGGTATTAAGAGTTATAAATCCATGATCATACTTGGAAAGTTGAAACATAGTATCCTAGGCTTACTTATTCATATTTTCAGCCATCATAGGAACAAGCTATCAAAACTTCCAAGATTTATAGATTTAAGATCAATGGATAGTTAGAAACTCAAACACATGATCATATTCCAAAGGTTGAAACAAAAACTTCCTAGGTCACAAATGCAAGCATTCTGCCTTCATTGGAAGATATAGGTAGAGATTTTTTTTTTTTACACAACCTCTTAGTATGTGAAAATATAAGTTAATACAAGACTGTAGAAAGTGGTTTCAACTCAAAAGGAGTTTTCTAGCATTTTAGAGAGATTTTAGAAGTTTAAAGCATATAAAGAACACATAATGTAAACTAAGAAATAAAAGATGAAACTTGCAAAAAGATTCATATGAGAGCATTACCCTTAGTATAAGGAAGAACTTTAATGAAGAACTCAAGGGGAAAAGACTAATAAAAATGGAAGCTTTAAGTGTTTGAAAAAAAAAAAAGAAATGGAAGAAGTTGAAGAAGTATGAAGATGGAGGAAGAAAATGAGCGAATGAAGATGAGTGATGATTATATAGAGGAGGGAGACGGGAGCACGAAATTTTGGAGAGAGGATGAGCTTGGAGAGCAAGTTTTGTCTTTAAGACTTGTTTGGTTGAAGAGGAAAGAAAAAAAATAGGTTTTTAGAATATAATATGATATATTTCAAAAAGTCCATCATGACCACTTTTTAGGAGGTAGTTTAGGTCATACCTCTAGTGAGTCACCTCACTCCCTCATATCACCTCATGCCTTTTATGTCTCCTATTTCACCCCATTTCGTACCCGGTTGCATTTCCGATCATAATTCTTCCGACGTTTTCGCCCGAATAAAATATTATATTTTATTTTTGAACGAAAATTTTCAAAATAAATAAAGTTGAAGGAAACATAATAAAAACACTAACTATCTCGTTCACGGGTCAAAATTAGGTTTTCTGCACAGTAAATTTGTACCGGCAGTGAAAACGCAGACCGGCTTTCGTCTGAATTTTCAACCGAAAATTTTACCGTAACCTTCTACCATAAAGTAGACTATGAATATGGTTTTGTTTTATTCAAAAACACTTTTTAACTCTCAGATTAAAATATAATTAATTATATTTTAATCGGTTGAACAACATAATTAAAATCAGGTTGTTACAGTCTTCAAGAAGTGAGTAAAAACAAACTTTTCTCAAACTTCCATGGTGAAAACGATTTGGGGAAACTGAGTTTTTAATTTAAATTAGGATTTTTGGATAGTTTTGACTGCAAGAACCAATTGTCGATCAAATCCTATTTTCTATATTGGGGGTTTTGTATAAAAATGAAATTAATATTAAATTAAGTTATTATTACTATGAATTATGTGATTATATATGAAATCGGTACGAGTTTATGGTTTATAGATGTGTCTTTATATGTTATATGATGTTATAGTGTTGTCGTGACATGCTTTGTTATGTTATATGATGTGATGGTGTTACCGTGACATGCTATGTTATGTTATATGATGTGACCGTGTTGTTGTGACATGTTCTGTTGTGTTATATGAAGTTACAGTGTTGCCTCGACATGACATTATATCATTGATAGTGATACATGGAGTCTGAGAACCCATTTAGAGGTCATCTGGGATGACATATTGCGCTATGCATGAGTTGGTCATCACCTTCCGGGAAGGGATGATGGTATACATTCTATTAGGGGAATAAGATGAGAGATATCACCACCTGGGATGTCATATCAAATTATTGAAAATATCCACATCTGGGATGGAATATGAGATACCTCCATCTGGAATGAGGAAGGTAGTGGGATGACATTCCATGGATATGAGCTCAGAGACCTTAGTGGATTTGGGATTCACACCGATTCTGGGAACCAAAGAGTCAAGTCAAGTGATTCTGGGAATCACCGAGTCGTGTTCATGGAGTTGTATTGCATATGGTATGCATGATTGACATGATTAAAATCTTGAGATTTGAATGTTTTGACTGCTGAGTTATTCTTTTAATTATATGTGATTTGGAAGAATTTTTGCATATTTTAAAGGGATTATCATGTTTATAATTTTTGTGGGTACCATGGTTGATTTTCCGGTTATCGCATTGGCTGAGAACAACACTATTTTGAAAACATTTTTAATAAATTGTTTTTATTCACTGGGATTATAAATCTTATTAAAAGTGTTGTTTTTAGAGGAAGAAGACGTCACTTTTGAGACTGATGATGCTTGAAGACTTGGTACTTGATTTTATATATTTATTATATTTTGTTAGTGTTATGTTCAATAAGGAGCCATTTGTGGCTACAACCATATTTTTTTATTTTTATCGTTGGGTTATTTTTAATTTCTGGAAATTTTATTGAAGTTTTATGCCTTATTAAATGTTTTGAAGAATTTTATTACATTTTTGTTGGGTTACTAATGTAACGAAGGACCCATTCTTGGTTTGACTAGCCTCAGTTCCACCTTGTTGAAGATCGTTAGGGTTTCTCTAGGGTTTTTCCACCTTGAGCCAATCTCCATATAGGTCATTCACTTGTCCCGAAACTCCTTCATTTCCTATAGAGGACGATAGAATCACCTCAACAGGGCCGCTCTCGGTAACTTCCACTAGAATCTTGCTTGGCACGAAATTACCCTGATCGACACTTTGTTTCTTGGGGAAATTCGCAGCAACATGAAAATAGATCCCACAGGTCTTGTATGTCAAGTGTAAACCTTCATATTCTACATTGAACCATTTTTCCCGAAACCAAACTCTCCCCACCACGGGTTGATCAAGTTTGATTTCAACACAAACTTGTGAAAACCATGAGACCCTTCAATAGTTCTATAGTCCACCTTGATAGGCTTACCCACAGCTGAGCCATTGTGAGAAGGAGGTTATCATTGTAGTATTCCATTCCTAGACATGGAAACCTAAACCACACCATAGTACTACCAATCTTAACATCAGACGAAATGAAGTCAGGAGACCAAGGACGAACAACATGGTAATAGTCGAATAACATCCAAGGACCATTACTGATCACCTTGTCTCTATCTTCAACAACATCAAACTTAACCATAGAAAAGCCAAAAGTGATGTTCACTAGGCCTCTGCTCCTCCAATTAACATAAAAGTTGCATATGTCACCTTCCTATCCTGTCTACAGTGCATGGTATCGAAGATCTTCTCCAACTCCTGAATCCCCCACTTTGCCCTCTTGGGATCATAGTCACCTCGGAACTGTGGTGGCTTCCCTTTTAGGATGGTAGCCATCCCTGCATCCTCTGCCTCTACAGCTCTCCGCTGGTTCTGCTGCTCCTGCTGCTCTCTAGTCATCTGCAGCATCTGAGCGTTCTACTGTGTATGCTTTTGCATAGCAGTAGCTAGCTCCCTGATAGTCTGGAGAGTCTCAGATGACTCTCCTCCACCAACCGCTCCTCCTCCTGTATGAGAAGCCTCTCCGTTGCCACCTCTTCAACTCTATATGTGGCTCTATCACCACCTCATCCCCATCGTCCTCTACCTCTACCTCTACCACGAGCCATGATCTTGTAAAAGAAATCATTAGCTCAGATTTATATGACATATAATATTACATAGAACTGGTATATAAATACTATATGCCACACAAATGTTAATTATCGCGTCCGGAATCACTACCCAACTTCTAAGCATAGTCGTTATCCGATGTGGATTCAACTAAAATGGCCAGTACACCCTAACCTCACAGTCTGAACATAATCAAATTTCTCTAATACCACCAAATGAGACACCCCGATGTCCCATTAAAGAACAGCCTAACGAACTAATAACTTAATCGCGATATTAGCGTTAAGCATATAAAACATAAAATCATATATATTAAAACTTTAAACATAAAGAACGAAACATAGCCATCACACACAGATATACATATACATAAAGGTACAGGGTACTGTATAGGGTACCACACCAGAGTAAGGTTCCAAAAGTACAAACTAACAAAATAACTGAAGATACAACAACCCGCAAAAAGACGCACTGACCACAAACCCTCTACTCAACTACTCGGGTCCACTGCTCGTCCTCCAGCATCTAGCTCATAGAGAGTTCCATCTAGTTCCTCAGTAACTGGCTCCTCCGCATGGTCTTCTCATATTGATAACATAAATAAAACATATACAGAAAGAAATAGGGAGATAAGAAACATGTTATCATCATAGGTGGAAAAGGTTACATAACATATATACAATCATAGCGCACGACATGCATCACCAAATAAACACATATAAATATAACAATCATCCTCAAAGTACATTATATTCCTCTACCCTTCACGCTCATGCAACTGATCATGTATACTGACATGGTCACCACCTAATCTTGTCACACATCCCTCGTCTGATTAGGGATATAAGTCAATCGTCCAAGCCCGCAAACATTGGTGCACGCCATAGTTCCTGCTAGGGTGTCCATTCCTCGAATGAAACTTTATCCCTATCATGGTGGTGAATAGTCGCACTTGTTCAGCAAGGACTATGAGAGTATCACGGTAGTCTTCCTCAAGCCTCATCGCCTGCAGGACACTCACCCGTGACTCTGCTATCATGGTTGTCTTCCTCAAACCTCATCGTCCGCAAGGCACTCACCTGTGACTTCAGTATCTGTAATCGAAAACTCTGACCTCGTGTGTCACATACACACGACTGTGAACAACATTATACAAACTATATATGAGTCTCACCGACTCGTATCGGGTCATAACCTAGTGCTTCAAACTTCCATCATCATCTCATCTAATATCTCAAGTCTCATCTTATCATCAATCTCATCATCGATAAAAATATTAATTATATAACTAGGTTAGGTACGACTAAGTCACATATCATACTCTCCCCAACATGCATCACTTTAAGGTATCATATATCATCACCTAGATGCCAACTAAGCATATCATTGCAGATAATACATGTCATCACTTAATACATATTGTCAACCATAAACAAAATAAAATAATAATAATAAAATCATAATAATAATAAAATAATAATTATAGAATAATCAAATAAACATAATAAACTATAATTAACATGTTAATCCAAATAGCACAGAACAAGCAGCTCAAATACGATAAAATCAGGCAACCTCAAATATCATAAAATTAACCTAACGACAATAAACCTATAATTTCCATATCATCATTGGTACCCCTAAGTAGTCGCCAATGTGATACTGATATTGTCAATTATTCGCCCACTTGTAGGGTTTAGGTCGCCCTACGCCATTACTATAAAATATGCTACTTAGTCATTTCCGACGATAGGAAGCTTCTTTCTCCAACCAGAAGTGTCGTAGGCTAGCTTTAGAGCAACGAAACGGACTCACTCCAATACTCCTCAAATCTGCCACGTGAGGTTCTTCCACCTCCGGGGCTCCAAAAATTCACCTGAATACATATTCATTAGCACGTGTTACGTGTATCCCAAATATGAAAGCTAAATTGAAAATCGATAGAAGAATAGAAAGATAACCTCAATATCGTCGCCGACGTCATTTCGGCATAATAAGGACATAGGCTTACCTTAGCCTAATCAAGAAAAGAAAGATAGGATGATGAAGTAGACGTCGCAAGGATCACAATAGTATAATCGGTTTCTCAATAGGATGAACGGATTGATCGAAAACTCCTCCGGAATTTTCTCTCTCCCTCACATCCTCTTCTCTCTCTCTCTCTCTATGTTTTCTAATTCTGCAACCTTCTACCAGCTTCTCCATGAAATGACTCAAGTTTACCTCTTTAAAAAATATTTTTTTTAAATACTTGGCGCTCAGCGCCCCAGCACTAGTACTCAGCACTGTTGGGGCTGCACCGTCATCCTCCACGAGTCGCTGCGTGACACGTGTCCACCACATCCAGTGCTCAGCCCCTAGGACAAGCGCTTAGTGCCCTATTGATGACAACCAAATGATGAGGTTGCCTTGTTGAAGATCTTATGGTTGAATTTTATCAAGTCATTTTCATAAACTAGTTTGTAATCAAAATAAAGTGAAGAAATAAATAAAATGGAAGAGAAAAGAGGTGATGATGGTGCCACAAACATGGAAGTTTGATAAGCCTAGGAAGTTCGCCACAAGAATATATGTATGGTGCCACAAACATAGTTCAAAATACCAGCTCTTGAACAAAAGATGCCCCGACCTTTCTCTCTTCACTATCCTCTGGTACATTTGTCCAAAAGCTGTAAAATCACCAGTAATATCTTAGCATTGGGTTCAAGGAAAGAATTTTCATAAAACCTTATTGTTATCTTTGTTTTGAAACCAGAATACAACCATTGCAATTAAGTTAGTAAAAAATTATATGTAGGATCCACATCATACCACCATATGCTAAAGATTGGGGTAGAACTCCTTTCGTCTATTTCAAATTGAATGCAAAATACTGATAATCAAGCAATGAATAAACTGCAAGTGATATATCTTGTAGATCCATATATAACTTGGAAACATACTATGAAATACAATAATTTTGAAATTTAAGATAACACCATCAACTATACAATTTCCATATATAATAAGAGGCATTTTTATTTGATGATGAGAATAATGAATGAGTTACAATTATAATAAATTCATATAGACTAATTCACTTATAAGATTAGTTTATGTTAGTGAAATTAGTTATATTTCAACATTTATAACATTTCTTGGAACATCCAACTAGCAAAGACATCAAAGGCAAAAATAGTTGGGTTTAATCCTTGATTTTTAGCCTATCACGGTCGTGATGCATATCAAGGGCAGGCCGTGACAGCTTCTGACTTTTGCCTTCTGCTCTGCTTGATCATGGCCGTGATGGTCATCACGGCCAGGCCGTGATGGGCTCTGTTTGGCTCCTATTTTTCACTTTTCAAGCTTTATTTCATCCAGGCTCCATCATGGCTGATTTTGATCATTTTTACATTAATTCCTGCAAAACAACACCAAGAAACCGCTTCACCCGTTCCAAGGGAAAAACTCACTAAAATCAAATAAAGAATGCCTAATCTATATGAAATATGCATGCAAAAGTGTACATCAAACATCATGTAAAATCACACTATCAAATTACCCCAAGCTTATTCAATTGCTTGTCCTCAAGCAATCACTAAGGCCAGTAGAAGAAAACATACAAAGCATGGATAGTGAACCAAGAACCCGAGTAAATGATCCAAGCAATAGGCATTTCAAACAATTTAGCAAGAGACAATCAATTCAAGTCCAATTAGAGTCTTAGGTTCATTAGACTCATATTCTCACTGATTTGGGCACTCTTTCTCACTTGAAGCTCACCCCAAGCTTGTTCTTTTGCTTGGCTCTCTTTCTAACCTCACTCAAGTGTTTAGGGGTATATGACATTTCGCTCAATTTTCCTCAAGGAATGAATCCTACCATAGGCTTGACTATCAACCAAATCTCTACTTTATTAATGAAAACAATTTAGAATCAAGAGGTCTTTCACTTGGTTGTAACGTGGCCATGGGGATTAATCGTTTGGTGGGCCAATCAAGAAAAGGAAATTTAAAAAGGCTACACAATATCAACATTTGTAAAGCACGACCTTCTAAAATACCTTATGTGTTTCAATTCACTTTCCACCTTTCTTTTCTTTCCTTGTCTTTTTATTTTTCACTTTTCTTTTTGTCATCCCCTTCTCTATTTATTTTTATTATTTTTTTTCTTTTCTTTTTATTTTCTTTGGAGAAGGGGAGATTTTTTTCAACTCAAGAGAATTATTTTTTTTTCTGATTCTTTCATCCCAAACTTCTTTCAACTACCTTTTTACCCTTTTGTAATACTTTAGAAGGTCCTATCAAACATCATTCAACAATATATTTCAAGGTACCAAGAAAAGTATTTTTTTTCTTTCAGGATCAAAATTGGGCAACTAAGGGGTAGCATTTCATCATTCAAAGCTCAGAAGGCCAGAAAAATACCTATTGCCTCAATCATTTTCAAAAATGTTTCCAAAAATTTTTAAGCTTCGAAATGGTTTCAAGTCAAGTTCTAGAGAAAACCATCCAAGAGGAATAACACTCTAACACAAAGAATGGGGTAAAATTTTGTGAGTACCCCTTTGGCTCAAAATCTCACATTTTAGTTCAGAATCAATGAGAAACACAAGTCTATAGAACCATAAGCTAATTATCAACTATCACAGATTATCTCAAACATTTTCATTTGCAGCCATATCACAAGAATAACAAATTGGGTTCAACAATTCACTATCACAAATTATTGGGCACTTAGTTCACACAATTGGATGCAAAATTCAGGCAAAGGGCAATCTAATTGTGTGAACATGCAAAGCTATCATGCAAGACTATATGAATGCAACATGCAAAATGCAAATGCAAAATACCCCTACCCCAAGCTTAAAAATTTACATTGTCCCCAATGTAAACAATCAAGATGGAGAGAGGAAAAATAAAATAAAATAAAAAATGGAACGGCTTACCGAGGCAGTAGCGGGTGTTGGTTTTGTTGTATCTGCCCCTTTTGCCCTCCTCCTTGTCTTCTTGCTCTCCCTTCCTTCCTTCTTACCCTGCAAACACTTGGCAATTCTCAATTTATTATTTTTCCTCTTGAGCTTCTCAAATTATTCAAGAGGTTGAAAATCAAAAACAAAATTATTAAGAAAATGAAAACAACTAAAGAGAAGGGTTAAGAAACTTGGGTTGCCTCCCAATAAGCGCTTCTTTAACGTCACTAGCTTGACGTTCTAGGATCCTCCTCCCGGATCAAATGGAAATTGGAGTGGAGATTGTAACAGTAGTATGACTTTATCCTCAACTCCACCCAGCCAGTGTGTGAAAGCACCATTGACCTCTTCAACTATAATAATGCACTTACTTCCTAGCGGGTCAAAGGGCCTTTTCACCAGGAAGTTTGAAAGACAAGTGGAAGGGACTAACTTACCAGTGTCCACACATGCATGCAAGCCGACATATTTTTCCAATGCAGAAATTTCAGATTCCTTAGCAAGCATGGTGGAATCCACTACCACTTCGTCTTCATCTTGAACTATCCCCCAAACCAGATTTTGCTCAATTTGCGCTCCATGTGACTCTTATTCTAGCTGTTTGCAAATCTCCTCAACTTGCGTTTTGAAGTTCTGCTTCACAGCTTCAATACTGTCATAATTGGTTCTTACCTTGGCCTCTGAGGTGGATAGCTCTTGGGAATACTGTTCTAGAGCAGCTTTCAACGGTGTTTGCTCCTTCCATTCCCATTCTTCAATTTCCCAAGGACTTGTGAAAAGTACTCCCTCTTCTTGTGACTTATCCCCCATCACCACTTCATCTTCAATTTGATCCATTCCCACACCCAGATTTTGACGAATCTTGGCAAGTATACCCAGTCGTGCAAGTAATACGGTGGTAAGACCGGTTATCGTATCCACGGGGATTGGATGTCAAGTACCAATTCACAAACTCAGCAACTATCTAGACTAAACAGAGACTTCAAAACAAGCAAAAGAAAAGAAATAAAATCTTTTTGTCTTTCTGGGGACTTTTGACAAACACTTGGGGTGTAGACAGGATATGTTGGGACTAGACTTCACCAAACCTCTAACTCACGTACTACCAGGACTAGATACCTCCCATTCATGCTTCAGATATTAAAATCAATCCACTAAATTACTCAAACCCCGATTCCTCGGATGACAAGAGCCTAAATCCACTAATAGACCCTAATTCCTTAGGTGGCCTAGATTAATGAATTTGCATTAAGATTAGGGATTACGCGATTACTAGCAAACCTAACTCCATTCCTAGATGAAAGGGTTACTAGGTGATTAAATTCAATTTCGGTTCTGATACGAACGTCCCCATTGCATACCAAAACACTAATCGAGTCATGGGGGTGCTAGCCACAACAAGCATTAAGCACAGAAAATTAATCACTAATATGAAGACATGAACACAGAATAATCAGTCAAGATAAATACATAATAATCAGTTGGTTACATCTAATCCCAACACACAGGGATTTAACTACTCATAAAAAGAGAATACAAAGAGAAGGAGAGAAAGGATGAAGCAAACTCCATAGGAGGATCCTCCAATCTTCTTCCAGTCCCAGAGCAAGGAAAACATCCCCTTCAGGGTTAGAACCCTCTTCCAGCCGCAGCCTCCAAGTGCCTCTGGATCAAAACCTAGAAACTCTCTAACTCTCCAAAAAAACTCTCCCTCTAGACTCTTTGTTATGTCTGCTGCGCTCTTATTTATAGATCTGCTGCGCGTCACGGCCGTGATCGCCATCACGGCCAGACCGTGACGCGTTCTGGGGTGGGCGTTCTTGCACAAAATGGGTTCTCGCGAGGCGAGCCATAGATTCGCGACGCGAAACTTAATTTTCTGGTATATCACGGCCGTGATGCATATCATGGACAGGCCCGACAGCTTCTGACTTTTGCCTTCTGCTCTGCTTGATCATGGCCGTGATGGTCATCACGGCCAGGCGGTGATGGGCTCTGTTTGGCTCATATTCTTCACTTTTCAAGCTTTATTTCATCCAGGCTCCATCATGGCTGATTTTGATCATTTTTACATTAATTCCTGCAAAACAACACCAAGAAACCGCTTCACCCGTTCCAAGGGAAAAACTCACTAAAATCAAATAAAGAATGCCTAATCTATATGAAATATGCATGCAAAAGTGTACAGCAAACATCATGTAAAATCACACTATCAAATCACCCCAAGCTTATTCAATTGCTTGTCCTCAAGCAATCACTAAGGCCAGTAGAAGAAAACATACAAAGCATGGATAGTGAACCAAGAACCCGAGTAAATGATCCAAGCAATAGGCATTTCAAACAATTTAGCAAGAGACAATCAATTCAAGTCCAATTAGAGGCTTAGGTTCCTTAGACTCATATTCTCACTGATTTGGGCACTCTTTCTCACTTGAAGCTCACCCCAAGCTTGTTCTTTTACTTGGCTCTCTTCCTCACCTCACTCCAGTGTTTAGGGGTATATAACATTTCGCTCAATTTTCCTCAAGGAATGAAATCTACCATAGGCTTGACTATCAACCAAATCTCTACTTTATTAATGAAAACAATTAAGAATCAAGAGGTCTTTTCTTTGGTTGTAACGTGGCCATGGGATTAATCTTTAGGTGGGGAAATCAATAAAAGGAAATTTCAAAAAGCTAAACCCATTATCAAACATTTCAACACATGACACCTTCTAAAATACCTTCTTGGGTTTTCAATTCACTTTTCCACCTTTCTTTTCTTTCTTTTTATTTCTCATTTCTTTTTTTTTTGTCATCCCATTCTCTATTTATTTTTATTATTTTTTTCTTTTCTTTTTCTTTGGAGAAGGGGAGATTTTTTTCAACTCAAGAGAATTTTTTTTCCTGATTCTTTCCCATACTTTTTTCCAACTACCTTTTTACCCTTTTGTAATACTTTAGAGGGTCCCTTATCACGCATCATTTATCCACATATTTCAGGGTACCAAGAAAAGCATTTTTATTTCATGTAGGCTCAAAATTATGCAACTAAGGGGTAGCATTTCATCATTCAAAGCTCAGAAGGCCAAAAAAATACCTATTGCCTCAATCATTTTCAAAAATGTTCTCAAAAATTTTTAAGCTTTGAAAATTGTTTCAAGTCAAGTTCTAGAGAAAACAATCCAAGAGGAATAACACTCTAACACAAAGAATGGGGTAAAATTTTGTGAGTACCCCTTTGGCTCAAAATCTCACATTTTAGTTTAGAATCAATGAAAAACACAAATCCATAGAACCATATGCTAATTATCAACTATCCAGGATTATCTCAAACATTTTCATTTGCAGCCATATCACAAGAATAACAAATTGGGTTCCACAATTCACTATCACAAATTAATTGGCACTTAGTTCTCACAATTGGATACAAAATCTAAGCAAGGGCAATCTAATTGTGTGATCATGCAAACTATAATGCAAAACTATATGAATACAATATGAACAAATGCAAAATACCCCTACCCCAAGCTTAAAAATTTACATTGTCCCCAATGTAAACAATCAAGATGGAGAGAGGAAGAAAAATAAAATAAGATAAAATGGAACGGCTTACCGATGCGGTAGCGGGTGTTGGTTCACATGCCTAGTCAGAATGAACTGCATGAAAATTGGGTTGCTTTTTCTTGTCTTCTTGCTCTTCCCTCCTTCCTTCTTACCCTGGAATCACTTGGCAATTTTATTAGTTAAAGAAAACTCTTGATCTTCTCAAATTATTCAAGAGTTTAAAATCAAAAAAAAAAATCTAACTAAACAAAAAGGAAAAAGGAAAAGGAAAAGAAAAATTGGGTTGCCTCCCAATGAGCGCTTCTTTAATGTCACTAGCTGGACTTATTAAAAAGCATCCACCTGGATCCTCCTCCCGGATCAAATGGAAATTGGGGTGGTGATTGTAGCAGTAAAATAACTTTATTCTCAATTCCACCCAGCCATTGGGTGAAATATCCATTGACCTCTTCAACTGTAATAATGCACTTACTTCCTAGCGGGTCAAAGGGCCTTTTCACTAGGAAGTTTGAAAGACAAGTGGAAGGGACTACCTTACCAGTGTCCACACATGCATGCAAGCCGACATATTTTTCCAATGCAGAAATTTCAGATTCCTTAGCAAGCATGGTGGAATCCACTACCACTTCGTCTTCATCTTGAACTATCCCCCAAACCAGATTTTGCTCAATTTGCGCTCCATGTGACTCTTGTTCTAGCTGTTTGCAAATCTCCTCAACTTACGTTTTGAAGTTCTGCTTCACAGCTTCAATACTGTCATAATTGGTTCTTGCCTTGGCCTCTGAGGTGGATAGCTCTTGGGAATACTGTTCTAGAGCAGCTTTCAATGGTGTTTGCTCCTTCCATTCCCATTCTTCAATTTCCCAAGGACTTGTGAAAAGTACTCCCTCTTCTTGTGACTTATCCCCCATCACCACTTCATCTTCAATTTGATCCATTCCCACACCCAGATTCTGATCAACTTCTGCTTCATGTGGCTCTATGGGAATCATACATGGTGGTGGAGGTGGTAAATATGAGCAGAAGGTTTCCCAATCCTCCTCGGATAAGTCATATATAAGCCTTCCCGTCATATCATCAACTTGTGCGGGAGTAACATGATCCATCAAATCCATGCAATCTCCCAAACACCAGTTGTCCTCCAAAGTGTGACTTGAGGCTTCCTCATCAGGTGGATAATAGTGATTGTCCATGAACTGCATCCACCTTGCACAAACATAACTCAAAAGAAAAAGATCAAATATATACAGAAAAATAAAGAAAAAAAATGTCTAAATTAGTTGCCTCCTCTGTTACTAATGATATTGGCAAAACCAATCCCCGGCAACGGCGCCAAAAACTTGTTGACGAATCTGGGCTAGTATACCCAGTCGTGCAAGTAATACGGTGGTAAGACCGGTTATCGTATCCACGGGGATTGGATGTCAAGTACCAATTCACAAACTCAACAACTATCTAGACTAAACAGAGACTTCAAAACAAGCAAAAGAAAAGAAATAAAATCCTTTTGTCTTTTTGGGGACTTTTGACAAACACTTGGGGTGCAGACAGGATATGTTGGGACTAGACTTCACCAAACCTCTAACTCACGTACTATCAGGACTAGATACCTCCCATTCATGCTTCAGATATTAAAATCAATCCACTAAATTACTCAAACCCCGATTCCTCGGATGGCAAGAGCCTAAATCCACTAATAGACCCTAATTCCTTAGGTGACCTAGATTAATGAATTTGCATTAAGATTAGGGATTACGCGATTACTAGCAAACCTAACTCCATTCCTAGATGAAAGGGTTACTAGGTGATTAAATTCAGTTCCGGTTCTGATACGAACGTCCCCATTGCATACCAAAACACTAATCGAGTCATGGGGGTGCTAGCCACAACAAGCATTAAGCACATAAAATTAATCACTAATATGAAGACATGAACACAAAATAATCAGTCAAGATAAATACATAATAATCAGTTGGTTACATCTAATCCCAACACACAGGGATTTAACTACTCATAAAAAGAGAATACAAAGAGAAGGAGAGAAAGGATGAAGCAAACTCCATAGGAGGATCCTCCAATCTTCTTCCAGTCCCAGAGCAAGGAAAACATCCCCTTCAGGGTTAGAACCCTCTTCCAGCCGCAGCCTCCAAGTGCCTCTGGCTCAAAACCTAGAAACTCTCTAACTCTCCAAAAAAAACTCTCCCTCTAGACTCTTTGTTCTGTCTGTTGCGCTCTTATTTATAGATCTGCTGCGCGTCACGGCCGTCATGGCCGTGATGGCCATCACAGCCAGACCGTGACGCGTTCAGGGGTGGGCGTTCTTGCAGAAAATGGGTTCTCGCGAGGCGAGCCCTAGATTCGCGACGCGAAACTTATTTTTCTGGTATATCACGGCCGTGATGCATATCATGGGCAGGCCGTGACAGCTTCTGACTTTTGCCTTCTGCTCTGCTTGATCATGGCCGTGATGGTCATCACGGCCAGGCGGTGATGGGCTCTGTTTGGCTCATATTCTTCACTTTTCAAGCTTTATTTCATCCAGGCTCCATCATGGCTGATTTTGATCATTTTTACATTAATTCCTGCAAAACAACACCAAGAAACCACTTCACCCGTTCCAAGGGAAAAACTCACTAAAATCAAATAAAGAATGCCTAATCTATATGAAATATGCATGCAAAAGTGTACAGCAAACATCATGTAAAATCACACTATCAACAGCCAACTAGCAAAGACATCAAAGGCAAAAATAGTTGGGTTTTAAGTACATTCTTTTAAATGCTTTGCACTTTGAACTTTAAATTTCTCAACTTTGATCTTTTTTTTAATACCAACTAACCATCATTACGGTTTAAAAATCGAAAAAAGGATCATACCTTTTTCCATTAGAAATGTCTGAGGCATTTTTCATGGAATCTTCATTAGACATGTTTCGGATATATGGTGACAAAAGTGAATCGGGTTTTGGCTTATGTATGCTTCCAGTTCCCCAGGCAGCAAGTTTCTTGCCAAACATGTCTGAATTACCAGCCTAGATCCTGGACTTCTCAGCACTCCAAGTCTCCTACAGATCAATATATCCACATATGGAATTGAGTTTGCGAGAATCTAATGCTCCAAAAGCGAAAAGTGAACTACGTTACATTAAGAAAACAACAATTCCAAGATTAGCAACAGATACCTTTCTTGAGCTTGAATCTTGGTCCATTTTGTCCTCCCTTACTTTATCACACACAGGACAAACCTGATATTGGAACATTGAAGCAGTTTGTCAAAATTCAAAATTCAACTATAACTTAATTACTTGCATAAAATGTTTACATATGTCCTAATTCGTTTTTCCTTCGTTTTTAACTATAATGGTAACTGAATCACTTGATCATTATCTTTCGATTTAAAATCAGTGCTCCATATCAAGAAGATAGACAAATTTCTATTCAGTTCCACAAAAAACTGCCTTTAAGTAGGGAACTGTCATTTATAAATTATAACACAGTCACTGGACAGTTTACCAATCAATCAAGAAAAGTAGGGAAAGGAAAAATATGAGATAGGTCACACATCGACAACATTTGGAAAAATATGTAGAACTAAAATGATCAATGACGAAAAGTACGGTCGAACCGCAATAAGACAAGACCTTGGTGATCATAAAAGGATCTCTCAAGAAAAGAAAATTATTCTGGATTTCACGTTCACATAAGCATAGAAAAGAATTTCATTAATTTGAAGGATATCGGAACATCCAGTATGGAAAAAGATCATTCCATCAGGTTCGTGGATGTAAAAATGCATGATCAATACACATTTACAAACATGAATCTAATAAAGTTCATTCTTCCACAAGAATCTTCCAACGGATTCAAAGAATCAAGGGGTGAATAATGTCTAATCCCAAGAGGATTAATTCTTATTCTTAATACAAAGAATTTACAAAATGATGACTTTCACCTCTATCAAAAATAGAAGTGACGAAACTGAGTTTCACCAAGAAACTTCTACTATCACGAAATTATCTGGGTTATAACTCAAGAAAAATAGTCATAACCACTTTTCTCAACAACACTTTAAGGGATCCCGACCAATGGATTCCGTTAAATCAATTCACTCAAATGTCTAATACATCGAGGATCATTTAGAAGTGTGAGTACGACTTCTTACAAACAAAGAAATGAATAAATGGAAATTTATGAATCAGCATAACTAATTCATGAGTCTTGACAGACTGCAAATTAAAATCAGAAAATATGTCTGACACATACCAACTTCACCGTTGTGATTATCTAATACAATCACAGGATTCGAGAAATAATTGTCAACTAACAAACACAAGAGAATCAAAGAGTACAATGAAGAGTTCCTTAAATCAAGAAACGCTCACCCAAGATCGAAAATCTACTCGATTCGTCTTGGTTCCAACCAACATACACATCTTTCTAGCCAAGCTTAGTATGACCACCTTGAATTGGGTACGATCCCGGACAACTTAATCAATCGATCAAACATGCAAAGAGTTGATCTTTCTTCATAAACTGAGTTGACGATGCAAAACCTTAGATAGGTCATCACTCCAGTCGGGTAATACTCATCTTCAAGTCAATCTTTGAGTAGATGACAACTCCTCGCAATTAATTTACCAAATCAACTATGCAAGTTAGAGAATACTTATTCCTAATTCGTCCTCTTACCTAGTCGTCAGAAATCTAGACGGTGACACGAGCCTCCACACAACGTTGGTGCTTCACAAGGAAAACACTCGGTCTAACAAACGATTCAGACCACCGATCTTTCAGTTGAATCGAGTCGTCGAACTCGTTTCAATCTTTATAGGAAACATCCTACACAAAGGAACAGAGATCTGATCGCATCCAGAAACTAGATCAATCAAAAATCAATGTCCTTTGCTAACCATAAACCTAGAATATTTCCAGGGAACACTCCCGAAAAAATCCTTTTACACAAGCATCTTGTTTCGAATGTCTGACACGATTCGCAAGAATAATCGAATGTCATATTCGAACCCAAGTAACATTCAAGATCTACGGTCTCCCAGGACATAAAACCCTTGGAAAAACCATCAACAAAACATATACTTGTGCGTCAACACACATTGCTTCGACAAGAAACAATTTAAACAAGAGCCAACCAGAGATCACACAACAAAACTTAACAGACCTATTCCCCAAAGATCCCGAAAGACTCGACCAGCTCTGATACCACCTTGTAAAGCCCCCCCCCCCCTGGGGGCATTACTTAAGTAACACATGCGGAATTTAAATTAAAAGATAATTTGCTGGTGCTTTCGGAAAATAATTTATATAAGTATATAAATGTCTGAAATTGGGTATAAAAATTTTGTCACGACTCCTAAGTCTTGATTGGCACACAGTCTTACTATCATAGTATGGTAAGCCTATTTAATTTAAAGAATATACTTGAATAAAAGCTAGTATTTTACGAAAATTTCGACAGAGTCTCCTCTGTAATTCGGACATCCCAGGTAAAAGAACACCTGCTAAAATAATTACATTTTCACTCCAGAATTTCAGTTACACCAAATCCAACCAGACAGCAACATATATATGAAAGAAAGGGTTTGGCGGGTTTCATGATAATCCCTCACCCTTTTTGTCCCTTCCCTTCTCTTCTGCTCCATCCAAATAAACTAGAAACTTCAAACACAATAGATATACTGAAGTCATGCTCAAGAAAATTGATAGATTAGTACACACACAGACACACACAACTCAAAACTAAAGAAAAAAAATAAAAAATTCGATTTCACCTTCACCAGAAGCTGCCCCATCAGGTTCCGGTTTCTGATCAGCTACATCCACTGAGTCATTCACATGGATCGAGTTTTAATTCAATGTCATAGAATTCCCTAACACATACAAATCATAGGCCAATGCCATTTTGAGTCCAAGAATATTATTCTCAGAGACACCAGTTCCATTCTATCCATTATGTGAACCACTCTCCTCTTTGTCCATTGGCATCTTCACTCAACTTTATTTGTCTCCACCAAAGCTCAAGGGGTAGAAGCACAATGAAAAGTAGAAAAAGGTAAGAGGGGATAAACCCTTTTAAATAGCATGAAATTGAAACCATTTACCTATCTCTTCAAAGCTTTGTTTGGAAAGAGAATCATATATGGAAGCTAATTGAAGCTTTCTTGGGTGGCTTTTATTTTTTTAATACAAATTAAATTTAACTTCCCAAAAACATATATAACCTCCTAGCATTCATTTGTGACCAAATCAAGAGAAGAAATTGTGATCACCTTTAATACAAATGAGGTCCACTAGGAACATAATCATTAATACAAATAAACAAACATTAAACAATGAATATATGTTAAAATCTATAAGCGTTTCAATTGCAAGGATCAAACGTAAATGGCATGACAAGAATGAATTTCTAGTGGCGAGTTCATGAACATTGACCGAAAAAAAAGGAAAAAGACACAAAAATGCATTGAATAAGAAAATGGGTAACTGAAGTAAGTAGAAAAAAAAGCAGAAAGGACAAGTACCAGAGTGAAGACAAGAAGCTTGGACAAAAGAGAGGTGTTTGGCATAATGCATAGTGGAAGAAACCCTGAAGTCCAAGTCAATGTTGCAAGCTTCAACTAGCTTTGGAGAAGGGTTTGGTTGAGAGTTGAGGAAGTGCAGTGCAATAACGATGATCAAAACTCAAAAGAGACACTGAATTCTCAATGGAAAGAAAAAAACTTCCTTTCCCATCATCACTCTTAGTCACCACTTCATTAGCTACTGTGATTGGTGTGGTGGTGTTGTTTTGCTTACTCATGGTTTGGACTGGACACCGGTCGGTTACGGTCGGATTCGAGCCCAAAAATCCCAATCTGACCAAAACCGAACTGGAGAATATATGGCCCATTTCCGTCCATTTATGACACGAGTTTGGGCAGGTATCGGTTTGGAAGGGTGACGGACAGTTTCGGGCGGTTTTTGATAATAAAAAATTGTGACAGATGTAGAAGAAATAAACATACAACTTTTAATAGATCTGAAACTTGAAACACAAAACAGAAGAAAAATAAAAATATATATATAACCAGATCTGAAACAGATCTTACCCAGAAGCTTCAAAATAGAAGAAAAAAAATTAAAAAATGTGGAAACTTGAAAAGGAGATTCAAAGGCAGATTGAATCAACACACAAGCCGATCTGAGATATTGGGTGGGAGGAGGATGATGTGCTCTGGATAATGGCCGTGGTGCTCTGGACGACGGCGCGCGCGTGGTGCTCTAGACGATGCTCAGTGCTATGGACGATGGCTACATGCCGAGCTCTTGACGACGACGAACAACAAGCAACCAAGACCCCATTGTATCAAATCCGTGCGAGAAAGATGCACTTAAGAGAGTGAGTGGAATATCGAGAATGGGAAACAAGGAAAGAGAAATAGAGATTAGAGAACATTTTAAAAGCTTTGAATGCTTTACCGCTGGAGTGCAATTTACAAAGTCTTTTTATCTTCCCAATGCCCTGTTGGTAGAGACTGAAGGGACAGGTGCGACTGCGGTGAAGTATAACGTGTGTTACACTTACTAGGCCATGAGACATCACACGAGCAAGCGCATACATCATGATATATGCATAAAGATTCAACTCTTTTCTAACACACAAAAGGATTCACTCTGGATGACTCACATGTGGCATTTCAGGAATATTTTTATTCTTATTCCTCGATAAAAAAATGTTAGTAACTAGCATTTTCAAATGTGCCCATGAATAACTAATTAAATTTAAAAAAATACATGTTTTTATTAAAATTTTAGGGTGAGGGATGATGCTCCAGTCCAAGGGATGGAAAACCTTCGGGCTCTATTAGCATTTACAAAGGGATTTACATTTACCTCACCTTAAGAAGACTAGTGGGGGCTTGAACGTGTAACATGTCAGATACGATACCCTGTCATGCTCCACTAGACCAACCCTTGAGATTAAATATTTAATATATTCAAAATTAATAAATTTAATTTTTTAATGAATTTTTTTTACAAAAAATTTAATTTATTTTTATTCGTTAATCAACGCTTAGTAAGGTTCATATATTTTTATATACATTAATTTAATAAAATCTTATTATATAAAGTTTATTTATTTTTATATACACTTACTTTTTATTCAAAATGAAAACTTCAAGTAAGAGTCTAAATTACAAAATATTTGAAATTAAAAATAAATTCAAAGAACATAAATTTTAAAGAAAAATTAATAAGGTCTGAAAATTAAAAAAATACACATTTAGAAATATATTTAATAATTATAATTATTATATATATTACACAAAATCTTTTTCCCCTACATTCAAATGTATATTTTAAATTTCTTACAAAAATAGAATGGATATTTTAAATTTTATAAATATACCTATTAACTATATATTCAAGATATAAATATTTAATAAACCTCTAATTTAATTTCATGTGTAACACCCCGATTTTTACTGTTCTTCAATAATATCATATATATATATATATATATATATATATATATATATATATATATATATATATATATATATATATCTTTTATATTTTTATCCGAGACATAGAAAATAATTTTTGGAAACGCAAAGTCATATTCATATTATACTTATTTTTATAAGGTTATGGCTAAATTTTGGGTTGAAAATTCCGACGGAACACGGTCTGTGTTTTCGCTGACAGTAAAATTTTACTGATCACAAAACATAATTTTGACTCGAGATCGAAATGGTTAGATTTTATATCCCATTTGAAATGATATTCGTTAGATTTAGGTTTTATTCGGGCGTAAAACCTAAATCGGGTAATCGACAGAGTCGAGAACAGATGTGTAGAGACAAAACCCGACATCGGATGATGAGACACCTTTCCACCTAGGGTGGTGAGTCATAGGGGTGACTCATGTAACACCCTTACCCGGGCATTACATTAATTAACCCTTTTTACTAATATTAACGTTATTAGAAGATATGTCGATTTCTTTCAGAATGTTTATATCTAATTAGTAATTCATTATTCAATAAAACTCACAACTTAAGACAATGGAATTAAAAGACCAACTTACATTCATAGAAAACATACATGATATTCACAATGATAACAAACACCTTCTTAGTGACAGGTGCATCGACAGAAGTTTTCTGAAACAAAACACTACATTGTACTAGAGTTTAAAGAGACAAAATAAAACAAGTGATTGACAAGATCCATCCAACATCACTACCCCAAAATAAAACTAGACTTCCTAAGCTGGTCAAGACAAATAGTGATACCCACTCGGGAGACCACTAAAGTCTCCCTCATTTCCAGAGGAAGTATTAGAAGAGGATACTTCCACTCCGGCTCCCTCGACAGGTGCATCATTATCATCATCATTACTCATAGGATGATACGGAGGTTCCTCCTCCATGAATTCTTCGGGGTCCTCCTCTATGGGTGAAGCTAGCACCACATTCAGAGGTGGTGGATCCAACACTAGCTGTCCCTGCTCAGCTAAAAGCTGTACTTAAAACCAGACTGCCGGAAGTGATATCTGGATGGTCTCCACGGTATGAATCCTCCTCTCTGGACCTCCCTCCCGTGTTCCTTCTATAGTGCAAACCGGGCCAGTGTACTCGGCCGTGTGATTCCCCGGATGAATCACCCAAGCCCCAAGGTTGTCGACATCCTCAAACATGATCGCCCGCACCCGGGAGTGCACGAGAGGCAGGACTGGGTCCATCTAGTCTCAACATAACAGGATACATACATATATACATGAAGGAAAATGAAAGGGTACGATACCAATATATGGATAATTATGACAACTATATGCACCTAAAACATACAAAACAACATATACAATTAACAAGATACCATTTTAAATAGTACATAGAAAGAGATAATTATTGCTTTTTGAAAACCATGGCACTTCAATAACTTCTATCGTAATCTTTGGAGACCCCAAATTCAAATTGTTTAAAATAAGCTGATCAGGACCAAAATTTTGCAATAAAAGGCACAACCTCCACTACACTGCCTAAAAATCCTGGCACAGTGTGCAAAGTGCTTGGATATCCATAGCATACTATCCAACTCAAGGTATAGTAATCAAGGCATATGGATTTCATTGTCCGTCAAGGCACTATGATACAACGTAGCATGATATACCATGCCCTTCAAGGTATTCACACAAAACAACTTTGGGCACGTCTGCCAAATGCATGAAAAACATTTTATTATCGCAGCTTTTCTTTGTGTATAATTCTTTCCTTGTCGAAGCTCAAAGGCTCAGGACCTCCATAATTTTTCAATGTATTAAAGTTTGTAAACTCGGGACATTTGAGTCCGAGTGTCCAATCGCAAGAGTCTTAAACCGATGCAACAGTTTTAGACATTGTGGTCGTTGAAAAATTAACTTTTCAACTTTACTTCTTTTACCACGTTTGTATAACGTATGGAGGACACACAATCCACACCAACGTATATAGGACACACAGTCCACAACAACATGACACGGATCATAGATCAATGTGTTTATTAACACTAGTAGCCAAACGTCTCGGTTACTATGTCCACTTTTCAACGTTATTTTTCGTTCAGTGAAAAACAAATCAAAAACCAAAATTTCCATAACTTATCCATGTTATTGGAATATTGTTTTCAGTAAAGTCTTTAGTAAAACTTTTTGAAATTCATTTTCAAAAATCACCTTGATAAAAAACAAATTCATTCTTTTTCAACCAAATCAGATTAACTTTCTTTTAAAAAGAATTTATTCTAATTTAAGAAATTAATTTTAGAAGTCCTTTTTTACTTGTTAAATTATTTCCAAAAATTCCACTCATCAAAAGAAAATATTGCCCCTTTTCATAAAATTTCTAATATTACAAAATAAATCTTAAATATGATTTTATCTTTCTTCTCTTTTAAATCAAAACTTATTTTCAAATAAAATTATTTATTTATAGTTTCCTCCACAATTTCTATTAAGACTTTTATTTTAAATTTATTTAACTGAGCTCTAACCCAAGGTTAGGCTTTCAATGCAACAACTTGAACAAATAAATCATTACGCTAACACATTTATATAATCATAAACTTTGTACAAATCAAGTAAACACATAATGCATATAGATCACATAAAAACTCATCATATTCATCAAAAAAAAAAAAAAAATCAATCATCATTAAGCGAACATAGGTATCATATAGTCATCATAATAATAATATCCCTCTAGCTTTCTTCCCTTACCACAAAGTAAAACGGTAAAGGATTCGATCTCAGTTTCGAAGCAACGAACTTGAGTTCTCGTTAAGATTGCAATTCTAATCCAAACAATTGTTTAACATAAGTTAAAGAATTTATAAATCACCCTTATTCTTCATGCATGCTTTCAGTTATGCTCTATAAAATAGGCTAGAAAATTTTAATTTCTACAAGCTTTTGGATTTAGACTCTTTAAGTATCAAATAGGTAAAATACAATTTAAAACTTGAAAAATAAAATTTCAAACCCTAGCCTTATCAACCATAGGTTTCGGCCTCCACAATAAATGGTGGAAAAATATGATTTTTCAGCAATCTAATTTCATGGATGTAAATACTATAGTGTTCTAAACATCCTTTTACTTTTAAAAAAAAAATTTGAACAAGCCTCATCAACTCATCAAGTGAGTTTCGGCCCCTCTAAAATACAAGGGTTAGGAACATTAAAATTTTTCAAAGTAAACATTACTTCACTCAAGCGAAGTTTGTAGTTTCATTAAACATGCATCCTTCCAATGATCAAAAGTTAGGCTTCACTAACTCAAATATTTTAGAGTTTTAGCCATAGAATCATAACAAGGAAGGAATACATATTGTTAACAATTACATAATTTGAAAATTACTTAAATCAAAGTCCTTAAGCCATGCATGTGGGATTTTCATCAATAACTCTCCTTTTTTCCCTCTTGGAGTTTTTGGCCACACCATGATCATAGGGAGGATAACTTTTTGAACACATGCAAGACATGAAAATGAAAGTGAAAAAGAGTAGGAGTTGATAGAAATCATTTTCATGTAAAAAGGATTTTTCTTCTAAGACCATGAGTTGGAACCATGAACATATAGCATAAATAATTAACATGCTTGTAGAATATTTTGCAAAACCATCAACCTTTCCTCCTTTAGGGTTTCGGCCACCCTTCAAAATAGGTCATGGGAAAGCCTTTTTCAACATGCAAGTGTTGATGAGGGTAATGAATATGAGTAGAACTTGAAAGAAGATGGTTTAAAAGAAAAAGGAATAATTGCAATAATTGCAAAAAAGGTCATTTTTTACAACAAAAAAAAAACCATAACTTTTTATGTATTCATCCAATTAACACCAAACCAATTTCTATGGTTTTGCCTTATCAAGGACTACAATCTTAACACACAAGAACATGAATTTCAGTGCAGCCACTAAAATTCTCAGAAATTGCATTTTAGTCCCTAAGGACTCTTAAAATCATATCTTTCAATATACACATCCAAATCAATTCAAACCAATTTCTATATTCTTGTATGATCATGCAACCCTCTTAAAAATTATTCAAACAATTTAAAACATCATGGAACCAATTAAACTCTTCATGGCCGAATGGATTTAGTTCATCATGTTAGGCATTTTTGTTTCACAAAACAATCAATCATTAACCAAGGTTCCAATTAAAGATCAATAACACCAAAACCACATATATCACAACCAACATATATCAAACCAAATCCTCCAAGAGGATCACACACATATGCAAATAAATATACAAATTTATACATAAGAATTACAAGACCACTTATACACTAATAAACCATCAACATATGTACCCTAAGGTAGGATGATGGTAATCTCCCCCATACCTTTGGTGATCACTTGAAACTCAAGTAAGAAGAGGATGATGTTCAGCTAGAGCTCAAGGTTTGAACCAAAAAAAACAAGCCATGAACCATCAACAAGAAAACAAGTTAAAAATGAAGAAAATCCATTTAACCCACTTGAGATCTAGGTTCGGCCATGTCAAGAAAAATAGGCTAGAGATCTCTAAATTTTTCAAACTCTTGGGTGATGAATATAGAAGTCATATTTTTTTAAAGCAAACTAGGCATGCAAAAGCACCACTGTAATGGCAGTCATCCCAACTAGGTTGGCACCAAAGTCACTACCAATCATCTGCAGCACACACCTAAAATTTATTAATAAGAAATGAAAAAATACAAAGAAACAGGGGGGGGGGGGGGTATAAACCAAACCCTTGGAGAAGTTACTTAAATCTAAAATTTGGCAAACCCCACCTATTACATAAAAAGGCATGCCTAATGAAACAAGGAATTGTATTCCACCAAGTATAGCATTTTGAAATAGTTCCAAAATTAGCTAACTTGTCTGCATAATGGTTACCCTCCCTATAAACATGGGAAATCTTAAAATTTACACTTAAAGACATTAAGACACAATTGTTCCATTTTGTTTTAAGCTTCCAAGGAACAATTTGTGGGTTTGAATAAGCTTGCACCACCATAGAGGAGTCACACTCCATCCAAAGCCTCTTCCAACCTTTCTCAACAGTCACATAGATGGCAGACATGGCTGCAAGGAGCTCAGCAGAGAAAGAATCAGTGATGCTAGAGTATTCTGTAAAACAAGCAAGGACAACCCCATTCTTATCTCTAAAAATAGTCCCCCCGCCAGCATGGCCAGGGGAGCCCTTAGTTGCCCCATCAGCATTGACTTTAATCCAGTTGCAATGGGGAGGATACCAGACCACTTGAATGATATTAAGAGCCTTCCTAGGGAGACCTGCAACTTCAAAAACTATGAGAATATGAAAATCATCAATGTAATTAGACATGGAGCTCCTAGACAGATTACCAGAAATAGCAATATTTACTTTTAGTTGACTAATGGCATTCTTCAAGGAGATTTCTTTGTTATCAAATTTCAACATGTTCCTTGTAGTCTAGATCATCCAGATAATGTTGATGATGGCAGCAATTAAAACATTAAGCACCTGAGGGCTCCATTGCCTGCTGCATAAATCTATGACTGAAAGAATACTACTATGGTCAATCTGCATATTGATAGAAGAGCTGAACCAAAACCACAGATTTCTAGCAAATTGATAGCTTAAAAACAAGTGATCTGCAGATTCTGCAGCTGAGTAACAAAGACTGAAAATAGACACTGAAGTACAACCCCTTTTCATCAACTGATCTTCTGTTGGCAGCTTCTGATGAATCAATCTCGAAGTTAAGAAAGATTTAGAAGGTTGAATTGTCTTTCTCCAAATAATATTTACCCAACTGCAATGATTATGAGCCAGGTTGAAGTGAAGGAAAGTAGATTTTAGAGAAAGCTCACCATTAGGGGAACCTTGCCAGACAAGAAAATCGGAACATTCAAATAGAGGAATATCAATTTGAGCTAGCTCATTTCTAATGCCAGGAAAATTGGTCAAAATCTCAACAGGGATTTACCAACTTCTATCATGAATAAAATCTCAAATTGAAGAAATAAGGGACTGATGCAAGTGAGATGGAATCTCCATATAATCAAATAATGGCTGTGAAAGCCATTTGTCAAGCCAGAAGTTCACTTTGATATTATTACCAATTTACCAAGAAGAGTTACTATGAACCAATTGAAGATTGATCTTAATTCCTGGCCAAATGGAAGATTTCACAAATCTAACTGCAGAATTAAACCATAGTTGGAACCTTTTTTTTGTAGAAAACAGCCCACTCAGCAGATGAGGCCATCATATCAAAAGAAAGCTTAAGTAAGGCAGCTTTGTTTAAGGATTTCAAAGATCTGAACCCTAAGCCTCCTTCCACTACTAGTTTGCTTATTTTTTTCCAAGTCACAGTGCAAATTTTCCTCACATTAGGGTCCCCAGACCAAACAAAATTTTTGATGCAAGAGTCCAAATACTTTACAAGAACAATAGGGCATTGATAAATTTGGAAGTTGTATAGCAGCATGATTTTTATGACAGACATCACAAGCTCAATTCTTCCCATGATGGAGAGCAAGCAACCCTTCCAAGAAGCCAATTTGGCAATGATCCTTTCAGCTATAGGCTTGAGATGGAATTTCTTTGGCTTAGCCTTGAAAATAGGCACTCCAAGGTATTTGAAAGGGAGAGATCAGCTGAAAAACCAAGTATGTTTGAAATTCTCACAGACTTGGATGAAGAAAAGTCACCAGAATAAAACTTACATTTGCTAGGATTCAAGAATTGCCCTGAAGCTTCTCCATTTTCTTCAAAAAGCTTCATCAAGGCTTCAAGACTTTTTTTTATCACCTTTACAAAAGATAAGCACATCATCAACATACACCAGATGACTCGGGCAGATCAGATTCTTAGGGCCAACAGCAGGTTTGACCTGACCAGAATTCACTAGATAGGAGATACCTCTACTTAGAACATCCTTAGCAAGGCAAAACAGTAAAGGGGAGAGGGGATCACCCGGCCTGACCCCCCTTTTACAAGTAAAATATCCTTCTAACTTTCCATTAATCAAAAGAGAAGGCTTGGCAGATTCCAAAACCACTTTGATCCAATTGCAAAAAATACTGTTAAAGCCAAAAGCCTGAAGGACAGAGATAAGAAATGACCAATCCAAGGTGTCAAAAGCCTTTCTAATGTCCAATTTCATAGCTACATTCCCACCAAAAGAGTTATAGTCCAGCAAATTAGATGCCTCTGAAGCAATGCAGATACAATCTTTTATATTTTTGCCTTGGACAAAACCTCTTTGCTGCTGAGACAGAATCTTTAGAGTAATTATGGCAAGCCTATCAGCTAGCCCCTTGGTAAAGATTTTGAACTGAAAGTTGGCTAGGGCAATAGGACTAAACTCCTCAATTTTATCAGCATTAGGAACTTTAGGAATTAGCACTACTACATTTGAATTCAGGTTAGGCATAAGCCACCCTTGGGAGAAGAATTAACTGACTGAATTACAGACATCCTTCCCAACTATGTCCCAAAAAGTTTGATAAAAGCAACCACCAAATCCATGTGGTTCAGGAGCACCCTCACTATTCATTGCAAAAACTACTTTCTTGATTTCCTCATTAGAAGGCTGACAGGTCAATAAATCATTGTCCAATGTTGTAACAGAAGCAGGAACAAGTCTACTGATTAGATAATTTTGAAGACAGTTATTTGGGACAACATATAGATTCTCAAAGTAGTTGATGGTATGCTGAGCAATTTCCCTAGGATCATCAATTATATCATTACCTTGCTTGAGAGCATTCATGGATTTAGAAGCTTGCCTCACCTTAGTTAGACTGTGAAAGAAGGTTGTGTTTCCATCACCTTCACAGATCCATTTTATCCTAGACTTTTCTCTCCACAATTCTTCTTCAACATTAAGAGCCTGAGCAAGTTCTGCTTGAGCCAAAACCACTTGCTCCAATAAATCATCATTGACAACATCTCTATCCATTTGCTGCTGAATATTGTCAAGAGCCAATTTTGCAGAATCTACTATAAGATGCACATTTCCAAAAAAAAACCAGCTTGTTCCATGATTTCAATTCAAGCTTTAGGGCTTTCAGTTTATGAGACAAAACATACATTGGACAACCAATGATAGACTTGCCCCAAACTTCTTTAAATAATCTAATCAAATCAGGGTGACCAATCCATATTTTGTGGAATTTGAAGGAAGATGGAAAAGTGTGAACCACCTTATTTCAGATCAAGAGCAAATGAAAGTTATCTGAGCAACTTCTCACAAAAGTGCAATAGGAAGTGGAGTTCCAAGAATCTAACCAATCACCATTACAAAGACTTCTATCAAGTCTTCTTTTAGTGAGGGAAGATCCTCTTCTCCTATTGCTCCAAGTATAAAAGGCTCCCCTAGTATCCAGGTGAACTAGATTGCAAGCATCTAAAAAAGATCTAAAATCATCACAAGCAGCATGACGAGGCAAAGCTGAGCTTCTAACCTCATGAGCTCCTAAAACACAGTTGAAGTCACCTAAGATGCACTAGGGACCCAGATTAGCAACTTGCAAGTTAGACAAATCCATCCACAAATTTCTTCTCAACAAATGAGAAGTGCTGGCATACACAGTAGAGACAAAGTAAGACTTTCCATCTTCACAAAAAGAAAAGGAAAAATGCTGGGAGGATAGATCTATAATAGAAGGGTTAAGGTGGATATGACATAACCCCCACAGATTAGGTAAAAGACTGTCCCTATCATTAAAGCAAAAAACTTTCAGATTTAAAAGGCTCCAAAAGGAGGGAGGAACATGAGAAATATCAATCCATGGCTCGAATAAGAAAACAAAATCTGGCTTGCAAGAAACACAGATTTGTAAAGGAAGTTCTAGTACTAGATTTGCCAAAACCTCAACAATTCCAATAAAATATCTTCATTAAGCATAAAGTCTAGGACCACCCCTATAAAGGGCTACATTTCTCTCAGCTCTAGTTGTCTCTGCAGCTTTCTGTCTAAGCTTCTTCTTCTTAGATCTTGAGACCACGGGAGTGAATTCTACCTGAGGATCAGATTTATGCATAACTGGCACATCCACCAGATATTTAGAAGGGTCGGCTTCATGAGAGGGAGGGGTTGGCTCCTCTAAATCATCATCATCATCCTGTTGACTCCATAGAGGACTAACAATTCTCATGTCTGCTAGCACATTATAATTATTGACGTTAAAGATAGGAGACACTGGAGTAGTACTTCTTCCCATAGCAATATTATCTCTACCAGTATTAGAATTGCTAGATTGAGAGTCAGCCACAATAGTATCATCAGAAGACTCATCAAGGTTCTGTCCTTGTCTAATATGAGACACATTAGCACCGGAGTTTTGGCCCTGTACAATTCCTTTTATAGGAGAATTAGCTTCTATAGATGGCTGGGTATGGTTGTTACATTCAGGAGATTGATTGCTTGTCTGATTATTAATAGGAGCATGAGTTAATCTGTCAGTCTCTGAAATTACTTCCACCACATAGGGAACTTCATTAGGAAGGAAATTCCCCCTACTTGCCTCTGGATCAACCTCTTCAACAATGACATCATCATTTTGCAAAGCAACTGTAGGGACATTCACAGGTGACACATCCCCATTCTGATCAATAGAAGTGCCATTTTTGTCAAGAACATTATTAACAAATTCCTGATCCTGACTGTTCTCTTTATTATGAATAGAATGATTGTTGTCAGGAATTTCAATAGCATGTTCCTTAGTAACTTTAGTAACATACATTTGGACCACTGAAGGGTTACCTTTTTTGGGAAGACACTGGTTCTTGGAAACCATATTAGCATCTTTCTTACTGCATCTTTCCAAAGAATGGCCAATGGTTTGACAGTACTCATAAAAGTTGGGAATGTTCTCATATTCGACTACCACATAGAATGAAAAACTTTCCTTTCCACCATTATCTCAGTATGGAAACTCGAGGAAAGATCCAGATCAACCAAGATTCTTGCATAATGGCCATATAACCACTGCCGAGTCATATCATCAGTAGAGATAGGAGTGCCAATCCCAACAACTATTTCAAAAAGAATTCTTGGACTCCAATATTCTTGAGGCAAATCATGGAGTCTTATCCAGCATTTAGAGTGTGTTTGCTTTTGGTTCTTTGGATTAAAATCAGCACACCATTGAGACAAATGGAGCAAACCTGGCTTTAGATTCCAAGTCCCTATAGGCCAAACACTTTGAAGATCCTCTTGAGATGAGAAACCGAATTCAAAATACCCCTTTACCAAGAGAAGTCATACGGAATTGACCTAATGGCTTCCAAAGGGCAGCTAACTTATCACGCAAGTCATTATATTTGATAGGCTTATCTCCTTTAAAAAGCAGATGACGTCCATGGAGATTCAGTTTACAAGCTTCTAAGCCTCTGTGATACTCTTCCTCTGATATCTTGATGGACACGGCATCACCTATTTTGCAAGGTTTTGGAAGTTGAGAAAAGGGAGATGTCAAGGGAATTGCTCAAAGCTTGAGCAAAGGATTTGTGCTGTATAGGAGAAGCATGGCGAGTAGGAGAAGAGGGAGGGTAGGTAAGGAACCCCCAAGGGACGATAGGAGGAGGAGCGGCAGCCATGTTCACCATGCAGAAGTCATATGAAGATCATAGAAATTGGAATCACATTAAAATGATTTTTCTATGATTTTCTAGACATTTTTGAAGTTCTAGATCTTAGAATTTGAAATTTGTGAAAACTTGAAATAGAAAGAAAAATTGTGAAGGAAAAGGAAGGTATGATCATGAATCACAAGAATCTACCTTTAGAATTTGAAGAAACCAACAAGAACTTAGACTTCCTTTGTAAATGAAGTGTAAGACTTAAGAGTTTTTGTGTCAAAGTGTAAGAAATGAGCAAAAATGGTTGAAATGAATGTCAAGTGAGTCTTATAGGGGAGGTGCTGCACGCATAATGAGGGAGTGAAGGGTAAAATGTTGTCATGCCAAATTTGTAGTTAAAATGAAGGATTTAGGGTAATTTAGGTATTACACACTTAAGTCATCATTACATGCATTTAATGCGTGATGACTAACCCCTATGACTAACCCCCATGAGTCATCACAAATGACTCATTGTCCTCATCCGTCCGGCGTCTGGTTTTGTCTTTGTACATCCATCATCGATTCCCTCGATCCCCGATCGTCGAGTATTCACCCGAATAATGTATAATAACCTATTTATTTTGAAAATTTTAAAAATAACCACTATGGTTGGAAATAAAATAAAAATCTAAACGGTTTCGTTCTCCGGTCAAAATTAGGTTTTCTGACAGTAAAATCTTACTGACAGTGAAAACGCAGACGGTGTTTCGTCTGTGTTTTAAACCTAAATTTTTTCCGTAAGCTTCAACCATAAGGTAGAGTATAATTATGATTTTATTTTATTAAAAATCATTTTCTAGATCTAATATAAAAATTACAAACAATTAAAATTCTACCGATAATTGAAAAACAATAAAAACAGTAAAAACAGCAAAACGGTAAAAACAATAAAAATGGGGTGTTACACAAAGAGTCAAGTCAAGTGATTATGGGAATCTTCGAGTCATGTTCATGGAGTTGTATTGCATATGGTATGCATGATTGACATGATTAAAAGCTCGAGATGTGAATGTTTTGACTGTTGAGTTATTCTTTTAATTATACGTGATTTGGAACAATTTTTGCATATTTTAAAGGGGTTGTCATGTTTATAATTTTTGCTGGTACCATGGTTGATTTTCTGGTTACCGCGTCGGCTGAGAACAACACTATTTTGCAAACATTTTTATTAAATTGTTTTTATTCACTGGGATTATAAATCTCATTAAAAGTGTTGTTTTCAGAGCATGAAGACGTCACTGCTGGGACTGAGGAGGCTTGAAGACTTAGTACTTGATTTTATATATTTATTATATTTGGTTAGTATTATGTTCAATAAGGAGCCATTTGTGGCTAGAACCATACTTTTTTATTTTTATCGTTGGGTTATTTTTAGTAGACACTCGAGTTTTGAGGTAATTAATTTTATTTATGTAAGGATTATCTTACTAATGGGTATTTTAAAATTATTGAGGTATTTTCATATTTCAGATATATATAATTTGTGGAAATTTTATTGGAGTTTTATGCCTTATTAAATGTGTTGAAGAATTTTATTACATTTTTGTTGGGTTACTAATGTAACGAAGGACGTTATATTTATGGGGTCAGAGCAGTTCAATCCTAAATTGGACTGTGGTATGGGGCTGTTTCTAAAATCAAAACATAGGTGCATAGCACTGCTGTTAGAGTTATAAAGACTGCATGCTATTCTTTTTTATGTTGGGCCTGGCCAACCTAATATTTGATTGGAGGTGTGCAGATTTATGACGACTAACAGGCAAGGGTGTTGGTTTTGTTAGAGACAAAAATATTTTTTAAATTTGTTATGTGTGAGAAACTTTGGAATTGATTAATGTTTGATTTTTTTGTTTATTCTTGCGAAGGATAACCATGTTACATCCACTTCCTGTTTAAATTGTTTTTTGTTGTATATGACTTGTCATATGTTGTTGATTTTAATTAATTATTGATTATGATTGAAAACTTACCTGGGATTGTTAATTTGTTGTTACGAAAAATAATTTTGTTGACTATAATTCATGTCTTTATAGTACATGTAAATCAAAAGGGGGATTAGTATAATTTTCTATCTAGCAAACAAGTTAACTGCATAAGTATGTGAGGTATTGTGTGCATTTATTTTATTAATAAATGCGTAATACATTCTTCTGTGCATAGGAATATGAACAACACGTGTTTCTTGTTGGTTTAGGCTAGGAAATGGACGAGTTAAAAGTTGGTGGTAAATTCTTTTAGAGTCTGCCTAAGAGGGGCAAATTTTAGATCAAGAGTTGCAACTTTCGTATTAAGGGAATTATACACTATCTACTGGTGGTCTAGTGTTGTTAAGAATATGACCATTGTTCCTAAGGAGGGGAGTCATAGAGAAAAGATTTTAAGAGGGCACATAATGATAGGATTATCGTATAACTAGGGGTAACTAAGATGTATCGGGTTTACAATTAACCTTTATGCTTTTGGTGTTCAATCCAGTGACTAGATACTTATGTGTTCATACTTGTACCTGACTTCTTGTGCTTCTTTGACTTTTTGGTGGTGGTAACATGATATTGTGATTTGTGTTACATGTTTTTCCATGATTAATTGACTTCTTGATGAGTAACTTGACTTTCTATGCCTTATGTTTTGTCCAAGAATCATTGATAAGTGTTTATAATTGATTATGAGTGTTTATGTATGTATGCGAAGTATGAACCTCTCTAGCTTGTTGTGTGATTCTAGATTTCTATGACTGATTGTATGGTGGTTTTGAATATATTCTGGTTCCTCATTAGGATAACTTGCTAAAGATGAACCGTTTAAAATTATGGAGTAATTGTGTGATTTTGAAACATGCACTTTAAAAAGAAGCTCGATAACAATATCATGTTTTTGTGGTTGTACTGGAATCGAATCTGCTTGATTTTTTTAAAAATAGCAACATGAGCTTTTAACATGATGCCTCTTGGGAATTGTTTATAAAGTAGTGCGTGCTGAAATTTTATGAGTGGAGTTCAAAACTTACATGAATTTTCTATACTAATTGACAATGATTTTTATTAAAATAAAAATATGGTAATACACTTATATGTGTAGGTTTTATGCCCATTTAATTTTGTAGCATTCTGAATTCATTTGCATTGTCAAAAAAAAAAAATCAAGACTTTATATAGATAAAAGGAAATTTGTAAATATTTTGATTATATATAAAAAATTGTTTTTGAATTCAATTTTTTTTAATGTCTTGATATATAGATTGGTACTCTAAAATATTTTCGGAGTTGCATTGTACAAGTTGATATTTTTTATTCAAATTTATGAGCATTAAAACAAAGTTAAGATCTTATTAATGTTACATCTTGTCCCTTCTATCACCTTTTGAGGTAATTTCATTGGGTTTGATTACGAGGAAAATTTGTTACCATCAAAATATGCTTTTACTATAATTTTCGAGAATGGATTATACGCCTCTGGTTGCGTGCGAATGTATTAGTTTCTCATAGACTGAGCATATTTAGTTGGTAAGAGTATGCACGAAATATACTAGGAATTAATTAATATTAAAGTCAAATCAAAGGAGTATCTTGCTATAATGTGTTCATTGTTAGTGTACATGTAAAAGTTCCCTATTTTACTTTGAGTATTCATATTCTTTTTAAACTATTGCCGAGAATCTCGTGTTTTGGTGTTGTATATTTTTTTTTAATATAAGTAGCATGCTAGAGCATCACAATGAAGAAGGTCATCCCAACTAGGTTGGCACCACCCAAATCAACAATCATTTGCTGCATGCTACGCTTTTATTGATGAATCAAAATAGATCAATGAACAAAAGAAGCATGGGGGGACATAAAGCCAAAACCCATGAAAGAAAGAAGAATTAAGAAAACCTGTAACTAGGTAGACCTAGCCTATTTCGACAAAATCCATCCTTAATAAAATGGGGGATTGTGTCCCGCCAACTAAAACCAGGGTTATGAATTCCAAAATTTGCAAGTTTGTCTGCACACACATTGCCTTCCCTATATGTGTGAGTGACTTGGAAGGAAAAGTCTTTGACTATGTGCAAGCAGTTTTTCCATCTGGTCAGCAGCCTCCACGGTACAATTTTCAGGTTCTTGAAAGTAGAAACCACAAGCATTGAGTCTGTCTCTAACCAAAGGTTCCTCCAGCCTCTAGAGTTGGCAATTTCTATGGCAAGAATGGCACCAGAAAGTTCAGTAAACAAGGAAGAAGCATGTCCTAAGCTGTGAGAAAAGCAACCAAGAGCAGCTGAGTAGTGGCCTCTAAAGATACCTCCACAAGCTGAAACTCCCGGGTAGCCATGAGCAGCCCCATCAATATCGTACTTAGTCCAATTGCATGGTGGAGACAACCAGACCACTTCTTTAATTCTAGGAGCCCTGCGAGCATGGCCATCAATCCTGAAGTTTTTAAGGATGACAAACTCTTCCATTGAGTTGAACATTGTGCCAGTGGACAAGTTGCCCGAAAGTGAGACAGCAGATATAACCATTGTTTTAGCATAGGCTAGACTAATGTTTTTGTGCATGAATCGACACTGATTCCTAGCAAACCAGATCACCCATATGGCATTGATGATGGCAGCCATGATCACATCATTCAGTTGAGGACTATAGCAATGGTGAGGGAAAGTAAATAGAGACTCAAAAGAGGAGGTATCTGTAGCTGAGGATAGTGCAGACCCCAACCAGTGCCACATTGACTGGGCAAAGCAGCAAGACAGAAAAAGATGGGAAGCTGATTCTTCCTCTAGACCACATAGGCTACACATGGAAGCCATTGGAATGCCTCTTCTTCTAATATTGTCATCAGTTGGCATTTTGTGATGAAAAAGTCTCCAAACCAAGAAAGATCTAGTAGGAGGAATAAACTTGGACCATAGCTGTTTGAACTCAGGAACCAAGTTTCTAGCAGGGTTCAGGAACAGGAAAGCATATTTGAGAGTGAGCATTCCATTTGTTGAACTGTTCCATACCAGTCTGTCTTCACAAGGTTCCACCGGGATCTGAATTTGAAGAATACTGTCCACCACATCTGGGAAGTGGTGCTGCAGACAATCAGGAATGCTCCAAGCTCCATCCACCATGAAGTCTTTAACCAGGGCAAGCAGGGAAGGGTGCCAATGATCCGGAATATCCATCTTAGAGACCAAGGGATCATCCAGCCATTTATCTGTCCAGAAATGAATAGATTTTCCATTACCAATTAACCAAGAGGAGTTCTCTAAAGCAACAGAATACCACTTCCTTAAAGCCGGCCAAATAGATGTGCTGACATGGTGACCAAATGGCTTAAAGTTATTGAGAAACCTGACTCTAAGAAATCTGGCCCATTGATCAGCAGAGTTGATCAAATCCCAACTCATTTTCAGCATAGAAGCTTCATTAATTGCTCTGAAAGACCTGATGCCCAGGCCACCCTCAGAAACAGGTGTGCAAACTGAATTCCAAGACACAGTAACATGCTTCCTTTTGTGAATATCCCCTGACCAAACAAAGTTTCTGACCCAACAATCCAATTTCTTAAGCAGTGAAATAGGCCACATGTATATGTGAAAACTGTAAACTAGCATACCTTGAATAACAGAATTAACTAGTTGCACTCTACCCATGATTGAGAGAAGGGAGCCTTTCCAAGAGGAAAGCTTGCATTTGATTCTGTCTAGAATGGGTTGGAGGTGGGAAGCTTTTGGTTTGCCCTTGAACAGAGGGACCCCAAGGTAGTGGAAGGGTAGAGAGCCTGCTGAAAATCCAAGGAAAGAGCTCATCTCAGCTATCCTTCTTGGAGACATTGACCTTGCAAAAAATTTACACTTATCCAGACTCAGAATCTACCCTGAATCCTGACCATAATCCTCAAGCAGCTGCATAATGGTTTTAATATTAGCTTTTGTGCCCTTGCAGAAGACCATAATGTCGTCTGCATAGAGAATGTGGCTAGGAGTCACAAAGCCTCTTGGGCTGGACATGGGGAGCAATCTGCCAGATTCAACGAGCTTAGTGATTCCCCTACTTAGGACATCTTCAGCAAGGCAAAACAGGAGGGGGGAGAGGGGGTCACCTTGCCTCACCCCTCTTTTGCAAGTGAAAAAACCAATAGAGTTACCATTTACTGAGATAGACAGATGAGCCGAATGAAGGATGGCATTAATCCAAGAGTAGAACTTGTGGTCAAACCCAAAAGCATATAGAACCTTCAAGAGGAAACCCCAATCAAGGGTGTCAAAAGCCTTTTTAATGTCTAACTTCAAAGCCATGTTCCCTCCAAAGCTTCTGTTGCTTAGCATGTTGGTAGCCGGATGCTATGCAAACACAATCAGCAATGTGTCTTCCCTTAATGAATCCGCGCTGTTCAGTAGAAACTACTTTCGGCATGATTATTGCAAGTCTGTGAGCCAGAACCTTGGTAATAACTTTGAACTAGAAGTTGGCAAGGGCAATTGACCTGTAGTTTTCTATTCTGTCAGCACCTTCAAACTTTGGAATCAGAACCAATCTATTGGAGTTGAGATTTGGGTAAATCCATCCCTCCTTGAAGAACTGAACTACAGAATTATGAACATCATGATCAATGATATCCTAATAAGAATGGAAAAAACTCCCACCAAAGCCATCTGGGCCAGGAGCACTGTGTTTATCAAGAGAGAAAACAACATCCTTGACCTCCTCCATGGTGGGAATGTTTGTTAGCATGATATTGTCTTGAGAAGATACTAAAGAGGGGATGACTGATTCAATTAGGCCATTGTCTGCACAAGAGTTGCTGGAGGCATATAGCTTTGTGTAAAATTCTAGAACATGACTTTCTATGTCAGATTGCCTATCCAGAATAGAATTACCCACCTGGAGAATAGACATTTGCTTTGTAGAGTTTCGAATCCTGGTGACCTTATGAAAGAAGGCTGTGTTTCTGTCACCTTCTACATACCAGCTCATTCTGGATTTTTCCTTCCAAAAGGCTTCTTGATAAGAAAGAGTAATTGAATTGTTTGCATGTTTTATTTCTTTTTTTGACTTTCGTCTGCTATTGTATTTCTAGATCTTGACTTGTGCATACTTGTTTAAATCCATGATATTATTTGTATGTTACCTTAGAGATTGCACTATATAGATCCTAGTGTGGTTTTGGTATCAGGTCATCAGTTGGGTCTATTGTAACATTTTTTTTATCTTGATTAGGGGTGAAGTGATTTTCGAGGACGAAATTTCTTAAAGGAGAGGAGAAATGTAACATCTCACAAATTAGCTACTAGTTAATTTTATAGGAAATGGGTTATTAGAATTATTATATTTAAATTTAGAAGTGGTTAAAATCTCATATGTGACTTTAAAGAAATTAAATAGATAATTTTGAGTGTTTTAGGCCCAATTTCGTAGAATACACTTCCTATGACCCGACACCTAACTTCAGATGGATATTTAGTACACAAAACTAGCTTATTTAGATTCTAGGTCTAAATAAGAAATGTATCTCTGTCTCTTAGATTTCCATAGACACCTAATTCGTTCAAATTGGATTCTTGTAGCTTAAGTTATGACCAAATTCGTACACGTTGTTCAGGTTCCAACGCCAGAACCGTTTTTTAACTTCTATCCCAGTTTTTATTATTTAAATGTACGTTTCAGATTTCATGGTCATAATGAAGGTTATATATATTTCTTTTAGTTTCCAACGATATAAAGTTCATAATTTTTGGATATCTATAACTCAATATATGTGTAAAATACAACGATGTGTTCTGAGTAAGCGGGCTTGACGCGTTTTTACACGTTTTAGACTTTTGGGGGACTTTATAGATAGAATCGTAACACTCTTAGGGTGCGTTTTTGAACCCTAATTACACCTAGAAACTCATAAATGGCTAATAAGAGAAGAAATTCAAGGATTAAGAAGAGAGAGTTGTGGAAGAGGGAGTCTAGGAAGAGGAAGATGAGGATAACTCTTGGTAAACGTTAGGATTCGCCATAGGAAACGCTTAGAGCTATTTGGAGGTCTTCAAGAGGTGAGTAAAAGCAACCTTTTCTCAACCTTCCATGGTGCAAACGATTTGGGGAAACTGAGTTTTTAATTTAAATTATGATTTTTGGAGAGTTTTGAATGCAAGAACCAATAGTTGATCAAATCCTATTTTCTGTATTGGGGTTTTTGTATAAAAATGAAATTAATATTAAATTAAGTGATTATTACTATGAATTATGTGATTATATATGAAACTGGTACGAGTTTATGGTTGATAGATGTGTCTTTATATGTTATTAATGTGACCGTGTTGTTGTCACATGCTCTGATGTGTTATATGAAGTTACAGTGCTGCCTCAACATGACATTATATCATTGATAGCGATACATGGAGTCTGAGAACCCATTTAGAGGTCATATGGGATGACATATTGCGCTATGCATGAGTTGGTCATCACCTTCCGGGAAGGGATGACGGTATACATTCTATTAGGGGAATAGGATGAGAGATGTCACCACCTAGGATGTGATATAAAATTACTGAAAATATCCACATCTGGGATGGGATATGAGATACCTCCATCTGGGATGAGGAAGTTAGTGGGATGCCATTGCATGGATATGAGCTCATAGACCTTAGTGGATCTGGGATTCACACCGGTTCTGGGAACCAAAGAGTCAAGTCAAGTGATTCTGGGAATCACCGAGTCGTGTTCATGGAGTTGTAATGCATATGGTATGCATGATTGACATGATTAAAAGCTTGAGATTTGAATGTTTTGACTACTGAGTTATTCTTTTAATTATATGTGGTTTGGAACCATTTTTGCATATTTTAAAGGGATTATCATGTTTATAATTCTTGCGGGTACCATGGTTGATTTTCCAGTTACCGCATCGGCTGAAAACAACACTATTTTGCAAAATTTTTTAATAAATTGTTTTTATTCACTGGGATTATAAATCTCATTAAAAGTGTTGTTTTCAGAGCAAGAAGACGTCACTTTTGAGACTGATGATGCTTGAAGACTCAGTACTTGATTTTATATATTTATTATATTTGGTTAGTATTATGTTTAATAAGGAGCCATTTGTGGCTAGAACCATAATTTTTTTATTTTTATCGTTTGGTTATTTTTACTTTGTGGAAATTTTATTGGAGTTTTATGCCTTATTAAATGTTTTGAAGAATTTTATTACATTTTTGTTGGGTTACTAATGTAACGAAGGACCCATTCTTGGTTTGACTAGCCTCAATTCCACCTTGTTGATGATCCTTATGGTTTCTCTTGGCTTATTCCACCACGAGCCAATCTCCATATAGGTCATTCACTTGTCTCGAAACTCCTTCATTTCCTACAGAGAACGACATAATCACCTCAACAAGGCTGTTCTTGGTACCTTCCACTAGAATCTTGCTTGGCACGAAATTACCCTGATCGACACTTTGTTTCTAGGGAAAATTCGTAGCAACATGACAATAGATCCCACAGGTCTTGCATGTCAAGTTTAAACCTTCATATTCTACATTGAACCATTTGTCCTGAAACCAAACTCTCCCCACCACAGGTTGATCAAGTTTGATTTCAACACAAACTTGTGCAAACCATGAGACCCTTCAATAGTTCTATAGTCCACCATGATAGGCTTACCCACAGCTGAAGCCATTGTGAGAATGAGGTTATCATTGTAGTATTCCATTCCTAGACATGGAAACCTAAACCACACCATAGTACTATCAATCTTAACATCAGACGAAATGAAGTCAGGAGATCAAGGACGACAACATGGTAATAGTCGAATAACATCCAAGGACCATTACTGATCACCTTGTCTCTATCTTCAACAACATCAAACTTAACCATAAAAAATCCAAAAGTGATGGCCACTATGCCTCTGCTCCTCCAGTCAACATGAAAGCTGCATATGTCACCTTCCTATCCTGTCTACAGTGCATGGTATCGAAGATCTTCTCCAACTCCTGAATCCCCCACTCTGCCCTCTTGGGATCATAGTCACCTCGGAACTGTGGTGGCTTCCCTTTTAGGATGTTAGCCATCCATGCATCCTCTGCCTCTGTAGCTCTCCGCTGGTTCTGCTGCTCCTGCTGCTCTCTAGTCATCTGCAGCAACTGAGCATTCTACTGTGTCTGTTGTTGCATAGCAGTAGTGAACGCGCTGTCGCGCACGCCCCAAAAAGCGAGCGGTTTGTAAAAATATGTAGATAGGGAGCGACAACTCAAGTATCGTCTCACAAGGACTCTTGGGTTGCTATTATCAGAAAAGTCAGATTTTGGGGGGTTTTGGATTTGAATTTAAACAAAGAAAACAAAGCAGAAAATAATGCAAACTAAGAATTATCAAATAGCTAAGAAACGATTAACCTACTGTTCTCGGTTTCCCACTATCATTGGTTCATATAAATACAAGCCCTAAGCGGATTCTACTCTCTTTTCGATTGTAACATCAGTTAACAAGCGAAACCAATGCTACGAGATATATGTTCCTATTCCCGAATTAAGCAAACGGGGAGAAGCACTCATGAACTAAGCGAACATGATTGAACACACACGAATTAAGCAAACGCGATTAAGTATAGGAACACACAATCATCGAAATAAATCAACACCTATTCTATACGATTATGAATTAAGCAAACAGAACATATAAAACAAGTATTGAAAGAGAATAGCATAAAGTTCAGAATTTACAAAACCTCAAGTGACGGCGGAACCCGATTACAATAGATTAATCAAGGGAGACTAGCTCTCCATTACAAACATAATCCTAACCTAATTTCACACTATAAAAATAAAAGAAGAAGAGAAGAAAAGATAAACTACTAATGACTAAAACTGACTAACTCTCCAATCTGCCAAAGAACAACAATTTATATCTGTGTGTCCTGCGCTAGATCGCGAGGCGAACACAGCCTCGCGCCGCGAATTTCTGCAACATTTGGTCTTCTCGCGAGGCGAAGTACGGCTCGCGTGGCGAGGAATGGAAAAGCCATGGCTTCTGGTCTTCAGTCTCGCGAGGCGAGGAATGGATTCGCGGGGCGACATAGAGAGGTTTGCAATTCCTGGAACAGTCACCTTCAGGTTCGCGAGGCGAGTGCACTCTCGCGGGGCGAAGAACTCCAGAATTATTTCTTTTTATTACCTGCAAACAAGGATTAACAGTAAGTACTTTATTCGACTATAAATCAACTAAATTAACCTAAAAATACTTAAACGACTCAAAATGCTGCTTAAAGACAATCATGTCTAATTTGGGCGAAAATGAGATAAAATTAGCACAAAACCACGGTCATAATAGTCATAAAACTAGATGAGCCAGCGGCTGATCAAAATACCCCAAAATTAAACTTTGCTTGTCCCCAAGAAAACTAAAACTCAAAAATCAAAAAGACTCAAGACATGGCAAAACATGGCAAGCTTAAAAGATTTAATCAACTTAGCACAGATTTCAAGCAATTCAACAAAATAATTTTCCTTCAATGTCCCCCCCCCCCTTCAAACAAAGCAATCCCTACAATCATTTATTCTAAACAATTGAGAATTTCATCATTCAAACAATCATTAATCTAAGCAAGGGATCCAAGTTACACACAAGAGAGAAATCACCAAATTCATACAACTGCCTTCCTCACAAGGGCATTTAGTGTTTCACTCATCGCTCAATTTGTCTAGGTTATCAACATTTCACTCAATTTCACTTTTAAGAGCACTTCCCATGAATTTGATTTACATCTCAAAATGGTTCCCACGGAAAACATGCATGCAACATTAAAAGGTCTTTTATGGTTGTAATGGGGCCTAGCTAAGGGTAGGATTTACAAGGTACTAGGCTGAAGTCCCTAGGAACTAAGAGAGCATGAGCGTTTGATACATTGAACTTCCACTCAGATTCCTTTTTTCATTTTTCTTTATGCTTTGGGTGACTACAACCTTTTATTCTAATACTTTTATTTTTATCATTTTTACACTTTTATTTTTTTCTTTTTTTTTCTTTGACATTTTTGTTCTTTTTATATTTTTTTTTTATATTTTTTTTTCTTAGGCTCCAACCTTTTTATTATATTTTTTTTCTTTTCAATCCCAAACAACACATTACACCTTGTAGCCACCCCAAACTTAGTTTCTTGCAACCATTCTCTTTGCTAAGCATCCATGCTCTCCTAATCCTAAGATTAGGTTAACATGGATTTCCAGATTTTGGCATATAACATAAGGTTATCAAGAATTAACAGGCTAATTAGGCTCAAAGGGGCTAACTAAGGAACATGCATAAGGGATGGTTATTTTTAGGCCAAGTAGTTATTTACAAAGAAAATGCCTAAATCATTTGAATCAAACACATAAACATGCAAACCATAAAGAGATTCAAGCAAATTCAGGAAAGTGCAACTTAAAAGTGATTTCACACAGTTAAAAACATGCTGGAGGCTCAAATCCTCACCTGAACATTTTTGCAAATTGTTTGACAAAGATTCTATCCCTAGTGTGTGCTTCCTATCACCCCAAACTTATCATTAATCATGCCATCACAACAAAATATCTCAAAGTTAAGTTTTCAATCACATGGGGATCACTTTTCAAAAAAAAAATTTCAACCTAGGGGGAAAATCATCAACAATATCATGCAATCCATCTATGCAAATTCAATTAAAATCCAATCAAGCTTGCCGACACAAGACTCAACACACATACTCCCGATCTTCTCAAATTATTCAGGAGCTAAAAGAAAACAAAAGAAAAATAAAGCAAGCATAATTAAAAAGGAAAGGATTCAGAGAATACTCATGAAGGCGGTTCCCCCAGGATCCCACTGTCTGTGATACAGTGGCCACAGAATGCTCAAAATACGAAATGATCCTCCCGGATCCCATGGCCTACAGCATAAGTATGAGAGCGGGCGCCTGATAATCATGGTACCTCCGCCAAGTGCGGCGGACTTCTCAATCCCTATCAAGTCACAATTGACCTCTTTCTCAACTTTGTCCATAAAGTCCTCCCAATAAAAGTGGGGTTCAGCCTCTTGGACTGGCCATGGTGAAAAATCCAAAGGCTTGAACTCCATTGCTGGTTGTTCCACGGGGGGAGGTGGCAAACAGGTAGCTGGGGTCTCCGGTGTTGCTTCAACTTCTGCACGTTCTTCATTCCTCTCCAAGTAAGCATACTTCAAATTCCCAGGAAGTGGCTTGAGCTCTAAGGAGGGTGGCTGCTCAATGGATGGTACATTTGGAGTAGCTATGATGTCAAGAACTTCGGCTGAACAAACAGCTTCACTCTCACTATCGCCCTGCAAAGTTGAATCAAGAAACTTAGCACAAACAGCACACGAGTTAGTGTCAGTACATGAAGTACATGAATACATATCATCAAAGCCAGAAACAAATGGAAAATCAGAATCAGAAAAGGCTCGAATGTCTGGAAATGCAGCACAAAGTTACATCAACAGAAGTATCATTATCAAATAGGAAATTATCCATAGCAGTACTAAGATTCATAACCAGACAAATTCAGCAAAAGTTTTTTTTTTAATTTTATTTCCTGTCAATAACAACAAGAGTCCCCGACAACGGCGCCAATTTTTGAACGCGCTGTCGCGCACGCGCCAAAAAGCTAGCGGTTTGTAAAAATATGTAGATAGGGAGCGACAACTCGAGTATCGTCTCACAAGGACTCTTGGGTTGCTATTATCAGAAAAGTCAGATTTTGGGGGGTTTTGGATTTAAATTAAAACAAAGAAAACAAAGCAGAAAATAATGCAAACTAAGAATTATCAAATAGCTAAGAAACGATTAACCTACTGTTCTCGGTTTCCCACTATCATTGGTTCATATAAATCCAAGCCCTAAGCGGATTCTACTCTCTTTTCGATTTTAACATCAGTTAACAAGCGAAACCAATGCAACGAGATATATGTTCCTATTCCCGAATTAAGCAAACGGGGTGAAGCACTCATGAACTAAGCGAACATGATTGAACACACGTGAATTAAGCAAACGCGATTAAGTATAGGAACACACAATCATCGAAATAAATCAACACCTATTCTATACGATTCTGAATTAAGCAAACAGAACATATAAAACAAGTATTGAAAGAGAATAGCATAAAGTTCAGAATTTACAAAACCTCAAGTGACGGCGGAACCCGATTACAATAGATTAATCAAGGGAGACTAGCTCTCCATTACAAACATAAACCTAACCTAATTTCACACTATAAAAAGAAAAGAAGAAGAGAAGAGAAGATAAACTACTACTGACTAAAACTGACTAACTCTCCAATCTGCCAAAGAACAACAATTTAAATATGTGAGTTCTGTGCTAGCTCGCGAGGCGAACACTGCCTCGCGCCGCGAATTTCTGCAACGTTTGGTCTTCTCACGAGGAGAAGTACGTCTCGCGTGGCGAGGAATGGAAAAGTCATGGCTTCTGGTCTTCAGTCTCGCGAGCCGAGGAATGGATTCGCGGGGCGACACAGAGAGGTTTGCAATTCCTGGAACAGTCACCTTCAGGTTCGCGAGGCGAGTGCACTCTCGCGGGGCGAAGAACTCCAAAATTATTTCTTTTTATTACCTGCAAACAAGGATTAACGGTAAGTACTTTATTCGACTATAAATCAACTAAATTATCCTTAAAATTCTTAAACGACTCAAAATGCTGCTTAAAGACAATCAAGTCTAATTTGGGCGAAAATGAGATAAAATTAGAACAAAACCACGGTCATACTAGTCATAAAACTAGATGAACCAGCGGCTGATCAAAATACCCCAAACTTAAACTTTGCTTGTCCCCAAGCAAACTAAAACTCAAAAATCAAAAAGACTCAAGATATGGCAAAACATGGCAAGCTTAAAAGATTTAATCAACTTTGCACAGATTTCAAGCAATTCAACAAAATAATTTTCCTTCAATGTGCCCCCCTTTCAAACAAAGCAATCCCCACAATCATTTATTCTAAACAATTGAGAATTTCATCATTCAAACAATCATTAATCTAAGCAAGGGATCCAAGTTACACACAAGAGGGAGGTCGCCAAATTCAAATAACTGCCTTCCTCACAAGGGCATTTAGTGTTTCACTCATCGCTCAATTTGTCTAGGTTATCAACATTTCACTCAATTTCACTTTTAAGAGCACTTCCCATGAATTTGATTTTCATCTCAAAATGGTTCCCACGGAAAACATGCATGCAACATCAAAAGGTCTTTTATGGTTGTAATGGGGCCTGGCTAAGGGTAGGATTTACAAAGGTACTAAGCTGAAGTCCCTAGGAACTAAGAGAGCATGAGCATTTGATACATTGAACTTCCACTCAGATTCCTTTTTTCATTTTTCTTTATGCTTTGGGTGACTACAGCCTTTTATTCTAATACTTTTATTTTTATCATTTTTACACTTTTATTTTTTTATTTTATTTTTCTTTGACATTTTTGTTCTTTTTTTATTTTTTTCTTTTTCTTTTTTTTCTTAGGCTCCAACCTTTTATTATATTTTTTTTTTCTTTTCAATTCCAAACAACACATTACACCTTGTAGCCACCCCAAACTTAGTTTCTTGCAACCATTCTCTTTGCTAAGCATCCATGCTCTCCTAATCCTAAGATCGGGTTAACGTGGATTTCCAGATTTTGGCTTATAACATAAGGTTATCAAGAATTAACAGGCTAATTAGGCTCAAAGGGGCTAACTAAGGAACATGCATACGGGATGGTTATTTTTAGGCCAAGTAGTTATTTACAAAGAAAATGCCTAACTCATTTGAAGCAAACACATAAACATGCAAACCATAAAGAGATTCAAGCAAATTCAGGAAAGTGCAACTTAAAAGTGATTTCAAACAGTTAAAAACATGCTGGAGGCTCAAATCCTCACCTGGACTTTTTTGCAAATTGTTTGACAGAGATTCTATCCCTAGTGTGTGCTTCCTATCACCCCAAACTTATCATAAATCATGCCATCACAACAAAATATCTCAAAGTTCAGTTTTCAATCACATGGGGATCACTTTTCAAAAAAAAAAAATTTCAACCTAGGGGAAAAAATCATCAACAATATCATGCAATCCATCTATGCAAATTCAATTAAAATCCAATCAAGCTTGCCGACACAAGACTCAACACACATACTCCCGATCTTCTCAAATTATTCAGGAGCTAAAAGAAAACAAAAGAAAAATAAAGCAAGCATAATTAAAAAGGAAAGGGTTCAGAGAAAACTCATGAAGGCGGTTCCCCCAGGATCCCACTGTCTGTGATACAGTGGCCACGGAATGCTCAAAATACGAAATGATCCTCCCGGATCCCATGGCCTACAGCATAAGTATGAGAGCGGGCGCCTGATAATCATGGTACCTCCGCCAAGTGCGGCGGACTTCTCACCCCCTATCAGGTCACAATTGACCTCTTTCTCAAATTTGTCCATAAAGTCCTCCCAATAAAAGTGGGGTTCAGCCTCTTGGACTGTTCATGATGAAAAATCCAAAGGCTTGAACTCCATTGCTGGTTGTTCCACGGGGGGAGGTGGCAAACAGATAGGTGGGGTCTCCGGTGTTGCTTCAAATTCTGCACGTTCTTCATTCCTCTCCAAGTAAGCATACTTCAAATTCCCAGGAAGTGGCTTGAGCTCTAAGGAAGGTGGTTGCTCAATGGATGGTACATTTGGAGTAGCCATGATGTCAAGAACTTCGACTGAACAGACAGCTTCACTCTCACTATCGCCCTGCACAGTTGAATCAAGAAACTCAGCACAAACAGCACACGGGTTAGTGTCAGTACAGGAAGTACATGAATAAATATCATCAAAGCCAGAAACAAATGGAAAATCAGAATCAGAAAAGGCTCGAATGTCTGGAAATGCAGCACAAAGTTCATCAACAGAAGTATCATTATCAAACAGGAAATTATCCATAGCAGTACTAAGATTCATAACCAGACAAATTCAGCAAAATGTTTTTTTTTAATTTTATTTTCTGTCAATAACAACAAGAGTCCCCGACAACGACTCCAATTTTTGAAAGCGTTGTCGCGCACGCGCCAAAAATCGAGCGGTTTGTAAAAATATGTAGATAGGGAGCGACAACTCGAGTATCATCTCAAAAGGACTCTTGGGTTGCTATTATCAGAAAAGTCAGATTTTGGGGGGTTTTGGATTTGAATTTAAACAAAGAAAACAAAGCAGAAAATAATGCAAACTAAGAATTATCAACTAGCTAAGAAACGATTAAACTACTGTTCTCGGTTTCCCACTATCATTGGTTCATATAAATCCAAGCCCTAAACGGATTCTACTCTCTTTTCGATTGTAACATCAGTTAACAAGCGAAACCAATGCTACGAGATATATGTTCCTATTCCCGAATTAAGCAAATGGGGTGAAGCACTCATGAACTAAGCGAACATGATTGAACACACGCGAATTAAGCAAATGCGATTAAGTATAGGAACACACAATCATCGAAATAAATCAACACCTATTCTATACAATTTTGAATTAAGTAAACAGAACATATAAAACAAGTATTGAAAGAGAATAGCATAAAGTTCATAATTTACAAAACCTCAAGTGACGGCGGAACCCGATTACAATAGATTAATCAAGGGAGACTAGCTCTCCATTACAAACATAGACCTAACCTAATTTCACACTATACAAAGAAAAGAAGATGAGAAGAGAAGATAAACTACTATTGACTAAAACTGACTAACTCTCCAATCTGCCAAAGAACAACAATTTATATCTGTGAGTTCTGCGCTAGCTCGCGAGGCGAACACTGCCTCGCGCCACGAATTTCTGCAACGTTTGGTCTTCTCGCGAGGCGAAGTACGGCTCGCGTGGCGAGGAATGGAAAAGTCATGGCTTCTGGTCTTCAGTCTCGCGAGGCGAGGAATGGATTCGCTGGGCGACACAGAGAGGTTTGCAATTCCTGGAACAATCACCTTCAGGTTCGAGAGGCGAGTGCACTCTCGCGGGGCGAAGAACTCCAAAATTATTTCTTTTTATTACCTGCAAACAAGGATTAACAGTAAGTACTTTGTTCGACTATAAATCAACTAAATTAACCTAAAAATACTTAAACGACTCAAAATGCTGCTTAAAGACAATCAAGTCTAATTTGGGCGAAAATGAGATAAAATTAGCACAAAACCTCGGTCATACTAGTCATAAAACTAGATTAGCCAGCGGCTGATCAAAATACCCCAAACTTAAACTTTGCTTGTCCCCAAGCAAACTAAATCTCAAAAATCAAAAAGACTCAAGACATGGCAAAACATGGCAAGCTTAAAAGATTTAATCAACTTTGCACAGATTTCAAGCAATTCAACAAAATAATTTTCCTTCAATGTCCCCCCCTTTCAAACAAAGCAATCCCCACAATCATTTATTCTAAACAATTGACAATTTCATCATTCAAACAATCATTAATCTAAGCAAGGGATCCAAGTTACACACAAGAGGGAGATCGGAAAATTCAAACAACTGCCTTCCTCACAAGGGCATTTAGTGTTTCACTCATCGCTCAATTTGTCTAGGTTATCAACATTTCACTCAATTTCACTTTTAAGAGAACTTCCCATGAATTTGATTTTCATCTCAAAATGGTTCCCACGGAAAACATGCATGCAACATCAAAAGGTCTTTTATGGTTGTAATGGGGCCTGGCTAAGGGTAGGATTTACAAAGGTACTAGGCTGAAGTCCCTAGGAACTAAGAGAGCATGAGCATTTGATACATTGAACTTTCACTCAAATTCCTTTTTTCATTTTTCTTTATGCTTTGGGTGACCACAGCCTTTTATTCTAATACTTTTATTTTTATCATTTTTACACTTTTCTTTTTTTTCTTTTTTTTTTTTTTGACTTTTTTGTTCTTTTTTTATTTTCTTTTTCTTTTTCTTTTTTTTTCTTAGGCTCCAACCTTTTTATTATATTTTTTTTTCTTTTCAATCCCAAACAACACATTACACCTTGTAGCCACCCCAAACTTAGTTTCTTGCAACCATTCTCTTTGCTAAGCATCCATGCTCTCCTAATCCTAAGATCGGGTTAACATGTATTTCCAGATTTTGGCTTATAACATAAGGTTATCAAGAATTAACAGGCTAATTAGGCTCAAAGGGGCTAACTAAGGAACATGCATAAGGGATGGTTATTTTTAGGTCAAGTAGTTATTTACAAAGAAAATGCCTAAATCATTTGAAGCAAACCCATAAACATGCAAACCATAAAGAGATTCAAGCAAATTCAGGAAAGTGCAACTTAAAAGTGATTTCACACAGTTAAAAACATGCTGGAGGCTCAAATCCTCACCTGGACATTTTTGCAAATTGTTTGACAAAGATTCTATCCCTAGTGTGTGCTTCCTATCACCCCAAACTTATCATTAATCATGCCATCACAACAAAATATCTCAAAGTTATGTTTTCAATCACATGGGGATCACTTTTCAAAAAAAAAATTTCAACCTAGGGGGAAAATCATCAACAATATCATGCAATCCATTTATGCAAATTCAATTAAAATCCAATCAAGCTTGCCGACACAAGACTCAACACACATACTCCCGATCTTCTCAAATTACTCAGGAGCTAAAAGAAAACAAAACAAAAATAAAGCAAGCATAATTAAAAAGGAAAGGTTTCAGAGAATACTCATGAAGGCGGTTCCCCCAGGATCCCACTGTCTGTGATACAGTGGCCACAGAATGCTCAAAATACGAAATGATCCTCCCGGATCCCATGGCCTACAGCATAAGTATGAGAGCGGGCGCCTGATAATCATGGTACCTCCGCCAAGTGCGGCGGACTTCTCACCCCCTATCAGGTCACAATTGACCTCTTTCTCAACTTTGTCCATAAAGTCCTCCCAATAAAAGTGGGGTTCAGCCTCTTGGACTGGCCATGGTGAAAAATCCAAAGGCTTGAACTCCAATGCTGGTTGTTCCACGGGGGGAGGTGGCAAACAGGTAGCTGGGGTCTCCGGTGTTGCTTCAACTTCTGCACGTTCTTCATTCCTCTCCAAGTAAGCATACTTCAAATTCCCAGGAAGTGGCTTGAGCTCTAAGGAGGGTGGCTGCTCAATGGATGGTACATTTGGCGTAGCCATGATGTCAAGAACTTCGGCTGAACTGACAGCTTCACTCTCACTATCGCCCTGCAAAGTTGAATGAAGAAACTCAGCACAAACAGCACACGGGTTAGTGTCAGTATAGGAAGTACATGAATAAATATCATCAAAGCCAGAAACAAATGGAAAATCAAAATCAGAAAAGGCTCGAATGTCTGGAAATGCAGCACAAAGTTCATCAACAGAAGTATCATTATCAAATAGGAAATTATCCATAGCAGTACTAAGATTCATAACCAGACAAATTCAGCAAAATGTTTTTTTTTTAATTTTATTTTCTGTCAATAACAACAAGAGTCCCCGACAACGGTGCCAATTTTTGAACGCGCTGTCGCGCACGCGCCAAAAAGCGAGCGGTTTGTAAAAATACGTAGATAGGGAGCGACAACTCGAGGATCGTCTCACAAGGACTCTTGGGTTGCTATTATCAGAAATGTCAGATTTTGGGGGGTTTTGGATTTGAATTTAAACAAAGAAAACAAAGCATAAAATAATGCAAACTAAGAATTATCAACTAGCTGAGAAACGATTAACCTACTGTTCTCGGTTTCCCACTATCATTGGTTCATATAAATCCAATCCCTAAGCGGATTCTACTCTCTTTTCGATTGTAAAATCAGTTAACAAGCGAAACCAATGCTACGAGATATATGTTCCTATTCCCGAATTAAGCAAACGGGATGAAGCACTCATGAACTAAGCGAACATGATTGAACACACGCGAATTAAGCAAACGCGATTAAGTATAGGAACACACAATCATCGAAATAAATCAACACCTATTCTATACGATTCTGAATTAAGCAAACAGAACATATAAAACAAGTATTGAAAGAGAATAGCATAAAGTTCAGAATTTACAAAACCTCAAGTGACGGCATTACAATAGATTAATCAAGGGAGACTAGCTCTCCATTACAAACATAAACCTAACCTAATTTCACATTATAAAAAGAAAAGAAGAAGATAAGAGAAGATAAACTACTACTGACTAAAACTGACTAACTCTCCAATCTTCCAAAGAACAACAATATATATCTGTGAGTTCTGTGCTAGCTCGCGAGGCGAACACTGCCTCGCGCCGCGAATTTCTGCAACGTTTGGTCTTCTCGCGAGGCGAAGTACGGCTCGCGTGGTGAGGAATGGAAAAGTCATGGCTTCTGGTCTTCAGTCTCGCGAGGAGAGGAATGGATTCGCGGGGTGACACAGAGAGGTTTGCAATTCCTGGAACAATCACCTTCAGGTTCGCGAGGCGAGTGCACTCTCGCGCGGCGAAGAACTCCAGAATTATTTCTTTTTATTACCTGCAAACAAGGATTAACAGTAAGTACTTTATTCGACTATAAATCAACTAAATTAACCTAAAAATACTTAAACGACTCAAAATGCTGCTTAAAGACAATCAAGTCTAATTTGGGCGAAAATGAGATAAAATTAGCACAAAACCACGGTCATACTAGTCATAAAACTAGATGAGCCAGCGGCTGATCAAGTAGCAGGCTCCCTGATAGTCTGGAGAGTCTCAAATGACTCTCCTCACCAACTGCTCCTCCTCCTGTATGAGAAGCCTCTCCGTTGCCACCTCTTCAACTCTATATGTGGATCTATCACCACCTTGTCCCCATCGTTCTCTACCTCTACCACGAGCCATGGTCCTGTTAAAGAAATCATTAGCTCACATTTATATGACATATAATATTACATAGAACTGGTATATAAATACTATATGCCACACAAATGTTAATTATTGCATCCGGACTCACTACCCAACTTCTAAGCATAGTCGTTATCCGATGTGGATTCAACTAAAATGGCTAGTACACCCTAACCTCACAGTCTGAACATAATCAAATTGCTCTGATACCACCAAATGAGACACCTCGATGTCCCATTAAAGAACAACCTAACGAACTAATAACTTAATCGCAATATTAGCGTTAAGCATATAAAACATAAAATCATAAATATTAAAACTTTAAACATAGAGAACGAAAACATAGCCATCACACATAAATATACATATACATAAAGGTATTGGGTACTGTATAGCGTACCACACCAGAGTAGGGTTCCAAAAGTACAAACTCACAAAATAACTGAAGAAACAACAACCCACAAAAAGACGCACTGACCACAAACTCTCTACTCAACTACTCGGGTCCACTGCTCGTCCTCCAGCATCTAACTCATAACGAGTTTCATCTAGTTCCTCAGTAACTGGCTCCTCCATAGGGTCTTCTCATATTAATCACAAAAAAACATATACATAAAGAAATAGGGAGATAAGAAACATGCTATCATCATAGGTGGAAAAGGTTACATAACATATATACAATAGTAGCACACGACATCAATCACCTAATAAATACATATAAATATAACAATCATCCTCAAAATTCATTATATTCCTCTACCCTTCACGCTCATGCAACTGATCTTGTATACTGACTTGGTCACCACCTAATCCTGTCACACATCCCTCATCTGATTAGGGATATAAGTCAATCGTCCAAGCCCACAAACATTGGTGCACGCCTTAGTTCCTGCTAGGGTGTCCATTCCTTGAATGAAACTTTATCCCCATCACGGTGGAGAATAGTCGCACTTGCTCAGCAAGGACTATAAGAGTATAACGGTAGTCTTCTTCGAGCCTCATCGCCAGCAGGGCACTCACCCATGACTCTGCTATCATGGTAGTCTTCCTCGAACCTCATCGTCCGCAAGGCACTCACCCGGGACTTCGGTATCCGTAATCGGATACTCTGACCTCGTTAGTCACATACACACGACTGTGAACAACATTATACAAACTATATATTTGTCTCACCGACTCGTATCGGGTCATAACCTAGTGCCCCAACCTTCCATCATCATCTCATCTAATATCTCAAGTCTCATCTTATCATCAATCTCATCATCGATAAAAATATTAATTAATAAATTAGGTTAGGTACGACTAAGTCACATATCATACTCTCCCCAACATGCATCACTTTAAGATATCATATATCATCACCTAGATGCCAACTAAGCATATCATTGCAGATAAAACATATTATCACTCAATACATATTGTCAACCATAAACAAAATAAAATAAAAATAAAAATAAAATAATCATAATAAAATCATAATAATAAAATAATAATAATTGTAGAATAATCAAATAAACATGTTAATCCAAACAGCACACAACAAGTAGCTCAAATACGATAAAATCAGACAACCTCAAATATCATAAAATTAACCTAACGACAATAAACCTATAATTTCCATATCATCATTGGTACCCCTAAGTAGTCGCCAATGTGATACTGATATTGTCAATTATTCGCCCACTTGTAGGGTTTAGGTCGCCCTATGCCATTACTATAAAATATGCTACTTAGCCATTTCCGACGATAGGAGGCTTCTTTCTCCCATCAGAAGTGTCGTAGGCTAGCTTTAAAGCAACGAAACGGACTCACTCCAATACTCCTCAAATCTGCCACGTGAGGTTCTTCCACCTCCAGGGCTCCAAAAATTCACCTGAATACATATTCATTAGCACGTGTTACGTGTATCCCAAATATGAAAGCATAATTGAAAACCGATAGACAGATAGAAAGATAACTTCAATATCATCGCCAACGTTATTTCGGCATAATAAGGACATAGGCTTACCTTAGCCTAATCAAGAAAAGAAAGATAGGATGATGAAGTAGATGTTGCAAGGATCACAACAGTATAATCAGTTTCCCAATAGGACGAACGGATTGATCGAAAACTCCTCCAGAATTTGTTCTCCCCCTCACATCCTCTCCTCTCTCTCTCTCTCTCTCTCTCTATGTTTTCTGATTCTGTAACCTTCTGCCAGCTTCTCCATGAAATGACTCAAGTTTACCTCTTTAAAATATATATTTTTTAATACTTGGCAGTCAGCGACCCAGCACTAGCACTCAGTACTGCAGGGGCTGCACCACCATCCTCCATGAGTCACTGCGTGACACGTGTCCACCACATCCAGTGCTCAGCGTCGAGGACAAGCGCTCAGTGCCCCATTGATGACAACCAAATGGCAAGGTTGCCTTGTTGAAGATCTTATGGTTGAATTTTATCAAGTGATTTTCATAAACTAGTTTGTAATCAAAATAAAGTGAAGAAAGAAATAAAATGGAAGAGAAAAAAGGTGATGATGGTGCCACAAACATGGAAGTTTGATATGCCTAGGAAGTTCGCCACAAGAATCTTGGATTCTTGATAAGAATAATTTGGCTCAACTAAGAACCCAAGAGACAATTCTTTCACAAAATGGAATTTGATCCAAAATGAACATCCAAGTTACATTTCAAAGTGTTAGGGCGCAATACATATAGCCATGGCTACCCAAATCTGAATTACATTGTATTCCACCACATTCCATAACCCCCAACTAATAATTCACTTAATTCCAACAACTAATGACTCACTAAACCCTTCTTTAACGCAGCCACATAAAGGTGACTTATTACCCTCTCTCTCTATCATTATGTAGCAGCCACACTTAGTTCTCAACTTAAAAGTGTAACCACCACACAATTAACTAAAAACATAAAAGATTACTAATTCAAAATGGAGTTACTTTTGGCATGCAAACCAAAAAGATTCCTCCCAACTAACCTATGTAATTTCATGCTCAACATGAAATTAAACGAGCTTGACCCAATGGAAACACTAACAAACTTGAATCCACTCAAATAACCCATTACTAGATGGAGAAATTGAATTCTTCTCACTAAGAGCATGAATTTCTCCATTACTCATATATATAGAGAGGGGAACTCCTGTGCTGACAAATTAGCTAATTTTGGAGTGTCTTCTAATTGTTTCACTTCGTGGGATTTAAGTACTCGTTTTATTAGGGATGATTTTAATCGCAATAGATTGGGGCTTCCAAATTTCAGATTTTGTTAATTCTTTTCATGGGTACTGGCTTAAGTCCCCCCATGCATTTGTATTCTTTTTTCCTTATTATTAATATTTTATGGTGTGCTGCATATGATTGGTAGAATCCGGAGTGCCAACCTAGTTAGGATGCCTTTTTCTATTGTGATGCCTCTGCATGCCATTTTGCTTTAAAAAAAAAGAGTTGAATGAGATAAGTCACCAACTTGGGCTCCATTCCATTTGGTCTTGATCTTGGGCTTGCTTCTATCAAAATAGCCACCATGTGATTAAGAGTTTGTTGGACTTTATTGGTTCTAACTCTTCTCATAGGCTGACCAAGTCCATGTAGTGCTTCTTGGTCCACGCAACTTATTTGGCTAATATCATCCCCTCCTTCCTTAAGTAAATTCGACCTCGAATTTGGTTCTTTATCACCTACATCAAAAGGAAACAATTCAGCCACATTGAAAATTGCACTAACACCATACTTATTGACCTTGACCAACACTTGTAATAGCCCATCTTCTCTAGGTTGCAGTTTGGATTTCCTCCATGAAGGAAACCTCTCATTATTCACGTGCACCCAATCCCAATCTCCGGGATCAAACACATATCTAAAGAATTCTTCACATGTAACAAATATGTTAGGAAATTTCCAATCATGCACATATATCATCTTAAGATTTTTAAATTCAAACAATTGAGTGCCAAAGGTAGTAAGCAAATTATTCCTTCTTGAAATTGCATCTACTACAATATTTACCTTTCTTTGACAATGGTACATAACATATGAAATTTTATCATGCCATTTCAAAGGCATCAACTCGTTTTCAAAAGTGGAATACCCAAGCATAGCCTCATTGCGCTTCTCACCAAAAGTAGATATTGGTGGTTCATCTAAAATGTTCCTCACAACCACATTGGTTGTGTCAAAGTTAAGTTCAAGAGATTTTTCAAGAAAAGGTAAAACATGAATGGGTGCTTGAGTGAGCTTTTGGGAACTCATGCAAGTTCTCAAACCATGGGGTGCTTCCTTTGGGATTAAATCTATAAATTCCTGTAAAATATTTTCAACACCACTTGGCAAAGAGAGATCATTAGAAGCTTTAGCAATTTTAAAAAAATTCCTTACAATAAAGTATGCATTGGGTCTGACCTGAAATCAAAGCCCACTTCTCCTCATTTTTTGTTGCCAAAGAACTCTCTTTATGCTCTCTATTTTTCTCTTGCTCATCACTCTTCTTTTCTCTCTCTTTTTCTTCATCCTTTTGATCATCACTTTTCTTTTAACTCTCTTTTTCTTTTTCCTCTTGAATTTTTCTTTCTCTCAAATTAGAAGAGGCTTCCATATGTTTCTTTTCATGAGCACTAGCCACGGCCTCCTTAGAGGTTGAAGTGTTGACCTCCTTCTTAGATTTATTGTGAAGAACTCTATGGTAGTGGTATGGAAGAAATCTTCTCCTCATGATTTTTCTCATCTCTTCCCAAGTATCAAAAGGATCCTCTCCATGTCTCCTCCTCTCTTTTTTTAATTGGTCCCAACATACGAGGGCGTATTCTTTGAACTCAAGGGTGACTACTTCCACCTTCTTTCTTTCATTGCAAGAATTACAATCAAAGACTTGCTCCAACTTCATCTCCCATTCTAAGTAATCTTCAGGATCATTCTTCCCAATAAAGGGAGGAACTTTGATTTTAACCCCTTCAATTCTTTGGTCACCATCACGCCTCCTGCCTCTTCTTCCTCCTCTTCTAGGCCTTCCTCTTTCCTCTATTTGCCTTGTAAGGTTTTGTGTTTGAGTAGCCATCCTAGCATGTAGAGTTGCGAACGTTGGAGAAAGTGGTGGACTATCTTCTTGGGCTGCCATCACTTGAACATACAATATCAAAAGATAACAAGAAATTATAAAAATTCCTCACCACTCTCCCTCATTTGTGCACACAAATGTATTATACTCAATTGGATTTTTCCACACAAGATGTAATTTTTCACTCTTGCCTTTATCCACTATATTGTCCTCCTTTAGGTCTTAGATGAGTCAAACACAAACTACTCAAAAATTCCAAACCTCATGTAACAAAAACCACAAAAACTTATCAAAACAAAGTAAACAAACGGAAAGGCTAGAAAAGGAAAAGCTTTGGAAATAAAGAACAAGGGAAGAATCAAAAAATTTCAAGAAATAAAAACTCAAGAGCTCTCTGTGAATAGATTCATGAATAGATTCACACTTTTCTGCTCTCTGAATCGATTCACACCTACTTGTGAATAGATTCACAATTTTTTTGTTATCTTTTTTTTCGAATTTTTTTTCTTTTCTTTTGAGAAGTAAGGAGATAATTCACACAATAATCCCCTTCAAGCATAATCAAAGTGATAATAATTTTTTTTTGGGTAGAAAAGAGTAAAGGTAGAAGATGAAGAACAAAACTCAAAAATTCAACCAAAGCCTAAGCTCTGATACCACTTGATGACAACCAAATGGTGAGGTTGCCTTGTTGAAGATCTTATGGTTGAATTTTATCAAGTGATTTTCATAAACTAGTTTGTAATCAAAATAAAGTGAAGAAATAAATAAAACGGAAGAGAAAAGAGGTGATGATGGCGCCACAAACATGGAAGTTTGATAAGCCTAAGAAGTTCGTCACAAGAATATATGTATGGCGCCACAAACATAGTTGAAAATACCAGATCTTGAACAAAAGATGCCCCGACCTTTCTCTCTTCACTATCCTCTAGTACATTTGTCCAAAAGCTGCAAAATCACCAGCAATATCTTAGCATTGGGTTCAATGAAAGAATTTTCATAAAACCTTATTGTTATCTCTATTTTAAAACCAGAATACAACCATTACAATTAAGTTAGTAAAAATTTATATGTAGGATCCACATCATACCACCATATGCCAAAGATTGGGGAAGATCTCCTTTCGTCTATTTCAAATTGAATGCAGAATACTGATAATTAAGCAATGAATAAACTGCAAGTGATATATCTTATAGATCCATAGATAACTTGGAAACGTACTATGAAATACAATAATTTTGAAATTAAGGTAACGCCATCAACTATACAATTTCCATATATAATAAGAGGCGTTTTTATTTGATGATAAGAACAATGAATGAGTTACAATGATAATAAATTCAAATAGACTAATTCACTTATAAGATTAGTTTATGTTAGTGAATTAGCTATATTTCAACATTTATAACATTTCATGGAACAGGCAACTAGCAAAGACATCAAAGGCAAAAATAGTTGGGTTTTAAGCACATTCTTTTAAATGCTTTGCACTTTGAACTTTAAATTTCTCAAGTTTGATCTTTTTTTTAATACCAACTAACCATCATTATGGTTTACAAATTGAAAAAAGGATCATACCTTTTTCCATTAGAAATGTCTGAGGCATTTTTCATGGAATCTTCATTAGACATGTTGCGGATAGATGGTAACAAAAGTGAATCAGGTTTTGGCTCATGTATGCTTCCAGTTCCCCAGGCAGCAAGTTTCTTGCCAAACATGTCTGAATTACCAGCCCAGATCCTGGACTTCTCAGCACTCCAAGTCTCCTATAGATCAATATATCAACATATTGAATTGAGTTTGCAAGAATCTAATGCTCCAAAAGCCAAAATTGAACTACGTTAAATTAAGAAAACAACAATTCCAAGATTAGCAACAGATACCTTTCTTGAGCTTGAATCTTGGTCCATTTTGTCCTCCCTTACTTTATCACACACAGGACAAACCTGATATTGGAACATTGAACCAGTTTGTTAGAATTCAAATTTCAACTATAACTTAATTACTTGCATAAAATGTTTACATATGTCCTAATTCGTTTTTCCTTTGTTTTTAACTATAATGGTAGCTGAATCACTTGATCATTATCTTTCGATTTAAAATTAGTGCTCCATATCAAGAACATAGATAAATTTCTATTTAGTTCCACATAAAACTGCATTTAAGCAGGGAACTGTCTTTTATAAATTATAACACAGTCATTGGACAGTTTACCAATCAATCAAGAAAAGTAGGGAAAGGAAACAAAGTCTAACAAAAATGTAAACATGTTAGCAATAATAACTTATGATAAACATAAACTTTTAAATTTCAGAAAGGCCATACCTGATAACATTTATAGGATTCCAACGCTTCCAAACAATAGCAGAGCACAGAAGCTTTGATCTCAAAAGAACAGGAAGGACATTGAAAAACAGATTTCGCATCATCTTCCTCATCACTGTAATTAAACATTGAATATGTTCAGATCCGTGACCGGAGCCGCTGCATGAGCCGTCGCCGAATTCGCCTCCGTCGTTGCCAACTCTTCCTAAACCCCCAGATATACGATGCTGGTTGTCGTGGTGGTGAGCGGATGGTCAGAGGGGCACTGTCCCCGATGACCCAAGATCCACCGCCAGAAACGCTAGCGCTGCGGTAGCCACTGGGGGCTGCCCAGATATGAGGTTGCAGTGGTTGGTGAAGGTTGAGGTTGCTGGGTTCATAAATGGAGATAGAAGGAAAGAGATATGGGCAGAAAAGGAAGTCCAAAAAATGGGTCAGTTTCTTAACCTAATGGGCCAAGCCTAGGTCAACATGAATGGTTATAAAAGAAATTATTTTGTAAACTTAGTGGGTCAAACCTAGCTCAGGGTAATAACAAAATGGGTTTTAAAAAAACATAAGGTTGGCCCAAATTCACAGCTGCACAATGGGCCTACTTCAGGAATTAAAGAAACATTTCATTCAGACATCCTTCTCACTACTCTTTCTACATCATTCCACCATTCCTTTCTTTGTCTCTATTCTCTTCCAGTAATAGAACCTTTTTTACAACTGTTAATGGCAAAGAATGTGGAAATTCTTGCTATTGACATCTACTTCCCTTCCACTTGTGTTCATCATGAAGCACCGGATGTTCATGATGGTTCCAGTAAAGGGAAATATACCATTGGACTTGGACAAGATGGCATGGCATTTTGTACCAAGGTAAAAGATGTCATCTCCATGAGTTTGACTGTAGTTACTTCCCTTCTTGAGAAGTATTGGATTGATCCAAAACAAAATGGTTGTCTGGAAGTAGGTAGTGAGACTAACAGACAAAAGTAAATCCATCCAGACATTCCTGATGCATAATTTTGAGAAACATGGAAATACTGATATTGAGGGTGCTAATGCATGCTATGGAGGAACTGCTTTTCTGTTCAATTGTGTCAATTGGCTGGAGAGCAATTCATGGGAAAGACTCTATGGACTTGTTGTCTGCACTGATAGTGCAATCTATGCCGAAGGACCTGCTCAATCTTTTGATTTGTCCACATCCACTATAAAGTTAAGGAATGCACTTGGTTTATGTATGATTTTTCCCTCACAAACATGCACGCTGCAGATCAATAATGGAGTAGAGAACATAAGGCTAGGAGGTCATACCTCAAAGGTAGTGAAAGTTGAGATTATCACAGAAAATAATCATGACAAGAGGAAAGATGGAGGGGGTATAACAAGAGCAGCACAAGACATTGGGATAGTCCATAATAACTGCACTACCCCCTCAATTTCTACATTTGTTCCACCTAGATCAAATAAGAAGAAATGAGGGGGGTTGTGCTGCTATTATGGACTATCCCAATGTCTTGTGCTACTCTTGTTATACCCCTTCCATCTTTCCTCTTGTCATGATTCTTTCTTGTGATAATCTCAACTTTCACTACCTTTAAGGTATGACCTCCTAGCCTTAATTTCTCTACTTCATTCTTGATCTGCAGCGTGCATGTTTGTGAGAGGAAAATATACAAAAACAAGTACATTCCTCAGCTTTATAGTGGATGTGCACAAATCAAATGATTGAGCATGTCCTTCGGCATAGATTGCACTGTCAATGCAGACAACAAGTCCATAGCGTCTTTTCCAAGAAATGCACTCCAGCCAATTGACACAATTGAATAGAGAAGCAGTTCCTCCATAGCATGCATTAGCACCCTCAATATCAGTATTTCCTTGTATCTCAAAATTATGCATCAGGAATGTCTGGATGGATTTACTTTTGTCTGTTAGTCTTACTACCTATTTCCAGACAACCAATTTGTTTTGGATCAATCCCATACTTCTCAAGAAGGGAAGTAACTACAGTCAAACTCATGGAGATGACATCTTTTACCTTGGTATAGAATGCCATGCCATCTTGTCCAAGTCAAATGATATATTTCCCTTTATTGGCACCATCATGAGCCTCTAGTGCTTCATGCTGAATGCAAGTGGGAGGGCAGTAGATGTCAATAGCAAGAATTCCCATATTCTTTGCCATTAACAGTTGTAAAAATGGTTTTATAGTTGGAAGAGAAGAGAGACAAAGAAAGCACGGTGGAAGGATGCAGAAAGAGTGGTGAGAAGGATATCTGATTGAAATCTTTCTTTAATTCCTGAAGTAGGCCCATTGAGAAGCTATGACTTTGGGCTCACCTTCTGTTGTTTTAAAACCCATTTTGTTCTTACCCTGAGCAGGGTTTGACCCACTAAGTTTAAAAAATAATTTCTCTTATCTCCATTCATATTGACCTGGGCTTGGCCCATTAGGTTAAGAAACTAACCCATTTTTTGGATTTACTTTTTTGCCCCTATCTCCTTCCTTCTATCTCCATTTCTGAACCCAGCAACCTCAACCTTCACCAACGGCGGCAACCTCATATCTGGACAGCCCCTAGTGGCTACCGCGGCACCGGTGTTTTCGGTGCTGGATCTTCGGTCATCGACGACGGTGCCCTTCTGACCATCCGCCCATCTCCATGATAACCGGCAGCATATTTCTGGAGGTTCAGGCGGAGTTGGCAAGGGCACAGGAGATTTTGGTGGCGTCTCAGGGAGCGGCCCCGACTGTGGATCTTAAGGTGGCTTAAGTGGTTTCGGAGTCCTGGGTCGTGGAAGCTTTGTGGCTATTCAAAAAATCCCGAACTCCACGATCATGGAGCACTTTGTAAATTGACATGGATCTAGCAATTTAGGCGGAGGCTCATGCGGGTGCGGCGTCTCTTGCAGCAGCTTCGACGGTAGATCATGCGAAGGCTCAGGTGGATCTGGGGGCAACGGCACCGACGGATTTGATGGTGGCGGTTTGGTCGGCGTTGGTGAGAACCCAAGCTCAGTCCCCGTAGCTTCGTCTTCCACCTCTATTTCCTCTACATACTTAACCTGCAGCTTCTCCAACTCTTGGTCATTACCGATTTCTGTTTTCACCTCTTAATTCATCTTTCTACCCTTGTTCTCTTTCTTCTCATCTTTTGAAACTTGAAGACAAGCCTATAGATCTGGTATGAATTTCTTGATCATGTCCATTTCAAAAGTCCAAGAAGACCACCATATGAAAGCTTTTCCTCTCATTGCAAACATAGTCACACACATTTTCTTCATCTCTTCATGGATCCAACCATTGTCCACAAAATACTAATCCAGCTTGATCAACCACCAATAAGCATCTCCCCTTCCGTCAAAAACTTGAATCTCCCTCTCCGGCATCAATGGCTCTCCCTCGAAGAATCTGGCAGGTCGGACCAATTGGTAGAAACCAAGAGCTAAGCTCCTCAGAGAAGGCAAGTCTCTATCTGCCTATCACAATAACTAAATAACAATCATAATCCCTTTTTCCTCATTCACCACCTCCCTGTATGCTATGTTGCATGAACTAACTAACTAGCCACCTCATCACTCTCTATCCTTGTCCTCTCATGATTGAGGGCCACTAACATATCCCTATTGGATTCCCCCATAGGCCCAATGTCTAAGGTCCTGTCAGAAGGTATCAGTGTCAGCAAAGCTACTTCTGTCACAAGAACTCTATTTTGCACACCATAAAAGCAACATCTCAAAATAAAAGAGCAACAAGAAAATTAAATGAAACTGTATGTTAAATACTGATTTATAGATGCACAAATTCACAAACTACAAACAAGAAGGAAAAATCACAACACTAGGCTCCATAATGCTCTTTTGGGAGTTAGGAGGATAAGGGATGAGAATGGGATGTTAAGTAATAAGCTTTCAATCCCTTATCTGAATGTTTGAAATCATAAAAAATTCTCTAAATTAGGAGAACTCTTTGTTTGTAAAAATGAAAAAGAGAGGGTTTGGTGGGTTTCATGATAATCCTTCACCCTTTTCGTCCCTTCCCTTCTCTTCTGCTCCATCCAAACAAACTAGAAACTTCAAACACAATATATATAATGAAGTCATGCTCAAGAAAATTGATATATTAGTACACACACAGACACACACAACTCAAAACTAAAGAAAAAAAATATAAAAAATTCGATTTCACCTTCACCAGAAGATGCCCCATCAGGTTCCGGTTTCTGATCAGCTACAACCACTGAGTCGCTCACATGGATCCAGTTTTAATCCAATGTCATAGAATGCCCCAACACATACAAATCATAGGCCAATGCCATTTTGAGTCGAATAATATTATTCTCAGAGACACCAGTTCCATTCTGTCCATTATGTGAACCGCTCTCCTCTTTGTCCATTGGCATCTTCACTCAACTTTATCTGTCTCCACCAAAGCTCAAGGGGTAGAAGCACAATGAAAAGTAGAAAAAGGGAAGAGGGGATAAACCCTTTTAAATAGCATGAAATTGAAACCGTTTTCCTATCTCTTCAAAGCTTTGTATGGAAAGAGAATCATATAAGGAAGCTAATAGAAGCTTTCTTGGGTGGTTTTTATTTTTTTAATCCAAATTAAATTTAACTTCTCATAAACATATATAACCTCCTAGCATTCATTTGTGACCAAATCAAGAGAAAAATTTGTGATCACCTTTAATACTAATGAGGTCCACTGGGAACATAATCATTAATACAAATAAACAAACATTAAACAATTAATATATGTTAAAATCTATAAGTGTTTCAATTGAAAGGATCAAACATAAATGGCATGACTAGAATGAATTTCTAGTGGCGGGTTCATGAACACTGGCGGAAAAAAAGGAAAAAGACACAGAAATGCATTGAATATGAAAATGGGTAACTGAAGTAAGTAGAAAAAAAGCAGAAAGGACAAGTACCAGAGTGAAGACAAGAAGCTTGGACAAAAGACTGGTGTTTGGCATAATGCATAGTGGAAGAAACCCCGAAGTCCAAGTCCATGGTGCAAGCTTCAACTAGCTCTGGAGATGGGTTTGGTTGAGGGTTGAGGAAGTACGGTGCAATGTCCATGATCAAAACTCAAAAGAGACACTAAATTCTCAATGGAAAGAAAAAAACTTCCTTTCCCATCACCACTTCATTAGCTACTATGATTGGTGTGGTGGTGTTGTTTTGCTTACTCATGGTTTGGAATGGACACTGGTCGGTTACGGTCGGATACGAGCCCAAAAATCCCAATCCGACCAAAACCGAACTGGAGAATATATGACCCATTTCCGTCCGTTTATGGCACCGGTTTGGGCAGGTATCATTTTGGACGGGTGACGGACGGTTTCGGGTGGTTTTTGATAATAAAAAATTGTGACAGAAGTAGAAGAAATAAACATACAACTTTTAATAGATCTGAAACTCGAAATACAAAACAGAAGAAAAATAAAAAATATATATATAACCAGATCTGAAACAGATCTTACCCAGAAGCTTCAAAACAGAAGATTTTTTTTTAAAAAATGTGGTAACTTGAAAAGGAGATTCAAAGGCAGAACTGCATCAACACACAAGCCGATCTGAGATATTGGGTGGGAGGAAGATGATGTGCTTGGATGATGGTCGTGGTACTCTGGACGATGGCACGTGCGTGGTGCTCTGGACGATGGGTGCACGCCGAGCTCTTGATGACGACGAACAAAAAGCAACCAAGACGCCATTGTATCAAATCCGTGCGAGAAAGATGCACTCAAAAGAGTGAGTGAAATATAGAGAATGGGAAACAAGGAAAGAGAAATAGAGATTAGAGAGCATTTTGAATGCTTTGAATGCTTTACAGCTGGAGTGCAACTTACAAAGTCTTTTTATCTTCCCAATGCCCTATTGTGAGAGACTAAAGGGACATCTGTGCATACATCAGGATATATGCATAAATATTCAACTCTTTTCTAACGCACAAAAGGATTCACTCTGGATGAATCACACGTGGATATTTTTATTCTTATTCTTCGATAAAAAAATGTTAGTAACTAGAATTTTCAAATGTGCCCATGAATAACTAATTAAATTAAAAAAATACATGTTTTTATTAAAATTTTAGGGTGAGGGATGATGATCCAGTCCAAGGGAGGGAAAACCTTCGGGCTCTATTAGCATTTACAAAGTGATTTACATTTACCTTACCTTAAGAAGACTAGTGGGGGCGCTTAAACTTGTAACATGTCAGATATGATATCCTGTCATGCTCCACTTGACCAATCCTTGAGGTTATATATTTAATATACTGAAAACTAATAGATTTAATTTTTTAATGAATTTTTTTACAAAAAAAATAATTTATTTTTATTCGTTAATCAACGCTTTGTAAGATTCATATATTTTTATATACATTAATTTAATAAAATCTTATTATATAAAGTTTATTTACTTTTATATACACTTACTTTTTATTCAAAATGAAAACTTCAATTAAGTGTCTAAATTACAAAATAATTGAAATTAAAAATAAATTCAAAGAACATAAATTTAAAAGAAAAATTAATAAGGTCTGAAAATTAAAAAATTACACATTTAGAAATATATTTAATAATTATAATTATTATATATATTACACAAAATCTCTTTCCCCTACATTCAAATGGATATTTTAAATTTCTTACCAAAATATAATGGATATTTTAAATTTTATAACTATACCTATTAACTATATATTCAAGATATAAACATTTAATAAATCTCTAATTTAATTGCATGTGTAACACCCTGATTTTTACTGTTCAACAATAATAGTGTATATATATATATATATATATATATATATATATATATATTTATCCGAGACATAGATAATAATTTTTGGAAAACCAAAGTCATATTCATATTATACTTATTTTTATAAGGTTATGGCTAAATTTTGGGTTGAAAATTCAGACGGAAAACGGTTTGTGTTTTCGCTGACAGTAAAATTTTACTGATCAGAAAACCTAATTTTGACTCGTCATCGAAATGGTTAGATTTTATATCCATTTGCAATGATATTGGTTATTTTTAAAATTTTCAAAATAAATAAGTTATTATACTTTATTCGGGCGTAAAACCTAAATCGGGTAATCGACGGAGTCGAGAACGAATGTGCAGAGACAAAACCCGACATCGGATGATGAGACACATTTCCACCTAGGGTGGTGAGTCATAGGGGTGACTCATGTAACACCCTTACCCGGGCATTAAATTAATTAACCCATTTTACTAATATTAACGTTATTAGAAGACATGTCGATTTCTTTCGGAATGTTTATATCTAATTAGTAATTCATTATTAAATAAAACTCACAACTTAAGACAATGGAATTAAAAGACCAACTTACATTCATAGAAAACATACGTGACATTCACATTGATAATAAACACCTTCTTAGTGACAGGTGCATTGACAGAAGTTTTATCAAACAAAACACTACATTGTACTAGAGTTTAAAGAGACAAAATAAAACATACGACTGACAAGATCCATCCAGCATCACTACCCCAAAATAAAACTAGACTTCCTAAGTCGGTCAAGACAACTAGTGATACCCTCATTTCTAGTGATACCCTCATTTCTAGTGGAAACCACGGAAGTCTCCCTCATTTCTAGAGGAAGTATCAGAAGAGGATACTTCGACTCCGGCTCCCTCGCCAGGTGAATCATCATCATCATCATTGCTCATAGGATGGTACTGAGGTTCCTCCTCCATGAATTCCTCAGGGTCCTCCTCTATGGGTGAATCTGGCGCCACATTCAGAGGTGGTGGATCCAACACTAGCTGTCCCTGCTCAGCTAAATGCTGTACATAAAACCAGATTGGCGGAAGTGATATCTGGATGGTCTCCACGGTACAAATCCTCTTCTCTAGACCTCCCTCCTGTGTACCTTCTATAATGCAAACCGGGCCAGTGTACTCGGCCGTGTGATTCTCCGGATGAATCACCCAAGCCCCAGGGTTGTCGGCATCCTCAAACATGATCGCCCGCTCCCGGGAGTGCACGAAAGGCAGGGATGGGTCCATCTAGTCTCAACATAACAGGATACATACATATATACATTAAGGAAAATGCAAGGGTAAGATACCAATATATGGATAATTATGACAACTATATGCACCTAAAACATACAAAACAACATATACAATTAATATGATACCATTTTAAACAGTACATACAAAGAGATAATTAACGCTTTTTGAAAACCATGGTGTAACACCCTATTTTTCATATGCTTCTTTATCGGTAAATACATGCTTTAATATATTTATTTTTGATAAAATCCAGAGGATGATTTTATTTAAAATAAAATCATTTTCTTGTCTTGTTTTACCGTATGAAGTCATAGTAAAATTTTTTATCGAAAATTCAGACGAAAACCGGTCTGGGTTCTCACTGCCACTACAGGTTTACTGAGCTAGAGACAAAATTTTAATTCGTGAACGAGACGGTTAGTGTTTTTATGATGTTTTGTGTGGATTTGGAATTTTTTGAAAAATCTTGTTCGGGGCCAAATCTTAGGGATTTCCCGGGCGAAATCATCTGGAAATACGATCGGGGAAGTCATCTGATATGCAATGGAGCAGAGTATCAAGAAGATTAAGTGACATGGAGTGACTTGATGTGAAGTCTATGACACATCTAAGAAAAAGTGATTCTTAACTTTATTTCAAAATCTTACTTTTTCATCTTTCTCTCTCCAATTACATCACATCACATCACATCACCTTAACTCCTTATCCTCTCTACAAGCAACCAACATTCTTTCTTCTTCTTTCTTCTCTTCTTTCTTCTTCTCCCTCTCAAAATCGTAACCCCATCCCTCTTACTTTATAAATACCCTTCATTTCCACCATTCATCACTTTCCTCCATTTTCTCACATTTTCACTTTACTACCTTTCTTCTTCTTCTTCTTCTTTCTTACAAAGTTTACATTTTTATCAAGCTTTTTACTTTAAATTCTTCATCACAGTTCTTCATATTGTTGAGGGTAATGATCCTATCTTGTTTATTTTTCAAGTTATTGTCTTTATGTTCATAGTTTTGCTTTAAGTTTCCTTTAAGCTTTCAAACTTCTAAAATATCTTAAAAATGGTAGAAAAATCCTTTTGAGTTGAAACCACTTTCTATATTCTTGTATTTACTCCTACTACAACATACTAAAAGGTTGTGTAAAACAAAGTTTCCTAACCTGTTCTTTCTAAGGAGGCCAAAACCATGTATATGGATTAGATGGATCTTGTTTCAACTTTTACAAGTATGAGTTTGTATTTATGATTTCATTTCCAAAATGATCATGGAACAAGGCTCCTTTATTTTAAAGGATGTTATGTCTAAGTGATTGGAAAGTTTAAAGATTTGTTTTCCAAAATGATCATGGACCAAGGCTCCTTTATGTTAAAGGATGCTATGTCTAAGTGATTGGAAAGTTTAAAGATTTGTTTTCCAAAATGATCATGGACCAAATCTCCTTTATGTTAAAGGATTCTATGTCTAAGTGATTGGAAAGTTTAAAGACTTTTAATCTATTTTTATGTAAAGATCAAAACCAATGAGTTTTAAAGCAATGGTGTTTAAGTTTTGTTTTTCCAACATGATCATGGATTAAGACTCCTTGATATAGGAGGATGCTAGGTCCAAGATATTGGAAAGTTTGAAGATATCTAACCCCTATTTCTTGTTAAGGCCGAAACCTTCAATGGTTATGGCAAAGATGTTGAGTTTTGTTTTCTAAAGTGATCATGGACTAAAAAGCTCCGTGTGTTAAAGGATGCTATGTCTAAGTGATTGGAAAGTTAAAATATTTTCTTGCTTTATTTTCCTATGATGGTCGAATGTAACATTTGACCTAGGATGTGTTATTTTATTTTGTTTTCCAAGATGATTATGGATTAAAGCTACTTTATGTTAAAGGATTCTATGTCCAAAAGATTGGATGATTTAAAGATCTCTAACCTCACAAACTTGTTAAGGCCGAACCTAAGAGTTCATGTTCTAAGACATTTGATTTTTCCATTTTCCAAAATGATCATGGTTTCAAGCTCCTTACTATGTATGGATGCTAACCTAAAGAGATTGGAAAGTTTAGAAATTCCTAGCCTATTTATCTATGCTTGGCCGAAACCCTAAGTCAAGTACTTAGTGGGATTTTTAATTCAACTTTGTTAAAAGATCATTGTTTATGAACTCCTAACACTTAAGGATCATAAATCCATGAGTTGTATAATTTTCGGGAATCTCTAACCCTAAGAACTAGCCTTGGCCGAACCTATACCTTGTGGTTTAGTGTTCTTGTTTGATTTTAACTTGTGATTTTGTGTTCATAACCTTAGACTTTCATCGCGGAGGAAACAAGGACGTTCGTGGTTTACCTCTCCAAGCCTCTAATCTCCTTACCTTCACGGAAGGTAAGAGGGGATTTCCTAAAGATATTCAATAACTGTATGCATGTATGTATGTGTTTAGCTGGATATTTATATGTTGATTGAGCTTACTTGGTTATCTAATGTACATGAACTGTTATGCTATTATCTTATGCTGAACCGTACTTGTTCTAAATGTTATAATGCATATCTGTGATGAATTGTTTTCAACTGTGATATTAGCATTGAACTGATAATATATACTGTTGTTGGTTGAGAGTTTGGTAAGCCAGACTTATGCCTGTGCTCAGCTGTTATAAGGATTAAAAACCTTAATAGGCTTTGAAGATGAAGGGATTGGTGTTCTTTTCCAAAATATCATTAACTGAAAGTACTTGTTTTAAATGTTGAAATGGTTTTGATGAACTATTGTTATACAAGAGAAAAATCCTTTTCGAACTATGTGTCTTCAACTGAAAACTTTCAAGATTATTTGCCAATATCCTATTGGGGATTTTCAAAGATAAAAGTATTTCAAAGATGCTTTACAAAAGATTTTCAAGGAAAATGTTTTCTCCTAAATGTTTTAGAAACTTTCCGATAGCCTGGATAGGTTATTGAGGATTCGGTTTTGAATTTGTTTTTCACTGAACGAAAAATAAGTACTTAAGAAAGAGAATCTAGTACGCGAGACGTCTCCTCTAGTATTCAGTTATATGCAAGTGATCTTGGATCAGTGTTAATTCGGGGCCATGAGTCTTATTCATGATGTTTCTGGACTGAGGGTCCAATTCTCGAAATTGAGGACAGTGCGTTCTGATTTCATTGTGGTGGACTGTGTGTCCTAATCACGTTGTTGTGGACTGTGTGTCCTAACCACGTTGTGATGAACATTGTTAAAGGTGAATGTTGTTTTCTACGACCACAATCCTTGACTGCGGCATCGGTCTTGGGCGTTGTGATTGAGCATTCGGACTATGTGTCCTATGCTTCTAAGTTGTCAAGTGATGGGGAAATGATGATTAAGTCGATAGCTTTGAGCTGCGACAATGAAAAAGAATGAACACAAAGAAAACCTTTTAAATAAAATATTTTCTCATGTGCATTTCCCCAAGCAGACATGCTTTCTTATATATCAGATACAAGGTGGTATCTGGGAGTCTGTCCATGTAAACCAAGTTCAGAGGCACAAGTGACGTTGTTCGTCCTGAGACCTTAAATGCATGAGGGTATGGAGTCAACTGCCCGGTAGGCTAGAGATTGACCAACTCTAATTCTTCTACAGTGGAAAACGGTGTTGATATCTCATGAGATTAAGTTAGAGCCTGATATTGAAGTGCCATGCATATTTTCAAAGGTTGACTGTGCGGGTTTGAGACCGTTTGATATAACACTGTTATGCTATGTATATGCTTGATTTAACTGCTTATATGATTCTGTGATGTATGTATCATGTATATGGTTGTTGTGGGATATATCTTATGACGGTATCTCACTCTTGCACAACTGTATGTTCTGTTCTTTTCTTCTTGTATCGGGATAGCGCGTGCTCTTAGATGGATCCGGACGTTCCCTTGGCACTGACGAGCTCGAGGAGCGAGGTATTTGATCACGCTGGGTCGGCGGGGAATTGGACTATGCACGAGGGTAGTGTCTGTGGTCACTCTGCATGCAGGAGGCATGGGTAGATCGTTTGTTGGCTTTTTGAGTTGTCCCGATAGTCCCTAGGCTTTTAGAGCCATCTTTTGAGTCGTGTACCCGATTCCCTATTCCCAGTTTGATGTTATCTTTTTACCTATTTCTTCAGTAGTTGTTTTAGTGCATGTTGGCCAATTCGACAAGGCCTGTATTGTAATCAAACCTAAGATCCCAAGTTGGACAGTTATATCTATATGTATGATGTTTATTCTCATGTTCTGAGTGTTCATCAACTTTTCTTAACTACCTCTTACTATTATATAAAAAAATAAGTACCCTTTTTCAGTAACCTTATATAAAAGTTTATTTTTCCGAAGACGACCAGCGTTTTAAATAAGTTTCTTTTCCGCAAACGGGTAACCATGTGATGCCGGGTTTTAGGGTGTCGCATTAGTTGGTATCAGAGCTAGTCGAGTTTTTCGGGAATGTTTGGGTGTAGGTCTGTTGTGTTGAAGTTGTGTTTTCTCTATTTGGATGTTGTTTGAATTACTTCCTTGAGGTAAGGTGTGATAACCCATGGTTCACATCCCTTTTCTGGCTGTTATCTGACTGATTGTGTGGTATAGGTCAGTATGAACCAGAGAAGTGCTCGTGGACGTGGACAATGCTACGGAGGAATGGATTTTGCTGCCCAAGCGCTGGCTAACGTGGCTGCTGCCATAGCTCTTCAGACAGCTAATGCTGCTGCCCAGAACCAACAGGAGCAACAGAGGGCAGAACAAGCTGCAGAGGGAAGGCATCTGGAGGCTTTCCGATGTTAGAATCCATTGCAGTTTGATGGAGACGTGGATCCAATAAGGGCTGATCTTTGGATTTAGGAGCTGGAGAAGATCTTCGATCTGGTACACACTCCAGAGGAATCTAAGGTACCCTATTCCATCTTCCAGCTAGTAGGAGATGCTGAGTACTGGTGGAAAGGCACCAGGCAGTTGTTGGAGGCTGAGCACCAGGTGATCACCTGGGGAGTATTTCGTGGCAAGTTTCTAGACAAATACTTTCCTTAGAGTGCCAGGAAAGAGAAGGAGCAGGAGTTTATGAGGCTGAGTCAGCGGGACCTGACAGTAGGGGAGTATGCGGTGAGGTTTGAATCCCTTGCCAAGTATTTCTGTTTCTTTCAAGACAATCCCAGTGAGGAATGGAAGTGTGAGTAGTTTGAAGCCGATCTGCGCTTCGAGATTAAAGAATCGGTATTGCCGTTGGAGATCAGGAACTTCCAAGCACTAGTGGAGAAGTGCCGGAAAATTGAGATGATGCAAAGAGGTATGGATAACAAGGGAAGCGCAGGAGGACCTGTTCGTCCTAAGAGCCAGAATCAAGGCCAGAATTCAAAATGGAAGTAGAACCAGAGGAAGCCGTATCACCAGGCATCTAACTACAACCAGAAACAACAAGCTCCTCCCAGTGTTTCGGGGACAGGAAGTGGAGGCCAGAGAAACAACGATCAAGGCCAAGAAAGGAGATGTTTCAAGTGTAGAGATCCGAGCCACCTGGTGAATGCTTGCCCGAAGAAGGATTACAAGTGTAACAACTGTGATCGTGTGGGACACTTGGCAAAGGAGTGTCGTGCACCGAAGAGGGAGCATTCTGTCAACCATGCCAGAATAAACAAGTCAGCCGTTAAGGGAAGAGTGTATACAATGAGTGGTGATGAGGCATCGAACTCCGATGATCTTATGCAAGGTAAGTGCGACATTGCTGGTAATCTTTTGTCTGTACTTTTCGATTCAGGCGCAACTCATTCTTTTATTTTGATGGATCGTGTGAAAATTCTAAACTTGCCTGTTTCTTCCTTGCCATATAATCTAATTGTTTCTACCCCAACTGTTGAACCTGCGATTGTTAATTCTGTTTGCTTAAACTGTCCTATCATCGTTCAGAATAGACATTTCCTAGTAGACTTGATCTTTTTGTCTTTAGTACAGTTAGATGTAATCTTAGGCATGGATTGGTTATCTTTCAACCATATCCTAATAGATTGTGCTCAGAAAACCTTAATCTTTAGGGAGGAGATTTCTGGATTTTTATCTGCTAGTCAGGTAAGAGCTTCTTTGAAAGAAGGAGCTCGAGGTTACATGTTGCTGTTTTCCTTGGACGTCGAGAGCGAGTTTGACTTGGAATCTGTACCTATCGTTCGAGAGTTTCCGGAGGTTTTCCCTGAGGATGTACCTAGATTGCCACATGTTCGGGAGATCGAGTTCGCGATTGATCTGACTCCAGGAACTGGACCAATATCCATGGCACCATATCGCATGTCGCCATCAGAGTTAGAAACCTTGAAGGACCAACTCGAGGAGCTGATGAGGAAAGAGTTTATACGACCTAGTGTGTCACCGTGGGGAGCTCCAGTCCTGCTAGTAAAGAAGAAAGATGGAACTGCTAGGCTGTGTGTGGACTTTCGTCGGTTAAACAAAGTCATGATTAAAAACAGATATCCTCTTCCAAGGATAGATGATCTTATGGATCAGTTACGTGGCGCGACAGTGTTTTCAAAGATAGATCTGCGGTCAGGATACCACCAGATACGAGTAAAAGCAGAAGATGTTCCTAAGACAGCGTTTCGAACACGCTATGGGCATTATGAGTATTTGGTGATGCCGTTTGGAGTGACGAATGCACCTGCTATATTCATGGACTATATGAATAGGATCTTTCGTCCCTTTTTGGATCAGTTTGTAGTCATCTTCATTGATGACATTCTGATATATTCTCCGGACAGACTCATGTTGAGCATCTTAGCATTATTCTTCAGATCCTGAGAGAGAAACATCTCTATGCGAAACCAGAGAAGTGTGAATTTTGGTTGGATCAAGTTCAATTCTTGGGGCACGTAATATCCCGTGAAGGAATCGCTGTGGATCCGACGAAGGTTGAGGCTGTTTTGGAATGGGAAAGGCCGACAAAGGTAACATAAATCCGTAGTTTTGTGGGTTTAGCTGGCTACTATCGGAGGTTCGTTGAAGGATTTTCCAAGATTGTAGGACCTCTCACCCAGTTGAAGCGTAAGGACCAAGCGTTCGTATGGACACAAGCCTGTGAGAGAAGCTTCCAAGAGCTGAAAAGGAGATTGGCAACCTCACCGGTATTGATCCTACCTAATCCCAAGGAATCTTTTGAGGTTTACTGTGATGCTTCGCATCAAAGGTTTGGGCTGTGTGCTAATGCAAAAGCGGAAAGTTGTAGCTTATGCTTCGAGGCAGTTGAAGATTCATGAGAGGAACTATCCGACGCATGATTTAGAACTGGATGTTGTGGTCTTTGCTTTAAAAATCTGGAGACATTACTTGTATGGGGATACTTTTAATGTTTTCGGTGACCATAAGAGCTTAAAGTACCTATTTAATCAGAAGGAGTTGAATATGCGTCAGAGACGTTGGTTAGAATTCCTGAAGGATTATGACTTTCAACTACAGTATCACCCTGGAAAGGTGAATGTAGTGGCTGATGCCTTGAGCAGGAAGACAATTCACACATCAGTGATGATGGTTAAAGAGCAGGAATTGCTGGAACAATTCCGAGATCTAAGTTTGTTAGTTGAGAGTACACCAGGAAAACTGTGTCTGAACAGGACCACCGTGTCAAATGGATTAATGGAGCAGATAAAGGAGAAGCAAGAGACTGATCAATATCTACAGACAAAGAGCCTTGGTACATCAAGGAGCTCTATCAGAATTTAGAGAAGGAACAGATGGAATCTTGAGGTTTGGCGAGAGAATCTGTGTACCTGATGATGCTGAGCTAAGAAAGCTGATTTTAGAAGAGGCTCATAAGAGTAGGTTGTGTATGCACCCAGGGGCCATGAAGATGTATCAAGATCTTAAGAATTTGTATTGGTGGTATGGGATGAAGAGAGATGTAATGGAATACGTCACTTCTTGTTTGGTATACCAGAAAGCCAAAGTGGAACACCAGAGACCAGCAGGAATGTTACAGTCTTTAGATATTCCAGAATGGAAATGGGATGGAATCTCAATGGATTTCGTGACCAGTTTACCAAGGACTAAGAAGGGGTATGAGGCTATATGGGTAATAATGGACCGACTGACTAAGTCAGCTCACTTTTTGCCAATCAATATGAGATACTCTATGGAGAAGTTAACCCAACTGTATATCGGAGAGATTGTTAGACTGCATGGTGTGCCTTCAAGCATTGTTTCAGACTGAGACCCGCGATTTACATCGAGGTTTTGGCAGAGTTTGCAAAAATCGCTCGGAACGAAACTCAGATTGAGTTCTGCATATCATCCACAAACGGATGGACAAACGGAAGGGACAATCTAGTCACTAGAGGAGTTGCTAAGAGCTTGTGTTTTGGAGGATGTTGGGGGATGGGACAAGTCCCTACCATTGATAGAATTCACCTACAATAATAGTTTCCATTCAAGCATTGGAATGGCACCTTATGAAGCCCTGTATGGTCGACGATGTCAGACGCCTTTGTGTTGGTACCAGGATGGTGAGAGTTTGTTGTTGGGTCCAGACTTCGTGCAACAAACAACAGAAAATGTGAAGATGATCCAGGAGAAAATGAGGACAACTTAGAGCCGACAGAAGAGCTACGCGGACAAGAGACGACGACCTCTAAAGTTTAAGAAAGGCGAACATGTATTCTTGAGAGTCACGCTAATGACTAGGATTGGTAGAGTACTAATATCCAGAAAGCTTACACCCAAGTACATTGGACCCTACCAAATTCTTCGTCGTGTAGGTCCAGTAGCTTATAAAATATCTTTACCACCCTTTCTTTCCAATATTCATGATGTTTTTCATGTCTCTCAATTGAGAAAATACATTCCTGATCCATCACATATCATAAAGCCTGATAAAGTATAGTTAAAAGAGAACCTGTCCTTTGTGACTTCGCTGGCACACATCGCGGATTGGATGACAAAGCAGCTCAGAGGTAAGGAAATTCCTTTGGTCAAAGTCATCTGGAATGAGACAACCGGAGAAGCAACGTGGGAAGCTGAGGACAAGTTGAAGTTGCAGTACCCTGAGTTATTTCAAGGTACGTAATTTCGAGGACGAAAATCTTTTTAGAGGGGTAGAGTTGTAACACCCTGTTTTTCGTATGCTTCTTTATCAGTAAATACATGCTTTAATGTATTTACTTTTGATAAAATCCAGAGGATGATTTTATTTAAAATAAAATCATTTTCTTGTGTTGTTTTACCGTATGATGTCACAATAAAATTTTCGATCGAAAATTCAGACGAAAATCGGTCTGGGCTCTCACTGCCAGTACAAGTTTACTGAGCTAGAGATAAAATTTTAATTCTTGAACGAGATGGTTAGTGTTTTTATGATGTTTTTTGTGGATTTGGAATTTTTCGAAAAATCTTGATCAGGGCCAAATCTTAGGGATTTCCCGGGCGAAATCGTCGGGAAATACGATCGGGGAAGTCATCTGATACGCAATGGAGCAGAGTATCAAGAGGATGAAGTGACATGGAGTGACTTGATGTGAAGGCTGTGACACACCTAAGAAAAAGTGAATCTTGACTTTATTTCAAAATCTTACTTTTTCATCTTTATCTCTCCAATCACATCACATCACCTTAACTCCTTATGCTCTCTACAAGCAACCCACCTTCTTTCTTCTTCTTTCTTCTCTTCTTTCTTCTTCTCCCTCTCAAAACCGTAACCCCCTCCCTCTTACTCTATAAATACCCTTCATTTCCGCCATTCATCACTTTCCTCCATTTTCTCACATTTTCACTTTACTACCTTTCTTCTTCTTCTTCTTTTTTACAAAGTGTACATTTTTAACAAGATTTTTACTTTAAGTTCATCATCAAAGTTCTTCATATTGTTGAGGGTAATGATCCTATGTTGTTTATTTTTCAAGTTATTGTCTTTATGTTCATAGTTTTGCTTTAAGTTTCCTTTAAGCTTTCAAAATTCTAAAATCTCTTAAAAATGGTAGAAAACTCCTTTTGAGTTGAAACCACTTTCTATATTCTTTTATTTACTCCTACTACAATATACTAAAAGGTTGTGTAAAACAAAGTTTCCTAACCTCTTCTTTCTAAGGAGGCCGAAACCATGTATATGGTTTAGATGGATCTTGTTTCAACTTTTACAAGTATGAGTTTGTATTTAAGATTTCATTTCCAAAAATGATCATGGACCAAGGCTCCTTTATGTTAAACGATGCTATGTCTAAGTGATTGGAAAGTTTAAAGATTTGTTTTCCAAAATGATCATGGACCAAGGCTCCTTTATGTTAAAGGATGCTATGTCTAAGTGATTGGAAAGTTTAAAGATTTGTTTTCCAAAATGATGATGGACCAAAGTTCCTTTATGTTAAAGGATGCTATGTCTAAGTGATTTGAAAGTTTAAAGACTTTTACTCTATTTTTATGTAAAGATCAAAACCAATGAGTTTTAAAGCAATGGTGTTTAAGTTTTGTTTTTCCAACATGATCATGGATTAAGACTCCTTGATATAGGAGGATGCTGGGTCCAAGATATTGGAAAGTTTGAAGATTTCTAACCCCTATTTCTTGTTAAGGCCGAAACCTTCAATGGTTATGGCAAAGATGTTAGTTTTGTTTTCCAAAGTGATCATGGACTAAAAAGCTCCTTATGTTAAAGGATGCTATGTCTAAGTGATTGGAAAGTTAAAATATTTTCTTGCTTTATTTTCCTATGATGGTTGAATGTAACATTTGACCTAGGATGTGTTATTTTATTTTGTTTTCCAAGATGATTATGGATTAAAGCTACTTTATGTTAAAGGATTCTATGTCCAAAAGATTGGATGATTTAAAGATCTCTAACCTCACAAACTTGTTAAGGCCGAACCTAAGAGTTCATGTTCTAAGACATTTGATTTTTCCATTTTCCAAAATGATCATGATTTCAAGCTCCTTACTATGTATGGATGCTAACCTAAAGAGATTGGAAAGTTTAGAAATTCCTAGCCTATTTATCTATGCTTGGCCGAAACCCTAAGTCAAGTACTTAGTGGGATTTTTAATTCAAATTTGTTAAAAGATCATTGTTTATGAACTCCTAACACTTAAGGATCATAAATCCATGAGTTGTATAATTTTCAGGAATCTCTAACCCTAAGAACTAGCCTTGGCCGAACCTATACCTTGTGGTTTAGTGTTCTTGTTTGATTTTAACTTGTGATTTTGTGTTCATAACCTTAGACTTTCATCACGGAGGAAACAAGGACGTTCGTGGTTTACCTCTCCAAGTCTCTAATCTCCTTACCTTCACGGAAGGTAAGAGGGTATTTCCTAAAGATATTCAATAACTGTATGTATGTGTGTATGTGTTTAATTGGATATTTATATGTTGATTGAGCTTTCTTGGTTATCTAATGTACTTGAACTGTTATGCTATTATCTGATGCTGAACCGTACTTGTTCTAAATGTTATAATGCATATCTGTGATGAATTGTTTTCAACTGTGATATTAGCATTGAACTGATAATATATACTACTGTTGATTGAGAGTTTGCTAAGCCAGACTTGTGTCTGTGCTCAGTTGTTATAAGGATTAAAAACCTTAATAAGATTTGAAGATGAAGGGATTGGTGTTCTTTTCCAAAAGCTCATTAACTTCAAGTACTTGCTTTAAATGTTGAAATGGTTTTGATGAACTATTGTTATACATGAGAAAAATCCTTTTCGAACTATGTGTCTGATAAGCCTCTGGCTTATCTAGTTTTATAACTAGATGGACTGTGATTTCTGTGCTAATTATTCGAGTTCAATCTCGTTTTCGCCCAAATTTGGCCTTGTTTTGTTCCTAGTTAGACTTTGACTCGTTTTATGTATTTTTAGTAGTTTTTAGTTTATTTTGAATAGAATTACGCTTTTTGTTTCTTTTTATCGTTTCAGGTTCGAAGTGAAGCTCTGAGAGTCAAGGGAACGAAGAAAAACAGTGGAAAAAGCAAACCTGGAGATACTCGCCCCGCGAGTGTATGCTTGCCTCGCGAGCCTGAAGACCAGCCTAAAGAGCAACAATCACCTTTTCTGTCTCGCCTCGTGAGTGACAAGCTCGCCTCGCGATCCAGAAGGCCTGACTGTGCCACAGAAGTCATCTTTTCGGTCTCGCCACGCTAATCACAGTTCGCCTCGCGAGCATTGAAACTCAGGATGGAGCCAAAACTGTAATTCGCCCCGCGAGAGGCTGCTCGCCTCGCGAGAGTCCATTTTGAATGCGCGCCAATTTTAATGCTCGCCTCGCGAGAACCCACTCGCCTCGCGAGCGGACGAGAACCAGAATCACTATTTATAGGCTGTTTCAGATCAGAAGAGGGAATCCGAATCCTAGTTTTTCCACTTGTTTAGAGTAGCGTTTAGGACGATTTCTTGTCTCTTTGGTGCTGCATCTCCTTTTTCTTTTTCTTATTTTACTATGGTGGTTATGTCCGATTGTTTGTCTATGAGCTTGAGGAACTAATCCCCTCGTCTGAGGGAACAATGAAGCCACCAATGACAGTGTAGATTCGATGTGATGTATGTCTTTCTCCCTTTTCTCAATTAATGTTTTCCAATTCTGATTTGATTGTGTTGATCATATGAATGCGTGATTAACTAGTTAAACGTGATGAGGCTTAGGAGGCAATTTGTGTTTTAGAACTTGAATTGGGATCATCGGTCGAATATTGCACGAGAGTGAGTAGGAGATCGGTGCAACCTTATAGGGAACAATAATTAATAGAGTTTGATGATTAGGGTTATGAGACCTAGTAAGTAATTAACTCAATCATTGAATACGTCCTAATGAGCACGACAGTGGATTTAGGAGAATTTGGGGGTCCCGGTTGACATTGTGTGTCCTAATCACGTTGTTGTGGACTGTGTGTCCTAATCACGTTGTTGTGGACTGTGTGTCCTAACCACGTTGTGATGAACATTGTTAAAGGTGAATGTTGTTTTCTACGACCACAACCCTTGATTGCGGCATCGGTCTTGGGCGTTGTGATTGAGCATTCAGACTCTGTGTCCTATGCTTCTAAGTTGTCAAGTGATGCGGAAATGATGATTAAGTCATTTGCATATTTTCAAAGGTTGACTGTGCGGGTTTGAGACCCTTTGATATAACACTATTATGCTATGTATATGCATGATTTAACTGCTTATATGATTCTGTGATGTATGTATCATGTATATGGTTGTTGTGGGATATATCTTATGACGGTATCTCACTCTTGCACAACTGTATGTTCTGTTCTTTTCTTCTTGTATCGGGAATGCGCGTGCTCTTAGATGGATCCGGACGTTCCCTTGGCACTGACGAGCTCGGGGAGCGAGGTATTTGATGACGCTAGGTCGGTGGGGAATTGGACTATACACGAGGGTAGTGTCTGTGGTCACTCTACCTGCAGGAGGCATAGGTAGATCGTTTGTTGGCTTTTGGAGTTGTCCTGACAGTCCTTAGGCTTTTAGAGCCATCTTTTGAGTCGTGTACCCGATTCCCTATTCCCAGTTTGATGTTATCTTTTTACCTATTTCTTCAGTAGCTGTTTCAGTGTATGTTGGCCAGTTCGACAAGGCCTGTATTGTAATCAAACCTAAGATCCCAAGTTGGACAATTATATCTATATGTATGATGTTTATTCTCATGTTCTGAGTGTTCATCAACTTTTCTTAACTACCTCTTACTATTATAAAAAAAAATGAGTACCCTTTTTCAGTAACCTTATATAAAAGGTTATTTTTTCCGAAGACGACCAGCGTTTTAAATAAGTTTCTTTTCCACAAACGGGTAACCATGTGATACCGAGTTTTAGTATGTCGTACATGGAACTTCTATAATTCAACTTTTATCCTAATCTCTGGAGACCCCAAATTCAAATTGTTTAAAATGAGATGATCTGGCCCGAAATTTTGCAATAAAAGGAACAACTTTTTATTCCACTATACTGCGTAAAACTCCTGGCACAGTGTGCAACGTGCGTGGATATCCATAGCATACTATCCAATTCAAGGCATAGTAATCAAGGCATATGGATTTCATTGTCCATCAAGGCACAATGATACAATGTAGCATGATATACCATGCCCTTCAAGGTATTCACACAAAACAACTTTGGGCACGTCTGCCAAATGCATGAAAAACATTTTATTATCGCAGCTTTTCTTTTTGTATAATTCTTTCCTTGTCGAAGCTCAAAGGCTCATGACCTCCATAATTTTTCAATGTATTAAAGTTTGTAAACTCGGGACATTTGAGTCCGAGTGTCAAATCACAAGAGTCTTAAACCGATGCACTAGTTTTAGACATTGTGGTCATTGAAAAATTAACTTTTCAACTTTACTTCTTTGACCACGTTTGTATAATGTATGTAGGACACACAATCCACACCAACGTTTATAGGACACACAGTCCACAACAACGTGACATGGATCATAGATCAACATGTTTATTAACACTAGTAGCCCGACGTCTCGGTTACTAGGTCCACTTTTCAATGTTATTTTTCGTTCAAAGAAAAACAGAACAAAAACCAAAATTTCCATAACTTATCCATGTTATTGGAATATTGTTTTCAGTAAAGTCTTTAGTAAAACTTTTTGAAATTCATTTTCAAAAATCACCTTGATAAAAAAAACAAATTCATTCTTTTTCAACCAAATCAGATTAACTTTTCTTTTAAAAAGAATTTCGTCTAATTTAAGAAATTAATTTTAGAAGTCCCTTTTTACTTGTTAAATTATTTCCAAAAATTCTACTTCTCATCAAAAGAAAATATTTCCCTTTTTCAAAAAAATTCTAATATTACAAAATAAATCTGAAATATGATTTAATCTTTCTTCAATTTTAAATCAAAACCTATTTTCAAATAAAATTATTTATTTATAGCTTCCTCCACAATTTCTATTAAGACTTTTTTCTTAATTTATTTAATTGAGCTCTAACCCAAGGTTAGGCTTTCAATGCAACAACTTGAACAAATATATCATTACGCTAACACATTTATATAATCATAAACTTTGTACAAATCAAGTAAACACCTAATGCATATAGATCACATAAAAACACATTATATTCATCCAAAAAAAAATCAATCATCAGTAAGCAAACATAGGTAACATATAGTCATCATAATAATAATATCCCTCTGGCTTTCTTCCCATACCTCAAAGTCAAACGCTAAACGATTCGATCTCGGTTTCGAAGCAACGAACTTGAGTTCTCGTTACGATTGCAATTCAAATATAAACAATTGTTTAACATAAGTTAAAAAATTTATAAATCACCCTTATTCTTCGTGCATGCTTTCAGTCATGCCCTATAAAATAGGCTAGAAAATTTTAATTTCTACAAGCTTTTGGATTTAGACTCTTTAAGTATCAAATAGGTAAAATAAAATTTAAAACTTGAAAAATAAAATTTCAAACCCTAGCCTCATCAACCATAGGTTTTGGCCTCCACAAGAAATGGTGGAAAAATATGATTTTTCACCAATCTAATTTCATGGATGTAAATACTATAGTGTTCTAAACATCCTTTTACTTAAAAAAAATAGAACTAGCCTCATCAACTCATCAAGTGAGTTTCGTCCCCTTTAAAATACAAGGGTTAGGAACATTAAAAATTTTCAAAGTAAACATTACTTCACTCAAGCAAAGTTTATAGTTTCATTAAACATGCATCCTTCCAATGATCAAAAGTTAGGCTTCACTAAGTCAAATATTTTAGAGTTTTAGCCATAGAATAACAACAAGGAAGGAATACATATTGTTAACAATTACATAATTTGAAAAATACTTAAATCAAAGTCCTTAAGTCATGCATGTCGGATTTTCATCAAAAACTCTCCTTTTTTTTTCCCTCTTGGTGTTTTTGGCCACACCATGATCATAGGGAGGATAACTTTTTAAACACATGCAAGACATGAAAATGAAAGTGAAAATGAGGGGGAGTTGATAGAAATCATTTTCATGTAAAAAGGATTTTTCTACTAAGACCATTAGTTGGAACCATGAACATATAACAGAAATAATTAACATGCACGTATAAATTTTTGCAAAACCATCAACCTTTCCTCCCTTAGGGTTTCGGCCACCCTTCAAAATAGGTCATGGGAAAGCCTTTTTCAACATGCAAGTGTTGATGATGGTGATGAAGATGAGTAGAACTTGAAAGAAGATGGTTTTAAAGCAAAAGGAATAAGCTTTCATGAACAACTTTGACATGCATGTGTAGAAAATAAAAATGGCAAGAAACATAAAGTAAAATATATGAACATTATACCTAGTTGCAGCAGAAATTAGAAGCCTTGAGAGCAAGAGTTGAGTTTGCTCAAAAACAAGAAGAACTTAAGCAAGTGTGTTTTGAGTGATTTGAAGTTTATGAGAGGAAAAGTGAAGAAGTGTGAGGAAAAGGGGTTTAATGAATTTTTTTGAAATATAATAATTTATTATGAAAATAATGATTTCATGTAATAATGGTTTACTATTCAAAGTAGATTTTGCTCACCAAACACTCCAAAATCTGATGAAAATAAATTCATTGACTTCCCTTTGTTTTGTTCCAGTTAAATTCCTCTCACCGACAGTGTAAATCGATCGCATTTCTTATGAAAATTGCACCCGAAAAAGTGATAAAATAAAATTTTTTAACGAAAAATTTTAAAATAGTGGAAATATTATAAATCATAATTAGAAGTCTAATCGTTTGGTTCACGAGTAAAAAATTCATTTTTTGATCCGTAAACTTGTACCGATAGAGAAAACGCTGATCAGAATTCGTCTGAATTTTCAGCTGAAATTTTTATTGGAGCTTCCCAGGATAAAATAAGTAATAAAAATGATTTTATTTTATCAAAATAATCTCTAAAACTTTAAAATTAATTACTGGAAAGCACACACTTAAGCATAGATTAACAAGAAGCAGAAAATCGGGGCTTTACATTACTACCCCGCTAAAAATAAATTTCGTCCTCGAAATTATGTATCGGGAAAAAGATCGGGGTACTGTAATCTCATCTTCTCTTCAGTCTCCCAGGTTGCTTCTCCGGTCGCTTCATCCCAGATAACTTTGACCAGTTGAATTTGTTTTCCCCAGAGTTGCTCAATCCTTTTGTCTTCGATCCGTACCGGTGCAGTTTCATAGGATAGGTTCTCTTTTAACTGTACTTCATCAGGCTCAATTACATGCGAGGGATCGGAAACATATTTTCTCAATTGAGAGACATGGAACACATCATGGATATTTGAAAGAAAAGGCGGCAAGGTGATCAGCCGCTGGCTCGTCTAGTTTTATGACTAGTATGACCATGATTTTGTGCTAATTTTATCTCATTTTCACCCAAATTAGACTTGATTGTCTTTAAGCATCATTCCGAGTCGTTTAAGTATTTTTTAGGTTAATTTAGTTGATTTAGAATCAAATAAAGCACTTACTGTTATTTCTTGTTTTCAGGTAATAAAAAGAAATAATTCTGGAGTTCTTCGCCCCGCGAGAGGCAACTCGCCTCGCGAGCCTGAAGGTGACTGTTCCAGAAATTGCAAACCTTTCTGTCTCGCCCCGCGAAACATGACTCGCCTCGCTAGTAATCCAACCCTGGAAGACCAGAAGCCATCACGGCTTACGCGTGTTGAAGGTCACGGCTGTGACAGTTTGGAATTTGAAGAGTCTCGCCTCGCGAATGATAAGCTCGCCTCGCGAGAGAACCAAAAGCTGAAGACTGTTCACATTATTCGCCTTGCGAAGGTATGCTCGCCTCGCGAGCTAGATGAATCCAGAAACTGTATTTAAGTCTTTTAGGAAGAACTGATCAAGGTCTCTTCGGATCTTGTTTTCTTTTAGTTTAGATGGTTGTAGAATTAGGTTTAATGCTTTGTTTTTTCCTTTGTTATGGAGAACTAATTTTCTTTGATTAATCTACTGTGATTGGTTTCCATTATCACTTGAGGTTCTGTAATTCATGTTTTATTTGCTTTTCCCTTTTCAATACAATGCTATATATTTCTGTTTGTTTAATTCAGGAGTGTATAGTGTTGTGTTGATTTATTTCAGTGATGTTATGTTCCTATATTGAATCGCGTTTGTTTAATTCGCGTGTGTTCGTTCATGTTCGTTTAGTTCATGAGGGCTTAACCCCGTTTGTTTAATTCAGGAATAGGAACATATGTCTCGTAGTAGCGATTTCGTTTGTTAATTGTTGCTACAACCGAAAGGGGATTAGAATCTGCTTAGGGCTTGGAATTTACATGAACCGATGATAGTTGGGAAATTGAGAACAGTAGATTAATCGTCTTTAGCTTATTTGTTAATCTCTTAAACTGTTCTGTTTTTATTGCTCTGTTTTGTTTTCTTTATTTAATTTCAAATATCCAAAACCAACCCCCCAAAATCTGACTTTTTCTGTTAACAACAACCCAAGAGTCCTTGTGAGACGATACTCGAGTTGTCGCTCCCTATCTACATATGTTTGTAAATCGCTCGCTTTTTTTGCGTCTTGCGCGACAAATAAGTCTGCGCTGACGAAATAAGCGTCTTGCGCGACAAATAGCGTCTTGATGATACAAAGGCGTCTTGTGACAAGGCGTTCACAAGGCAATTTGATAGGATACTGGTCCAATATGATGGAGGATTTGATAAGGTCCAATAAATTTTGGAATAAGTTTTCTGGATTTTATGACTCTGCCTATCCCTGTGGTAGGGGTGACTCTTAGAAACACATGTTCTCCTTCCTAAAATTTGAGAGGTCTCCTCCTACGATCGGCATAACTCTTATGTCTGCTTTGAGAGGCCTTCATCTTTTCGCAGATTTACCTCACTTTCTTTGTTGTCTGTTGCACAATCTCAGGTCCTAAAATGGAACTTTCTCCTTCCTGATACTAACACAACGACGTCTGACATTTCCTTCTGTACAAAGCTTCATAGGGTGCCATCCCTATACTCGAGTGGAAAATGTTGTTGTAGTGGAACTTGATAAGTGGTAACAAATCATCCCAACTTCCACGGTTGTCCAGAACACAAACTCTAAGCAAGTCTTCCAAGGTCTGAATTGTCCTTTCAGTTTGCCCATCTGTCTGCGGATGGTAAGCCGAGCTTAGCCTTATCTTAGTTCCCAAGGTTTTTTGTAAGCTTCCTTAAAATCGCGAAGTAAACTTTGGGTCTCGATCTGAGACTATACTTGAAGGCACTCCATGGAGTCCAATTACTTCCCTGATGTACACTTTGGTTAATCTTTCCACCGTGTAGTTTGCCTTGACAGGTAAGAAGTGTGCTGACTTCGTCAACCTGTCTATGACTACCCAAATCGAGTCAAAGCCCCTTGAAGTCCTCGGTAATCCTACCACGAAGTCCATGGATATACTATCCCACATCCATTGGGGGTATATCTAGAGACTGTAACATTCCACCGGGCTTCTGATGTTCTATCTTTGCTTTTGACAAGTTAGGCAAGATGCCACATACTTTGTTACTTGTTTCTTCATACCTGGCCACCAAAATCTTTGCTTCAAGTCTTGATACATCTTGGTTGATCCTGGATGGATGCTCAGGGTGCTTTTGTGTGATTCGTCGAGATTCATCTTCTTCATCTCTAGATTGTCGGGAACACATATTTGACCATTACATCTTTAGATGTTATCTGATCCCAAACTAAACTCGGTGGCTTTTTCCTGCTCCATGAGCTCTTTCTTTTCTTGGAGGAATGTATCAGTGGCTTATTGCTCTTTGATCTCTTCCATCAATCTACTTGATATCGTGATCATCCCCATGCTAATATTTTACGGACTCATTTCCATCATTAAATCAAGGTCACGTAACTTCTCGATCAACTCTAGTTCCTTCACCATCATTGCAGAGACATGAATGGCTTTCCGGCTCAGAGCATCTGCTACAACATTCGCCTTCCCACAATGATACTGTAATGCAAAGTCATAGTTCTTCAAGAATTCCATCCAATCCTTTGCCTCATGTTGAGTTCCTTCAGATCGAACATATATTTTAAACTTTTGTGATCACTGAAAACATCGAACTTGACCCCGTACATATGATATCTCCATATTTTCAACGCGAAAACCACGGCAGCTAGCTCTAGATCTTGCGTCGGATAATTCTTCTCATGAGTCTTAGTTGTCGTGACGCGTATGCTACAACTTTCTGATTTTGTATCAATACGCATCCGAAGCCTTGATACGAAGCATCACAGTACACCTTATAAGGCACATTGGGTTATGGAAGTATCAGCACCGGTGAAGTTGTCAATCGTTATTTTATCCTTTGGAAGCTTTCCTCGCATTCCGCAATCCACACAAAGGGTTGATCCTTTCTTGTAAGTTGAGTTAGCGTGCGACTATCTTGGAGAATCCTTGGATGAATCTCCGATAATATCCAACTAACCTGACGAAACTTCGGATTTATGTTATTGTCTTTGGTCTTTCCCAAGAAAGCACTGCCTCCACTTTGGCGGGGTCCACAGCAATTCCATCTTTAGAAATTACATGTCCCAAGAACTTCACTTGTTCGAGCCAAAACTCACACTTAGAGAGTTTTGCATATAACTTCTTCTCGCGTAGAATCTGTAGAACCTGTCGTAGATGTATCTTATGCTCTTCATGACTCCTTGAGTAAATGAGGATGTCATCAATGAATACGACTACTGAGTTGTCCAGAAATGTCCGAAAGATTCAATTCATATAATCCATGAAAACAGCTGGTGCATTGGTTACTCCAAAAGGCATCACAAGATACTCATAATGTCCATAACGGGTTCGAAACGCCATCTTGGGTATGTCCTCAATCTTGATTCTAATCTGGTGATAGCCCGTCCTCAAATCAATTTTCGAGAAAACAGTAGCTCCGTGCAATGGGTCCATCAGATCATCTATGCGTGGCAACGGGTACTTATTCTTGATCTTCACTTTATTAAGCTGCCTATAATCCAGACAAAGTCTTGAACCTCCATCTTTCTTTCGTACTAAAAGAACAGGTGCTCCCCATGGAGAAACACTGGATCTTATGAATTGCTTTGACAACAGATCTTCTAGTTGAGCCTTCAATTCACCGAGCTCTGTGGGCGACATCCGATAAGGAGCAATCAATATCGGTCCAGTTCCCGGAACTAGATTGACAGAGAATTCAATTTCCCTTGCCGGTGGTAATCTTGGCACATCAGAAGGAAACACCACCGGAGAGTCTCTGACAACCGGTATAGCACTCAAACTAACTTCCTCATTGACATCTAAGCTTGTTAAAAGCAAGCATTTGTGATCTTTTTCCTTTGATAAAGACCTCATCGAATAGGTAGATAGAAATCCAGAAATTTCAGAATCCGAAAAAACTAGGTTCTTGTGAGCACAATCTAAAAGCACCTGATTAGAAGACAACCAATCCATGCCCAAAATCACATCTAATTGTATTAAGGGCAAGCAGATCAGATCAACAAGAAAGTGTCGATCTTGAATGACAATCGGACAAGTCAAACACACAGAACTTACCATAACAGGTTCAGTAGTAGGTGTGGAGACAATTAAATCATATGGTAATGAAGTAACAGGTAAGGCTAAAAGTCTCACACAATCATTTGAGATGAATGAATGAGTTTCACCCGAATCGAAAAGCATTGTTAAGAGGTTACCAGATAGATCACAAGTACCTTTCATAAGATCTTTGGAGTTCGAGGTCTCAGCACCACTCATAGGAAAAACTCTTCCTTTAGCTATTAGTTTTGAAACTCTGGCACTGTTGATTGTGGGCTCCTACTTCTTCACCCTACAGTCCTTTGGTAAGTGTCCCATCCGATCGCAGTTAAAGCATTTCATCCCTCTCACAGGACATACATCAGCGAAATGGGTTGGATCTCCACATTTAAAGCATCTCTTCCCTTGATTATTGTCTTGACTCCTCTGGTTAATACTTCCAGTGACTGAAGCAACTGGGTGGTACTATTGGTGGATGCAATTATTCCCAGCTGGTCTAGAGTATGGCTTCTTCTGGGCTTATCTTCCTTTCTGGTCTTGGTTCCTCATTTGTGAGGGTCCGCCAACATTTCCTCGATTATCCCTTTCTTTCCACATATGTTCTACTTTCCTACATTTCTCCACCAGAGCTTGAAAATTCTTGATCTCCAGGGACAGTACTGAGTCTCTGATTTCGTACCGCAATCCTCCTTCAAACCTTTCGCACTTCCAATCCTCATTTGGGTTGTCTTGGAAAAACAAAATATTTGGCCAATGACTCGAACTTGGCTTCATATTCTCCAACGATCATTTCTCCTTGTTGCAAACGCAAGAACTCCTGCTCTTTATCAGCTCGAGCACTCTGGGGAAAGTATTTGTCTAGAAACGCAGTACGAAAAACCTCCCAAGTAATTTCTTGCTAATTTGTCTCAAGTAGTTGCCTGGTGCCTCTCCACCGGTACTCCGCAACTCCCATCAACAGGAAATTGGCATAAGGCACTCTAACTGCCTCAGGGCTGTTGATCAGTTCAAAAATCTTCTCTATCTCTTGATTCCACAAGTCAGCTTTTGTGGGGTCAACATCCCCATGAAACTGTGGGGGGTTCTGGCGTCGGAAAGCAGTCAGAGCACGAGCTTGCTCCTGTTGGTGTTGTGCAGCCATAATAGCGATCTGTTGGGCAATGGTCGCTGCAACGTTTGCCATAGCTTGTGCTGCAAAATCCATTCCTCCACCAACCGGTCCACGACCACCAACAAAACCACCTCTACGGCCTCCTTTGCGGCCATGTCCTCGTCCTGCCTCTAGCTCCATAACTGACCAACAAGATAAAATCAATTAAATGGCAACAAGATAAGGGATGTTGAATTATATTTTTCCAACATCCATTACTTCTAAGAAGTAATTCAAACAAGCCTATTTAGAGGTCACACAACACAAACACAACAGGTATAGTTCCCAAAGATTCCCGAAAGACTCGACCAGCTCTGATACCACCCTTAATGTAACACCCTTACCCGGGATTACATTAATTAACCCTTTTTTACTAATATTAACGTTATCAGAAGACATGTCGATTTCTTTCATAATGTTTATATCCAATTAGTAATTCATTATTAAATAAAACTCATAACTTAAGACAATGGAATTAAAAGACCAACTTACATTCATAGAAAACATACATGATATTCACATTGATAACAAACACCTTCTTAGTGACAGGTGCATTGACAGAAGTTTTCTCAAACAAAACACTACATTGTACTAGAGTTTTAAGAGACCAAATAAAACATGCGATTGACAAGATCAATCCAACATCACTGCCCCAAAATAAAACAAGACTTCCTAAGATGGTCAAGACAACTAGTGATACCCACTCGGGAGACCACGGAAGTCTCCCTTATTTCCAGAGGAAGTATCAGAAGAGGATACTTCCACTCTGGATCCCTCGCCAGGTGTATCATCATCATCATCACTGCTCATAGGATGATACTGAGGTTCCTCCTCCATGAATTTCTCGGGGTCCTCCTCTATGGGTGAAGCTGGACCCACATTCAGAGGTGGTGGATCCAACACTAGCTATCCCTGCTCAGCTAAACGCTGTACATAAAACCAGACTAGCGGAAGTGATATCTGGATGGTCTCCATGGTATGTATCCTCCTCTCTGGACCTCCCTCATGTTTTCCTTCTATAGTGCAAACCGGGCTAGTGTACTCGGCCGTGTGATTCCCCGGATGAATCACCCAAGCCCCAGGGTTGTCGATGTAACACCCTAGTTTTTACACATATGATTAATTATTTTATTTGGATGTTTATGTTTATTTTTTTATGTGGTTAGTTTGAGTAATTGAATTACCCTCTTCAAATTATTTTATTGGGTGCGTTAGCACTAACTTATTACAGTGAATGCACGCTTACTGGACAATAACTTACGTTATCGTCACTATTATTACCAGTACAGAAAAATGTTTAAATAATATGATAAAGAGAAAAGCATTTTCATATTTTCATTCTATTTAATTTTAGAGTTGAAAATAAACTGGTTTGACATCAACCGGAGATTAATTCTAGACCGAGTATTTTATTAAATGATCAGTTCAATTATTAATCTTTACACTAATTTGAATTTCGAAATCATGTATTTATCAACCTTTATTTTTAGATCCCAAAAAGGTTGAAGCATGTTTATTTTAGGCTTAATATTTATCACTCATTTTTGTACCTATTACTAAATATTAAGTTAAAAACATGAACTTTCTCTCCTACTTTTAGTGTCAGACCCGATTCTTCCCTCTCATTCTCTCCTTTTTCTTTTGTTTTTCCCTCCTGCTACTTTCTTCTCATTCCTCCCTCTCCCTAACTCCATCTTCTTCTCCCTTACCGTTCCAAAACGCACGCCGCCACCCTTCTCCGATCATGTACAGCTACGAGCGCGTCGTTCGGTTGTCGCCCAGCCATGCTCGGCCGCCTGGAGTGAGAAGATGACGCGAGTTTCATCTTCTCCATGTCGTGCAGCTGCCACGAGCGTCGCTGCAACTCCTCATCGGTCTTTGTCTGACCACCGCGCTTGTTAAGAGAGGTCGTCGTTCGGTCTCCGCCCAGAGTGGGAGAAGACAGCCGCGACTGCGCGCACGTTCTGGCCCTATTCACCGCTATTCGCGTCGGAGCTCCATTTTAGGCCACCGCAATGTTTCCTTGAAGTTTCTGTCCAGATCTCCCCCTTCCTCCTGTTGTTCGAGCAGAAGCTGTCCAGACCATCGTTCAGAGCCGCCTCGTCGGAGTTGCCACCGCGCCGGTTGGTCTTCAACAACCACCATGACATCTTCTTCTTCCTTGGGTAAGTGAAAACCTCATCTATTTTACTTAGATTCAAAATTCCCCAAATTGATTTTGAAACCCTAACTTTTCATCTTACTTTAATCATGAAATTGGTTTAGTTTTAGTGCAATTGGGACTTGTAATTAAAGGTTTCTAAGGTTAATTTTATGATTTTCTATTTAAATCAAATTTTCCCCAAATTGCTCTTTGAACCCTAAACCCCAATTTGATTTTATTTGAAATCAATTATGTTTCTACGAAATTAATTATGTTTTATTAAAATTAGGACCTTTAATTTGAGATTTCTAAGTTCAATTTCATGTTTCTCAAAACAAATCAAATGTTCCCCAATTTTAATTATAGATCCTTTTTATCCAAATCGATATTATTGAGAAATCGATTCTATTTACTGATTTAAGTGTATGGTTTCTTTTGATTATATGTTTTGAGAATGAAAATTGAATTGGTGAATTTATTTGTTTGTTATCTTGCTTGGTTTGTGTCTCTGTGATGTTGAACACGGCTATGCTTACTTGGTGGAGTAAAGTTTGCACTCTTGGAGCTAACGTGAGCATTAAGACAAGAATCCTTTACTTGTCTTCAAAGGTAAGGGGAGTTTGCCTAGGGATATTCAATAACTATCTGCATGTGTGTATGTGTGTGATTGAGTGTTATGAATATTATTGTGATATTTTAGCCAATACTTGAATAACTTGTTTACTGGAACTATTGTGGTTATTACTTGAAGTTGAACATTTCTTGCGTTAAAGTGTTATGAATTATATATATGTGAGGAATTGTCATTAAATGGGATATTATTATTGTTGTGAATATATTACTGTTGATTGAAGTTTGAGAAGCCGGACTTGAATCTGTGCCTAATGACTATAAGGATTAAAAGCCTTAATAAGCCTTGAATAGAACTTTGAAAGTTTTGGGTTCACTTATAAAAGTTCCTTGTTTAAAGTGCTTACTTCAGAAGAATAAGATCTTGGTTTTTAGAAAAATGTTGAAGTGATTTTAAGTTGAAGGGAACTACATTTTTATGATCAAAAGTTTTGTACGAGAGCAAACCTTTTCGAACGGCGTGTTTTTTGAAGGAAAGACCATTTGAAAATATTTGACTTTATTCCATCAAGGAATTTCAAATACAAATGAATTTCCTAAATGTTTTTGAAAAGATTTTGCAAAGGAAAAGGATTTTCTCCTAAATGATTTGGAAACATTCCGGTTACTTGGATTAGTGACCGAGGTTTTGTTTTGGATTTGATTTTTCACTGAGCGAAAAGTAAACACATGTTAATTGAATCTAGTTAGCGAGACGTCGCTTCTAGTATTCTGTAATATGCACGTTGATCTTTGATCCATGCCACGTTGTTGTGGATTGTGTGTCCTAATCATGTTGCTGTGGACTGTGTGTCCTCATCACATTGTTGTGGACTGTGTGTCCTAATCACGTTGTTGTGGACTGTGTCCTAATTACGTTGTTGTGGACCGTGTGTCCTAACCACGTTGTGATGAACGTTGTTAAGGGTGAATGTTGTTTTCTACGACCACAAGCCTAGGACTGGTGCGTCGGTCTAAGGTGTTGTGATTGAGCACTCAGACTGCGTGTCCCGTGTTGATGTTGATATTTTCAAAATGATGAAATTTATGAACAGTCGATAGCCTTTGAGCTTCGACAATGAATGAGAACGAACACAAAGAAAACATCGAGAACTAAATGTTTTACATTTGCATTTATGGAAGACGTGCCCGTCATGGTTTTAACGTGAGACCTTAACAGGAAAGGTATCATGTGACGGTGTATTATTGTTGTTCTTAAATTGGACAATGAGACGGTGTATGTGTATCGTTGTGCCTAAATGGACAATGAAACGGCATGCATAATCGTTGTGCCTAAATGGCCAATGTGGTGTATTATCGTTGTGCTTAGCTAGCCAATGAGATGGTGTATTATCGTTGTGCTTAGCTAGCCAATGAGACGGTGTATTATCGTTGTGCTTAGCTAGCCAATGAGACGGTGTATCGAGCCTGATCAACTCATTTGGAGGATGTTGGGATCTCCGGAGATTAAGTTTAGAGCCTAATTATTGAAGTGTCATGCATTCTCTTTATAAAACTGATTGTTCGGGTATGAGGCCCACTGATATAACACTTGTTATTTTATTTCAGACGCTTACATATTTATATAAATTATTTTTCGAAAGCAACCAGAAAATTATTGTTTTAATTTAAATTCCGCATGGGTTACGTAGTAACACCAAGCAAGGGGGTGTTACAAAGTGGTATCAGAGACTGGTTGAGTCTTTCGGGATTTTGGGGAATAGGTCTGTTAAGTTTTTGTTGTGTGATCTCTGGTTGGTTCTTGTTTGAATTGTTTCTTGTTGAAGCAATGTGTGTTGACACACAAGTATATGTTTTCTTGATGGTTTTCAAAGGGTTTTAAGTCCTGGAAGACCATAGATCTTGAATGTTACTTGAGTTCGGATATGACATTCGATTATCCTTGCGAATCGTGTCAGACATTCGAAACAAGGTGCTTGTGTGAAGGGTTTTTTCGGGAGTGTTCCCTGGAAATATTCTAGGTTTATGGTTAGCAAAGGACATTAATTTTAGATTGATCTAGTTTCTGGATTCGATCAGATGTATGTCGCTTTGTGTAGGATGTTGCCTACAAAGTTAAAACGAGTTGGACGACTCGATTCAACTGGAAGATCGGTGGTCTGAACCGTTCGCTAGACCGAGTGTTTTCCTTGTGAAGCACCAATGTTGTGTGAAGGCTCGTGTCACCGTGTGGATTTTTGACAACTAAGTAAAAGGATGAATTATGAGCAAGTATTCTCTGACTTGCGTAGTTGATTTGGTAAATCAATTGCGAGGAGTTGTCGTCTACTCAAAGATCGACTTGAAGACGAGTTATTACCAGATTGGAGTGATGACCTATCTAAGATTTTGCGTCATCAACTCAGTTTATGAAGGAAGATCCACCCCTTGTCTGTTTGATCGATTGATTAAGTTGTCCGGGATCGTACCCAATTCAAGGTGGTGATACTAAGCATGGTTAGAAAGACTTGTATGTTGGTTGGAACCAAGACGAATCGAGTGGATTTTCGATCTTGGGTGAGTGTCTCGTGATTAAGGAACTCTTCACTGTACCCTTTGATTCTCTTGTATTTGTCAGTTGTTATTTATTTCTCAAATCTTATGATTGTATTAGATAATCACAACGGTGAAGTTTGTATGTGCCAGACAAATTTTCTGACTTTAATTTGAAATCTGTCAGGACTCATGATTTAGTTATGTTAATTCATAAATTTCCAGTTATTCATTTCTGTGGTTGAGAGAAGTCATACTCACACTTTTAAATAATCCTCGATGTATTAGACATTTGAGTGAATTGATTTAACGGAATCCATTGGTCTGGATACTTTCACATTTTGTTAAGAGAAGTGGTTATGACTATTTCTTGAGTTATAACACAGATAATTTCGTGATAGCAGAAGTTTCATGGTGAAACTTAGTTTTGTCACTTTTATTTTTGGTAGAGGTGAAAGTCATCATTTTGTAAATTCCTTGTACTAAGAATAAGATTTAATCCTCTTTGGATTAGACATTATTCACCCTTTGATTCCTTAAATCATCTAGAAGATTCTTGTGGAAGAATGAACTTTATTAGATTCATGTTTGTAAATGTGTATTGATCATGCATTTTTACACCCATGAACCTGATGGAAGGATCTTTTTCCATACTGGATGTTCCTGTATCCTTCAAATTAATGAAATTCTTTTCTATGCTTATGTGAAAGTGAAATGAAAAAAAATTATTTTCTTGAGAAATTCTTTTATGATCACCAAGGTCATGTCTTATTGCGGTTCGAACATACTTGTCGTCATTGGTAGTCATAGTCCTACGTATTCTCCAAATGTCGTCAATGTGTGACCTATCTCATCAGTCACGAGTTGGGTATCTCGAAATCAAGATGTCAGAGTTAGTCGAGTATAGTGAAAAAGGGATAGTTTAACAATTGAGACCTTCCTTGTTAAGATATTGGCATTCCTTGAATCTTTGTAATGAGTTTGCTGAAGGCTTACATGAGTCTTGTTTGAATTCAAGTGATCGTGGATCGACTGGTGAAGTCTACATCGGGCGTTAAGAACCAGGTTGAAGTCAAGTTCAGCTTATTAACCTTAGTTCGATTGACAAATAAGAAATTATCTAATTCTTAAAATGTGAGGTTAGTTGAGAGTAAATATAGTACCTAAGTATCGTTAACCCTATAGCAGAATATGTAGGAGGTGATAAGAATTTTGTTGAGGTGTTGTTGTGACTAGTAATATGAAAACCCTTAAGCTCAACTTCATTGAGTGAGATGATTATAATGGACCTTATCATGATCGAGGCAGATATATCATTAAAGGAATTTAGAGTAGTGATCAACGTTTATGGTTAATGTTGACTTCGTGAGTCCGAGGATTAACGGAAAAATATCTATATAGTTTTCCTTAATCTGAACGGAAATAGTAAAGAGGAGTTCTTGAGAAACTAAGTAGTGAGGAGAGGTCGAGAGCTCTGTTTTAGAGTTTGAAAGGTCTGACCATGATGAAATTTGGAGTGGTGGAATAAGTCCAAAGGAAGCTAAGACTACACTTGGATACTTTGAGTAGGAAGTTGATGCATGTTGCGGTAAGGTTAGTTTTAATCTTGGTAATAACCATGAGATTTAGATGTGTGGAAAACAGTTTTCTAGTGGACTAGTAATTGATAATAGAAGTGATTAACTTTTGATTTTGCTCTCGTGTGGGAGGAACTAAGATAAAATTGTTAGGGACAAGAAGTATGGATTGAGGATAAGGGATTAAATTTTGAGGATCAGTATGATGAAGCATAAGTATGAAATGTGTTATTAAGTTTTAAAAAATAATCATCTAGGGGAAAGTGAATACGGGAAGTACAATGTATGATCTTGGAATAAATAGGGGATTATAAAATCCTGTTTAGTTTCGAGCTACGAAATTTCGAGGACGAAATTTTTTTAAGAGGGGTAGTAATGTAACACCTTAGTTTTTACACATATGATTAATTATTTTATTTGGATATTTATGTTTATTTTGTTATGTGGTTAGTTTGAGTAATTGAATTACCCTCTTCAAATTATTTTATTGGGTGCGTTAGCACTAACTTATTACAGTGAATGCACGCTTACTGGACAATAACTTACGTTATTGTCACTATTATTACCAATACAGAAAAATGTTTTAAATAATATGATTAAGAGAAAAGAATTTTCATATTTTCATTCTATTTAATTTTAGAGTTGAAAATAAACTGGTTTGACATCAATCGGAGATTAATTCAGGACCGAGTATTTTCTTAGCTGATCAGTTCGTTAATTTTTACTCTAATTTGAATTTCGAAATCATATATTTATCAACCTTTATTTTTAGATCCCAAAAAGGTAGAAGCATGTTTATTTTAGGCTTAATATTAATCACTCATTTTTGTACCTATTACTAAATATTAAGTTAAAAACATGAACTTTCTCTCCTACTTTTAGTGTCAAACTTGATACTTCCCTCTCATTCTCTCCTTTTTCTTTTGTTTTTCCCTCGTGCTACTTTCTTCTTCTTCCTCCCTCTCCCTAACTCCATCTTCTTCTCCCTTGTCGTTCCAAACCGCACGTCGCCACCCTTCTCCGATCATGTACAGCTGCGAACGCATCGTCCGGTCGTCGCCCAGCGATGCTCGGCCGCCTGGAGTGAGAAGATGACGCGAGTTTCGTCTTCTCCATGTCGCACAGCCACCGCGAGCGCCGCTGCAACTCGTCGTCATCCGACCACCGCGCCTGGTAAGGGAGGTCGTCGTTCCATCACCGCCTAGAGTGGGAGAAGACAGCCGCGACTGCGCGCACGTTCTGACCCTATTCCCCGCTATTCACGTCGGAGCTCCACCGTCGGAGCTCCATTTTAGGTCACCGCAATGTTTCCTTGAAGTTTCTGTCCAGATCTCCCCCTTCCTCGTGTTGTTCGAGCAGAAGCTGTCCAGACCATCGTTCAGAGCCGCCTCGTCGGAGTTGCCACCGTGCCGGTTGCACTTCAACAACCACCATGACATCTTCTTCTTCATTGGGTAAGTGAAAACCTCATCTATTTTACTTAGATTCAAAAATCCCCAAATTGATTTTGAAACCCTAACTTTTCATCTTACTTTAATCATGAAATTGGTTCAGTTTTAGTGTAATTGGGACTTGTAAGTAATGGTTTCTACGGTTAATTTTATGATTTTCTATTTAAATCAAATATTCCCCAAATTGCTCTTTGAACCCTAAACCCCAATTGATTTTATTTGAAATCAATTATGTTTCTATGAAATTAATTATGTTTTATTCAAATTAGGACCTTTAATTTGAGATTTCTAAGTTCAATTTCATGTTCCTCAAAACAAATCAAATGTTCCCCAATTTTAATTATGGATCCTTTTTACCCAAATCAATATTATTGAGAAATCGATTCTATTTACTGAATTAAGTGTATGGTTTCTTTTGATTATATGTTTTGAGAATGAAAATTGAATTGGCGAATTTATTTGTTTGTTATCTTGCTTGGTTTGTGTCTTTGTGATGTTGAACACGGCTATGCTTACTTGGTGGAGTAAAGTTTGCACTCTTGGAGCTAACGTGAGCATTAAGACAAGAATCCTTTACTTGTCTTCAAAGGTAAGGGGAGTTTGCCTAGGGATATTCAATAACTATCTGCATGTGTGTATGTGTGTAATTGAGTGTTGTGAATATTATTGTTATATTTTAGCCAATACTTGAATAACTTGTTTACTTGAACTATTGTGGTTATTACTTGAAGTTGAACATTTCTTGCGTTAAAGTGTTATGAATTAAATATATGTGAGGAACTGTCATTAAATGGGATATTATTATTGTTGTGAATATATTACTGTTGATTGAAGTTTGAGAAGCCGGACTTGAGTCTGTGCCCAATGACTATAAGGATTAAAAGCCTTAATAAGCCTTGAATAGAACTTTGAAAGTTTTGGGTTCACTTATAAAAGTTCCTTGTTTAAAGTTCTTACTTCAGAAGAATAAGATCTTGGTTTTTAGAAAAATGTTGAAGTGATTTTAAGTTGAAGGGAACTACATTTTTATGATTAAAAGTTTTGTACGAGAGAAAACCTTTTCGAACGGCATGTTTTATGAAGGAAAGACCCTTTGAAAATTTTTGACTTTATTCCATCAAGGAATTTCAAATACAAACGAATTTCCTAAATGTTTTAGAAAAGATTTTCTAAAGGAAAAGGATTTTCTCCTAAATGATTTGGAAACATTCCGGTTACTTGGATAAGTGATCGAGGTTTTGTTTTGGATTTGATTTTTCACTGAGCGAAAAGTAAACACATGTGAATTGAATCTAGTTCGCGAGACGTCGCTTCTAGTATTCTATAATATGCTTGTTGATCCTTGATCCGTGCCACGTTGTTGTGGACTGTGTGTCTTAATCACGTTGTTGTGGACTGTGTGTCCTAATCACGTTGTTGTGGAATGTGTGTCCTAATCACGTTGTTGTGGACTGTGTGTCATAATCACATTGTTGTGGACCGTGTGTCCTAACCACGTTGTGATGAACGTTGTTAAAGGTGAATGTTGTTTTCTACGACCACAAGCCTAGGACTGGTGCATCGGTCTAAGGTGTTGTGATTGAGCACTCGGACTGCGTGTCCCGTGTTGATGTTGATAATTTCAAAATAATGAAATATATGAACAGTCGCTAGCCTTTGAGCTTCGACAACGAATGAGAACGAACACAAAGAAAACATCGAGAACTAAATGTTTTACATTTGCATTTATGGCAAACGTGCCCGACATGGTTTTAACGTGAGACCTTAACAGGAAAGGTATCATGTGACGCTGTATTATCATTGTTCTTAAATTGGACAATGAGACGGTGTACGTGTATCGTTGTGCCTAAATGGACAATGAAACGGCGTGCATAATCGTTGTGCCTAAATGGCCAATGAGACGGTGTTTTATCGTTGTGCTTAGCTAGTCAATGAGACGGTGTATTATCGTTGTGCTTAGCTAGCCAATGAGACGGTGTATCGAGCCCGATCAACTCATTTGGAGGATGTTGGGACTTCCGGAGATTAAGTTTAGAGCCTAATTATTGAAGTGCCATTCATTCTCTTTATAAAACTGATTGTTCGGGTATGAGGCCCACTGATATAACACTTGTTATTTTATCTATTAATAATAATTAAATGTTAATGTGCTAAGGTGATGTATGTATTATGTATATGGTTGTTGTGTGATATATCCATTTGTCGGTATCTCAACCTTACAGATATATCCGGTTTCTTCTGGTTCGCTATTGTACCCTGGGTACTTTAGTACAGATGGTGCAGAGGAGTCTTCCTAAGTCAGTCAGAGACTTAGATCTAGTTGTTTGATGAAGTACTTGATTGTGGAATGATCACATGAGTTTTCCTCATGAATAACTTTTAGAATGACCAGCTTAGGGTTTGAGACTTAGATTATTTTTGATAGTATGTATGAGTATGGATCAAAGAGTCTTTATTTTAAAATGGAATGTTTATGGCTCGGAGAGCATCTCTTTTGAACGAAAACCTAAGCTTTTCCTTTTGGTCATGTATAGCTCATTGATATAACTATTTTTAGCATATTGTTGCCTGGTTGTATTTGGTGTAACTGGAATTCTGGAATGAAAATGTAATTATTTTAGCAGGTGTTCTTTTACCTGGGATGTTCGAAGTACAGAGGAGACTCTGTCGAAATTTTTGTAAAAATATTAACTTTTATTTAAGTATATCTTTAGATTAAATAGGCTTGCCAGACTAGGATAGTAAGCCTGTGTGTCGATCAAGGCTTAGTTTTGGAGTCGTGACAATTTTTTTTTATACCCAATTTCATACGCTTACGTATTTATATAAATTATTTTCCGAAAGCAACCAACAAATTATTGTTTTAATTTAAATTCTGCATGGGTTACGTAGTAACACCAAGTAAGGGGGTGTTACAGTCGACATCCGCAAACATGATCGCCCGCACCCGGGAGTGCACGAGAGGCAGGGCTGGGTCCATCTAGTCTCAACATAACATGATACATTCATATATACAGGAAGGAAAATGCAAGGGTAAGATACCAATATATGGATAACTATGACAACTATATGCACCTAAAACATACAAAACAACATATACAATTAACAAGATACCATTTTAAACAGTACATAGAAAGAGATAATTATCGCTTTTTGAAAACCATGGCACTTCAATAATTCAACTTCTATCCTAATCTCTGGAGACCCCAAATTCAAATTGTTTAAAATGACCACACTGCCTAAAACTCCTGGCATAGTGTGCAACGTGTGTGGATATCCATAGCATACTATCCAACTCAAGGCATAATAATCAAGGCATATGGATTTCATTGTCCGTCAAGGCACAATGATACGATGTAGCATGATATACCACGCCTTTCAAGGTATTCACACAAAACAACTTTGGGCATGAAAAGCATTTTACTATCACAGCTTTTCGTTGTGTATAATTCTTTCCTTGTCGAAACTCAAAGGCTCACAACCTCCATAATTTTTCAATGTATTAAAGTTTGTAAACTCAGGACATTTGAGTCCGAGTGTCCAATCACAAGAGTCTTAAACCGATGCACCAGTTTTAGACATTGTGGTCATTGAAAAATTAACTTTTCAACTTTACTTCTTTTACCACGTTTGTATAATGTATGTAGGACACACAGTCCACACCAACGTATATAGGACACACAGTCCACAACAACGTGACACGGATCATAGATCAACATGTTTATTAACACAAGTAGCCCGACGTTCAATGAAAAACAAAACAAAAACCAAAATTTCCATAACTTATCCATGTTATTGGAATATTGTTTTCAGTAAAGTCTTTAGTAAAACTTTTTGAAATTCATTTTCAAAAATCACCTTGATAAAAAAACAAATTCATTCTTTTTCAACCAAATCAGATTAACTTTTCTTTTAAAAAGAATTTCTTCTAATTTAAGAAATTAATTTTAGAAGTCCTTTTTTACTTGTTAAACTATTTACAAAAATTCTACTTCTCATCATAAGAAAATATTGCCCCTTTTCATAAAATTTCTAATATTACAAAATAAATCTGAAATATGATTTTATCTTTCTTCTCTTTTAAATCAAAACATATTTTCAAATAAAATTATTTATTTATAGTTTCCTCCACAATTTGTATTAAGACTTTTATCTTAATTTATAGTTTCCTCCACAATTTCTATTAAGACTTTCATCATATTCATCCAAAAAAAATCATTCATCATTAAGCAAACATAGGTAACATATAGTCATCATAATAATAATATCCCTTTTGCTTTCTTCCCTCACCTCAAAGTAAAATGGTAAAGGATTCGATCTCGGTTTCGAAGCAACGAACTTGAGTTTTCGTTACGATTGCAATTCTAATCCAAACAATTGTTTAACATAAGTTAAAAAATTTATAAATCACCCTTATTCTTCATGCATGCTTTCAGTCATGCTCTATAAAATAGGCTACAAAATTTTAATTTCTACAAGCTTTTGGATTTAGACTCTTTAAGTATCAAATAGGTAAAATAAAATTTAAAACTTGAAAAATAAAATTTCAAACCCTAGCCTCATGAACCATAGGTTACGGCCTCCACAAGAAATGGTGGAAAAATATGATTTGTCACCAATCCAATTTCATGGATGTAAATACTATAGTGTTCTAAACATCCTTTTACTTAAAAAAATTTGAACAAGCCTCATCAACTCATTAAGTGAGTTTCGGCCCCTTTAAATTACAAGGGTTAGGAACATTAAAATTTTTCAAAGTAAACTTTACTTCACTCAAGAAAAGTTTATAGTTTCATTAAACATGCATTCTTCCAATGATCAAAAGTTAGGCTTCACTAACTCAAATATTTTAGGGTTTTAGCCATAGAATCACAACAAGGAAAGAATACATATTGTTAACAATTAACATGCATGTTGAAATTAACATGCATGTAGAAATCATGAGTTGGAACCATGAACATATAGCATAAATAATTAACATGCATGTAGAAATTTTTGCAAAACTATCAACCTTTCCTCCCTTAGGGTTTCGGCCACCCTTCAAAATAGGTCATGGGAAAGCCTTTTTCAACATGCAAGTGTTGATGATGGTGATGAAGATGAGTAGAACTTGAAAGAAGATGGTTTTAAAGCAAAAGGAATAATTGCATTAATTGCAAAAAGGTCATTTTTTACAAAAAAAAAACTTATAACTTTTTATGTATTCATCCAATTAACACCAAACCAATTTCTTTGGTTTTGCCTCATCAATGACTACAATATTAACACACAAGAACATGAATTTCAGTGCAGCCACTGAAATTCTCAGAAATTGCATTTTAGTCCCTAAGGACTCATAAAATCATATCTTTCAATATACACATCCAAATCAATTCAAACCAAATTCTATATTCTTGTATGATCATGCAACCCTCATAAAAATTATTCAAACAATTTAAAACATCATGGAACCAATTAAACTCTTCATGTCTGAATGGCCTTAGTTCATCATGTTAGGCATTTTTGTTTCACAAAACAATCAATCATTAACCAAGGTTCCAATTAAAGATCAATAACACCAAAACCACATATATCACAACCAACATATATCACACACATATGCTAATAAATATACAAATTTATACTTAGGAATTACAAGACCACTTAAACACTAATAAACCATCAACATATTTATCCTAAGGTAGGTTGATGGTAATCTCCCCCCATACCTTTGGTGATCACTTGAAACTCATGTAAGAAGAGGATGATGTTCACCTAGAGCTCAAGGTTTGAACCAACAAAACCTAGCCATGAACCATCAACAAGAAAACAAGTTAAAAATGAAGAAAATCCATTTAACCCACTTGAGATCTAGGTTCGGCCATGTCAAGAAAATTAGGCTAGAGATCTCTAAATTTTTCAAACTCTTGGGTGATGAATATAGAAGTCATATTTTTTTTTAAAAGAAAACTAGGCATGCAAAAGCATCACTGTAATGGCAGTCATCCTAACTAGGTTGGCACCAAAGTCACTGCCAATCATCTCTAGCAGACCTAAAATTTATTAATAAGAAATGAAAAAATACAAAGAAACAAGGGGGGACATAAACCAAACACTTGGAGAAGTAACTTAAATCTAAAATTTGGTAAACCCCACCTATTACAGAAAAAGTCATGCCTAATGAAACAAAGGAATTGTATTCCAGCAAGTATAGCATTTTGAAATAGTTCCAAAATTAGCTAACTTGCCTGCACAATGGTTACCCTCCTTATAAACATGGGAAATCTTAAAATTTATACTTAAAGACATTAAGACACAATTTTTCCATTTTGTTTTAAGCTTCCAAGGAACAATTTGTGGGTTTGAATAAGCTTGCACCACCCTAGAGGAGTCACACTCCATCCAAAGCCTCTTCCAACCTCTCTCAACAGTCACATAAATGGCAGACATGGCTGCAAGGAGCTCAGCAGAGAAAGAATCAGTGATGCCAGAGTATTCTGTAAAACTACCAAGGACATCCCCACTCTTATCTCTAAAAATAGCCCCCCACCAGCATGGCCAGGGGAGCCCTTAGCTGCCCCATCAGTATTGACTTTAATCCAGTTGCAAGGGGAGGATACAAGACCACTTGAATGATATTAGGAGCCTTCCTAGGGTGACCTGCAACTTCAAAAGCTATGAGAATATGAAAATCATCAATGTAATTAGACATGGAGCTGCTAGACAGATTTCTAGAAATAGCAATATTTGCTTTCAGTTGACTAATGGCATTCTTCAAGGAGATTTTTTTGTTATCAAATTTCAACATGTTCCTTGCAGTCTAGATCATCCAGATAATGTTAATGATGGCAGCAATTAAAACATTAAGCACCTGAGGGCTCCATTGCCTGCTGCAGAAATCTATGACTGAAAGAATACTACTATGGTCAATCTGCATATTGATAGAAGAGCTGAACCAAAACCACAGATTTCTAGCAAATTGACAGCTGAAAAACAAGTGATCTGCAGATTCTGCAACTGAGTAACAAAGACTGCAAATAAACACTGAAGTACAGCCCCTTTTCATCAACTGATCTTCTGTTGGCAGCTTCTGATGAATCAATCTCCATGTTAAGAAAGATTTAGAAGGTGGAATTGTTTTTCTCCAAATAAAATTTTCCCAACTGCAATGATTATGAGCCAGGTTGAAGTGCAGGAAAGCAGATTTTAGAGAAAGCTCACCATTGGGGGAACCTTGCCAGACAAGAAAATCGGAACATTCAAATAGAGGAATATCAATTTGAGCTAGCTCATTTCTAATGCCAGGAAAATTGGTCAAAATCTCAACAGGGATTTGCCAACTTCTATCATGAATAAAATCTGAAACTGAAGCAATAAGGGACTGATGCAAGTGAGATGGAATCTCCATATAATCAACTAATGGTTGTGAAAGCCATTTGTCAAGCCAGAAGTTCACTTTGCTGTTATTACCAATTTACCAAGAAGAGTTACTATGAACCAATTAAAGATTGATCTTAATTCCTGGCCAAATGGAAGATTTCACAAGTCTAACTGCAGAATTAAACCTCAGTTGGAACCTTTTTTTTTGTAGAAAACAGCCCATTCAGCAGATGAGGCCATCATATCAAAAGAAAGCTAAAGTAAGGCAGCTTTGTTTAAGGATTTCAAAGATCTTAACCCTAAGCCTCCTTCCACTACTGGTCTGCTTATTTTTTTCCAAGTCACAGTAGGGTCCCCAGACAAAACAAAATTTCTGATGCAAGAGTCCAAATACATAACAAGACCAGCATTGCATTGATAAATATGGAAGCTGTATAGCAGCATGCTTTTTATGACAGATTTCACAAGCTCAATTCTTCTCATGATGGAGAGCAAGCAACCCTTCCAAGAAGTCAATTTGGCAATGATCCTGTTAGCTATAGGCTTGAGATAGAATTTCTTTGGCTTACCCTTGAAAATAGGCACTCCAAGGTAGTTAAAAGGGAGAGATCCAGTTGAAAAACCAAGTATGTTTGAGATTCTCATAGACTTGGATGAAGAAATGTCACCAGAATAGAACTTACATTTGCTAGGATTCAAGAATTGCACTGAAGCTTCTCCATATTCTTCAAAAAGCTTCATCAAGGCTTCAAGACTTTTTTTTATGTCCTTTAAAAAAGATAAGCACATCATCAACATACATCAGATGACTCGGGCGGATTAGATTCTTAGGACCAACAGCAGGTTTGACCTGACGAGAATTCACTAGATAGGAGATGCCTCTACTTAGAACGTCCTCATCAAGGCAAAATAGTAAAGGGGATAGGGTATCACCCTGCCTGACCCCCCTTTTACAAGCAAAATATCCTTCTAACTTTCCATTAATCAAAAGAGAAGGCTTGGCAGATTGCAAAACCACTTTGATCCAATTGCAAAAAATACTGTTAAAGCCAAAAGCCTGAAGGACGGAGATAAGAAATGACCAATTCAAGGTGTCAAAAGCATTTCTAATGTCTAATTTCATAGCTACATTCCCACCAAAAGACTTATAGTCCAACAAATTAGATGCCTCTGAAGCAATGTAGATACAATCTTTTATATTTCTCCCTTGGACAAAACCTTTTTGCTGCTGAGACAAAATCTTTGGAGCAATTATGGCAAGCCTATCAGCTAGCACCTTCGTAATGATTTTGACCTAAAAGTTGGCTAGGGCAATAGGACTAAACTCCTCAATTTTATCATCATTAGGAACTTTAGGAATTAGCACTACTACATTTGAATTCAGGTTAGGCATAAGCCAACCTTGGGAGAAGAATTAACTGACTTAATTATAGACATCCTAGCTAAATATGTCCCAAAGAGTTTGATAAAAGTAACCACCAAAGCCATCTGACCCAGGAGCACCCTCACTGTTCATTCCAAAAAGTACTTTCTTGATTTCCTCATTAGAAGGCTGACAGGTCAATAAATCATTGTCCAATGCTGTAACAGAAGCAGGAACAACTCTACTAATGAGATAATTTTGAAGACAGGTATTTGGGACATCATATAGATTCTCAAAGTAGTTGATGGCATGCTGAGCAATTTCCCTAGGATCATCAATTATATCATTACCTTGCTTGAGAGCATTCATGGATTTAGAAGCTTGCCTCACCTTTGTTAGCTTATGAAAGAAGGTTATGTTTCTACCACCTTCACAGATCCACTTTATCCTAGACTTTTCTCTCCACAATTCCTCTTCAACATTAAGAGCCTGAGCAAGTTCTGCTTGAGCCAAAACCACTTGCTCCAACAAATCATCATTGACACCATCTCTATCCATTTGCTGCTGAATATTGTCAAGAGCCAATTTTCAAGAATCCACTATAAGATGCACATTTCCAAGAAACCAGCTTGTTCCATGATTTCAATTCAAGCTTTAGGGCTTTCAGCTTATGAGACAGAACATACATAGGACAACCAATGACAGACTTGCCCCAAACTTCTTTAAATAATCTAATCAAATTAGGGTGACCAATCCACATTTTGTGGAATTTGAAGGAAGATGGAAAAGTGTGAACCACCTTATTTGAGGTCAAGAGCAAAAGAAAGTTATCTGAGCAACTTCTCACCAAAGTCCAACAGGAAGTGGAGTTCCAAGAATCTACCCAATCACCATTACAAAGACTTCTGTCAAGTCTTCTTTCAGTGAGGGAAGATCCTCTTCTCCTATTGCTCCAAGTATAAAAGGCTCCCCTAGTATCCAGGTGAACTCGATTGCAAGCATCTAAAAAAGATCTAAAATCATCACAAGCAGCATGACGAGGAAAAGCTGAGCTTCTACCCTCATGAGCTCTGGTCGCGCTGTCGCCACGTGCCAAAAAGAACGAGCGTTTACAAAATAATGCAGATAGGGAGCGACAAATCGAGTATCGTCTCTCAAGGACTCTTAGGTTGCTATTATTAACAGAAAATCAGTTTTTGGGGGGGGTTGGTTGGATTGAAATAAAATAATAAAAAAAAATTAAAAGAAGCAGAAAACAGAGCAATGAAGACAAAGCAGTTGAAAAAGATTAACAATAAACTAAAGCGATTAACCTACTGTTCTCGATTTCCCACTATCATTGGTTCATGTAAATTCCAAGCCCTAAGCAGATTCTAATCCCCTCCCGGTTGTAGCAACAATTTACAAGCGAAACCACTACTACAGATATATGTCCCTATTCCCGAATTAAGCAAACGGGGTGAAGCACTCATGAACTAAGCGAACATGATTGAACACACGCGAATTAAGCAAACGCGATTATATATAGGAACATAACATCACCGAAACAAATCAACACAACACTATACACTCCTGAATTAAGCAAACAGAAACATATAGCATCGTATTGAAAAGAGAAAAGCAAATGAAACAGGAATTACATAACCTCAAATGTAAATGGAAACCAATCACAGTAGATTAATCTAGGAGACTAGTTCTCCATTACAGACTTAAACACAAAAGAAAAGAAAAATAAACTACTGAACTACAACTACTGACTAAAAACTAGCTAACCCCTCAGTTCTGCCTAAAACAGACTTATACACAACTTCTAGACTACGCGGACTCGCGAGGCGAACGCACATTCGCGAGGCGAATAATGTGAACAGTCTTCAGCTTTTGGGTTCTCTCGTGAGGCGAGCTTATCATTCGCGAGGCGAGACTCTTCAGATTCCAAACTGTCATAGTCATGACCTTCAACATGGATAAACCGTGATGGCTTTTGGTCTTCCAGGGTTGGATTACTCGCGCGGCGAGTCATGTTTCGCTGGGTGAGACAGAGAGCTTTGCAAATTCTGGAACAGTCACGCTTCAGGTTCGCGAGGTGAATGCTCTTCTCGCGGGGCAAATGCTCCAGATTTATTTCTTTTTATTAACCTGAAAACAGAAAATAGAATAAGTGCTTTATTTAACTCTAAATCAACTAAATTAACCTAAAAATACTTTACAGACTCAAAATGATGCTTAAAGACAATCAAGTCTAATTTGGGAGAAAATGATATAAAATTAGCACAAAACCACGGTCATACTAGCCATAAAACTAGATGAGCCAGTGGCTGATCAAGCTCCTAAAACACAATTGAAGTCACCTAAGATGCACCAGGGACCTGGATTAGCAACTTGCAAATTAGACAAACCCCTCCACAAATTTCTTCTCAACAAATGAGAAGTGTTGGCATACACAATAGAGACAAAATAAGACTTTCCATCTTCACAAAAAGAAAAGGAACAAGGCTAGGAGGATAGAGCTATAATAGAAGAGTTAAGGTGGATATGACATAACCCCCACAGATTAGGTCAAAGACTATCCCTATCATTAAAGAAAAAAACTTTCAGATTTAAAAGACTCCAAAAGGAGGGAGGAACATGAGAAATATCAATCCATGAATAAGATAAGAAAACACAATCAGACTTGCAAGAAACACAGATTTTTAAAGGCAGTTCTAGTACTAGAGTTGCCAAAACGTCTACAATTCCAATAAAATATCTTCATTAAGCATAAAGTCTAGGACCACCCCTAGAAAGGGCTACATTTCTCTCAGCTCTAGCTGCCTTTGCAGCTTTCTGTCTAAGCTTCTTCTTCTTAGATCTTGAGACCACGGGAGTGAATTCTTCCTGAGGATCAGATTTATGCATAACTGGCACATCCACCAGATATTTAGAAGGGTCGGCTGCATGAGAGGGAGGGGTTGGCTCCTCTAAATCATCATCATCATCCTGCTGACTCCATAGAGGACTAACAATTCTCATGTCTGCTAGCACATTATGATTATTGACGTTAAAGATAGGAGACACTGGAGTAGTACTTCTTCCTATAGCAATATTATCTCTGTCAGTATTAGAATTGCTAGATTGAGATTCAACCATAATAGTATCATCAGAAGACTCATCAAGGTTCTGTCCTTGTCTAATAGGAGACACATCAGCACCAGAGTTTTGTCCCTGTACAATTCCTTTTATAGGTGAATTAGCTTCTAAAGATGGCTGGGTATGGTTGCTACATTCAGGAGATTGATTGCTTGTCTGATTATAAATAGGAGCATGAGTTAATCTGTCAGTCTCTGAAATTACTTCCACCACATAGGGAACTTCATTAGGAAGAAAATTCCCCCTACTTGCCTCTGGATCAACCTCTTCAACAATGATATCATCATTTTGAAAAGCAACTGCAGGGACATTCACAGGTGACACATCCCCATTCTGATCAATAGAAGTGCCATTTTTTTCAAGAACATTATTAACAAATTCCTGATCCTGACTGTTCTCTTTATTACGAATAGAATGATTGTTTTCGGGAATTTCAATATCATGTTTCTTAGCAACTTTAGGAACATTCATTTGGACCACTGAAGGGTTACCTTTTTTGGGAAGACACTGGTTCTTGGAAACCAAATTAGCATCTTTCTTACTGCATCTTTCCAAAGAATGGCCATTGGTTTGACAGTACTCGCAAAAGTTGGGAATGTTCTCATATTCGACTACCACATAGAATAAAAAACTCTCCCTTTCCACCATTATCTTAGTATGGAAACTCGAGGAAAGATCCAGATCAACCAAGATTCTTGCATAATGGCCATATAACCTCTGCCGAGTCATATCATCAATAGAGATAGGAGTGCCAATCCCAGCAGCTATTTCAAAATGAATTATTGGACTCCAATATTCTTGAGGCAAATCATGGAGTCTTATCCAACATTGAGAGTGTGTTTGCTTTTGGTTCTTTGGATTAAAATCAGCACACCATTGAGACAAACGGAGCAAACCTGACTTTAGATTCCAAGTCCCTATAGACCAAACACTTTGAAGATCCTCTTGAGATGAGAAACCGAATTCAAAATACCGTTTACCAAGAGAAGTCATAGGCCATTGACCTAATGGCTTCCAAAGGGCAGCTAACTTATTGCGCAAGTCATTATATTTGATCGATTTATCTCCTTTAAAAAGCAGATGACGTCCATGGAGATTCAGTTTACAAGCTTCTAAGACTTTGTGATACTCTTCCTACGATATCTTGATGGACACGGCTTCACCTATATTGCAAGGTTTTGTATGTTGAGAAAAGGGAGATGTCAAGAGAATTGCTCAAAGCTAGAGCAAAGGATTTGTGCTGTATAGGAGAAGCATGGCGAGTAGAAGAGGGAGGGTAGGCAAGGAACCCCCAAGGGACGATAGGAGGAGGAGCTGCAACCATGTTCACCATGCAGAAGTCATATGAAGATCATAGAAATTGGAATCACATTAAAATGTTTTTTTTATGATTTTCTAGAGATTTTTGAAGTTCTAGATCTAAGAATTTGAAATTTGTGAAAACTTGAAATAGAAAGAAAAGTTGTGAAGGAAAAGGAAGGTATGATCATGAATCACAAGAATCTACCTTTAGAATTTGAAGAAACGAACAAGAACTTAGACTTCCTTTGTAAATGAAGTGTAAGACTTAAGAGTTTTTGTGTCAAAGTGTAAGAAATGAGCAAAAATGGATGAAATGAATGTCAAGTGAGTCTTATAGGGGAAGGGCTGCGCACATAATGAGGGAGTGAAGGGTAAAATGTTGTCATGGCAAATTTGTAGTCAAAATGAAGGATTTAGGGTAATTTAGGTATTACACACTTAAGTCATCATTACATGCATTTAATGCATGATGACTAACTCCTATTACTAACCATTATGAGTCATCAAATGAATCATTGTCCTCATCCGTCTGGCATCGGGTTTTGTCTTTGCACATCCATCGTCGATTCCCTCGATCCCCGACCGTCGAGTATTCACCCGAATAACGTATAATAACCTATTTATTTTAAAAAATTTAAAAATAACCACTATGGTTGGAAATAAAATAAAAATCTAAATGGTTTCATTCTTGGGTCAAAATTAGGTTTTCTGACCCGCAAAATCTTACTGACAGTGAAAACGCAGACCGGGTTTCGTCTAAGTTTTAAACCTAAATTTTTACTGTAAGCTTGTACCATAAGGTAGAGTATAATTATGATTTTATTTTATTAAAAATCATTTTCTAGATCTAATATAAAAATAACAAACAATTAAAATTGTACCGATAATTGAAAAACAGTAAAAACAGCAAAACGGTAAAAACAGTAAAAATGGGGTGTCACACAAAGAGTCAAGTCAAGTGATTATGGGAATCTGTGAGCCGTGTTCAAGGAGTTGTATTGCATATGGTATGCATGATTGACATGATTAAAAGCTCGAGATGTGAATGTTTTGACTGTTGAGTTATTCTTTTAATTATATGTGATTTGGAACAAATTTTGTATATTTTAAAGGGATTATCATGTTTATAATTTTTGCAGGTACCATGGTTGATTTTCTGGTTACCGCGTCGGCTGAGAGCAACACTATTTTGCCAACCTTTTTATTAAATTGTTTTTATTCACTGGGATTATAAATCTCATTAAAAAAGTGTTGTTTTCAGAGCAAGAAGACGTCACTTTTGGGACTGAGGAGACTTGAAGACTTAGTACTTGATTTTATATATTTATTATATTTGGTTAGTATTATGTTCAATAAGGAGCCATTTTTGGCTAGAACCATATTTTTTTTATTTTTATCGTTGGGTTATTTTTAGTAGACACTCGAGTTTTGAGCTAATTAATTTTATTTATGTAAGGATTATCTTACCAATGGGTATTTTAAAATTATTGAGGTATTTTCAGATTTTAGATATATATAATTTATGGAAATTTTATTCGAGTTTTATGCCTTATTAAATGTGTTGAAGAAGTTTATTACATTTTTGTTGGGTTACTAATGTAACGAAGGACGTTATATTTATGGTATCAGAGCAGTTCAATCCTAAATTGGACTGTGGTATGGGGCTTTTTCTAAAATTAAAACATGGGCGCATAGGACTGCTGTTAGAGTTATAAAGACTGCATGCTATTCTTTTTTATGTTGGGCCTAGCCAATCCAATATTTGATTGGAGGTGTGCAGATTTATGAAGACTAACAGGCAAGGGTGTTGGTTTTGTATGTATGCAAAGTATGAACCTCTCTAGCTTGTTGTGTGATTCTAGATTTCTATGACTGATTGCATGTTGGTTTTGAATATATTCTGAGATCCTCATTAGGATAACTTGCTAAAGATGGAGCGTTTAAAATTATAGAGTAATTGTGTGATTTTCAAACATGCACTTTAAAAAGAAGCTCGATAACAATATCATGTTTTTGTGGTTGTACTGGAATCGAATCTGCTTGATTTTTTTTAAAATAGCAACATGAGCTTTTAACATGATGCCTCTTGGGAATTGTTCATATAAGTGTTAGGATCTTAGATAACAAATTTCAAGATGTTTCAATGAGTTTTGAGCATTATAAGTCACTAAATACACTTATATGTGTAAGTTTTATGCCCATTTAATTTTGTACCATTCTGAATTCATTTGCATTGTCAAAAAAAACAAACAAACGAGGTTTTATATAGATAAAAGGAAAAAAACAATTTGTAAACTTTATGCACCTTCTTCAATTTTGATTATATATAAAAAATTGTTTTTGAATTTAATTTTTTCTTAATGTCTTGATATATAGATTGGTACTCTAAAATGTTTTCGGAGTTTTCTCGAACATAAATGTATATATAAAAAATTTGATGGAAGTTCTCCTTGTTAAAACTTTATTCATGTTGTTAATATTATTCTCTAAAAAAATTATTTGAAAATGATATTTGGTTGTTGGTGTACGAAAATTTCACTTAAATAGTATTAATATTTTGTTTGTCTTCTGATTTAGAAATTTGAAATGACTTAAGTTGTTATTTTGTTGCTAGAATGATTGTTTTATAATCCGCATGTCATGATGACTTGATTGTTGACTCGTCTAAAGACATTCTAATAGTTACATTTTAGTAGTTGCATTGTACAAGTTGATATTTTTTATTCAAATTTATGAGCATTAAAACAAAGTTAAGATCTTATTAATGTTACACATTATCCCTTCTATCACCTTTTGAGGTAATTGCATTTGGTTTGATTACAAGGAAAATTTGTTACCATCAAAATATGCTTTCACTATAATTATTGAGAATGGATTATGCGCCTCTGGTTGCGTGCGAATGTATTAGTTTCTCATAGGCTGAGCATATTTAGTTGGTAAGAGTTTGCACGAAATATACTAGGAATTAATTAATATAAAAGTCAAATCAAAGGAGTATCTTGCTATAATGTGTCCATTGTTAGTGTACATGTAAAAGTTCTCTATTTTACTTTGGGTATTCATATTCTTTTTAAACTATTGCCGAGAATCTCGTATTTTGGTGTTGTAATTGAATTGTTTTCATGTTTTATTTCTCTTTTTGACTTTTGTCTGCTATTGTATTTCTAGATCTTGACTTGTGCATACTTGTTTAAATCCATGATATTATTTGTATTTTACCTTAGAGATTGCGCTATATAGATCCTAGTGTGATTCTGGCATCAGGTCATCAGTTGGGTGTATTGTAACATTTTTTTATCTTGATTAGGTGTGAAGTGATTTTCGAGGACGAAATTTCTTAAAAGAGTGGAGAAATGTAACATCCCACAAGTTGGCTACTAGTTAATTTTATAGGAAATGGATTATTAGAATTATTATATTGAAAGTTAGAAATGGTTAAAATCTCATACGTGACTTTAAAGAAATTAAATAGATAATTTTGAGTGTTTTAGGCCTAATTTCGCATAATACACTTCCTATGACCCGACACCTAAATTTAGATGGATATTTAGTAGACAAATCTAACTTATTTAGATTCAAGGTCGGCATAAGAAATGTAGCTCTATCTCTTATATTTCCATAGACACCTAATTCGTTCAAATTGGATTCTTGTAGCTCAAGTTATGACCAAATTCGTACACGTTGTTCAGGTTCCAGCGCCAGAACCATTTTTTAACTTCTATCCCAGTTTTTACTATTTAAACGTCCGTTTCAGATTTCATGGTCTTAATTAATGTTATATATATTACTTTTAGATTTCCAACAATATAAAGTTCATAATTTTTGTATATCTATAACTCAATATATGTGTAAAATACAACGATGTATTCTGAGTAAGCGGGCTTGACGCGTTTTTACACGTTTTGGACTTTTGGGGGCTCTATAGAAAGAATCGTAACACTCTTAGGGTGCGTTTTTGAACCCTAATTACACCTAGAAACTCAGAAATGGCTAATAAGAGAAGAAATTCAAGGATTAAGAAGAGAGAGTTGTGGAAGAGGGAGTCTAGGAAGAGGAAGATGAGGATAACTCTTGGCAAACGTTATGATTCGCCATAGGAAACGCTTAGAACTATTTGGAGGTCTTCAAGAGGTGAGTAAAAACAACCTTTTCTCAACCTTCCATGGTGCAAACGATTTGGGGAAACTGAGTTTTTAATTTAAATTATGATTTTTGGAGAGTTTTGAATGCAAGAACCAATAGTTGATCAAATCATATTTTCTGTATTGGAGTTTTTGTATAAAAATGAAATTAATATTAAATTAAGTGATTATTACTATGAATTATGTGATTATATATGAAATTGGTACGAGTTTATGGCTGATAAATGTGTCTTTATATGTTATATGATGTTATAGTGTTGTTGTGACATGCTTTGTTATGTTATATGATGTGATATTGTTGCCGTGACATGCTCTGTTATGTTATATGATGTGACCGTGTTGTTTGGACATGCTCTATTGTGTTATATGAAGTTACAGTGTTGCCTCGACATGACATTATGTCATTGATAGCGATACATGGAGTCTAGAACCCATTTAGAGGTCATCTGGGATGACATATTGCGCTATGCATGAGTTGGTCATCACTTTCCGGGAAGGGATGACGGTATACATTATATTAGGGGAATAGGATGAGAGATATCACCACTTGGGATGTGATATCAAATTACTTAAAATATCCACATCTGGGATGTGATATGAGATATCTCCATCTGGGATGAGGAAGTTAGTGGGACGCCATTGCATGGATATGAGCTCAAAGACCTTAGTGGATCTGGGATTCACACCGGTTTTGGGAACCAAAGAGTCAAGTCAAGTGATTATGGGAATCACCGAGTCGTGTTCATGGAGTTGTATTGCATATGGTATACATGATTGACATGATTAAAAGCTTGAGATTTGAATGATTTGACTGCTTAGTTATTCTTTTAATTATATGTGATTTGGAACAATTTTTGCATATTTTAAAGGGATTATCATGTTTATAATTTTTGCGGGTACCATGGTTGATTTTCCGGTTACCGTGTCGGCTTAGAACAACACTATTTTGCAAACATTTTTAATAAATTGTTTTTATTCACTGGGATTATAAATCTCATTAAAAGTGTTGTTTTCATAGCAAAAAGACTTCACTTTTGAGACCGATGATGCTTGAAGACTCAGTACTTGATTTTATATATTTATTATATTTGGTTAGTATTATGTTCAATAAGGAGCCATTTGTGGCTAGAACCATAATTTTTTTTATTTTTATCGTTGGGTTATTTTTAATTTGTGGAAACTTTATTGGAGTTTTATGCCTTATTAAATGTTTTGAAGAATTTTATTACATTTTTGTTGGGTTACTAATGTAACGAAGGACCCATTCTTGGTTTGACTAGCCTCAATTCCACCTTGTTGATGATCCTTAGGGTTTCTCTTGGGTTTTTCCACCACGAGTCAATCTCCATATAGGTCATTCACTTGTCCCGAAACTCCTTCGTTTCCTACAGAGGACGACAGAATCACCTCAACAGGGTCGTTCTTGGTAACTTCCACTAGAATCTTGCTTGGCACGAAATTACCCTGATCGACACTTTTTTCTTGGGAAATTTCGAAGCAACATGACAATAGATCCCACAGGTCTTGCATGTCAAGTGTAAACCTTCATATTCTACATTGAACCATTTGTCCCGAAACCAAAATCTCCCCACCACAGGTTGATCAAGTTTGATTTCAACACAAACTTGTGCAAACCATGAGACCCTTCAATAGTTCTATAGTACATCTTGGTAGGCTTACCCATAGTTTAAGCCATTGTGAGAAGGAGGTTATCATTGTAGTATTCCATTCCTAGACATGGAAACCTAAACCACACCATAGTACTATCAATCTTAACATCAGATGAAATGAAGTCAGGAGACCAAGGACGAATAACATGGTAATAGTTGAATAACATCCAAGGACCATTACTGATCACCTTGTCTCTATCTTCAACAACATCAAACTTAACCATAGAAAAGCCAAAAGTGATGTCCACTAGGCCTCTGCTCCTCCAGTCAACATAAAAGCTGCATATGTCACCTTCCTATCCTGTCTACAGTGCATGGTATTAAAGATCTTCTCCAACTCCTGAATCCCCAACTCTACCCTCTCAGGATCATAGTCACCTCGAAACTGTGGTGGCTTCCCTTTTAGGATGGTACCCATCCCTTCATCCTCTGCCTCTGCAGCTCTCCGCTGGTTCTGCTGCTCCTGCTGCTCTCTAGTCGTCTGCAGCATCTGAGCGTTCTACGGTGTCTGCTGTTGCATAGTAGTAGCAAGATCCCTGATAGTCTGGAGAGTCTCAGATGACTCCCCTCCACCAACTGCTCCTCCTCCTGTATGAGAAGCCTCTCTGTTGCCACCTCTTCAACTCTATCTGTGGCTCTATCACCACCTCGTCCCCATCGTCCTCTACCTCTACCACGACCCATGATCCTGTAAAGAAATCATTAGCTCATATTTATATGACATATAATATTACATAGAACCGGTATATAAATACTATATGCCACACTAATGTTAATTATTGCGTCCGGACTCACTACCCAACTTCTAAGCATAGTCGTTATCCGATGTGGATTCAACTAAAATGGCCAGTACACCCTAAACTCACATTCTGAACAAAATCAAATTGCTCTGATACCACCAAATGAGACACCCCGATGTCCCATTAAAGAACAACCTAACGAACTAATAACTTAATCGCGTTATTAGCGTTAAGCATATAAAACATAAAATCATAAATATTAAAACTTTAAACATAGAGAACGGAAACATAGCCATCACACATAGATATACATATACATAAAGGTACAGGGTACTGTATAGGGTACCACACCAGAGTAGGGTTCCAAAAGTACAAACTCGCAAATAACTGAAGATATAATAACCCGCAAAAAGATGCACTGACCACAAACTCTCTACTCAACTACTCGGGTCCACTGCTCGTCCTCCAGCATCTAGCTCATAACGAGTTCCATCTAGTTCCTCAGTAACTGACTCGTCCGCGGGGTCTTCTCATATTGATCACATAAATAAAACATATACAGAAAGAAATAGGGAGATAAGAAACATGCTATCATCATAGGTGGAAAAGGTTACATAACATATATACAATAATAGCACACGACATGAATCCCCAAATAAATACATATAAATATAAAAATCATCCTCAAAGTACATTATATTCCTCTACCCTTCACGCTCATGCAACTGATCATGTATACTGACGTGGTCACCACCTAATCCTGTCACACATCCCTCGTCTGATTAGGGATATAAGTCAATCGTCCAAGCCCACAAACATTGGTGCACGCCCTAGTTCCTGCTAGGGTGTCCATTCCCCGAATGAAACTTTATCCCCATCACGGTGGAGAATAGTCACACTTGCTCAGCAAGTACTATGAGAGTATCATGGTAGTCTTCCTTGAGCCTTATCGCCAGCAGGGCACTCACCCGTGACTTTCCTATCATGGTAGTCTTCCTCGAACCTCATCGTCCGCAAGGCACTCACCCATGACTTCGGTATCCGTAATTGGATACTCTGACCTCGTTAGTCACATACACACGACTGTGAACAACATTATACAAACTATATATGAGTCTTACCGACTCGTATCGGGTCATAACCTAGTGCCCCCACCTTCCATCGTCATCTCATCTAATATCTCAAGTCTCATCTTATCATCAATCTCATCATCGATAAAAATATTAATTAATAAATTAGGTTAGGTACGACTAAGTCACATATCATACTCTCCCCAACATGCATCACTTCAAGATATCATATATCATCACCTAGATGCCAACTATGCATATCATTGCAGATTAAACATATTATCACTCAATACATATTGTCAACCACAAACAAAATAAAATAATAATAAAATAATCATAATAAAATCATAATAATAAGAAAATAATAATTATAGAATAATCAAATAACATGTTAATCCAAACAACACACAACAAGCAGCTCAAATACGATAAAATCAGACAACCTTAAATATCATAAAATTAACCTAACGACAATAAACCTATAATTTCCATATAATCATTGGTACCCCTAAGTAGTCGCCAATGTGATACTGATATTGTCAATTATTCACCCACTTGTAGGGTTTAGGTCGCCCTACGCCATTAGTATAAAATATGTTACTTAGCCATTTCCAACGATAGGAGGCTTCTTTATCCCACCAGAAGTGTCGTAGGCTAGCTTTAGAGCAATGAAACGGACTCACTCCAATACTCCTCAAATCTGCCACATGAGGTTCTTCCACCTCTGGGGCTCCAAAAATTCACCTGAATACATATTGATTAGCACGTGTTACGTGTATCCCAAATATGAAAGCGAAATTGAAAATCGATACACAGATAGAAAGATAGCCTCAATATCATCACCGACGTCATTTAGGCATAATAAGGACATAGGCTTACCTTAGCATAATTAAGAAAAGAAAGATAGGATGATGAAGTAGACGTTGCAAGGTTCACCACAGTATAATCGGTTTCTCAATAGGACGAACGGATTGATCAAAAACTCCTTCGGAATTTTCTCTCCCCCTCACATCCTCTCTCCTCTCTCTCTCTATCTAAGTTTTCTGATTTTGTAACCTTCTACCAGCTTCTCCATGAAATGACTCAAGTTTACCTCTTTAATATAAATATATATATATATATATATATATATTAATACTTGGCAGTCAGCGCCCCGGCACTAGCACTCAGCACTGCTGGGGCTGCACCACCATCCTCCACAAGTCGCTGTGTGACACGTGTCCACCACATCCAGTGCTCAACGCCGAGGACAAGCACTCAGTGCCCCATTGATGACAACCAAATGGCGAGGTTGCCTTGTTGAAGATATTATGGTTGAATTTTATCAAGTGATTTTCATAAACTAGTTTGTAATCAAAATAAAGTGAAGAAAGAAATAAAATGGAAGTGAAAAAAGGTGATGATGGCGCCACAAACATGGAAGTTTCATAAGCCTAGGAAGTTCGCCACAAGAATCTTGGATTCTTGATAAGAACAATTTGGCTCAACTAAGAACCCATGATACAATTCTCTCACAAAATGGAATTTGATCCAAAATGAACATCCAAGTTACATTTGAAAGTGTTAAGGCGCAATACATATAGCCATGGCTGCCCAAATCTGAATTACATTGTATTCCCCCACTTTCCATACCCCCCAACTAATAATTCACTTAATTCCAACAACTAATGACTCACTAAACCCTTCTTTAACTCAGTCACATAAAGGTGACTTATTAGCCTCTCTCTCTATCATTATGTAGCAGCCACACTTATTTCTCAACTTAAAAGTGTAACCACCACACAATTCACTAAAAACATAAAAGACTAATAATTCAAAATGGAGTTACTTTTGGCATGCAAACCAAAAATATTCCTCCCAACTAACCTATGTAATTTGGTGCTCAACATGAGATTAAATGGGCTTGACCCAATTGGAACACTAACAAACTTGATTCTTGCCAAACATGTCTGAATTACCAGCCCAGATCCTGGACTTTTCAGCACTCCAAGTCTCTTATAGATCAATATATCAACATATTGAATTGAGTTTGCAAGAATCTAATGCTCCAAAAGCCAAAAGTGAACTACGTTACATTAAGAAAACAACAATTCCAAGATTAGCAACAGATACCTTTCTTGAGCTTGAATCTTGGTCATTTTGTCCTCCCTTACTTTATCACACACATGACAAACCTGATATTGGAACATTGAAGCAGTTTGTCAGAATTCAAATTTCAACTATAACTTAATTACTTGCATAAAATGTTTACATATGTCCTAATTCATTTTTCCTTCATTTTTAACTATAATTGTAGCTGAATCACTTGATCATTATCTTTCGATTTAAAATCAGTGCTCCATATCAAGAAGATAGATAAATTTCTATTCAGTTCCACATAAAACTGCATTTAAGAAGGGAACTGTCTTTTATAAATTATAACACAATCACTGGACAAAGTCTAACAAAAGTAGAAAAAGGAAACAAAGTCTAACAAAAATGTAAACATGTTAGCAATAATAACTTATGATAAACGTAAAATTTTAAATTTCAGAAAGGCCATACCTGATAATATGGGTTATAGGATTCCAACGCTTCCAAACAATAGCGGAACACAGAAGCTTTGATCTCAAAAGAACAGGAAGGACATTGAAAAACAAATTGCGCATCATCTTCCTCATCACTGTAATTAAACACTGAATACGTTCAGATCCGTGACCGGAGCCGCTGCCTGAGCCGTCGCCGGATTCACCTCCACCATTGCCAACTACTCCTAAACCCCTAGATATACGCTGCTGGTTGTCGTGGTAGTGAGCGGAAGGTCTGAGGGGCACTGTCCCCGATGACCCAAGATCCATCGCCAGAAACGTCGGCACCGCGGTAGCCACTGGGGGCTGCCCAGATATGAGGTTGTAGTCGTTGGTGAAGGTTGAGGTTGCTGGGTTCATAAATGGAGATATAAGGAAGGAGATAGGGGCAGAAAAGGAAATCGAAAAAATAGGTCAGTTTCTTAATGGGCCTACTTCAGGAATTAAAGAAAGATTTCATTCAGATATCCTTCTCACTACTCTTTTTGCATCCTTCCACCGTGCTTTCTTTGTCTCTATTCTCTTCCAGCAATAGAACCTTTTTTACAACTGTTAATGGCAAAGAATGTGGAAATTCTTGCTATTGACATCTACTTCCCTCCTACTTGTGTTCAGCATGAAGCACCGGATGTTCATGATGGTGCCAGTAAAGGCAAATATACCATTGGACTTGGATAAGATGGCATTGCATTCTGTACCAAGGTAAAAGATGTCATCTCCATGAGTTTGATTGTAGTTACTTCCCTTCTTGAGAAGTATGGGATTGATCCAAAACAAATTGGTTGTCTGGAAGTAGGTAGTGAGACTAACAGACAAAAGCAAATCCATCAAGACATTCCTGATGCATAATTTTGAGAAACATGGAAATATTGATATTGTGGCGGCTAATGCATGCTATGGAGGAACTGCTTCTCTATTCAATTGAGTCAATTGGCTGGAGAGCAATTCATGGGAAAGACGTTATGGAATTGTTGTCTGCACTGACAGTACAATCTATGCCGAAGGACCTACTCAATCTTTTGAATTATGCACATCCACTATAAAGCTGAGGAATGCACTTGGTTTATGTATGATTTAGCCCTCACAAAGATGCACGCTGCAGATAAATAATGAAGTAGAGAACTTAAGGCAAGGAGGTCATACCTCAAAGGTTGTGAAAGTTGAGATTATCACAGAAAATAATCATGACAAGAGGAAAGATGGAGGGGTTATAACAAGAGCAGCACAAGACCTTGGGATAGTCCATAATAGTAGCACTACCCCATCAATTTCTACATTTGTTCCACCTGGATCAAATAAGAAGAAATGAGGGGGGTTGTGCTTCTATTATGGACTATCCCAATGTCTTGTGCTACTCTTGTTATACCCATCCCATCTTTCCTCTTGTCGTGATTCTGTCTCGTGATAATCTCAACTTTCACTACCTTTGAGGTATGACCTCCAAGCCTTAAGTTCTCTACTTCATTCTTGATCTGCAGCGTGCATGTTTGTGAGGGGAAAATATACAAAAACAAGTGCATTCCTCAGCTTTATAGTGGATGTGCACAAATCAAAAGATTGAGCAGGTCCTTCGGCATAGATTGCACTGTCAGTGCAGACAACAAGTCCATAGCATCTTTCCCATGAATTGCTCTCCCACCAATTGACACAATTGAACAGAGAAGCTGTTCCTCCATAGCATGCATTAGCACCCTCCATATCAGTATTTCCATGTTTCTCAAAATTCTGCATCATGAATGTCTTGATGGATTTGTTTTTGCCTGTCACAGTCTCATTACTTACTTCTAGAAGACAAATTTGTTTTGGATCAATCCTATAGTTCTTAATAAGGGTAGTAACTACAATCAAACTCATGGAGATGACATCTTTTACCTTGGTACAGAATGCCATGCCATATTGTCCAAGTCAAATGATATATTTCCCTTTATTGGCACCATCATGAGCCTCTAGTGCTTCATGTTGAACGCAAGTGGGAGGGCAGTAGATGTTAATAGCAAGAATTCCCATATTTTTTACCATTAACAGTTGTAAAAATGGTTTTATTGCTGGAAGAGAAGAGAGACAAAGAAAGCACGGTGGAAGGATGTAGAAAGAGTAGTGAGAAGGATATCCGAATGAAATCTTTCTTTAATTCCTGAAGTAGGCCCATTGAGAAGCTGTGAATTTGGGACCACCTTCTGTTGTTTTAAAACCCATTTTGTTCTTACCCTGAGCAGGGTTTGACCCACTAATTTTACAAAATAATTTCTCTTATCTCCATTCATATTGACCCGGGCTTGGCCCATTAGGTTAAGAAACTGACCCATTTTTTGGATTTCCTTTTCTGCCCATATCTCCTTCCTTCTGTCTCCATTTCTGAACCCAGTAACCTCAACCTTCACAAATGGCTACAACCTCATATCTAGACAGCCCTCAGTGGCTATCGCGGCACAGGTGTTTCCGGCGGTGGATCTTGGGTCATCGGCGACGGTGCCCTTCTGACCATCCGCCCATGACGATAACCGATAGCGTATTTCTGGTGGTTCAGGCGGTGTTGGTAACGGCACAGGAAACTTTGGTTGTGGCTCAGGAAGCGGCTCCGACTGTGGATCTTAAGGTGGCTTAAGTGGTTTCGAAGTCTTGGGTCGTGGAAGCTTTGTGGGTATTCCAAAAATCCCGAACACCACAATCATGGAGCACTTTGTAAATTGACATGGATCCGGCGATTTAGGCGGAGGCTCATGTGGGGCCGACGTCTCATGCAGCAACTTCGACGATAACTCATGCGAAGGCTCCGGTGGATTTGGTGGCGATGGCACCTACGGATTTGATGGCGGCAGTTTGGTCAGCATTTGTGAGAACCCAAGCTCAGTCCCCGTAGCTTTGTCTTCCACCTCTATTGTAACATCTCTGGCTGCTCTGTGGATTGACGACTGTCCCTACAAACCAACACGTGTCTTTTCAGCGTGCTTTGTCCTCACTCACACTCTTCTTGGGAAAACTTCCCAGGAGGTCACCTATCCCAGAATTGTTCCAAGTCAAGCATGCTTAACTGTGGAGTTCTTAAGTGATGGGCTCCCAAAAAGAAGATGCATCTTGTTGGTATAGGTAGTACCTATCAATTCATATAAGCCATCCTCAACTGTATAGTCCCATACCTACACTATCTCAGGATCTCTCTCATTCGGGTGTGTAATCGGTTCATTCATGTGTCCCTCCGCCTAGAAGCCTGCCAGGAGCTGCTCCTTGTCCGTGCCTTCTTGCACCGGTGATCACTCCCCGCCCTCGTCGGCACCCGGGTGTTACATGGTGGTGTTGTTTTGCTTACTCATGGTTTGGACTGGACACCGACCGGTTATGGTCGGATTCGAGCCCAAAAATACCAATCCGACCAAAACCGAAATGGAGAATATATGGCCCATTTCTGTCCGTTTATGGCACCAGTTTGGGCAGGTATCGGTCTGGACGGGTGACGGACGGTTTCGGGCGGTTTTTTATAATAAAAAATTATAACAGAAGTAGAAGAAATAAACATACAAATTTTAATAGATCTGAAACTTGAAATACAAAACAGAAGAAAAGTATATATATATATATATAACCAGATCTGAAACAGATCTTACCCAGAAACTTCAAAATAGAAGAAAAAAATTTAAAAAATGTGGAAACTTGAAAAGGAGATTCAAAGGCAGATCTGAATCACACACAAGCCGATCTGAGATATTGGGTGGGAGGAAGATTATGTGCTCTGGATAATGGTCGTGGTGCTCTGGACGATGGCGCTTGGACGATGGCTGCACATCGAGCTCTTGACGACGACGAACAAAAAGCAACCAAGACGCCATTGTATCAAATCCGTACGAGAAAGATGCACTCAAGAGAGTGAGTGAAATATCGAGAATGGAAAACAAGGAAAGAGAAATAGATATTAGAGAGCATTTTGAATGCTTTGAATGCTTTACAGCTAGAGTGCAATTTACAAAGTCTTTTTATCTTCCCAATGCCCTGTTGTGAGAGACTGGAGGGACAGGTGCGACTGCGGTGAAGTATAACGTGTGTTACACTTACTGGGCCATGAGACATCACATGAGCAAGAGCATACATCAGGATATATGCATAAAGATTCAACTCTTTTCTAATGCACAAAAGGATTCACTCTGGATGACTCACACGTGGCATTTCAGGAATATTTTTATTCTTATTCTTCGATAAAAAAATGTTAGTAACTAGCATTTTCAAATGTGCCCATGAATAACTAATTAAATTAAAAAAATACATGTTTTTCTTTAAATTTTAGGGTGAGGGATGATGCTCCAGTCCAAGGGAGGGAAAACCTTCGGGCTCTATTAGCATTTACAAATGGATTTACATTCACCTCACTTTAAGAAGACTAGTGGGGGCTTGAACGTGTAACATGTCAGATACGATACCATGTCATGCTCCACTAAACCAACCCTTGAGGTTATATATATAACATATTGAAAACTAATAGATTTAATTTTTCAATGAGTTTTTTTACAAAAAAAATAATTTATTTTTATTCGTTAATCAACGCTTAGTAAGATTCATATATTTTTATATACATTAATTTAATAAAATCTTATTATATAAAGTTTATTTTTATATACACTTACTTTTTATTCAAAATGAAAACTTCAATTAAGAGTCTAAATTACAAAATAATTAAAAATAAAAATAAATTCAAAGAACATAAATTTTAAAGAAAAATTAATAAGGTCTGAAAATTAAAAAAACATTACACATTTAGAAATATATTTAATAATTATAATTATTATACATATTACACAAAATCTCTTTCCAGGGACATTCAAATAGATATTTTAAATTTCTTACCAAAATAGAATGGATATTTTATATTTGATAACTATACCTATTAACTATATATTCAAAATATAAATATTTAATAAATCTCTAATTTAATTTCATGTGTAACACCCCGATTTTTACTATTTTTCAATAATAGTAAATATATATATATATATATTTATCCAAAACATAGAAAATAATTTTTGGAAAACCAAATTCATATTCATATTATACTTATTTTTATAAGGTTATGGCTAAATTTTGGATTGTAAATTCAGACGGAACATGGTATGTGTTTTCGCTGACAATAAAATTTTGCTGACCATAAATCCTAATTTTGACTCGACATCGAAATGGTTAGATTTTATATACCATTTGCAATGATATTGGTTATTTTGAAAATTTTCAAAATAAATAATTATTATACTTTATTCGGGCGTAGAACCTAAATCGGGTAATCGACAGAGTCGAGAACGGTTGTGCAGAGACAAAACCCGACATCGGATGAGGAAACACCTTTCCACCTAGGGTGGTGAGTCATAGGGGTGACTCATGTAACACCCTTACCCGAGCATTACATTAATTAACCATTTTTACTAATATTTACGTTATTAGAAGACATGTCGATTTCTTTCGGAATGTTTATATCTAATTAGTAATTCATTATTAAATAAAACTCACAACTTAAGACAATGGAATTAAAAGACCAACTTACATTCATAGAAAACATACATGATATTCACATTGATAACAAACATCTTCTTAGTGACAAGTGAATTGACAGAAGTTTCTCAAACAAAACACTACATTGTACTAGAGTTTAAAGAGACAAACTAAAACATGCGACTGACAAGATCCATCCAACATCACTACCCCAAAATAAAACTAGACTTCCTAAGCTTGTCAAGACAACTAGTGATACCCACTCGGGAGACCACGGAAGTCTCCCTCATTTTCAGAGGAAGTATCAGAAGAGGATACTTCCACTCCGGCTCCCTCGCCAGGTGCATCATCATCATCATCATTATTCCTCATAGGATGATACTGAGGTTCCTCCTCCATGAATTCCTCGGGGTCCTCATCTATGGGTGAAGCTGGCGCCACATCCATTGGTGGTGGATCCAACACTAGCTGTCCCTACTCAGCTAAACGATGTACATAAAACCAGACTGGCAGAAGTGATATCTGGATGATCTCCACGGTATGAATCCTCCTCTCTGGACCTCCCTCATGTGTTCCTTCTATAATGCAAACCGGGCCAGTGTACTCGGCCGTGTGATTCCCCGGATGAATCACCCAAGCCTCAGGGTTGTCGGTATCCTCAAACAAGATCGCCTGCACCCGGGAGTGCACGAGAGGCAGGGCTGGGTCCATCTAGTCTCAACATAACAGGATACATACATATATATATTAAGGAAAATGCAAGGGTAAGATACCAATATATGGATAATTATGACAACTATATGCACCTAAAACATACAAAACAACATATACAATTAACAAGATACCATTTTAAACAGTACATAGAAAAAGATAATTATCGCTTTTGAAAACCATGACACTTCTGTGATTCAACTTTTATCCTAATCTCTGGAGACCCCAAATTCAAATTGTTTAAAATGAGCCGATCAGGCCCGAAATTTTGCAATAAAAGGCACAACTTTTTATTCCATTACACTGCCTAAAACTCCTGGCACAGCGTGCAACATGCGTGGATATCCATAGCATACTATCCAACTCAAGGCATAGTAATCAAGGCATATGGATTTCATTGTCCGTCAAGGCAGAATGATACAATGTAGCATGATATACCATGCCCTTCAAGGTACTCACACAAAACAACTTTGGTCACGTCTGCCAAATGCATGAAAAACATTTTATTATCGCAGCTTTTCTTTATGTATAATTCTTTCCTTGTAGAAGCTCAAAGGCTCTCGACCTCCATAATTTTTCAATGTATTAAAGTTTGTAAACTTGGGAAATTTGAGTCCGAGTGTCCAATCACAAGAGTCTTAAACCGATGCACCAGTTTTAGACTTGGTGGTCATACAAAAATTAACTTTTCAACTTTACTTCTTTTACCACGTTTGTATAACTTATGTAGGACACACAGTCCACACCAACGTATATAGGACACACAGTCCACAACAATATGACACGGACCATAGATGAACGTGTTTATTAACACTAGTAGCCCGACGTCTCGGCTACTAGGTCCACTTTTCAACGTTATTTTTCGTTCAGTGAAAAACAAAACAAAAACCAAAATTTCCATAACTTATCCATGTTGTTGGAATATTGTTTTCATTAAAGTCTTTAGTAAAACTTTTTGAAAATCATTTTCAAAAATCACCTTGATAAAAAACAAATTCATTCTTTTTCAACCAAATCAGATTATTTTTTCTTTTAAAAAGAATTTCTTCTAATTTAATAAATTAATTTTTAGAAGTCCCTTTTTACTTGTTAAATTATTTCAAAAAATTCTACTTCTCATCAAAAGAAAATATTGCCCTTTTTCAAAAAATTTCTAATATTACAAAATAAATCTGAAATATGATTTTATCTTTCTTCTCTTTTAAATCAAAACTTATTTTCAGATAAAATTATTTATTTATAGCTTCCTCCACAATTTCTATTAAGACTTTTATCTTAATTTATTTAATTGAGCTCTAACCCAAGGTTAGGCTTTCAATGCAACAACTTGAACAAATATATCATTACGCTAACACATTTATATAATCATAAACTTTGTTCAAATCAAGTAAACACATAATGCATATAGATCACATAAAAATTCATCATATTCATCCACAAAAAAAAAAAAAAATCAATCATCATTAAGCAAACATAGGTAACATATAGTCGTCATAATAATAATATCCCTTTGGCTTTCTTCCCATACCTCAAAGTAAAATGGTAAAGGATTCGATCTCGGTTTCGAAGCAACGAACTTGAGTTTTTGTTACGATTTCAATTCTAATCTAAACAATTGTTTAACATAAGTTAAAAAATTTATAAATCACCCTTATTCTTCATGCATGCTTTTAGAGTTTTAGCCATAGAATCACAACAAGGAAGGAATACATATTGTTAACAATTACATAATTTGAAAAATACTTAAATCAAAGTTCTTAAGCCATGCATGGGGGATTTTCATCAAAAGCTCTCCTTTTTTCCCTCTCGGTGTTTTTGGCCACACCATGATCATAGGGAGGATAACTTTTTGAACACATGCAAGACATGAAAATGAATGTGAAAATGAGTAGGAGTTGATAGAAAATATTTTCATGTAAAAAGGATTTTTCTTCTAAGACCATGAGTTGGCACCATGAACATATAGCATAAATAATTAACATGCATGTAGAAATTTTTGCAAAACCATCAACCTTTTCTCCCTTAGGGTTTCGGTCATCCTTCAAAATAGGTCATAGGAAAGCCTTTTTCAACTTGCAAGTGTTGATGATGGTGATGAAGATGAGTAGAACTTGAAAGAAGATGGTTTTAAAGCAAAAGGAATAAGCTTTCATGAACAACTTTGGCATGCATGTGTAGAAAATAAAAATGGCAAGAAATATAAAGTAGAATAGATGAACATTATACCTAGCTGCAGCAGAAATTAGAAGCCTTGAGAGCAAGAGTTGAGTTTTCTCAAAATCAAGAAGAACTTAAGCAAGTGTGTTATGAGTGCTTTGAAGTTTATGAGAGGAAAAGTGAAGAAGTGTGAGGAAAAGGGGTTTAATGAATTTTTTTGAAATATAATAATTTATTATGAAAATAATGATTTCTTGTAATAATGGCTTACTATTCAAAGAAGATTTTGCTCACCAAACACTCCAAAATATGATGAAAATAAATTCATTGACTTCCCTTTGTTTCGTTCCAGTTAAATTCCTCTCCCCGACAGTGTAAAACGATCGTATTTCTTATGAAAATTGCACCCGAAAAATCAATAAAATAAAAATTTTAAACGAAAAATTTTAAAATAGTGGAAACATTAGCAATCGTAATTAGAAGTCCAATCGTTTCGTTCACGAGTAAAAATTTCATTTTCTGATCAGTAAACTTGTATCGATGGAGAAAACGCAGACCGGAATTCGTCTGAATTTCAGCTGAAATTTTTACTGGAGCTTCCTAGGATAAACTAAGTAATAAAAATTATTTTAGTTCATCAAAATAATCTCTAAAACTTTAAAATTAATTACTGGCAAGCACACACTTAAGCATAGATTAACAAGAAGCAGAAAATCGGGGCTTTACATTACTACCCCACTAAAGATAAATTTCATCCTCGAAATTACGTACCGGGAAAAAGATCGGGGTACTGTAATCCAATATTCTCTTCAGTCTCCCAGGTTGCTTCTCCGGTCGCTTCATCCCAGATAACTTTGACCAGTTGAGTTTGTTTTCCTCAGAGTTGCTTAATCCTTTTGTCTTCGATCCGTACCGGTGCAGTTTCATAGGATAGGTTCTCTTTTAACTGTACTACATCGGGCTCAATTACATGCGATGGATCGGAAACATGTTTTCTCAATTGAAAGACATGGACCACATCATGGATATTTGAAAGAAAAGGCGGCAAGGCAGTTTGATAGGCTACTGGACCAATACGATGGAGGATTTGACATGGTCCAACAAATTTTGGAGTAAGTTTTCTGGATTTTATGACTCTGCCTATCCCTGTGGTAGGGGTGACTCTTAGAAACACATGTTCTCCTTCCTTAGATTCGAGAGGTCTCCTCCTACGATCGTCATAACTCTTATGTCTGCTTTAAGAGGCCTTCATCTTTTCGCGGATTTGCCTCACTTCGCGGATTTGCCTCACTTTCTCTGTTGTCTGTTGCACAATCTCAGGTCCTAAAATGGAACTTTCTCTGTCCTGATACCAGCACAACGGTGTCTGACATTTCCTTCTGTACAAAGCTTCGTAGGGTGCCATCCCTATACTCGAGTGGAAACTGTTGTTGTAGTGGAACTCGATAAGTGGTAACAAATCGTCCCAACTTCCACGGTTGTCCAGAACACAAGCTCTAAGCAAGTCTTCCAAGGTCTGAATTGTCCTTTCAGTTTGCCCATCTGTCTGCGGATGGTAAGCCGAGCTTAGCCTTATCTTAGTTCCCAGGGTTTTTTGTGAGCTTCCCCAAAATCGCGAAAGTAAACTTTGGGTGTCGATCTTAGACTATACTGGAAGGCACTCCATGGAGTCTAATTACTTCCCTGATGTACACTTTGGTTAATCTTTCCATCGTGTAGTTTATCTTGACAGGTAAGAAGTGTGCCGACTTCGTCAACCTGTCTATGATTACCCAAATCAAGTCAAAGCCCCTTGAAGTCCTCGGTAATCCTACCACAAAGTCCATGGATATACTATCCCACATCCATTGGGGTATATCCAGAGACTGTAACATTCCACCAGGCTTATGATGTTCTATCTTTGCTTTTGACAAGTTAGGCAAGATGCCACATACTCTGTTACTTGTTTCTTCATACCTGGCCACCAAAATCTTTGCTTCAAGTCTTGATACATCTTGGTTAATCCTGGATGGTTGCTCAGGGTGATTTTATGTGATTCATCGAGATTCATCTTCTTCATCTCTAGATTGTCGAGAACACATATTCGACCATTACATCTCAAGATGTTATCTGATCCCAAAATAAGCTCGATGACTTTTTCCTGCTCCATGAGCTCTTTCTTTTCTTGGAGGAATGTATCAGTGGCTTGTTGCTCTTTGATCTCTTCTATCAATCCACTTGATATCGTGATCATCCCCATGCTAATCTTTTGCGGACTCATTTCCTTCATTAAATCAAGGTCATGGAACTTCTCGATCAACTCTAGTTCCTTCACCATCATTGCAGAGACATGAATGGCTTTCCGACTCAGAGCATCTGCTACAACGTTCGCCTTCCTAGGATGATACTGTAATGCAAAGTCATAGTCCTTCAAGAATTCCATCCATCTCCTTTGCCTCATGTTGAGTTCCTTTTGATCGAACATATATTTTAAACTTTTGTGATCACTGAAAACATCGAACTTGACCCCATACAGATGATGTCTCCATATTTTCAACACGAAAACCACGGCAGCTAGCTCTAGATGTTGCGTCGGATAATGCTTCTTATGAGTCTTTAGTTGTCGTGACGTGTATGCTACAAATTTCTGATTTTGCATCAATACGCATCCTAAGCCTTGATACGAAGCATCACAATACACCTCATAAGGCTTATTGGGTTATGGAAGTATCAGCACCGGTGAAGTTGTCAATTGTTCTTTTATCCTTTGGAAGCTTTCCTCACATTCTACAGCCCACACAAAGGGTTGATCCTTTCTTGTAAGTTGAGTTAGCGCCGTGACTATCTTGGAGAATCCTTCGATGAATCTCCGGTAATATCCAACTAACCCGGCGAAACTTCAGATTTCTGTTATTGTCTTTGGTCTTTCCCAAGAAAGCCCGGCCTCCATTTTGGCGGGGTCCAAAGAAATTCCATCTTTTGAAATTACATGTCCCATGAACTTCACTTCTTCGAGCCAAAACTCACACTTAGAGAGTTTTACATATAACTTCTTCTCGCGTAGAATCTGTAGAACCTGTCGTAGATGTATCTTATGCTCTTCATGACTCCTTGAGTAAATGAGGATGTCATCAATGAATACGACTAATGAGTTGTCCATAAATGGCCGAAAGATTCGATTCATATCATCCATGAAAATAGCTGGTGCATTCGTTACTCTAAAAGGCATCATAAGATACTTATAATGCCCATAGCGGGTTCAAAACACCGTCTTGGGTATGTCCTCAATCTTGACTCTAATCTGGTGATAGCCCGTCCTCAAGTCAATTTTCAAGAAAACAGCAGCTCCTTGCAATTGGTCCATCAGATCATCTATGCGTGGCAACAGGTACTTATTCTTGATCTTCACTTTATTAAGCTGCCTATAATCCACGCAAAGTCTTGAACCTCCATCTTTCTTTCATACTAAAATAACGGGTGCTCCCCAAGGAGAAACACTGGGTCTTATGAACTGCTTTGACAACAGATCTTCTAGTTGAGCCTTCAATTCATCGAGCTCCGTGGGTGACATCCGATAAGGAGAAATCGATATCGGTCCAGTTCCCGGAACTAGATTGATCAAGAATTCAATTTCCCTTGCCGGTGGTAATCATGGCACATCAGAAGGAAACACCTCCGGAAAGCATTTAAACTAACTTCCTCATCGACATCTAAGCTTGTTAAAAGCAAGCATTTGTGATCTAAAAGCACATGATTAGAAGACAACCAATCCATGCCCAAAATCACATCTAACTGTATTAAGGGCAAGCAGATCAGATCAACAAGAAAGTGTCAATCTTGAATGACAATCGGACAAGTCAAACACATAGAAATTACCATAACAGGTTCAGCAGTAGGTGTGGAGACAATTAAATCATATGGTAATGAAGTAACAGGTAAGGCCAAAAGTCTCACACAATCATTTGAGATGAATGAATGAGTTGCACCTGAATCGAAAAGCACTATTAAGAGGTTACCAGCTAGTTCACAAGTACCTTTCATAAGATCTTTGGAGTTTGAGGTCTCAGCACCACTCATAGGAAAAACTCTTCCTTTAGCTATTAGTTTTGAAACTCTGGCACTGTTGATTGTGGGTTCCTACTTCTTCACCCTACAGTCCTTTGGTAAGTGTCACATCCGATCACAGTTAAAGTATTTCATCCCTCTCACGGGACATACATCAGCTAAGTGGGTCGGATCTCCACATTTAAAACATCTCTTCCCTTGACCATTGCCTTGACTCCTCTGGTTAATACTTCTGGTGGCTGAAGCAACTGGACGATACTATTGGTGGCTGCAATTGTTCCCAGCTGGTCTAGAGTATGGCTTCTTCTGGGCTTACCTTCCTTGCTGGCCTTGGTTCCTCATTCGTGAGGGTCCGCCAACATTTCCTCGATTGTCCCTTCCTTTCCGCATATGTTCTACTTTTTTATATTTCTCCACCAGAGCTTGAAAATTCTCGATCTCTAGGGGCAGTACTGAGTCTCTGATTTCGTACCGCAATCCTCCTTCAAACCTTTCACACTTCCAATCCTCATCTGGGCTGTCTTGGAAAAACAAAATATTTGGCCAATGACTCGAACTTGGCTTCATATTCTCCAACAGTCATTTCACCTTGTTACAAACGCAAGAACTCATGCTCTTTCTCAGCTCGAGCATTCTGGGGAAAGTATTTGCCAAGAAACACAGTACGAAAAACCTCCCAAGTAATTTCTTGCTGATTTACCTCGAGTAGTTGCCTGGTGCCTCTCCACCAGTACTCCGCAACTCTCATCAACAGGAAAGTGGCATAAGGCACTCTAACTGCCTCAGGGCTGTTGATCAGTTCGAAAATCTTCTGTATCTCTTGATTCCACAAGTCAGCTTTTGTGGGGTCAGTATCCCCATGAAACTGTGGGGGGTTATGGCGTCGGAAAGCAGTCATAGCACGAGCTTGCTCCTGTTGGTGTTGTGCAGCCATAGTAGCGGTCTGTTAGGCAATGGTAGCTGCAACGTTTGCCATAGCTTGTTCTGCAAAATCCATTCCTCCACCAACCGGTCCGTGCCCACCAACAAAACCACCTCTACGGCCTGCACTGCAGCCATATCCTCGTCCTGCCTCTAGCTCCATAACTTACCAACAAGATAAAATCATTTAAATGGCAACTAGATAACGGATATTCAATTATTTTTTTCCAACATCCATTACTTCTAAGAAGTAATTCAAACAAGCCTATTTAGAGGTCACACAACACAAACACAACAGGTCTAGTGATGAGTGTGATTACACCTTATATTTCTTTATCATATTGCTTGCATTTTCATGTAGTTTAGGCATTTTTAATTTGATTTTTGTTAGTTTTTACCTTGGAACGAGTAAGGCGGTTTTGTGGTGTTTGTGTGCAGGAATTGAGGATTAAAATGCTCAGGATCATTTATGTTGGAGCTTGCATGAAGACGGATTTTGAAAAGAAAGAAAGCTGAGCCAAACAGAGCCCATCACGGCCTAGTCGTGACCGCCATCACGGCCATGATCGAGCAAGGCTGAAAAGAAAAGAACTCCAAAGTCAGAACCTGTCATGGCCAGGCCGTGATGGCCATCACGACCGTGACAGGCCATCAATGCCAAGTTTTCCAAGACAATATCTGTCACGACCTGGTCGCGACAGGCTTCACGGTCGTGACGCGCAATATCTGGAATTTTAATTGCTGATTTGATCTGATTTTGTAACAACTTTAATCCCAAATTACCCTATATTATAAATAGGACTCTCAGGCTCGAGATTGAGGATCCTTTGGGCTGCTACCTTAGGCAAAAACTAGGATTTCTCTTCTTCTCAATTTCTTCTATTCTCTTAGGTTTTCTTTTATGCTTTTGTTAATCAAGCTTGCTATGAACATGCCAATGCTTGAGTAGTCTTTTTATTTCTAGGAATTGGGTCTATGCCCAAGATTTATTTTGTGTTATGAATTGACATTTTACTTCTTGTTAATTTCAATTTGCTTTCGATTTGATTCCTATTGCATGAATTACTTGTGAATTTGGTGCGCACTTATTTGCATGTCATAGATACCATAAGGAGGAACCTAGCGGTGAACATAGGTATCGGATCTATAGGAATCAAACTTCGGACTTAAATCATGAGAGTTAGAAGCGGTCCTTGGAGGGTTCACTAAGTTGTCACAAATCTTAAATGGTTCGATTTAAATTCAATTACCACGAGAGTAGGGGTTGGTTTAATCGGGCACGGTTCTTGTATCCCGAGAGGGAACATTAACTTATTTAGGATACATTCACCTTCAAAGCAAATTTCGATAATTAACAAGAGGGGTAGTCAAATTAGTAACATGAGCAGTCTTATTGGTAACCCAATTCATGGGAGTCTCTTTTGATATTGAAAAATCTCAGTTTTGATTTACTTTCCTATTTTGTTCTTGATTGCGTTTTAGATATTTGATTTGTTAGTTAATCTTTTAAAAAACCAAATCTTTTTTTTCTAGTCCAGTTTAATTGATTTAATAATTGATAGTTATTTAAGATCATGGTCCCTGTGGATTCGATCTTTTTATTACTTGACGATGAAGTCGTACACTTGCGGATTCGAGCCCACCAAGTTTTTGGCGCCGTTACCAGGGACTGTGCTTTCTTGAATTTCAAATTAATTTTTAAATTGATTTTTCTTGACATTTTTTTATTTATTTAATTTTTTTCCTTTCTTTTTCTAGAGTATCTATCTCTCTTTGCAGGTATTTTTTTCTTTTATGCGAAGATCCCAAAGTCTTGGAAATCTTGTTGAAGTTGACCCTGAGATCGAAAGGACTTTTCATAGACTTGGGAGACTACAAAGACAAAGAGAGAGAGAGAGGTTGATTCCCATTCCACTCATGGTGAATCTACCAGATACCAAACCACTGAAGGACTACGCAGCCCCAAATGTTAGGGGTTTGCGAATTGGGATTGCTAGGCCAGAAATTGAGGTGGATAACTACACCATACCGCCTCTGTTAATTGGCATGATTAGGCAACATCAATTTGGAGGATTACCCTCGGAGGACCCGACTAATCATGTGGAGACATTCTTGGAGTTCACCGATGCAATAAGAATTCAAGGTGCCCCGATTGATGCTATTCGCTTGAGGTTATTCCCCTCTTCTCTGACTGGAAAGGCAAAAGCTTGGTTGAAGCAAGTGCCCTCTAATACTTTGTCAACTTGGGACCAACTGGAGCAGGCAGTCTTGGAGAAATTCTTCCCTCCATCCAAGACTGCTTACCTACGAACTCAGATCACCGACTTCTTCCAAAAGGATGGAGAATGCTTATCCGAAGCTTGGGATCGTTACAAAGGATTGTTAGAGTCTTGCCCACATCATGGGATCGAGAGGTGGTTGTTAGTGCATACCTTCTACAACGGATTGGATTACTCTTCGAAGGTGTCACTTGACTCCGCAGCTGGTGGAGTCTTTATGAATAGACCTCTGACTGAAGCATTCAATATCATTGAAAACATAGCCACCAACTATCACCAATGGGGTATGGAAAAAGGTAATAACCCGAAAAAGCTTTCGGGGGGTAAGTTTGTAATGAATAGTACTGATTTAATTATGTCTAAATTTGACTCATTGAATAAACGCTTTGATAAGCTTGAAAAGGCTAATGTGAGTTCAATATGTGCTACTAATGTTGTTTGTGAGATTTGTGAAATGCAGGGACATGACATAATGGAGTGCCCATATGGTATTCTCCTGGATCCGGTGCTTCGGGGGAACAAGTGAACTCTTGTCACAACTTCTATGACACGAACCCGAAGTTGCCAAATTATGCTCCTCCAAATCCTTACAACCAAGTGAGGAAGAATAATCATTATCTCTCCTACGGGAACTACAACAACACGTTGAACCACGCGCGAATTCCAGGAAGGCCAAGGTAATAGGAAACCCGCATCGGGGTATCCTCAAGTACAAAAGTCTAAACTTGAGTATCTTTTGGAAAATTTTGTTGAAACTCAAACAAAGCAAAATGAAGAGTTTAGGCAACAAGGTAGGGCAGTCAATGAGGCAATAAAAGAGTTAACATCTAAGGTAGACAACTTAGCCATCCATAAAAAGATGTTAGAAACTCAGATTGCCCAACAAGCTAATACATATTCTAGAACTAAGGGTACATTTCCAGGATAACCCGAAGTTAATCCCAATGAGCACTGTAATGCTATATACTTGAAGGATGATAAGCTTAGGGTAGTTGAAAAGGATGTGGAATGTGAGGAGGACATGAGTAAACATGAAGAAATAGAGCCAAAGTATGTCCCTCCACCACCTTACCAACCCCCAATACCTTTCCCACAAAGGCTGGTCAAGAAAAAGCAAGTAGAAAAAGAAACTAAGAGCTTAATTGAGGAGCCTAATGCCATGATAAAAACTAATATGCCTCCTAAACTAAAAGATCCAGGAAGTTTCTCTATTGCTTGCTCAATTGGAGAATTAAAAATAGACCAAGCCTTATGTGACTTAGGGGCTAGTACGAGTTTGATTCCGCTTACTATCTTTGAGAGGTTAGGAACCAAGAAATTGAGTCCATCCAAATCCTCTTTACAATTTGTGGATGGATCAACTAAAACCCCTCTAGGCATACTAGAGAATGTCCCCATAAAGGTAGGGAAATTTTTTATTCCTACCGATTTCATGGTGTTGGACATGAATGGGAATTCTAAATTCCCTATCATTCTTGGAAGGCCATTTTTGGCCACAGCTGGAGAAATAATAAATGCAAAAAATGGTAAGCTCTCTTTGAATGTAGAGGAAGGTAAGGTGGATTTTGATTTGACTAACTCATATAACAACCCTCCTTTTGAGAGTCATGTGTGCAGGATTGAGATAATGCCTCCAGAGGTGAAGGAAGAGCTTAATATGGAAGCAACTCCCAAACTTTGCATGAATAATGATGCACCAAATAATGATGAAGTTGGAGTTGCTCAACATGTGGAGTTAAAACTTCCGCCGGAAGGAAGTAAGGTCATGAAACTCAGAGTGAAAAGAGCAAAGCGAAAGCACTTGTGGCCATATGAACAAAATAGGCTCTTTGATTGACTTTCTTGGAAGAGAGGTGTTCTTGCACTTCCAAGCCCAGCTGCTCCCAGTTGATCCAAGGAAGTATGGTCAATCTTAAGACCGTAAATAAGCGCTTCTTGGGAGGGAACCCAAGTTTTCTTTCCCTTTTCAATTTGTTTTTGAATTTTGTTTTTGAATAATTTCAGAAGATTAAGAGAAGAAAGATCACTAATTGATGGTTTTGTCAAGTATTTTCAGGTTATGAAGACAGGAAGACCAAAAAGGCATGGAAAAATAAAGTCAGAGGAGATCACGGCCTAGCTGTAACGAGGATCACGTCCGTGATGGGCCAGAAGCTGGAAACTAGAAGGCATCACGCCCAGGCCGTGATAGCCATCACGGGTGTGATGTGAAAAACCAGGAAGTTAGAATTGATCATGGCCCAGTCATGATAGGCATCACGCCAGTGATGGGGGACTCGCTTGACACCAGAACTGGTCACGGCCCGCCCGTGATGAATATCACGGCCGTGATACGTCTTCCAGCAGCTCTATGACTGGCATGTGAGCCAACACCCTCCACCACCTTGGTGAGTTGTTCCATTTTTCTCCTCTCTCTGACTTGATTATTTACATTGGGAACAATGTAAGTTTTTAAGCTTGGGGTAGGGGTATTTTTGTATTTTTGTTTTGCATTTTGCATGTTGCATTCATATAGGCATAGTTTTTCATAATCACATTATTCGATTGCCCCTTGCTTAGAGTATGCATCCAATTGTGAGAACTTTGTGCCAAATGAATTGAGACAGTGAATTTTTGAACCCAATTTTTGTATTCTTGTGATAGGATAAAAATAAAAATGCTTGAGTTGATCTTCTGATAGTTGATAATTAGCATGTGGTTCCTTAGATTTGTGTTTCTCATTGATTTTAAACCACTAAATGTGATATTTTTTTTGAGCCTAAAAGGGGTACTCAATAAATCTACCCCATTCTTTGTGAATGAGGGTTTTGTTCCTCTTGGATTGTATTCTCTAGAACTTGACTTGAAACCGTTTTGAAACTTAAAATTTTTTTAAAACATATTTGAAAATGATTGAGGCACTAGGTATTTTTCTGGCCTTCTGAGCTTTGACTGATTAAATGCTTCCCCTTAGTTGCCCAATTTTGAGCATAAAAGAATAAAATACTTTTCTTGGTACCTTGATTTATTTTGATGAATGATGCTTGATATGACACCTTTTAAAGTATTGCAAAAAGGGCAAAAAGGTTTTTTGAAAAATAAATTGTGGGATGAAAAAGTTAGAAAAATATTTCCCTTAAGTTGAAAATCTCCCCTTCTCCAAAAAATAAAAAAAATAAAAAAAATGGAGAAGGGGATGATAAAAAGAAAGTGAGAAAAAAAAAAGGAAGAAACAAAGAAAGGTGGAAAAGTGATATTTTGTTTAACCTTCTTGAATTTTCCCTTTCTTGATTTCCCCACCTAACAATTAATCCCATGTCCCCATTACAACCAAAATAAAAGACCTCTTGATTCTTATGTGTTTTCATTAATAAAGTAGAGATTTAGTTAATAGTCAAGCTTATGGTAGGGTACCTTCCATGAGGAAATTGAGTGAATTGTCAAATGTCCCTAAACACTTGAGTGAGGTGAGAAGAGTGACCGAATTAGTGAGAGGTATGAATCTAGAGAACCTAAGCTTCTAATTTGACTTGAAATTGATTGTCTCTTGGTTACTTATTAGAATGTTCCTGTCACTTGGATTTGTTACTCGGGTTCTTGGTTCATTGTCCATGCTCTGATTGTTTATCTTGTCTGGCTTTAGTTATTGCTTGAGGTCAAGCAAAATCTTAAGCTTGGGGTAGTTTGATGAGTGTGATTACACCTCATATTTCTTTATCATATTGCATGCATTTTCACGTAGTTTAGGCATTTTAAATTTGATTTTTGTTAGTTTTTACCTTGGAACGAGTAAGGCGGTTTTGTGGTGTTTGTGTGAGGAATTGAGGATTAAAATGATCGGGATCATTTATGTTGGAGCTTGCATGAAGACGGAGCTTGAAAAGCAAGAAAACTGAGCCAAACAGAGCCCATCACGGCCTAGCCGTGACAGCCATCATGGCCATGATCGAGCAAGGCTGAAAAGAAAAGAACTCAAAAGTCAGAACCTGTCATGGCCAGGTCGTGATGGCCATCACGACCGTGACAGGCCATCAATGCCAAGTTTTCCAAGACAGAATCTGTCACGGCCTAGCCGTGACAGGCATCACGGCCATGACACACAATATCTGGAATTTTAATTGCTGATTTGATCTGATTTTGTAACAACTTCAATCCCAAGTTACCCTATATTATAAATAGGACCCTTAGGCTCGAGATTGAGGATCCCTTGGGCTACTACCTTAGGCAAAAACTAGGATTTCTCTTCCTCTCAATTTCTTCTATTCTCTTAGGTTTTATTTTATGCTTTGTGTTATGAATTGACATTTTACTTGTTAATTTCAATTTGCTTTCGATTTGATTCCTATTGCATGAATTACTTATGAATTTGGTGCGCACTTATTAATTTGCATGTTATAGATACCCTAAGGAGGAACCTAGCGGTGAACTTAGGTATCGGATCTATAAGAATCAAACTTAGGACTTAAATCACAAGAGTTAGAAGGGTTCCTTCGAGGGTTCACTGAGTTGTCATAAAGCTTAAAGGGTTCGATTTAAATGCAATTACCACAAGAGTAGGGGTTGGTTTAATCGGGCACGGTTCTTGTATCTCGAGAGGAAACATTAACTTATTTTGGATAAGTTCACCTTCAAAGCAAATTTCGATAATTAACAAGAGGGGTAGTCAAATTAGTAACATGAGCAGTCTTGTTGGTAACGCAATTCCTGGGAGTCTCTTTTGATATTGAAAAATCTCAGATTTGATTTACTTTCCTATTTTGTCTTGATTGCATTTTAGATATTTGATTTGTTAGTTAATCTTTTAAAAAAACCAAATCTTTTCCAAATCTTTTTTTCTAGTCCAGTTTAATTGATTTAATAATTTATAGTTATTTAAGATCACGGTCCCTGTGGATTCGATCTTTTTATTACTTGACGACGAAGTCGTACACTTGCGGATTTGAGACCACCACCTAGTTCCCAAAGATTTCCCAAAGACTCTACCAGCTCTGATACCACTCTTAATGTAACACCCTTACCCGGGTATTACATTAATTAACCCTTTTTACTAATATTAACGTTATTAGAAGACATGTCGATTTCTTTCAGAATGTTTATATCTAATTAGTAATTCATTATTAAATAAAACTCACAACTTAAGACAATGGAATTAAAAGACCAACTTACATTCATAGAAAACATATATGATATTCACATTGATAACAAACACCTTCTTAGTGACAGGTGAATTGACAAAAGTTTTCTCAAACAAAACACTTCATTGTACAAGAGTTTAAAAAGACCAAATAAAACATGCGACTGACAAGATCCATCCAACATCACTGCCCCAAAATAAAACTAGACTTCCTAAGCTGGTCAAGACAACTAGTGATACCCACTCGGGAGACCACGAAAGTCTCCCTCATTTCCAGAGGAAGTATCAGAAGATGATGCTTCCAATCCGGCTCCCTCGCCAGGTGCATCATCATGATCATCACTGCTCATAGGATGATACTGAGGTTCCTCCTCCATGAATTCCTCGGGGTCCTCCTCTATGGGTGAAGCTGGTGCCACATTCATAGGTGGTGGATCCTACACTAGCTATACCTGTTCATCTAAACGCTGTACAAAAAACCAGACTGGCGGAAGTGATATCTGGATGGTCTCCACGGTATGAATCCTCCTCTCTGGACCTCTCTCCTATGTTCCTTCTATAGTGCAAACCGAGCCAGTGTACTCGGTCGTGTGATTCCCGGATTAATCACCCAAGCCCAAGGGTTGTCGGCATCCTTAAACATGATTACCCGCACCCGGAAGAGCACGAGAGGCAAGGCTGGGTCCATCTAGTCTCAACATAACAGGATACATACATATATACATGAAGGAAAATTCAAGTGTAAGATACCAATATATGGATAATTATGACAACTATATGCACCTAAAACATACAAAACAACATATACAATTACCAAGATACCATTTTAAACAGTACATAGAAAGAGATAATTATCGCTTTTTGAAAACCATGGCACTTCTATTATTCAACTTCTATCCTAATATCTGGAGACCCCAACTTCAAATTGTTTAAAATGAGCTGAGCAGGCCCGAAATTTTGCCATAAAAGGCACAACGTTTTATTCCACTACACTGCCCAAAACTCCTGGCACAGTGTGCAACATGTGTCGATATCCATAGCATACTATCCAACTCAAGGCGTAGTAATCAAGGCATATGGATTTCATTGTCCGTTAAGGTACAATGATACAACGTATCATAATATACCCTGCTCTTCAAGGTATTCATACAAAACAACTTTGGGCACGTCTGCCAAATGCATGAAAAACATTTTATTATCGCGGCTTTTCTTTGGGTATAATTCATTCCTTGTCGAAGCTCAAAGGCTCACGACCTCCATAAATTTTCAATGTATTAAAGTTTGTAAACACAGGACATTTGAGTCCCAGTGTCCAATCACAAGAGTCTTAAACCGATGCACCAGTTTTAGACTTTGTGGTCATAGAAAAATTAACTTTTCACCTTTACTTCTTTTACCACGTTTGTATAACGTATGTAGGACACACAGTCCACAACCACGTGACACGGATTATAGATAAACGTGTTTATTAACACTAGTAGTCCGACGTCTCGATTACTAGGTCCACTTTTCAACGTTATTTTTCGTTCAGTGAAAAACAAAACAAAAACCAAAATTTCTATAACTTATCCATGTTATTGGAATATTTTTTTCAGTAAAGTCTTTAGTTAAACTTTTTGAAATTCATTTTCAAAAATCACCTTGATAAAAAACAAATTCATTCTTTTTCAACCAAATCAGATTAACTTTTCTTTTAAAAAGAATTTCTTCTAATTTAAGAAATTAATTTTATAAGCCCTTTTTACTTGTTAAATTATTTCCAAAAATTCTACTTCTCATCAAAAGAAAATATTGCCCTTTTCATAAAATTTATAATATTACAAAATAAATCTGAAATATGATTTTATATTTCTTCTCTTTTAAATCAAAACTTATTTTCAGATAAAATTATTTATTTATAGCTTCCTCCACAATTTCTATTAAGACTTTTATCTTAATTTATTTAATTGAGCTCTAACCCAAGGTTAGGCTTTCAATGCAACAACTTGAACAAATATATCATTACGCTAACACATTTATATAATCATAAACTTTGTACAAATCAAGTAAACACATAATGCATATAGATCACATAAAAACTCATCATATTCATCCAAAAAAAAAAAACAATCATAATTAAGCAAACATAGGTAACATATAGTCATCATAATAATAATATCCCTCTGGCTTTCTTCCCTTACCTCAAAGTAAAACGGTAAAGGATTCGATCTAGGTTTCGAAGCAACGAACTTGAGTTCTCATTACGATTGTAATTCTAAAACAAACAATTGTTTAGCATAAGTTAAAAAATTTATAAATCACCCTTATTCTTCATGCATGCATTCAGTCATGCTCTAAAAAATAAGCTAGAAAATTTTAATTTCTACAAGCTTTTGGATTTAGACTCTTTAAGTATCAAATAGGTAAAATAAATTTTAAAACTTGAAAAATAAAATTTCAAACCATAGGTTTCGGCCTCCACAAGAAATGGAGGAAAAATATGTTTTTTCACCAATCTAATTTCATGAATGTAAGTACTATAGTGTTCTAAGCATCCTTTTACTTAAAACAAATTTGAACAAGCCTCGTGAACTCATCAAGTGAGTTTCGGCCCCTTTAAAATACAAGGGTTAGGAACATTAAATTTTTTCAAAGTAAACATTACTTCACTTAAGCAAAGTTTATAGTTTCATTAAACATGCATCCTTCCAATGATCAAAAGTTAGGCTTCACTAACTCAAATATTTTAGAGTTTTAGCCATAGAATCACAACAAGGAAGCAATACATATTGTTAACAATTACATAATTTGAAAAATACTTAAATCAAAGTCCTTAAGCCATGCATGTGGGATTTTCATCAAAAGCTCTCCTTTTTTCCCTCTTGGTGTTTTTGGCCACACCATGATCATAGGGAGGATAACTTTTTGAACACATGCAAGACATGAAAATGAAAGTGAAAATGAGTAGGAGTTGATAGAAATCATTTTCATGTAAAAGGGATTTTTTTCTAAGACCATGAGTTGGAACCATGAACATATAGCATAAATAATTAACATGCATGTAGAATTTTTTGCAAAACCATCAGCCTTTCCTCCCTTAAGGTTTCGGCCACCCTTCAAAATAGGTCATGGGAAAGCCTTTTTCAACATGCAAGTGTTGATGATGGTGATGAAGATGAGTAGAACTTGAAAGAAGATGGTTTTAAAGTAAAAGGAATAATTGCAATAATTGCGAAAAGGTCATTTTTTACAAAAAAAAAACTTATAACTTTTTATGTATTCATCCAATTAACACCAAACCAATTCTATGGTTTTGCCTCATCAAGGACTTCAATCTTAACACACAAGAACATGAATTTCAGTGCAGCCACTGAAATTCTCAGAAATTGCATTTTAGTCCCTAAGGACTCATAAAATCGTATCTTTCAATATACACATCCAAATCAATTCACACCAATTTCTATATTCTTGTATGATCATGCAACCCTCATAAAAATTATTAAAACAATTTAAAACATCATGGAACCAATTAAACTCTTCATGGCCGAATGGCCTTAGTTCATCATGTTAAGCATTTTTGTGTCACAAAACAATCAATCATTAACCAAGGTTCCAATTAAAGATCAATAACACCAAAACCACATATATCACAACCAACATATATCAAACCAAATCCTCCAAGAGGATCACACACATATGCAAATAAATATACAAATTTATACTTAGGAAATACAAGACCACTTAAACACTAATAAACCATCAACATATCTACCCTAAGGTAGGATGTTGGTAATCTCCCCCATACCATTGGTGATCACTTGAAACTCAAGTAAGAAGAGGATGATATTCACCTAGAGCTAAAGGTTTGAACCAACAAAACCTAGCCATGAACCATCAACAAGAAAACAAGTTAAAAATGAAGAAAATCCATCTAACCCACTTGAGATCTAGGTTCGGCCATGTCAAGAAAAATAGGCTAGAGATCTCTAAATTTTTCAAACTCTTGGGTGATGAATATAGAAGTCATATTTTTGTTAAACCAAACTAGGCATGCAAAAGCATCACTGTAATGGCAGTCATCCCAACTAGGTTGGCACCAAAGTCGCTGCCAATCATCCGCAGCACGCCTAAAATTTATTAATAAGAAATGAAAAAAATACAAAGAAACTAGGGGGGACATAAACCAAACCCTTGGAGAAGTTACTTAAATCTAAAATTAGGCAAACCCCACCTATTACAAAAAAAGTTATGCCTAATGAAACAAGGAATTGTATTCCACCAAGTATAGCATTTTGAAATAGTTCCAAAATTAGCTAACTTGTCTATACAATGGTTACCCTCCCTATAAACATGGGAAATCTTAAAATTTAGACTTAAAGACATTGAGACACAATTTTCCATTTTGTTTTAAGCTTTCAAGGAACAATTTGTGGGTTTGAATAAGCTTGCACCACCATAGAAGAGTCATACTCCATCCAAAGCCTCTTCCAACCTTTCTCAACAGTCACATAGATGGCAGACATGGCTGCAAGGAGCTCAGCAGAGAAAGAATCAGTGATGCCAGAGTATTCTGCAAAACTACCAAGGACAGCCCCACTCTTATCTCTAAAAATAGCCCCCCCCACCAGCATGGTCAGGGGAGCCCTTAGTTGCCCCATCAGTATTGACTTTAATCCAGTTGCAAGGGGGAGGATACCGGACCACTTGAATGATATTAGGAGCCTTCCTAGGGTGACCTGCAACTCCAAAAACTACGAGAATCTGAAAATCATCAATGTAATTAGACATGGAGCTGCTAGACAGATTACTAGAAATATCAATATTTGCTTTCAGTTGACTAATGGCATTGTTCAAGGAGATATTTTTGTTATCAAATTTCAACATGTTCCTTGCAGTCTAGATCATCCAGATAATGTTGATGATGGCAGCAATTAAAACATTAAGCACCTGAGGGCTCCATTTCCTGCTGCAGAAATCTATGACTGAAAGAATACTACTATGGTCAATCTGCATATTGATAGAAGAGCTAAACCAAAACCACAGATTTCTAGCAAATTGACAACTGAAAAACAAGTGATCTGCAGATTCTGCAGCTGAGTGACAAAGACTACAAATAGACACTGAAGTACAACCCCTTTTCATCAACTAATCTTTTGTTGGCAGCTTCTGATGAATCAATCTCCGTGTTAAGAAAGATTTAGAAGGTGGAATTGTCTTTCTCCAAATAACATTTGTCCAACTACAATGATTGTGATCCGGGTTGAAGTGAAGGAAAGCAGATTTTAGAGAAAGCCCACCATTGGGGGAACCTTGCCAGACAAGAAAATCGGAACATTCAAATAGAGGAATATCAATTTGAGCTAGCTCATTTCTAATGCCAGGAAAATTGGAGAAAATCTCAACAGGGATTTTCCAACTTCTATCATGAATAAAATCTGAAACTAAAGCCATAAGGGACTGATGCAAGTGAGATGGAATCTCCATATAATCAACTAATGGCTGTGAAAGCCATTTGTCAAGCCAGAAGTTCACTTTGTTGTTATTACCAATTTACCAAGAAGTGTTACTATGAACCAATTGAAGATTGATCTTAATTCCTGGCCTAATGGAATATTTCACAAAACTAACTGCATAATTAAACCTCGGTTGGAACCTTTTTCTGTAGAAAATAGCCCACTCAACAGATGAGGCCATCATATCAAAAGAAAGCTTAAGTAAGGCAGCTTTGTTTAAGGATTTCAAAGATCTTAACCCTAAGCCTCCTTCCACTACTGTTCTGCTTATTTTTTTCCAAGCCACAGTGCAAATTTTCCTCACATTAGGGTCCCCCGACCAAACAAAATTTATGATGCAACAGTCCAAATACTTAACAAGACCAGCAGGGCATTGATAAATTTGGAAGCTGTATAGTAGCATGCTTTTTTTGACAGACTTCACAAGCTCAATTCTTCCCATGATGGAGAGCAAGCAACCCTTCCAAGAAGCCAATTTGGCAATGATCCTGTCAGCTATAGGCTTGAGATGGAATTTCTTTGGCTTACCCTTGAAAATAGGCACTCCTAGGTAGTTGAAAGGGAGAGATCCAGCTGAAAAACCAAGTATGTTTGAGATTCTCGCAGACTTGACTGAAGAAATGTCACCAGAATAGAACTTACATTTGCTAGGATTCAAGAATTGCCCTGAAGCTTCTCCATATTCTTCAAAAAGCTTCATCAAGGCTTCAAGACTTTTTTACATCACCTTTGCAAAAGATAAGCATATCATCAACATACATCATATGACTCGAGCAAATCAGATTCTTAGGGTCAACAACAGGTTTGACCTGACCAGAATTCACTAGATAGGAAAGGGGAGAAGGGATCACCCTGCCTGACCCCCATTTTAAAAGAAAAATATACTTCTAACTTTCCATTAATCAAAAGAGAAGGCATGGCAGATTGCAAAACCACTTTGATCCAATCGCAAAAAATACTGTTAAAGCCAAAACCTTGAAGGACAGAGATAAGAAATGACCAATCCAAGGTGTCAAAAGTCTTTCTAATGTCCAATTTCATAGCTACAATCTTTTATATTTCTGCCTTGGACAAAACCTTTTTGCTGCTGAGAAAGAATCTTTGGAGCAATTATGGCAAGCATATCTTCTAGCACCTTGGTAATGATTTTGAACTGAAAGTTGGCTAGGGCAATAGGCCTAAACTCCTTAATTTTATCAGCATTAGGAACTTTAGGAATTAGCACTGCTACATTTGAATTCAGGTTATGCATAAGCTACCCTTGGGAGAAGAATTAACTGACTGAACTACATACATCTCCCCAAATATGTCCCAAAGAGTTTGATAAAAGCAACCACCAAAGCCATCTGGCCCAGGAGCACCTTCACTGTTCGTTGCAAAAACTACTTTCTTGATTTCCTCATTAGAATGCTGACAGGTCAATAAATCATTGTCCAATGCTGTAACAAAAGCAGGAACAACTCTACTGATGAGATAATTTTGAAGACAGTTATTTGGGACAGCATATAGATTCTCAAAGTAGTTGATGGCATGCTGAGCAATTTCCCTAGGATCATCAATTATATCATTACCTTTCTTGAGAGCATTCATGGATTTAGAAGCTTGCCTCACCTTAGTTATCCAATGAAAGAAGGCTGTGTTTCTATCAACTTCACAGATCCACTTTATCCTATACTTTTCTCTCCACAATTCTTCTTCAACATTAAGAGCCTGAGCAAGTTCTGCTTGAGCCAAAACCAGTTGCTCTAATAAATCATCATTGACACCATATCTATCCTTTTGCTGCTGAATATTGTTAAGAGCCAATTTTGCAGAACCCACTATAAGATGCACATTTCCAAAAAACCAGCTTGTTCCATGATTTCAATTCAAGCTTTAGGGCTTTCATCTTATGAGACAGAACATACATAGGACAACCAATGACAGACTTGCCCCAAACTTCTTTAAACAATCTAATCAAATCAGGGTGATCAATCCACATTTTTTGGAATTTGAAGGAAGATGGAAAAGTGTGAACCACTGTTGGTGACGAATCTAGGCAAGTATACCTAGTCGTACAAGTAATACGGTGGTGAGACCGATATCGTTCCCACGAGGATCAGTTTCCAATTACCAATTCACAAATCAAACAACTATCTAGACTAAACTATGAAGAGATATCAAAACACAAAATAAATAAAATAAAACAAAAAATATTTTTGGATTTTTATAGAATACTTGGAATGCGAAAAGGGAATTCTTCAAATATGACAAAAGATGTTGGGATTAAACTTCACTAAACCTTAGCCTCAGGCAATACCAAGATCACCAATGCAGTTTATGCTTCAGATATTAAAATCAATCCACAAAATTACTCAAGCCCTAATTCCTTAGATGGCAAGAGCCTAAATCCCCTAATAGACCCTAATTCCTTAGGTGACCTAATTAGTGAATTTGCATTAAGAAAAGGGATTACACGATTACTAGCAAACCAAAATCCATTCCTAGATGCAAGGTTTATTAGGTGATTAATTCCAGATCAAGAAATGATAAGAACATCCCCATTGCAAATCAAATCTCAAAATCAGTTCATGGGTGATCAAACCACAAAAAGCATTACGCGTAGGAATTAAACACTAATAGAGAGGCATAAACACAGATTGATAAATCAAAGTAATTACATGAGAATTCGGTTTAGCTACATCTAATCCCAACAAAAAGGGATTCAGCTACTCATAGTTACAGAGAAAGCCAAAATAAAAGCAGTAGAGGTAAGGGGAAGGAAGAACTCCATAGAAGCTTTCCACTGACGTCCCAGCAGCCCTTCTCAGCAGCTCCCTTTTAGGGTTGGAAACCCTCTTCGTAACTCTCCCAAGCTATCCCTGGTAAAAAAAGTCCCTCTTCGCCACACTCCCAAGCTATCCCTGGTAAAAAGTCCCTCTTCGCCACACTCCCAAGCTATCCCTGGTAAAAAGTCCCTTTTTTCGTTCTGCCTTGCGCCTTATTTATAGATTGGGCGCGCATCACGGCCAGGCCGTGACGTGTTCTGCCTTGGGCGCGCTTTCAAATTTTGATCTGTCACAGCCGTGACACTTATCAAGGCTAGGCCGTGATCGGTTCTGTCTGGTTCAAATAACAGGTCACGGCCGTGATGGTCATCACGGCTAGGCCGTGACCAATTCTGACTTCAGGCTCCTTTTCTTTCCAGCTTTGCTTGATCATGGCCGTGATGGTCATCACGGCTAGGCCGTGATGGGCTCTGCTTGCCTCATTTTCTTCACTTTTCAAGCTCTATCTTCATCCAAGCTTCATCATGACTGATTCTGAGCATTTTACCCTAAATTCCTGCAAAACAACACCACTAAACCACCTTACCCGTTCCAAGGTAGAAACTAATAAAAATCAATTTAAATATTCCTAAACTATATGAAAATGCATGCAAAAATGTACATGAAATATGATGTGAAATCACACTATCAAATCACCCCAAGCTTATTCATTTGGTTGTCCTCAAGCAATCACTAAGGCCAGAAGATATAAATAGTCAAAGCATGGATAGTGAACCAAGAACCCGAGTAACTAATCCAAGTAACAGGCATTTTCAAATAATTCACCAAGAGACAATCAATTTCAAGTCCAATTAGAAGCTTAGGTTTCCTAGACTCATATTCTCACTGATTCGGGCACTCTTTCTCACCTCACTCAAGTGTTTAAGGATATATAACAATTCGCTCAATTTCCTCAAGGAATGAATTCTACCATAAGCTTGACTATCAACCAGATCTCTACTTTATTAATGAAAACACCTAAGAATCAAGAGGTCTTTACTTTGGTTGTAACGGGGCCATGGGATTGATCGTTAGGTGGGGAAATCAAGAAAAGGAATTTTCACGAGGGCTAGACAAAATATCAAGCATTGCAATACATGACACCTTCGAAAATACCTTTTTGGGTTTCGATTCCTTTTTCCACCTTTCTTTCTTTCTTTCTATTTTATTTCTCACTTGCTTTTGTCATCCCCTTCTCTATATATATTTTCCTTCTTTTTTTTCTGATTTGGAGAAGGGGATATTTTCAATTCAATAGAAATATTTTCTTTCTCATCCCATACTTTTTCAAATTACCTTTTTACCCTTTTTTGTAATACTTTAAAAGGTGCCATACCAAGCATTATTCATCAAAGTAACTCAAGGTACCAAGAAAAGTATTTTATTCTTTTAGGCTCAAAATTGGGTAACTAAGGGGTAGCATTTAGTCAATCAAAGCTCAGAAGGTCGGAAAAATACCTAGTGCCTCAATCCTTTTCAAAAATGTTTTCAAAAATTTTTAAGCTTCAAAACGGTTTCAAGTCAAGTTCTAGAGAATATAATCCAAGAGGAATAACAGTCTATCACAAAGAATGGGGTAGATTTAGTGAGTACCCCTTTTTGGCTCAAAAATATCACATTTTAGTAGTTCAAAAATCAATGAGAAACATAAATATATAGAACCACATGCTAATTATCAACTATCAAAGATCATCTCAAGCATTTTTTTATTTGTAGCCTTATCACAAGAATAAAAAAAATTGGGTTCAACAATTCACTATCTCAATTTATTTGGCACTAAGTTCTCACATTTGGATGCATAATCTGGGCAAGGGGCAATCGAATCATGTGATCATGCAAAAACTATGCCTATATGAATGCAACATGCAAAATGTAAAAATAAAATTTTTTGCAAAAATACCCCTACCCCAAGCTTAAAAACTTACATTGTCCCCAATGTAAATAATCAAGTCGGAGAGAGGAGAAAAATGGAACAACTCACCGAGGCGGTAGCAGGTGTTGGCTCATATTCCAGTCAGAAACTTGTTGGGAAATGCATCACGGCCGTGAGCCTCATCACGGGCAGGCCGTGATCAATTCTGGTCCACAGGAGCTGGTCTGTCACGGCCGTGACCTCCATCACGACTAGGCCGTGATGCTCTCTGATCTTCAGGGTCCTCGCATCACGCCCGTGATGGGTATCACGGCTGGGCCGTGATCCTTTCTGGTCATCCTCATTAAGCTCATCACGGCCGTGACCACTATCATGGCCTGGGCGTGATGATCTATGCTGTATTTTTCCTTGTCTTCTTGCTCTTCCTTCCTTCTTACCCTGAAAACACTTTGCAAATTTATTAATTTATGATTTTTTTTCCTCTTGATCTTATCAAATTATTCAAGAGTTAAATGTAAAAACAAATGGAAAAAGGGAAAGAAAACTTGTGTTGCCTCCCAATAAGCGCTTCTTTAACGTCACTAGCTTGACGGGTTAGAATCCTCCTCCCGGATCCCATGGCCTGTGGAGTGGCATTTGTAGGAGCAATATGACTCTATCCACAATTCCTCCTAGCAAGTGTGTGGAAACTCCATTGACCTCCTTAACTACGATAACGGACTCGCTTCCTCTCGGGTCAAATGGTATTTCCACAAGGAGAATTAACAGACAAGTGGAAGGGACTAATTTTCCAGTGTCCACACATGCATGTAAGCCAACATATTTATCCAATGCAACAATTTCAGATCTCTTAGCAAGCATGGTGGAGTGAATGTCTTCGAAATGGCTTATCTTGTCAACTGTTCTTTCCCAAGGATTTGTGGACGGTAATTCCTCTTCTTGTGATTCCTCTACCACCACCACTTCATCTTTATTTTGACCCATCCCCACAACTAGATTTTTCTCAAATTGTGCTCCAAGTGACTCTTGTATTAACTATTTACAAATTCCCTCAACTTGCATTGTGAAATTTTGCATCACAACTTCGATACTATCACAATTGGCTCTTGCTTTGGCCTCAGAGATGGACAGCTCTTAGGAATATTGTTCTAGATCAACTTTCAAAGGTGTTTGCTCATTCCATTCCCATTCCTCTTCTTGTGGCTCGTCTACCACCACCACTTCATCTTTATTTTGATCCATTCCCACAACCATATTCTTCTCAAATTCAGCTTCACGTGGCTCTTCGGGAATCACTTGTAAACATGGTGGTGGAGGTGGTAAATACGAACAAAAGTTTCCCATTCCTCCTTGGAGAATCTATATACGGACCTACCCGTCATACAATCAACTTGTGCTGGGATATCATAATTTCCAAAACCCATGTAGTCTCCCCAACACCAGTTGTTCTCCCAAGTGTGACCTGAGTCTTCCTCATCAGATGGATAAAAAGAGTTGTCCATGAATTGCATCCACCTTGCACAAACAAAACTCAAAAGAAAAATCAAGTATACACAAGAAATAAAAATAAAAACGCCTAAACTAGTTGCCTCCTTTGTTACTAATGATATTGACAAAACCAATCCCCAGCAACGGCACCGAAAACTTGTTGAGACGAATCTAGGCAAGTATACCTAGTCATACAAGTAATACGGTGGTGAGACCGATATCGTTCACACGAGGATCAGTTGCCAATTACCAATTCACAAATCAAACAACTATCTAGACTAAACTATGAAGAGATATCAAAACACAAAATAAATAAAATAAACCAAACAAAATCTTTTTAGATTTTTTTCGAATACTTGGAATGCGAAAAGGGAATTCTTCAAATATGACAAAAGATGTTGGGATTAAACTTCACTAAACCGTAGCCTCAGGCAATACCAAGATCACCAATCCAGTTTATGCTTTAGATATTAAAATCAATCCACAAAATTACTGAAGCCCTAATAGACCCTAATTCCTTATGTGGCCTAATTAGTGAATTTGCATTAAGAAAAGGGATTACACGATTACTAGCAAACCAAAATCCATTCCTAGATGCAAGGTTTACTAGGTGATTAATCCCAGATCAAGAAATGATAAGAACGCCCCCATTGCAAATCAAATCTCAAAATCAAGTCATGGGTGATCAAACCACAAAAAGCATTACGCGTAGGAATTAAACACTAATAGAGAGGCATAAACACAGATTGAAAAATCAAAGCAATTACATGAAAACTCGGTTTAGCTACATCTAATCCCAACAAAAAGGGATTCAGCTACTCATAGTTACAGAGAAAGCCAAAATAAAAGTAGTAGAGGTAAGGGGAAGGAAGAACTCCATAGAAGCTTTCCACTGGCGTCCCAGCAGCCCCTCTCAGCAGCTCCCTTTTAGGGTTGGAAACCCTCTTCGCAACTCTCCCAAGCTATACCTGGTAAAAAAGTCCCTCTTCGCCACACTCCCAAGCTATCCCTGGTAAAAAGTCCCTCTTCGCCACACTCCCAAGCTATCCCTGGTAAAAAGTCCCTTTTTTCGTTCTGCCCTGCGCTTTATTTATAGATTGGGCCCGCGTCACGGCCGTGATGGCCATCACGACCAGACCGTGACGTGTTCTGCCTTGGGCGCACTTTCAAATTTTGATCTGTCACGGCCGTGACACTCATCACGGCTAGGCCGTGATCGGTTCTGTCTGGTTCTAATAACAGGTCACGACCATGATGGTCATCACGGCTAGGATGTGACTAATTCTGACTGCAGGCTTCTTTTCTTTCCAGCTTTGCTTGATCAAGGCAGTGATGGTCATCACGGCTACACCGTGATGGTCATGTTGGGAATTTGCGTATAAAAAAAATAACGCAGCGGAAAAATTCCCATCGAAGGATCCTTGAGAATGGTCACGATTCATGGTTAGAAGATTTACCTCTTGAAGCGATGACATTTGATTAAAATCGTCTATCACGAACACCGCACGAACGATGTCTCTAAGGTATCCACACGATCAGATTCCGTGAACGCCCAACGTCACGAACCCGAAGCGTCTCTGTCTCACAGTTCTAGCTTCGAAAACCGAGACCTGCTGCTCACTATCACTCTCTATGTGCGGCTAGGGTAAAAACCGTGTAGGCACAATAGCTTAAGTGGTCTACTTATAGCAGCACCTCCTTAATTGAGTTAGTGAGCAATGTTTGACCTAAGCCCCATGTACTATACGCTAGGCCCAATAGAAAAGTCCAACTCTCCTTTTAATACTTCTTTTAATCCGCTCTTATGTGTGTGACCCTATAGGTTCCCAAAACGTTAGTAGTAATATTAAATCCCATTTAATATTACAAACAGTGAGCGGTATCTAGCAATACATCACTACTACCTAAGTAGTGAGAAAGTCAGTGATTTGACGAAACCTTTCTGTGACAAATATTCATGTGCATTATTATCCCTTTATCCATATATCTATATTGAACACAAGACATAGAATGTGTCACCCTTGTATGGTTCAATATCATGTTCCCTGATACCCGAGTAGACTTAACAACAAATGAGGTCAATATCTCATATTGACTCATTTCAGCACGGCCATGCATTTTACACTCTCACTCTATCAGGGGGCCCACAGATATTACTCCTGTTATGTAGGAGGGACAAATTCCATCTAGGTCACTCACATCCCTCTGCATGGCTCGTGGTATGCCCAATGACCGTCTTTATAATCATCCTATTATAGATGACGTTTGACGATATTAAAGCACATGACTCCTCATGTAGGGATCGTAGCGATTTCAGGTCGAAGGATTGCATACACCATTGTCACTATGAGAACTACTTATGACACTCACACAGCGCTCCATGTAGTGTTCTCATGGTGGGTCAATCCAATACATCATTACTCTAATGTGTACCTATGTGGCGACTCGATATCTCATATCCATGACCCTTGAGATATGGTCATCAGTCAGCACACATAATAGTCTCAATGTATTATTATTGTCCTTATTAATAAAATACTTGACTACGGATATTTAAGAATAGGATTTCATTGTTCAATAGTGTCTCACGATCAAGTCATATACTTGATATTCTATTAAACTAAAATTTATATTCTAAGGACTTTATTATGTTTAAACAAGTAACACAATAAACTGGAATGCCTCATATCATATATATATATATATATATATATATATATATATATATATATATATATATATATATATATATATATATATAATAGCAAGATACAAATGTAAGTCTAAGAAATACACTGGCCTCTAGGACTTACACCAACAGGTCATCACGGCTAGGCCATGATGGGCTCTGCTTGGCTCATTTTCTTCACTTTTCAAGCTCTATCTTCATCCAAGCTTCATCATGGCTGATTCTGAGCATTTTACCCTTAATTCCTGCAAAACAACACCATGAAACCACCTTACCCGTTCCAAGGTAAAAACTAATAAAAATAAATTTAAGTATGCCTAAACTATATGAAAATGCATGCAAAAATGTACATGAAATATGATGTGAAATCACACTATCAACCACCATTGAGGTCAAGAGCAAATGAAAGTTATCTGAGCAACTTCTCACCAAAGTGCAACAGGAAGTGGAGTTCCAAGAATCTAACCAATCACCATTACAAAAACTTTTGTCAAGTCTTCTTTCAGTGAGGGAAGATCCACTTCTCCTATTGCTCCAAGTATAAAAGGCTCCCCTAGTATCCAGGTGAACTAGATTGCAAGCATCTAAAAAAGATCTAAAATCATCACAAGCAGCATGAAGAGGCAAAGCTGAGCTTCTAACCTCATGAGCTCCTAAAACACAGTTGAAAAGGAACAATGCGGAGAGGATATAGATCTATAATAGAAGGGTTAAGGTGGATACGACATAACCCCCACAGATTAGGTAAAAGATTGTCCCTATCATTAAAGCAAAAAACTTTCAGATTTAAAAGACTCAAAAAGGAGGGAGGAACATGAGAAATATCAATCCATGGCTTGGATAAGAAAACAAAATCAGGCTTGCAAGAAACACTGATTTTTAAAGGCAGTTCTAGTACTAGAGATGCCAAAACCTCTACAATTCCAATAAAATATCTTCATTAAGCAAAAAGTCTAGGACCATCCCTAGAAAGGGCTAGATTTCTCTTAGCTCTAGTTGCCTTTGCAACTTTCTGTCTAAGCTTCTTCTTCTTAGATCTTAAGACCACAAGAGTGAATTCTGCTTGAGGATCAGATTTATGCATAACTGGCACATCCACCAGATATTTAGAAGGGTCGGCTGCATGAGAGGGAGGGGTTGGCTCATCTAAATCATCATCATCATCCTGCTGACTCCATAGAGGACTAACAATTCTCATGTCTACTAGCACATTATGATTATTGACGTTAAAGATAGGAGACACTGGAGTAGTACTTCTTCCCATAGCAACATTATCTCTCCAGTATTAGAATTTCTAGATTGAGAGTCAGCCACAATAGTATCATTAAAAGACTCATCAAGGTTCTGTCCTTGTCTGATAGGAGACACATTAGCACCAGAGTTTTGGCCCTGTACAATTCCTTTTATAGGAGAATTAGCCCCTAAAGATGGCTGAGTGTGGTTGCTAAATTCGGGAGATTGATTGCTTGTCTAATTATTAATAGGAGCATGAGTTAATCTGTCAGTCTCTAAAATTACATCCACCACATAGGGAACTTCATGAGGAAGAAAATTCCCCCTACTTGCCTCTAGATCAACCTCTTCAACAATGACATCATCATTTTGCAAAGCAACTGCAAGGACATTCACAGGTGACACATCCCCATTCTGATCAATAGAAGTGTCATTTTTGTCAAGACCATTATTAACAAATTCCTGATCCCGACTGTTCTCTTTATTACGAATAGAATGATTGCTGTCAGGAATTTCAATAGCAGGTTTCTTAGAAAGTTTAGGAACATACATTTGGACCACTAAAGGGTTACCTTTTTTAGGAAGACACTGGTTCCTGGAAACCAGATTAGCATCTTTCTTACTGCATCTTTCCAAAGAATGGCCAATGGTTTGACAATACTCACAAAAGTTGGGAATGTTCTCATATTCGACTACCACATAGAATGAAAAACTTTCCCTTTCCACCATTATCTCAGTATGGAAACTCGAGGAAATATCCAGATCAACCAAGATTCTTGCATAATGGCCATATAACCTCTGCCAATTCATATCATCAATAGAGATAGGAGTGCTAATCCCAGCAGCTATTTCAAAAAGAATTCTTGGACTCCAATATTCTTGAGGAAAATCATGGAGTCTTATCCATCATTGAGAGTGTGTTTGCATTTGGTTCTTTGGATTAAAATCAGCACACCATTAAGACAAACGGAGCAAACCTGGCTTTAGATTCCAAGTCCCTATAGACCAAACACTTTGAAGATCCTCTTGAGATGAGAAACCGAATTCAAAACACCCTTTACCAAGAGAAGTCATACGTCATTGACCTAATGGCTTCCAAAGGGCAGCTAACTTATCGCGCAAGTCATTATATTTGATAGTCTTATCTCCTTTAAAAAGTAGACTACGGCCATGGAGATTCAGTTTACAATCTTCTAAGCCTTTGTGATACTCTTTCTCCGATACCTTGATGGACACGGCATCACCTATTTTGCAAGGTTTTGGAAGTTGAGAAAAGGGATATGTCACTAGTGCAATAAGTGCTTTTTACATCAGTTAAAATTGATTTTTTACGTCAGAATACTGACTGACGTAAATACAGCTGACGTTAATAGTTAATATTTTAACGTCAGTTTAGAACTGACGTTAAATATAACACTATTAACGTCAGTTCCTTAACAAAACCGACGTTAATTTTGTAAAAATTAACGTCGGTTTTTTAAACAACTGACGTTAAACTAAAACTATTAACGTCAGTTCTTTAATACAACGGACGTTGATTTTGTTAAAACTAACGTCAGTTGTTATAAAGAACTGACGTTAAAGTTTTAATTTTAACGTCAGTTTTAATAAAAACGGCGTTAATAGTGTATCGTATATTTTATAAAAAATCTTTGTGCGCCGGTTGTTTGATACAACTGACGTTAATAGGTTTTTTTTTTAAATTCAGTTTTAAAATATCACTCCCCTCAGCTATCCCTGCATTCAGTCCCAGTAACACAGAATATCACACACATTACAGAATTGCAAAGGAAAATTGAACAATGGGGGGACTTAAAACCAAAACCCATGTATATATATAAATAAATTTTAGTTCCAATGTCTAAAAAACAAAACTATCTAAGGATAACATGTTATTAATTAGTTTCTAAAGTCTAACAAAAAAACTATTTATCTAAGTAGTGCGGAGGTATGTTGGCAATTCCTTTTTCAGCCGCATACTTGAAGAAGAATTCAGCGAAGCGCATCCTCAAGTCTCTTAACTCATCTTCTTCAATAGGCGATTGGTCGATAATTGCTTAGACACGTTCAAATAATAACAATAACATCAATGCAAGTCATCTTCAAAACTATAATATATAATTTAACAAGTTATTTGAATATTACCTTCTTCCATCCATCCGTAATAGATACGGAGACTATGTTCAGCATATGAAGCATCACATAATAGCCGCACGACCAACTGTCAGTTTGAAATCGAGACTACCAACAAAATTAATTTCAGCGTCAGTTGAATATACACATAAATTAGTAATTATAATATTAATTAATTGATAAATAAACTACCAAACCTTGAGGATGTTCCATACAGGATTTGCTTTAGCCTTAGAAGTCCTACTTCTCCCGTTGGCACAACTTATGCTACTCGCCTTCAGTGCGCTATCATAAACAAATAATCATGTCGATCAATTAAAAAACTCATATATCATGTGTGTAATAAACTAAAAACAACTGATATTAAAACTTAAATTAAATTTAAGATTAGTTACTTACATATTTACAGCTTCCACCACATTCGGTGGCGGATCATGGTGGAGAGAGCAGAAGAATATGATAGTATGCCTAGACGGATGAAGTACGAACAACTGCCAATGGCGATCCATACAGTAGGGAGCCAGATATAATTCTTTCGGATTGTCTCCCAACAAGTTCCCTAAGTATTTACTCAATGCATCGCCAGCAAAGAACTCGGGCAGAAGGATTGACGGATCTAAGAAACCGTAAACTGATGCAACGCCCTTATCAAGCTGAAGACGATGGAGATACCTAAGATATGAAAAGGCGTGGATGTTAATGACATAATATATATATTGAAATTAAAATAAATTATTAAATGAAAAAAGACCAAAAATAAATAAGTTATAAAATTAAAATTAACTTACGTGCACCAGAGACTGATGACATTGTTGTTCATCCAGATGTTATTTCTGCAGGCATTCCCGAGATCGTCACCAACGAAGGAAAATATCCTCTGTTGATCTTGGCGTGCCACCCATCCATCGTGATCCAATGGACATTCAAAAATCTCAAACGCATAATCCTCACCAAGTGAGAACAAACGAGTGATAGGTGACAGCGACACCTATCATATTCTGGAGAAGCATGGCGAGTAGGAGAAGAGGGAGGGTAGGCAAGGAACCCCCAAGGGACGACAGGAGGAGGAGCGGAAGCCATGTTCACCATGCAGAAGTCATATGAAGATCATAGAAAAGAATCACATTAAAATGATTTTTCTATGATTTTCTAGAGATTTTTGAAGTTCTAGATCTAAGAATTTGAAATTTGTGAAAACTTGAAATAGAAAGAAAAGTTGTGAAGGAAAAGGAAGGTATGATCATGAATCACAAGAATCTACCTTTAGAATTTGAAGAAACCAACAAGAACTTAGACTTCCTTTGTAAATGAAGTGTAAGACTTAAGAGTTTTGATGTCAAAGTGTAAGAAATGAGCAAAAATGGTTGAAATGAATGTCATGTGAGTCTTATCGGTGAGGGGCTGCGCACATAATGAGGGAGTGAAGGGTAAAATGTTGTCATGGCAAATTTGTAGTTAAAATGAAGGATTTACGGTAATTTAGGTATTACACACTTAAGTCATCATTACATGCATTTAATGCATGATGACTAACCCCTATGGCTAACCCCCATGAGTCATCACAAATGACTCATCGTCCTCATTCGTCTGGCATAGGGTTATGTCTTTGCACAACCGTCGTTGATTCCTTCGATCCCCGATCGTTGAGTATTCACTCGAATAACATATAATAACCTATTTATTTTGAAAATTATAAAAATAACCACTATGGTTGGAAATAAAATAAGAATATAAATGGTTTCGTTCTCCGGTCAAAATTAGGTTTTTTGACCAGTAAAATCTTACTGACAGTAAAAACGCAAACCGGGTTTCGTCTGAGTTTTAAACCTAAATTTTTACCGTAAGCTTCTACCATAAGGTAGAGTATAATTATGATTTTATTTTATTAAAAATCATTTTCTAGATCTAATATAAAAAATTACAAACAATTAAAATTCTACCGATAATTGAAAAACACTAAAAACAGTAAAAACAGCAAAACAGTAAAAACGGGGTGTTACACAAAGAGTCAAGTCAAGTGATTATGGGAATCTTTGACTCGTGTTCATGGAGTTGTATTGCATATGGTATGCATGATTGACATGATTAAAAGCTTGAGATGTGAATGTTTTGACTGTTGAGTTATTCTTTTAATTATATGTGATTTGGAACAATTTTTTCATTTTTTAAAGGGATTATCATGTTTATAATTTTTGCAGGTACCATGGTTGATTTTCTGATTACTGCGTCGGCTGAGAACAACACTATTTTGCAAACCTTTTTATTAAATTGTTTTTATTCATCGGGATTATAAATCACATTAAAAGTGTTGTTTTGAGAGCAAGAAGACGTCACTTTTGTGACTGAGGAGGCTTGAAGACTTAGTACTTGATTTTATATATTTATTATATTTGGTTAGTATTATGTTCAATAAGGAGCCATTTGTGGCTAGAACCATATTTTTTTATTTTTATTATTGGGTTATTTTTAGTAGACGCTCGAGTTTTGAGGTAATTATTTTTATTTATGTAAGGATTATCTTTCCAATCGGTATTTTAAAATTATTGAGGTATTTTCAGATTTCAGATATATATAATTTGTGGAAATTTTATTGGAGTTTTATGCCTTATTAAATGTGTTGAAGAATTTTATTACATTTTTGTTGGGTTACTAATGTAACGAAGGACATTATAATTATGGTATCAGAGCAGTTCAATCCTAAATTGGACTGTGGTATGGGGCTTTTTCTAAAATCAAAACATGGGAGCATAGGACTGCTGTTAGAGTTATAAAGACTGCATGCTATTTTTTTTATGTTGGGCCTGGTCAACCCAATTTGTTGTTCTGAAAAATAATTTTGTTTACTATAATTCATGTCTTTATAGTACATGTAAATCAAAAAGGGGATTAGTATAATTTTCTATTTAGCAAACAAGTTAACTGCATAAGTATGTGAGATATTTTGTGCATTTATTTTATTAATAAATGCATAATAAATTCTTCTGTGCATAGGAATATGAACAACATGTGTTTCTTGTTGGTTTAGGCTAGGAAATGGACGAGTTAAAAGTTGGTGGTAAATTCTTTTAGAGTCTGTTTAAGAGGGGGCAAATTTTAGATCAAGAGTTGCAACTTTCGTATTAAGGGAATTATACACTATCTACTGGCAGTCTAGTGTTGTTAAGAATATGACCATTGTTCCTAAAGAGGGGAATCATGGAGAAACGATTTTAAGAGGGAACATAATGATAGGATTATCGTATAACTAGGGGTAACTAAGATTGATTGACTTTCTATGCCTTATGTTTTGTCCAAGAATCATTGTTAAGTGTTTATAATTGATTATAAGTGTTTATGTATGTATGCAAAGTATGAACCTCTCTAGCTTGTTGTGTGATTCTAGATTTCTATGACTGATTGTATGTTGGTTTTGAATATATTCTGATTTCCTCATTAGGATAACTTGCTAAAGATGAAGCGTTTAAAATTATAGAGTAATTGTGTGATTTTGAAAGATGCACTTTAAGAAGAAGCTCGATAACAATATCATGTTTTTGTGGTGTACTGGAATCGAATCTGCTTGATTTTTTTTTAAAATAGCAACATGAGATTTTAACATGATGCCTCTAGGGAATTGTTCATATAAGTGTTAGGATCTTAGATAACGAATTTCAAGATGTTTCGATGAGTTTTGAGCTTTATAAGTCACTAATTACAATAAGTAGTGCATGCTGAAATTCTATGAGTAGAGTTCAAAACTTACATGAATTTTCTATACTAATTAACAATGATTTTTATTAAAATAAAAATATGGTAATACACTTATATGTGTATGTTTTATGCCCATTTAATTTTGTAGTGTAACATCCCTAGGAAGTGGAGTTCTTAAGTGATGGGCTCCCGAAAAGAAGATGCATCTTGTTAGTATAGGTACTACCAATCAATTTATATAAGCATTCCTCAACTGTATAGTCCCATACCTACACGGTCTCAGGATCCCTCTCATTCGGATGTGTTTTCGGTTCATTCATGTGTCCCTCCGCCTAGAAGTCTGCCAGGAGCCGCTCCTTGTCCATGCCTTCTTGCACCGGCGACCATTGCCCGCCCTCGTCGGCACCCGGGTGTTACATGCCCACCAACTTCCACTTGGTTTGTCCCCGAACCACACCGTACTGGGAGAGGTGCCGCTCTGATACCATTTGAAACATCCCTGGCTGCTCTATGGATTGATGACTGTCCCCACAGACCAACATGGGTCTTTTCAGCGTGCTTTGTCCTCACTCACATGCTTCCTGGGAAAACTTCCCAGGAGGTCACCCATCCTGAATTGCTCCAAGTCAAGCATGCTTAACTGTGGAGTTCTTAAGTGATGGGCTCCCGAAAAGAAGATGCATCTTGTTAGTATAGGTAGTACCAATCAATTTATATAAGCATTCCTCAACTGTATAGTCCCATACCTACACAGTCTCAGGATCCCTCTCATTCGGGTGTGTTATCGGTTCATTCATGTGTCCCTCCGCCTAGAAGCCTGCCAGGAGCCGCTCCTTGTCCATGCCTTCTTGCACCAGCGACCACTCCCCGCCCTCGTCAGTACCCGGGTGTTACATGTAGCATTCTGAATTCATTTGCATTGTCAAAAAAAAAAAAATCGAGTCTTTATATAGATAAAAGGAAAAAAAACAATTTGTAAACTTTATGCACCTTCTTCAATTTTGATTATATATAACAAAAAAATTGGATTTAATTTTTTTTTAATGACTTGATATATAGATTGGTACTCTAAAATGTTTTTGGAGTTTTCTTGAACATAAATGTATATATAAAAAATTTGATGGAAGGTCTCCTTGTTAAAACTTTATTCATGTTGTTAATATTATTATCTAAAAAAAATTTATTTGAAAATGATCTTTGATTGTTGGTCTGCGAAAATTTCACTTAAATAGTATTAATATTTTGTTTGTCTTCTGATTTAGAAATTTTAAATGACTTAAGTTGTTATTTTGCTGCTAGAATGATTGTTTTATAATCCGCATGTCCTGACGACTTGATTGTTGACTCGTGTAAAGACATTCTAATAGTTACATTTTAGTAGTTGCATTGTACAAGTTGATATTTTTTATTCAAATTTATGAGCATTAAAACAAAGTTAAGATCTTATTAATGTTACACTTTATCCCTTTTATCACCTTTTGAGGTAATTGCATTGGGTTTGATTACGAGGAAAATTTGTTACCATCAAAATATGCTTTTACTATAATTCTCGAGAATGGATTATGTGCCTCTGGTTGCGTGTGAATGTATTACTTTCTCAGAGACTGAGCATATTTAGTTGGTAAGAGTATGCACGAAATATACTAGGAATTAATTAATATTAAAGTCAAATCAAAGGAGTATCTTGCTATAATGTGTTCATTGTTAGTGTACACGTAAAAGTTCTATATTTTACTTTGGGTATTCATTTTCCTTTTAAACTATTGCCGAGAATCTCTATTTTGGTGTTGTAATTGAATTGTTTGCATGTTTTATTTCTCTTTTTGACTTTTGTCTGCTATTGTATTTCTAGATCTTGACTTGTGCATACTTGTTTAAATCCATGATATTATTTGTATGTTACCTTAGAGATTGCGCTATATAGATCCTAGTGTGGTTCTGGCATCATGTCATCAGTTGGGTCTTTTTTTTTTAAGGAAAAAGGCATGCAAAGGCATCACAACAGAGCAAGACATCCCAACTAGGTTGGCACCCCAAACTCTACCAATCATCTGTAGAACACCTTAATATTATTAAAGAAAGAGAAAGAATACAAAGAAACATGGGGGGACATGAACCAAACCCATGAGGAATTAATGAAACCTATAATTAGGTAAGCCAATCCTATTCCTGAAAAATTTCTCCTTAATAAAATCAGGAATAACATCCCACCAAACTAAGCGAGAAACATTATTGCCATAGCTAGCTAACTTGTCAGCACAATGATTACACTCCCTATAAATATGGGAGACTGTGAATTGCATTTGCTTTGTGAGAAATACACAATTTCTGCATTTATTTCTAATCTTCCAAGGGACAATGTTGATGTTATCAATAGCTGCCACCACAACCTGAGAGTCACTCTCCAACCAAAGATAATGCCAACCCTTCTTGAAAGCAAGCTCAATACAAAACATGGTTCCTTGTAATTCAGCAAGCAGAGAGGATTGAGAGCCAAGGTTGACAGTTGGGTCTATTGTAACATTTTTTTTATATCTTGATTAGGTGTGAACCTATTTTAGAGGACGAAATTTTTTAAAGGATGGGAGAAATGTAACATCCCACAAATTGGATACTAGTTAATTTTATAGGAAATAGATTATTATAATTATTATATTTAAAGTAAGAAGTGGTTAAAATCTCATACGTGACTTTAAAGAAATTAAATAGATAATTTTGAGTGTTTTAGGCCCAATTTCGCATAATACACTTCCTATGACCCGACACCTAACTTCAGATGGATATTTAGTAGACAAAACTAACTTATTTAGATTTTAGGTCTGCATAAGAAATGTTGCTCTGTCTCTTAGATTTCCATAGACACCTAATTCGTTCAAATTGGATTCTTGTAGCTCAAGTTATGACCAAATTCGTACACGTTGTTCAGGTTCCAATGCCAGAACCCTTTTTTTAACTTCTATCCCAGTTTTTATTATTTAAACGTCCGTTTCAGACTTCATGGTCTTAATTAAGGTTATATATATTTATTTTAGCTTTCCAACGATATAAAGTTCATAATTTTTGGATATCTATAACTCAATATATGTTTAAAATACAACGATGTGTTATGAGTAAGCGGGCTTGACACGTTTTTACACGTTTTGGGCTTTTGGGGGCTCTATAGATAGAATATTAACACTCTTAGGGTGCGTTTTTGAACCCTAATTAGGCCTAGAAACTCAGGAATGGCTAATAAGAGAAGAACTTCAAGGATTAGGAAGAGAGAGTTGTGGAAGAGGGAATCTAGGAAGAGGAAGATGAGTATAACTCTTGGCAAATGTTAGGATTCGCTGTAGAAAACGTTTAGAGCTATTTAGAGGTCTTCAAGAGGTGAGTAAAAACAACCTTTTCTCAACCTTCCATGGTGCAAACGATTTGGGGAAACTGAGTTTTTAATTTAAATTATGATTTTTGGAGAGTTTTGAATGCAAGAACTAATAGTTGATCAAATCCTATTTTCTATATTAGGGGTTTTGTATAAAAATGAATGTAATATTAAATTAAGTGATTATTACTACGAATTATGTGATTATATATGAAATTGGTACGAGTTTATGGTTGATAGATGTGTCTGTATATGTTATATGATGTTATAGTGTTGTCGTGACATGCTTTGTTATGTTATATGATGTGATAGTGTTGCTGTGACATGGTCTGTTATGTTATATGATGTGATCGTGTTGTTGTGACATGCTCTGTTGTGTTATACGAAGTTAGAGTGTTGCCTCGACATGACATTATATCATTGATAGTGATACATGGAGTCTGAGAACCCATTTAGAGGTCATCTAGGATGACATATTGCGCTATGCATGAGTTGGTCATCACCTTTCGGGAAGGGATGACGGTATACATTCTATTAGGGGAATAGGAATAGAGATATCACCACCTAGGATGTGATATCAAATTATTCAAATTATCCACATATGGGATGGGATATGAGATACCTCCATCTTGGATGAGCAAGGTAGTGGGACGCCATTGCATGGATATGAGCTCATAGACCTTAGTGGATCTGGGATTCACACCGGTTCTGGGAACCAAAGAGTCAAGTCAAGTGATTCTGGGAATCACTGAGTCGTGTTCATGGAGTTGTATTGCATATGGTATGCATGATTGACATGATTAAAAGCTTGAGATTTGAATGTTTTGACTGTTGAGTTATTCTTTTAATTATATGTGATTTGGAACAATTTTTGGACATTTTTAAGGGATTATCATGTTTATAATTTTTACGGGTACCATGGTTGATTTTCCGGTTACCGCGTCGGCTGAGAACAACACTATTTTGAAAACAATTTTAATAAATTGTTTTTATTCCGAGCAAGAAGACGTCACTTTTGAGACTGATGATGCTTGAAGACTCTGTACTTGATTTTATATATTTATTATATTTGGTTAGTATTATGTTCAATAAGGAGCCATTTGTGGCTAGAACCATTTTTTTTTATCGTTGGGTTATTTTTAATTTGTGGAAATTTTATTGGAGTTTTATGCCATATTAAATGTTTTGGAGAATTTTACTACATTTTTGTTGGGTTACTAATGTAACGAAAGACCCATTCTTGGTTTGACTAGCCTCAATTTCACCTTGTTGATGATCCTTACGGTTTCTCTTGGCTTTTTCCACCACGAGCCAATCACCATATAGGTCATTCACTTGTCTCGAAACTCCTTCGTTTCCTACAGAGGACGACATAATCACCTCAACAGGGCCGTTCTTGGTACCTTCCACTAGAATCTTGCTTGGCACGAAATTACTCTGATCAACACTTTGTTTCTAGGGAAAATTCGTAGCAACATGACAATAGATCCCACAGGTATTGCATGTCAAGTGTAAACCTTCATATTCTACATTGAACCATTTGTCCCGAAACCAAACTCTCCCCACCACGGGTTTATCAAGTTTGATTTCAACACAAACTTATGCAAACCATGAGACCCTTCAATAGTTCTATACTCCACCTTGATAGGCTTACCCACAACTGAAGCCATTGTGAGAAGGAGGTTATCATTGTAGTATTCCATTCCTAGACATGGAAACCTAAACCACACCATAGTACTATCAATCTTAACATCAAACGAAATGAAGTCAGGAGACCAAGGATGAACAACATGGTAATAGTCGAATAACATCTAACGACCATTACTGATCACCTTGTCTCTATCTTCAACAACATCAAACTTAATGATAGAAAAGCCAAAAGTGATGTCCACTAGGCCTCTGCTCCTCCAGTCAACATAAAAGCTGCATTCGTCACCTTCATATCCTGTCTACAGTGCATGGTATCGAAGATCTTCTCCAACTCCTGACTCCCCCACTCTGCTTCTCGGGATCATAGTCACCTCGGAACTGTGGTGGCTTCCCTTTTAGGATGGTAGCCATCCCTGCATCCTGTGCCTATGCAGCTCTCCGCTGGTTCTGCTGCTCCTGCTGCTCTCTAGTCATCTGCAGCATCTGAACGTTCTATTGTGTCTGCTGTTGCATAGCAGTAGCAAGCTCCCTGATAGTCTGGAGAGTCTTAGATGACTCTCCTCCACCAACTTCTCCTTCTCCTGTATGAGAAGCCTATCCATTGCCACCTCTTCAACTCTATATGTGCCTCTATCACCACCTCGTCCCCATCGTCCTCTACCTCTACCACGAGCCATGATCCTGTAAAAGAAATCATTAGCTCACATTTATATGACATATAATATTACATAGAACTGGTATATAAATACTATATGCCACACAAATGTTAATTATTGCGTCCGGACTCACTACCCAACTTCTAAGCATAGTCGTTATCCGATGTGGATTTAACTAAAATGGCCAGTACACCCTAACCTCACAGTCTGAACATAATCAAATTGATCTGATACCACCAAATGAGACACCCCGATGTCCCATTAAAGATCAACCTAATGAACTAATAACTTAATTATGATATTAGCGTTAAGCATATAAAATATAAAATCATAAATATTAATACTTTAAACATAGAGAACGGTAACATAGCTATCACACATAGATATGCATATACATAAAGGTACAGGGTACTGTATAGGGTACCACACCAGAGTAGGGTTCCAAAAGTACAAACTGACAAAATAACTGAAGATATAACAACCCGCAAAAAGACGCACTGACCACAAACTCTCTACTCAACTACTCGGGTCCACTGCTCGTCCTCCAGCATCTAGCTCATAACGAGTTCCATCTAGTTCCTCAGTAACTGGCTCCTCCGCAGGGTCTTCTCATATTGATCACATAAATAAAACATATACAGAAAGAAATAGGGAGATAAGAAACATGCTATCATCATAGGTGGAAAAGGTTACATAACATATATAAAATAATAGCACACGACATGAATCACCAAATAAACACATATAAATATAACAATCATCCTCAAAGTACATTATATTCCTCTACCCTTCACGCTCATGAAACTGATCATGTATGCTGACGTGGTCACCACCTAATCCTGTCACATATCCCTCGTCTGATTAGGGATATAAGTCAATCGTCAGAGCCCACAAACATTGGTGCACGCCCTAGTTCCTTCTAGGGTGTCCATTCCCCGAATGAAACTTTATCCCCATCACGGTGGAGAATAGTCGCACTTGCTCAGCAAGGACTATGAGAGTATCACGGTAGTCTTCCTCGAGCCTCATCGCCCGTAGGGCACTCACCCGTGACTCTGCCATCATGGTAGTCTTCCTCGAACCTCATCGTCCGCAAGGCACTCACCTGTGACTTTGGTATCCGTAATCGGATACTCTGACCTCGTGTGTCACATACACACGACTGTAAGCAACATTATACAAACTATATATGAGTATCACCGACTCGTATCAGGTCATAACCTAGTGCCTCAACCTTCCATCATCATCTCATCTAATGTCTCAAGTCTCATCTTATCATCAATCTCATCATCGATAAAAATATTAATTAATTAATTAGGTTAGGTATGACTAAGTCACATATCATACTCTCCCCAACATGCATCACTTTAAGATATCATATATCATCACCTAGATGCCAACTAAGCATATCATTGCAGATAAAACATATTATCACTCAATACATATTGTCAACCATAAACAAAATAAAATCATAATAAAATCATAATAATAATAAAATCATAATTATAGAATAATAAAATAAACATAATGAATTATAATTAACATGTTAATCCAAACAACACACAACAAGCAGCTCAAATACAATAAAATCAGACAACCTCAAATATCATAAAAGTAACCTAACGACAATAAACCGTTAATTTCCATATCATCATTGGTACCCCTAAGTAGTCGCAAATGTGAAAGTGATATTGTCAATTATTTGCCCACTTGTAGGGTTTAGGTCGCCCTACGCCATTACTATAAAATATGCTACTTAGCCATTTCCGACGATAGGAGGCTGCTTTCTCCCACCAGAAGTGTCGTAGGCTAGCTTTAGAGCAACGAAACAGACTCACTCCAATACTCCTCAAATCTGCCACGTGAGGTTCTTCCACCTTCGGGGCTCCAAAAATTCACCTGAATACATATTCATTAGCACGTGTTACGTGTATCCCAAATATGAAAGTGGAATTGAAAACCGATAGACGGATAGAAAGATAACCTCAATATCATCACCGGCGTCATTTCGGCATAATAAGGACATAGGCTTACCTTAGCCTAATCAAGAAAAGAAATATAGGATGATGAAGTAAATGTTGCAAGGATTACAACAGTATAATCGGTTTCTCAATAGGAAAAACAGATTGATCAAAAACTCCTCTAGAATTTTCTCCCTCCCTCACATCCTCTCTTCTCTCTCTTTATGTTTTCTGATTCTGCAACCTTCTACCAGCTTCTCCATGAAATGACTCAATTTTACCTCTTTAAAATATATATATATATATTTTAAAACTTGGCACTTAGCGCCCCAGCACTAGCACTCAGCACTGCTGGGGCTACACCGCCATCCTCCACGAGTCGCTGCATGACATGTGTCCACCACATCCAGTGCTCAGCGCCCAGGACAAGCGCTCAGTGCCCCATTGATGACAACCAAATGGTGAGGTTTCCTTGTTGAAGATCTTATGGTTGAATTTTATAAAGTGATTTTCATAAACTAGTTTGTAATCAAAATAAAGTGAAGAATGAAATAAAATGGAATAGAAAAAAGGTGATGATGGCACCACAAACATGGAAGTTTGATAAGCCTAGGAAGTTCGTGTTTGACGGATCTTGGCAAGTATACCAAGTCGTACAAGTAATAAAGAGGTAAGAGGGATATCATTCCCACGAGGACTGAGACAAGTACTAGTACGTAACAAATCAACTACTATCTAAGCGGATATTTGGACGGAAGGGAGCTCAATACTAAATACCAAGCCCAACAAGAGTTAAAATAAACAAAATAAAAGGAACAAATTCTTTTTGGATTTTTATCAAACACTTGGAATGCAAAAAGGGTTTTTTCAAATATGATGAAAGATGTTGGGATTAAACTTCACTAAACCTTTTCCTCATGCAATACTAAGACCACCAATCCAGTTTATGCTTCAAATATTAAAATCAATCCACAAGATTACTCAAGCCCTAATTCCTTAGATGACAAGAGCCTAAATCCTCTAATTAGACCCTAATTCCTTAGGTGGCCTAATTAATGAATTTTCATTAAGAGTAGGGATTACACGATTACTAATTAACCAAAATCCATTCCTAATGCAAGGTTTACTAGGTGATTAATTCCAGATCAAGAAATGATAAGAACGTCCCCATTGCAAATCAAATCTCAGAACAATTCATGGGTGATCAAACCACAAAAAGCATTAAGCATAGGAATCAAACACTAATAAAGGAGCATAAACACAGATTAATAAATCAAGGCAAATACATGAGATTCGGTTTAGCTACATCTAATCCCAACAAAAAGGGAATGTAGCTACTCATAGTCATAGAGAAAGCCAAAATAAGAACAATAGAGACAAATGAGAGAAGAAACTCCATGGAAGCTTTCCACAGCCGTCACAGTAGCCCCTGGCTCAGAGAACACGTCCTTTTAGGGTAAAAATCGCCTCTTTGGGTAAAAGTATCCTCCTTTTGTTCTTCCCCTGATGCCTTATTTATAGAATTGGATTCAAATAACACGCGTCACGGCCAGGCCGTGACGGGTTCTTCATTGGGCGCGTCTTCAAATTTTGGTTTGTCACGGCTGTGACACTCATCATGGCTGCCGTGATCAGTTCTTCATGTTGAGGGTCTGGTTCAACTGACATGTCACGGCCGTGATGGGCATCACGGATAGGCCGTGACCGATTCTGACTTTTGCCTTCTTTCTTTTCAGCTCTGCTTGATCATGGTCGTGATGGGATCTGTTTGGCTCATTTTCTTCACTTTTCAAGCTCTATCTTCATCTTGCTCCATCATGGTTGATCCTGAGCATTTAATCATTAATTTCTAAAAAACAACACCACAAAACCGCCTTACCCGTTCCAAGGTAAAAACTAACAAAAATCAAATTAAAATTGCCTAAACTATATGAAAATGCATGCAAAAATGTAAATGAAATATGAGGTGAAATCACACTCATCAAATCACCCCAAGCTTAAGACTTTTCTTGTCCTCAAGCACTCACCAAGGCCAGAAGCGATAAATAATCAGAGCATGGATAGCGAACCAAGAACCCGAGTACTAATCCAAGTAACAGGAATTTTCAAATAATTCACCAAGAGACAATCAATTTCAAGTCCAATTAGAAGCTTAGGTTTCCTAGACTCATATTCTCACTGATTCGGGCACTCTTTCTCACCTCACTCAAGTGTTTAAGGATATATGACAATTCGGTCAATTTCCTCAAGGAATGAATTCTACCATAAGCTTGACTATTAACCAAATCTCTACTTTATTAATGAAAACACATAAGAATCAAGAGGTCATTTACTTTGGTTGTAACGGGGCCATGGGATTAATCATTAGGTGGGAAAATCAACAAAAGGAAATTTCAAGAAGGCTAAACAAAATATCAAGCATTGCAAAGCATGACACCTTCTAAAATACCTTTGTGGGTTTTGATTCGTCTTTCCACCTTTCTTTCTTTCTTTTTATTTTATTTCTCACTTCCTTTTGTCATCCCCTTCTCTATATATATTTTTTTTAGAAGAGGGGATTTTCAATTCAAGAGAAATATTTTTCTAAATTTCTCATCCCATACTTTTTCAACTACCTTTTTACCCATTTGTGCAATACTTTAGAAGGTCTCCTACTAAGCATCATTCATCAAACCATTTCAAGGTGCCAAGAAAAGTATTTTATTCATGTAGGCTCAAAATCAGGCAACTAAGGGGTAGCATTTAATCAATCAAAGCTCAGAAGGCCGGAAAAATACCTAGTGCCTCAATCATTTTCAAAAGTGTTTTCAAAAATTTTTAAGCTTGAAAACGGTTTCAAGTCAAGTTCTAGAGGATACAATCCAAGAGTAATAAAACACTCTATCACAAAGAATGGGGTAGATTTAGTGGGTACCCCTTTTTGGCTCAAAAATGTCACATTTAGTAGTTCAAAAATCAATGAGAAACACAAATCTATGGAACCACATGCTAATTATCAATTATCAAAGATCATCTCAAGCATTTTTATTTGTAGCCTTATCACAGGAATAAAAAAAAATGGGTTCAAAAATTCACTATCTCAATTTATTTGGCACTAAGTTCTCACAATTGGATGCAAAATCTAAGCGAGGGGCAATCGAATCTTGTGATCATGCAAAACTATGCCTATATGAATGCAACATGAAAAATGCAAAAATTCAAAAATTTGCAAAAATACCCCTACCCCAAGCTTAAAAACTTACATTGTCCCCAATGTAAATAATCAAGTCGGAGAGAGGAGAAAAAATGGAACAACTCATCGAGGTGGTAGCGGGTGCTGGTTCACATGCCTAGTCAAAGGGATGCTGGAAAATGTGTCACGGCCGTGATGCTCATCACGGGCAGGCCGTGATGCTCATCACGGGCAGGCCGTGATCAATTCTGGTCCATAGGAGCTGGCTTGTCACGGCCGTGACCTCCATCACCGCTAGGCCGTGATGCTCTCTGATCTTCAGGGTCCTCTCATCACGCCTGTGATGTGTATCACGGCTGGGCCGTGATCCTTTCTGATCTTCTCTGGTTAGTTCATCACGGCCGTGACCTCTGTCACAACCTGGGCGTGATGGTTGCTGACTTTGTTTGTCTCTGCCCTTTTTGTTCTTCCTTCCTTCTTACCCTGAAAACACTTAACAAATCTATTAATTTATGATCTTTTTCCTCTTGATCTTCTCAAATTATTCAAGAGTTAAATTCAAAAACAAATGGAAAAGTAAAAGAAAACTTGGGTTGCCTCCCAATAAGCGCTTCTTTAACGTCACTAGCTTGACGTGCTGGTGATCTCAAGGATCACGAAGGCGCACAGATGTGGTCAATCTCTCGATGTCACCACCTAAGTAGGCCTTGATCCTTTGGCCATTAACTTTGAAGGTCGTTTTTGAAGTAGGATCCTCCACTTTTATAGCTCCATGAGATGAGACTTCTTTGACAATGAACGGTCCCGACCACTTAAACTTCAACTTGCCCGGAAACAATCTCAGCCCGGAATTGAATAATAAAACTTGTTGTCCCGGGTGAAATTTTTTCATCACAATCTTCTTGTCATGATAAGTCTTGATTCGCTGCTTGTAAATAGCTTCATTCTCATATGCATTAAAGCGCATCTCCTCTAATTCATGCAGCTGATGGACTCTTTTCTCACCCACCAGAATGGCATCAAAATTCAAGAACTTCAATGCCTAAAAGGCTCGATGCTCCAACTCTACGGGTAGATGATATGCCTTCCCATAGACCATCTGAAACGGAGATAACCCCGAAGAAGTTTTTAATGCAGTCCGATAAGCCCACAAGGCATCGTCAAGCTTCTTTGCCCAATCTTTTCTTGAAATGGCCATAGTTTTTTTCCAGAATTCGCTTAATCTCCCGGTTAGAGACCTCCACTTGCCCATTTGTTTGCGGATGATATGGAGATGCCACCTTATGCCTCACATCATACTTGGTCAACACTTTTTTCAGTTGTGAGTTGCAGAAGTGAGATCCCCCATCACTTATAAGGACCCTTGGGACACCGAACTGGGAAAAAATGTTCTTTTCGATGAACTTAATCACTGTTTGCGCATCATTCTTCGGTGTTGCAACGGCCTCTACCCATTTAGAAACATAGTCCACCGCCACCAAGATATATTGATTGGAGAATGAAGGTTGAAGTGGACCCATAAAATCTATGCCCCAGCAATCAAATACTTCAACCTCCAATATGTTTTGAAGTGGCATCTCATCCCTTTTAGATATGTTCCCGGTCCTTTGGCACTTGTCACAAATATTCACATGATTGTAAGAGTCCTTGAAGATTGAGGGCCAAAAGAACCCAGATTGGAGTACCTTTGCAGTTGTCCTATCCCCATTGTAATGTCCACCATATGGAGAGTTATGGCAATGCCACAAAATACTCTTCGCTTCCTCTTGACTAACACACCTCCTCCATAAGCCTTCCGGTCCAACCTTGAACAAAAATGGGTCATCCCACATGAAATGGTTGGCATCTTGGAAGAATTTTTTCTTTTGTTGCCAAGTGAGGTGCTCTGGAACAATGTTGGCTGCCTTGAAATTTGCCATGTCGGCAAACCATGGTCTTTCATGCACCAGAAATAAAGCCTCATCCGGGAACTCATCCCGAATGTCTTTTTCTTTTGCAGTAACCTCTTCATTCACTAACTGAGATAAGTGGTCAGCCACCATATTTTTGCTGCCCTTTTTGTCCTTAATGACTAAGTCAAATTCCTGCAACAATAAAATCCACCTTATGAGTCTTGGTTTTGAATCTAAGTTTGTCAACAAATATTTAATTGCAGCATGATCGGTAAAAATTGTGACTTGGGACCCAATCAAGTATGAACGAAAATTTTCCAATGCAAACACTATGGCTAGCAACTCTTTTTCAGTTGTTGCATAATTTATTTGGTTCTCATTGAGAACCTTGCTAGCATAGTGAATGGCATGGAAAAACTTTTCCCTTCGCTGTCCCAAAACTGCCCCAACTGCGTAGTCACTGGCATCACACATTAATTCAAATGGTGACTCCCAGTTGGGTGCAACAAGAATGGGAGCGGTGATTAACTTTTCTTTCAAAATATGAAACGAAGTAAGGCAAGAAGTATCAAACACAAATGGTGTGTCCTTGTTCAAAAGGTTACACAACGGATTGGCTATCTTTGAGAAGTCTTTGATGAACCGCCGGTAAAAGCCTGCATGGCCAAGAAAACTCCTCACACCCTTGACATTTACTGGTGGAGGTAGTTTCTCAATTACATCAATCTTGAATTTATCCACTTCGATCCCCTTAGCTAAAATCTTGTGCCCAAGCACAATGCCCTCATGCACCATAAAATGACACTTCTCCCAATTTAAGACTAAATTGGTGTCCATGCTCCTCTTTAACACAACAGCAAGGTTAGACAAGCAATTATCATAAGAGGAACCGAAAACAGAGAAATCATCCATAAAAACTTCGATGTATTTTTCTACTATATCAGAGAAAATGGAAAGCATGCACCTTTGAAATGTTTCAGGCGCGTTACAAAGACCGAAAAGCATCTTTCGAAAGGCAAAAACTCCAAAAGGACATGTGAAGGCAGTTTTCTCTTGGTCTTCCGGGTTAACCGCAATTTTGTTATAACCAGAATAACCATCCAAGAAACAATAATAACCTTGCCCGGCCAAGGAGTTTCAGCACCTCCTTCCTTACCACACTTATTTCATTGTAGGATTGAGCCTCCTTTGCGGTTGGACCACCGGTTTAAATTCAGCCTCCATCATAATCTTATGCATACAAAATGTAGGGCTAATACCTTTCAAATCTAAGATGGAGCATCCAATAGCTGTTTTATGCTCTCTAGGCACCCTTACAAGTTTCTCCTCTTCCAATTTGGACAATACATTGCTCACTATGACATGATTTTCATCATTCTCACCAAGAAACACATATTTCAAGTGGGGAGGTAGAGGTTTAAGCTCTAACTTAAGCTTCTCTTGGACTTCATCCTTTTTGAGCTCTTCTTTCTTAGTATTGACAGAAAGTTGATTGAGTTGAGCTTCCAAATCACACAAGCACTCCTCTATTTCCTTCTCCTCTCTCTCATCAAGATTTTCAATAGAGTTCATAATTATCTTCTCAAGAGCAGAGGATTGATGATGATGTGCAAAGACTTCTTTAGCCACTACATCCACAATGTCCATGTGGAAACAATTCTCTTCATCACTCGGGCGATGCATAGCTTCAAATACATTGAAAATAACCTCTTCATCTTGCACTCTGAGTCGAAGTTGACCTTTATGTACATCTATCAAAGCACGACCAGTTGCTTGAAAAGGTCTCCCTAATATAAGTTGAACTTCTGCATCCTCCTCCATGTCTAATATCACAAAATCCGTTGGGAAGATAAACTTATCCACTTTAACCAAAACATCTTCCATAATACCAAAAGGACGCTTGATTGATCTATTGGCTAGTTGCAATGCCATCCTTGTTGGTTTCACTTCACCACCTCCAAGCTTGTTCAAGATTGAAAGCGGAATCAAATTGATACTCGCCCCCAAGTCACACAAGGCCTTCCAAATATCAAAACTCCCAATTGTGAAAGGGATTGTAAAACTACCAGGATCTTTAAGCTTTGGAGGTAGCTTCCTTTGAAGTATCGCACTACATTCTTCCATCAAGGCAATAGTCTCACCTTCTTTAAACCTTCTTTTCTTCGTAAGTAATTCCTTCATGAACTTTGCATAAGTTGGCATTTGCTCTAGTGCTTCAACAAAGGGTATGTTGATTTGTAACCTCTTAAAGATATCAAGAAATTTGGAAAATTGCTCTTCCTTCTCCTTCTTCTTGCTTAAGTGAGGATATGGCAACTTTACATAAGAAGGGATCTCTTGAGTCTTGTCTCCATCTTTCAAAATCTTACTTTTACTCTTCCTCAAAATTGAATCTTCATCCACTAACTTTTCTCTCTTGTCTTTTTCACTATCTTTTTCTTCTTCCTCTATTACAACCTCTTTGCCTTTTTCCTTATTTTCCGCTTTTTTTTAGCACTCAACTCTGTTTTTTCAGCATCTCTCTTATTTTTCAACAAAGGCTCACTACTCACTTTCTCAAGACTTTTACCACTCCTCAAAACAACGGCCTTACAATGCTCTTTAGGATTTATTTGAGTATTACCTGAAAAACTACCGCTAGATTGTTTCACTAGGTGCTTTGCAATTTGTCCAACTTGAACCTCCAAGTTTTTTATGGCAGCATCAGTGTTTTTCTGGTTTGACATGGACATTCGCATGAATTGATTGAGGGTGTTCTCCAAGATAGAAGTCCGGTCTTGAGGTGGTTGTTTTGGGTGAGGCTTACTTGCTTGTCCGGCATCTTGTTTCCAACCAAAACTTGGTTGATTCCTCCACCCTTGGTTGTAATTGTTGGAATATTGGTTGTTACCTTGCCGTCCATAGTTCCCCATATAATTAGCTTCCTCATGGGAACTAGGTGTGGCCTCACAATTTCCATTATCATGATCTCCTCCACGAAAATCATATATCATTACCTGTTGAGGTGGCATGGTGGTCCCTTGTATGGTTTGGAGTTGTTGTGGGAGTTGAGCTAGTTGCTTGGTAATGGACTCAAGTTGTTGTGTCATAAGCTTATTTTGAGCCAAAAGTGCAGTTTGTGAATCTAACTCCAACACTCCCTCTCTTGATGTGGTACCTCGGTCATGATGCATCAGATAGTCATTAGATGCCATAGTTTCTATCAAAGTCAATGCTTCCTCCGGTGTCTTTGTGTTCATGGAACCTCCAGCTGAGGCATCCAACATAAGCTTGGTTGACGGCTTCAATCCATTTCAAAATGTTTGCATTTGGACAAGATCATCAAACTCATGATTTGGACATCTTCGGAGCAAGTCTTTGAACCTCTCCCATGTGTCATGAAGAGTCTCTCCCTCTTGTTGAGCAAAGCTTGTGATATCACCTCGTGTCTTCACAAATCTTGAGGCGGGAAAAAAACCTTGCAAGAAATTTAACCTCTAAGTTATCCCATGTAGTGATGCTCTTGGTTGAGATTGGAGCCAAGCCTTGGCTCTATCTCCTAGAGAGAAAGGAAACAACCTTAGGCGAATTGCATCATCGGTAGAACCATTTATCTTCATCGTATCACATAACTCAATGAAGTTGGAGACATGATTATTAGGATCCTCCTTCTCCATCCTGGCAAATTGATTTTGTTGCATCATATTCAAGAGAGCCGGCTTGATCTCAAAATTGTTGGAATTCACTGGGGGTCTCACTATGCTAGTGACATGCCGATTGACATTTGTATTGGCATAATCTCCAAGTATCCTCCGGGGAACACCCTCACCATTGCCTGCCATCTCAAGTGGTTCTTGATGAACTTGTGCAGTGGAGGTCTCTTGTTCTCTTTCTTGTTGCTCTAATAGCTTCCGCTGTCTTGCTTGACTCCGATTCTTGCTAGCCGCTTTTTCTATTTCAGGATCGTAGAGAAGTTGGTCAGCTGGGATAGTACCTCGCATGCACAAAAGCCTAGAGACCAAGAATGTTAGCACTCAATGACAGCAAAGAGAAACAGATAATAAAACAAAAATAAAATAAAATTGTGCTTAGATTAGTAATCGAAATGGGTATGCTAATATTGAAACTCAAGTCCCCCGGCAACGGTGCCAAAAACTTGTTTGACGGATCTTGGCAAGTATACCAAGTCATACAAGTAATAAAGAGGTAAGAGGGATATCGTTCCCACGAGGACTGAGACAAGTACTAGCACGTAACAAATCAACTACTATCTAAGTGGATATTTGGATGGAAGGGAGCTCAATGCTAAATACCAATCCCAAAAAGAGTTAAAATAAACAAAATAAAAGGAACAAATTCTTTTTGGATTTTTATCAAACACTTGGAATGCAAAAAGGGTTTTTTCAAATATGATGAAAGATGTTGGGATTAAACTTCACTAAACCTTTGCCTCATACAATACTAAGACCACCAATCCAGTTTATGCTTCAAATATTAAAATCAATCCACAAGATTACTCAAGCCCTAATTCCTTAGATGACAAGAGCCTAAATCCTCTAATTAGACCCTAATTCCTTAGGTGGACTAATTAATGAATTTGCATTAAGAGTAGGGATTACACGATTACTAATAAACCAAAATCCATTCCTAGATGCAAAGTTTACTAGGTGATTAATTCCAGATCAAGAAATGATAAGAACGTCCCCATTGCAAATCAAATCTTAGAACAATTCATGGGTGATCAAACCACAAAAAGTATTAAGCATAGGAATCAAACACTAATAAAGGAGCATAAACACAGATTAATAAATCAAGGCAAATACATGAGATTCGGTTTAGCTACATCTAATCCCAACAAAAAGGGAATTTAGCTACTCATAGTCATAGAGAAAGCCAAAATCAGAACAATAGACACAAAGGAGAGAAGAAACTCCATGGAAGCTTTCCACAGCCATCACAGCAGTCTCCGGCTCAGAGAACACGTCCTTTTAGGGTAAAAATTGCCTCTAGGGCAAAAGTCACCTCATTTTGTTCTACCCACGATGCCTTATTTATAGAATTGGATTCAAATAACGCGCGTCACGGGCGTGATGGCCATCACGGCCAGGCCGTGACGGGTTCTGCATTGGGCGCGTCTTCAAATTTTGGTTTGTCACTGCCGTGACACTCATCATGTCTAGGCCGTGATCAGTTCTGCCCGTTGAGGGTCTGGTTCAGCTGACATGTCACGGCCGTGATGGGCATCACGGCTAGGCCGTGACCGATTCTGACTTTTGCCTTCTTTCTTTTCAGCTCTGCTTGATCATGGCCGTGATGGTCATCATGTCTAGGCCGTGATGGGCTCTGTTTGACTCATTTTCTTCACTTTTCAAGTTCTATCTTCATCCAAGCTCCATCATGGTTGATCCTGAGCATTTAATCCTTAATTTATGCAAAGCAACACCACAAAACCGCCTTACCCGTTCCAAGGTAAAAACTAACAAAAATCAAATTAAAATTGCATAAACTATATGAAAATGCATGCAAAAATGTAAATGAAATATGAGATGAAATCACACTCATCAGTTCGCCACAAGAATCTTGGATTCTTGATAAGAACAATTTGGCTCAACTAAGAAACCAAGAGACAATTCTCTGACAAAATGGAATTTGATCCAAAATGAACATCCAAGTTACATTTCAAAGTGTTAAGGCGCAACACATATAGCCATGGCTGCCCAAATCTGAATTACATTGTATTCCCCCACATTCCATAACCCCCAACTAATAATTCACTTAATTCCAACAACTAATGACTCACTAAACCCTTATTAAACTCATCCACATAAAGGTGACTTATTACCCTCTCTCTCTATCATTATGTAGCAGCCACACTTATTTCTCAACTTAAAAGTGTAACCACCACACAATTAACTAAAAACATAAAAGACTAATAATTCAAAATGGAGTTACTTTTGGTATGCAAACCAAAAAGATTCCTCCCAACTAACCTATGTAATTTCGTGCTCAACATGAGATTAAATGGGCTTGACCCAATTGCAACACTAACAAACTTGAATCCACTCAAATAACCCATTACACTTATTGAATTAAAACAAAACAAGTAAAATATGCTCATAACTAGAGCACACCCCACTTAAGCATGTTCATGGGTCTTCTAGTAAAATCTGCTATTTCTTTTGGATCTTCTTTTTCCCTTAATGCAGAAATTTTGGCTGCCTCTTCTGCAATTGAAATTGCACATAATAGAGGTTGGAGAAACCTTTGGTTGGAGAGTGATTCCCAATTGTTAGTGTCTGCTTTCTCTTCGATTGAGTTGGTCCCTTGGAGTATTAGAACTAGATGGAGAAATTGAATTCTTCTCACTAAGAGCATGAATTTCTCCATTACTCATATACATAGATAGGGGAACTCCTGTGCTGACAAATTAGATAATTTTGGAGTGTCTTCTAATTGTTTCACTTGGTGGGATTTAAATCCTCATTTTATTAGGGATAGTTTTAATCACAATAGATTGGGGCTTCCAAATCTCAGATTTTGTTAATTCTTTTCATGGGTATTGGCTTAAGTCCCCCCATGCATTTGTATTCTTTTTACCTTAATATTAATATTTTATGGTGTGCTGCATATGATTCATAGAATCCGAGGTGCCAACCTAGTTGGGATGCCTTTTTCTATTGTGATGCCTCTGCATGTCATTTTGCTTAAAAAAAAGTTGAATGAGATAAGTCACCAACTTGGGCTCCATTCCATTTGGTCTTGATCTTGGGCTTGCTTCTATCAAAATAGCCACCGTGTGATTAGGAGTTTGTTGGACTTTCTTGGTTCTGACTCTTTTCATAGACTGACCAAGTCCATGTAGTGCTTCTTGGTCCATGCAACTTATTTGGCTCATATCATCCCCTCCTTCCTTAAGTGAATTCGACCTTGAATTTGGTTCTTTATCACCTACATCAAAAGCAAACAATTCAGTCACATTGAAAATTGCACTAACACCATACTTATTGACCTTGACCAACACTTGTAATATCCCATCTTCTCTTGATTGCAGCTTGGATTTCCTCCATGAAGGAAACCACTTATTTTTCACGTGCACCCAATCCCAATCTCTGGGATCAAACACATATCTAAGGAATTCTTCACATGTAACAAATACGTTAGGAAATTTCCAATCATGCACATATATCATCTTAAGATTTTTAAATTCAAACAATTGAGTGCCAAAGGTAGTAAGCAAATTATTCCTTCTTGAAATTGCATCTACTACAATATTTACCTTTCTTTGACAATGGTACATGACATATGAAATTTTCTCATGCCATTTCAAAGGCATCAACTCGTTTTCATAAGTGGAATACCCAAGCATAGCCTCATTGTACTTCTCACCAAAAGTAGATCTTAGTGGTTCATTTAAAATGTTCCTCACAACCACATTGGTTGCATCAAAGTTAAGTTCAAGAGATTTTTCACTAGTGTAAAATATGCATTTAACATCAGAGATTCTACATCGGTTTCCCAAAAACCGATGTGTAAAACGAGGCGGTGACATTTTTGAAATTAAAAGCAAAGGATTCCACATCAGTTTACAAATTAACCGATGTGTAAATATTTTCCACATCGATTATATTTTAACCGATGTTTAAAATTAAAACAAAAAAAATTTAAATTGTAAATTTTTATCTTTTGACATCGGTTCTTTTTGAACCGCTGTGTAATATATAGATTAACCACATCGGTTTTGTGATAACCGATGTATAAAATTAAAAAAAAATAGAATTTAAAATTTTATCTTTCCACATCGGTTCCTGTTGATCCGACGTGTAATATAAATTAACCACATCGGTTTTCAGATAATCGATGTAATAAATTTTAAAAAATGAAATTTTACATTAAATCGTAAGTTTCTACATCGGTTATAATAGAACCGATGTGAAATATTACTAACCACATTGGTTTTTCAATAATCGATGTGTAATATTTGACAAAACCCTACTTTTTGTTTCTATTTTCATTCCCTCCATCTGTCACGTGCCCTTTTCCTTTGTTTTGACTCTGTTCTTCCATATACAAGCAGGAACTGCTCAAGTTCTCTTGGTTCATACCGACGAAGGCTAAAAATAGATGAACTCTAGATAGTTTTTTGAGAAAAGAGAGCTTTCTCGGTAGCAGAAATCACGTTTGGTTGCTTCACCGCCAACAACCTTCTGTGCTTGCTATTAAGAACAGAGCATTCCTTTGTTTTTCATTCCCTCCCTCGTTTTGGGTTGGATTTCCACTCGCGATTTCCATTTGCCCCAGGTATTCTTCTTCTTCTTCCACTCGTGTTTTCCTCTTCCATTTACGCCAGGTATTCGTCTTCTTCTTCTCTTTTGACTTAGCTTCCTCTTCTATTTCGTTTCTTCCTCTGCAGATCTGACTGAGATTTCGTTTCTTCCTCTGTGATTTTTTTCTTCAATACTAAGTTACGCCTCAACAAGGTTTGAACGAAAACCTAACATCTGTGAATTTTTTCAGATTCTTGAGATTTTTTAGATTTTTGATTTTGTGTCTGAAAACTGCATGGTGAGGCTCTGTCATGAGTGTGTTATTGAGGCTAATGGTGAACTGAATCCATGTACAACTACATGTCTAGGCTCTGTCATGAGTGTGTTAGTGTCTTGTTGTGACCCCTTTGATGAAGTTTGTTTCTTGAGTCCTTGTTACGTGTATATATATATATATATATATATATATATATATATATATATATATATATATATATATATATATATATATATATACATAAATATAATATACTTGTGTTGTTCTATGTGTGAAGTGTTATAAAGTGTGAATCTGTGTCTAATCCACCATAGTGGAAATGGCTCCAAGACTGGATTTTTCCAATTGGTGGACAAAGGATACACAGAAAGGAACACCGGTGCTGGTGAAAATGGAGAACCCCAGTTTCTCTGTTGTGGATATTAATGGTGCAGATGCTCTATTCAGGCCAGTAGAGAAAGGCCGTGGCAAGAGAGCTAAACAAGTCACATGGGTTTTGCTTCTCAAGGCTCACCGTGCTGTTGGCAGTGTCACTTGGCCTGCCACTATTCTGTGGACATTGCTGGGAGCCATCAAGAAGAGGTTGATTCATAGAAATAGGTTGCATTGGAGAGTGAGAGAGACAAGTTGGAAAAAGGGAAGTTGCTGTTTAGAGTCATTAGAGTGTTTCTAGTGACTTCATTGGCTGTTTTGGCCTTTGAGGTGATTGCTTACCTTCAAGGTTGGCACTTTGGGAATCCCAGTTTGCACATTCCTGGTACTTCTGATTATTTTTAGAACACGAGCTTCATTTTTATTTTAATGATTTAACATATAGTTTTTTTTTATTCATTGAAAAAAAAACTAATGATGGACTCAAATAAAAATAGTAATAATAAAGGGGTGACACTCTTACAGGGGTAAATTGGTTTGGTGGAAAGAAAAGAAGTTAATTCAAAATAAATTTATCTCTAACTTAAAAATGTAATAATGTATTTATTTTTAAAATTATTTAATAGATTAAGATTAGGATGTACTTTATTGAATTGAGAATAAATATCTTTTCATTTTTTCATCTAAAGATTGCTCATGTAGTCTTACTCCAACCGGAAAACAGAGGTTCAAAGGCAACTGGTTGTTAAAGTTGTTAAGATGAATGTTTGTATGTATCACTTTAAAAGGTGTTATGCATATCTGCTCTTTATTTTGGAGATATTGATCCCATCCCTTGAGACAGCACTTTGGATTTCTGGGAGCTAATCTCCGAGTATTCTGAGTCCAATGTATAGGGAAGTTAATTTGAGAATAACCTTCGATGAACACAGGAAAAGTTTAGAGAGTAGAGAGTGTTTAGAGAGAGAAGTTTGTTTGTAATGATTCTGTATATTCCATTATGGCCATGGGCCTGAGCTTATAGCATCTAATGGTTACAAAAATGCATCAAAGGGAAAGTTGTAACAAACTTTAATCCCCTGTTGCCAGACCAACAAGCATATCAAAGTAAAGGTAAAATAACCAATTTTTCCTAAAAAATATAAGAGTCATAACAAATAGAAAAAAGTAAAACTAAACCGATAAACCAAGTGTTGCAACAATATGAATTGTTGTAACATCCTTCCCTTTACACTTGCGTCGCCCTATACTTGGATTGATACTTTGATGGTTTGATTGTGTAAGCTTATTTCTTCATTTTCTGTAGTGACTGTATAATGTTTTCAAGTGGTAGTTAGTGGTTAACGAACTAGTTACCTCTCTGTTCATGTTTACTCGTGTAGCAGGCCCATAAGCATTAAATAATTTTCTTCCTTGAGATGATATTTAAATTATCTGTGTTGTTTGATAAAACCAGAAGTCATAACTCCTTGGCAAGATGTTCAAAATACATATCATTAAGGTGGATGATATCATTAGGAAATTTCCATCGTTTTGGCTGAAAAGCTTTCATTGGAGTTTTAATGTATTTACTTGAAAATTTATTTGATCCGAGAATATGCCCACAATAATTAGTAAAGCCTTAGTTTCCTGTTTGAGATGCAATACTAATGAGCACACGTGTACGTGCTTAATGTACCGCTCATTGTGTTGGATCTTGAATTGTCCAAAGTTGGACAGTTTGGGAAAAAACTTTTTCTTCATTCAGTTAAAATAGTTATTCATTGATTCTAATGTTATATACTTGATGAAAGTTCGGATTGATACATTTACTTTCGTTCTCCGGGTGCATACTTTATCGTGGTGGATGTCATCGTGCTCAAGTCGTGTACGTCAGAGACCGAAGGGAAATGCTGCCGAAATTTCGTCGAGTATGAGCATGAGAGTTAAGGACTAACTGTTAACCGAATGTTGAAAAAGTTTCTTCTCGAATGGGATAAGGCCATACCTTGTCATAAGTAGTGGTTGATGAATATGTTGGACTAAGTACGAATTTATTGGTTTAGTCATGGTTCGCGGTTGGAGGAATGCTAGACTGACAAGTGATGAGTATAAGAATGGAGTGGAAGATTTTCTACAGTTTGCAAAAACAAATGCTACTGATAGTGGTAATTGAAGGTTTTGTTGTCCTTGTGTTAACTGTTTGAATGAGAGACGACTAGAAGCTGAGGAGATACGTGATCATCTTATTTGTGAGGGGATTTGCAAGAGTTATACAACATGGATATGTCATGGTGAATCGTTAGACAGGCCGAGGGTGTCGGATAGAGAGGAAGTTGATGACGTGGAAATGGACTATGGACTAGAGGACATGATCCGTGATGTTGGGCAAGAGTCTTTTCGGTGCGCACATGTGTATGATACTTTGTGCAGTGATGCGGAAGTGGCTTTATATCCGGGGTGCACTAATTTCACACGGTTGTCAGCGGTGTTAAGATTGTTCAATGTGAAGGCGAGAAATGGGTGGAGCGATAAAAGCTTTAGCGAATTGCTTGAGTTGTTGAAAGACATGCTTCCAGAAGGTAACATATTGCCATCTCGAAACTATGAGGCGAAGAAGATATTGTGTCTGATGGGTATGGAGTATAAGAAAATATACGCTTGCCCCAATGATTTCATATTGTACAGGAAAGAGTTTGAAGAGATGCACGAGTTCCCCAGGTGTGGGGTATCACGCTACAAAGTGAAGGATGGTGATTCTAGTTGTGATATGGTCACCAAAGGTCCTCCTGCGAAGTTGTTATGGTATCTTCCCGTGATTCCGCAGTTCAAGCGATTGTTTGCTAGTGTAAATGACACAAAGAACATTAGATGGCATGCAGATGAGTGGAAGTGTGATGGACAGCTTCGCGATCCGGTCGATTCTTTGCAATGGAAGAGAATTGATAGTTTGTTTCCGGATTTCGGGAATGAGCCCAGAAACCTCAGGCTTGGACTTGCTACCGATGAAATGAATCCAAATGGAAACTTAAGTAGTATTCATAGTTCATGGCCAGTTCTCCTGGTAATTTACAACCTATCGCATTGGTTGTGCATGAAGCGCAAATACATTATGTTAAGTATGATGATTTCGGGTCCTAAACAGCCAGGAAATGATATTGATGTTTATCTGAGTCCCTTGATTGAAGACTTGAGAATGTTGTGGGATGAAGGCGTTGATGTGATCGACGGGTATTGCCGTGAGACATTCAAATTGCGTGCCATGTTATTTTGCACCATCAATGACTTTCCAGCATATGGGAACCTGTATGGGTATAGTGTTAAGGGGCATAAAGCATGTCCAATATGTGAAGAAGGAACATGTTACCATCAACTGCAACATGGAAGGAAGACAGTTTACCTTGGGCATCGGAGATTTCTCCGACGTAATCATCCTTATCGTAGAATGAGAAATGCTTTCAATGGACTTCCGGAGAAGGCTACCGAGAAGAAAATATGGAAGAAGAGGTCGATCTTCTTTGATCTTCCATACTGGTGCAAGCTTGATGTAAGACATTGTATTGATGTGATGCATGTGGAGAAAAATGTGTGTGACAGTTTAATCAGAACCCTTCTCAACATTCAAGGCAAGACAAAGGATGGTGTGAATGCTCGTCTGGATCTAGTTGCGATGGGTATACGAGAGCAGTTAACTCCATATAAAGTGGGGGATAAGAAGACTTATTTGCCCCCAGCATGTCATACTTTATCAAAAAAGAGAAAATAAGTTTCTGTGAATGTCTACGAGGAGTCAAAGTGCCACAGGGTTACTCTTCAAATATCAAAAGACTTGTCTCAATGAAAGATCTCAGATTAGTTGGCTTAAAGTCTCATGATTGTCATGTCTTGATGCAACAACTACTACCGGTGGCCATTCGTGACATCTTGCCTAAAAAAGTCACATGCCATTACTAGGTTATGCTTATTCTTTCATGCTATATGTAGCAAGGTCATTGACACTAAAAAGTTGGATGACTTGGAAAATGAGGCAGCCATTATCTTGTGCCAATTGGAGATGTATTTTCCACCTACATTTTTTGACATCATGGTTCATTTGATTGTTCATCTAGTGAGGGAGATTATTTTGTGCGGCCCCGTTTATTTAAGGTGGATGTACTCGTTTGAGTGATACATGAAGATCTTGAAAGGATATATGAAGAATCCAAACCATCCCGAAGCATCTATTGTTGAAAGGTATGTTGCAGAAGAAGCTATTGAGTTTTTTACAGACTACATGTCAGAAGCGGAACCTGTAGGGCTTCCGAAGTCTCGTCACGAAGGAAGATATGATGGTAAGGGTACACGAGGTATCACTATTAAGAGCATGGATCGGGAGGAAGTGCTTCAAGCACATTTGTATATATTGAATAACACCGATGAGGTTGAACCATACTTATGTGAGCACAAAAGCATCATCAATGAAACTTACCCTAGAATGAATGAAAAATGGTGTTTGAACAAGCATAATAAGACTTTCTTGAATTGGTTTAAAGAAAAAATTGTAAAGGATGGTATTGCTTCTGATACATTAAAATGGCTAGCACAGGGGCCTAACTTTGATGTCATATGATGGAGTGGGTATGATATCAATAAGTTTTCCTTCTATACAAAGTCCCAGGATGACAAAAGTACTATACAAAACAGTGGGGTTATGGTCGTCACCGAGTCCATGCATTTCTCTAGTTCGAAAGATAAAAACCATGTTATGGCATCCGATTCAGACTTTGGAATCATTGAAGAGATATGGGAGGTTGATTACATGAAGTTTAGAGTACCTGTTTTTAAATATCAGTGGGTTGACGGTAACAATGGTGTGCAAACTGATGAGTTAGGATTCAAATTGGTGGACCTTAATAAGGTAGGTAATAAAGAAGAGCCTTTCATCATGGCATCCCAAGCAAAACAAGTGTTTTATATCCATGATCCTTCTAACAAAAGGTGGCCAGTGGTTCTCCAGGGAAAAAACATGTATAATGGTAGTGAGGGAAATCAAGATTCAACTCTTGATATTTCTGATACTCCTTCTTTCGCAACACGGGTGCCTAATTTCAATGAGGAAAATGAAGTGGATGATGTACATGCTACTCAAAATGATCACCAAGAAGGGTTATGGGAGAACTTTACTAATTTACCACAATGTAAGTTTAGTTTGATTTATGTTTAAAGTCATACTATATGTTTAATTACGTTGATATTTATAAGTTATGTTTACGTACGTTGATCGATATTTGTAATTTATGTTTGATATTTATCCTGACATACTAACAAGTTTTTTTTTTTGTGTTTAAACAGGTATACATGGCTAATCGTGAGGATATCCCTCATTCATGCAGCGGGTCAGAGACGCCGTCTACGGGTAGAAAGGGTAGACGTGCCACACGAATGAGGAATTTGACTGCCAACCATGGTTCAAATCAAAGGATAAGAATAGACTTTGATAATAACCTCAATCCTATTGGGCCAATGGCAGAGCAGTTTACCAGTTTTGTGGCGACCCTTGCTAGAAGCAGGTATTGAGTCACCAGCAAGTGTACCGGGTCGTCGTAAGTAATAAATTAAACATGGTAAGAATTTACCGAGGTCGAACACAAGGATTGGGCTACCAATTCGACTAATCCGCGAGAAGTTCGATACGTTTGGTCAAGTGACAAAAAGTGGCTGAGATTGGAGAGAAAATAGGATCACAAATTAAATTAACAAATATAATAGAACTAAGGTATTAAAATCAGAAATTAAATATCTAAGGTGTCAAATCCACCTACCCAATCATGCATAGTACCCAAGTGATGATGACTCTTCCCTAATTCAATTACAATGTCAACCAAGACCCCCAAATTCTCCTATATCCACTGTCGTGCTCAATAGGAAGTATTCAACGATTGGATTAATTACTTACTAGGTCTCATAACCCTAATCATCAAACTCTATTAATTCTTGCTCCCTATAAGGTTGCACCGATCTCCTACTCACTCTCGTGCAATAGTCGATCGATGATCCCAATTCAAGTTCTAAAACGCGAATTGCCTCCCAAGCCTCATCACGTTTAACTAGTCAATCACGTATGCACATATGATCAACACAATCAATTCAGAATTGGAAAACATTAATTGAGAAAAGGGAGAGAAACATACATCACATTGAATCGCTACACCGTCATGGGTGGTTTCATTGATCCCTCAGACGAGGGAATTAGTTCTTCATGCTCGTAAAGACAGACAAGCAATCGGATATAAACACCATAGTAAACTAAGAAAAAGAAAAGAGGAGACGCAACTCCAGAAACACAAGGATTCGTCCCTAAACGCTACAAAACAGTGGTGAATCCAAAGCTCCTCAATTCTGCCCTAAAACAGCAATATATAGGATTCAGGATCTGCGCGAACTCGCGAGGCGAGTATCCTCTCGCGAGGTGAATATTAAAATTGGCGTGCTTTCAAATTGGACTCTCGCGAGGCGAGAGTATGTTTCGCGTGGCGAGGATTCAAATCCTAGTCTTTCACAGCCGTTACCTTTATCACGGCTAGGCCGTGATGGTCTCTGTCCTCCAGGGTCTTCATAATTCGCGAGGCGAGAATCCTCTCGTGTGGCGAGAGAAAAAGGATGACTGTTGCTGCTTAGCTGATCTTCAAGCTCGTGAGGCGAGCATCCAATCGTGGGGCGAGTATCTCCAGAATGGCAATTTCCACTATTTCTTGACTTTCCTTGACTCTCATAGCTTCACTTCTAACCTGAAACATAAAAAGAAAAAAAAGCGTAATTCTACTCCAAATAGACTAAAAACTAATAAAAATACATAAACCGAGTCAAAGTCTAACTGAGGAACAAAACAAGGCCAAATTTGGGCGAAAACGAGATTGAACTCGAATAATTAGCACAGAAACCACAGTCCATCTAGTTATAAAACTAGATAAGCCAGAGGCTTATCAAAACACCCCAAAGTTAAACCTTGCTTGTCCCCGAGCAAGCTAAAACTCAAAAAGACTCAAGACATGGCAAGCCTAAAGGATCTAATCAATTTCGCACAAATTTCATGCAATCTTACAAAACAGTTTTTCTTCAATGATTTCCACCCTTGCATCAATGTAATCCCCACATTCATTTACTTTAAACAATTGAGAACTTCATCATTCATGCAATCATTAATCTAAGTTGAGGATCAAAGTCACACACAAAAGGGAGATCACCAATTTCAAACAATTGCCTTCCTCACAAGGGTATGTAAAATTTCACTCATTCGCTCAAATTCGTCTAGGCTATCAACTTTTCACTCAATTTCACATATCAAGAGCACTCCCCATGAATTTGATTTTCATCTCAAAAATAGTTCCCACGAAAACATGGGCATTTGAGACATATTCCACTCAAATTCCTTTTTCCATTTTTCTTTTTGCCTCGGGTGACTACAGCATTTTCCTTGCTAATCTTTTTGTTTTGCCCCTTTTCTTTTGGCAATTTTTTTTTTCTTTTTGCCTTGGGTTTCAACCTTTATTTTTATTTTTCTCAACCCAAAATGACATATCACCTTGTAGCCACCCCAAACTTAGTTTCTCACAACCCTTCTCTTGCTAAGCTTCCATGCTCTCCTAATCCCAAGATTGGGTTAACATGGTTTTTATGATTTTTGGCTTATAATATAGGGTCGTCGAGAAACAATAGGTCAATTAGGCTCAATGTGGCTAACTAAGGAACATGTATTAGGGATGGTTCTTTTTAGGCCAAGTAGTTATTCAAAGAAAATTGCCTAAATCATTTGATGCAACACATAAACATGCAAACCATGAAGAGATTCAATCAAATTTGGGAAAGTGCAACTTAAAAGTGATTCACACAATCAAAAGCAAAGTTGGAGGCTCAAATCCTCACCTGGGCATTTTTGAAAATTGTTTGACCGAGATACAATTCCCAGTGTGTGCACCCCCACCCCAAACTTGTCATAAATCAAGCAATCACAATAAAGTTTCTCAAAGTTCAATTTTCAATTTTTCCCATGGGGATCAACTTTTCTATTTTCAGAACCTAGGGGGAAATCATCAATGGTTAAAATAATTCATGCAATCAATCTATGCTAAATTTAATTAAAATCCAACAAGCTTGCCGACACACATTCATACACAAACTCTTGATCTTCTCAAATTATTCGAGAGAGACAAACAAAAACAAAAACGCAAACAAAAACAAAAACACAAACAGCAATTGGTTCCCTCCCCCACACTTAAAGCACACATTGTCCTCAATGAAAGAACACAGATATATAAAATAAGAGTGAGGAAACGAGAGGGTGCTCCCTAATCAAGTTGTAGTGGCCACTTCCACGCAAAGCTCTTGTATGGTTGCATCCTCATCCAATTGGTCTCTCGGGCACCCCTCTGTTGGGCCAAAGGCCTCTCCTGGAAGAAATCCTGCAAATCAAAAACTTAATTGCATATTCGCGAGGTGAGAGATCACTCGCAAGGCGAATCTGGAAAATTGTTATTCACACTTTCCAGAATAGCGAGGCTAGTAGTATCTTACGAGGCGAATATGGAATTTCAACAGATGATGATGCCCAAAATCGCGTGGCTAAAGTATCCCTCGCGATGCGAGACAGAAGCGTGAGCAAGCCTCTGAGATTCAGGGCTTCTGTCTCGCGTGGCCATTGTGTATTCGCATGGCGAATCAAGCTTCTCTTTTATATATTTATATATATATATATATATATATATATATATATATATATATATAAATGAAAATGACAAAAACTGAAAATAAAGGATACCTAGCTTGGGTTGCCTCCCAAGTAGCACTTGTTTAACGTCACTAGCTTGACTTATTAAGAAGCATCCACCTGGATCCCATAGCCTGTGGCATAAGGGCCAAGAGATGCTCATCATGTGAGATCCTTCACCCGGATCCCATGGTTTGTGAAGTGGCCATTGCAGAAGCATTACGACTCTATCCATAATTCCACCTGGCCCGTGTGTGAAAACTCCATTGACCTCTTCAATTATGAACTCACTTCCTCTCGGGTCAAATGGTGTTTTCTCGAGGAAGTGTGCCAGACAAGTGGGAGGGACTAACTTACCAGTGTCCACACATGCATGCAAGCCAACATATTTATTTAAGGCAGCAATTTCGGGTTGCTTGGCAAGCATGGTGAAATCCACTACCACATCATCTGCACTTTGTACCATCCTCCCAACCATATTCTGCTCAAGCAATGCTTCTTGTGGGTATTGTACTAGTTGTTTGCAAATCTCTCCCACCTGCTCCGGTGCCTTGTCACTTGTCAACTCCTCTTTCTCAGGTTGCTCCTCCTCAACATGTGGTTGTTCCGGGGCCTTGTCTTCAATTTCCTGAGAACTAGTTGCACCCCTGTTAGATCCCAACACCCCACCGCTTCTAGTTGTTACGGCATTGCATTGGTCCTTAGGGTTGTTCTCTGTATCACCTGGGAGAGTGCCTGGGAGACGCTCATTTAGTTGCTTTGCGAGCTGAGCCATCTGCGTCTCTAGATTCTGAATTGCTGACCCTGTATGCATTGCCAACTTGTCAACTGTCGCATTCATCTTCTCCAATGCTGTGCCTGTACAGATTTCCAGCTTCTCAATTGCCGCATTCGTCTTCTCAAAACCCAACTCCCAAGGTTGCCTTCCACCATCTGTTATTTGCAACTGATTACGCCCCGGAAGAGCCTGCTGAGTATTATGCTGATAGATCCCATAGTTAAGCCTCTGACCCTGTTAAGGTTGTAGTTGCCAATTCTATTGAGGCTGTTACTCGGCTAGACCACCACTAGCATTACTCCAAGCGAAACCCGGATGGTCTCTCCTCATATAACCCCTATTCTGATTCTGACTGTTCCTCTAATAGTTGTTCTGGGGCACACTGTCATAGAAATTGTGGCATGAATCCACATGTTCCTGGGAGAAGTTGAACGGACAGTACTGAATGTCATGATCTCCATTACAATTTCCACAACCCGGAGGCATTCCCTCGTGTATCACATTCACCCTCTTGTTCGCAGACAAAGCCTCATTCTGCATCTTCAACAATCTATTTTGCTCTAGAATGGCTTCTATTGTTGCAGAACTGACTCTGCTTGAGGTTTCCCTACCACGGTTGTAATCATTGTACGACATCTTCTCTAAATATGCCATCCGTCCTCAGCTGATAAATAGGAAAATGAACAGCCAGCTGCGGTATCACAATCCATCTGGTAGCGCCCCCTTAACCCGTTAAAGAAATGTTGAACCTTGGAGACCGGGTCAAAGAAAGCTGAGGGCCATCTCCTCAAGATCAATTGCCTCAAGCCTCTTTCGTTCTTGGCTTCTTTCCTTAAGCGCTTCTCGGTCTTGGTGATCTCCGAATCAAATAGCAAGTCCTCTTATGAAAGGGTACCTCGCATACAAAAATAGGGCAAGACCAAGTGGAATCAAAGAAGTAGAGAGAAAGAATAACAGGAAATAAAATAAAAAAATAAAAAATAAATAAAAATAACTTAACCAAATAATCAAAATTCCCAAAAAATTAGAAAAATTGGTTGTGCCAATCCCCGGCAACGGTGCCCAAAACTTGTTAAGTCACCGGCAAGTGTACCGGGTCGTCGCAAGTAATAAAATAAACACGGTAAGAATTTACCGAGGTCGAACACAAGGATTGGGCTACCAATTCGACTAATCCGCGAGAAGTTCGATACGTTTGGTTAAGTGACAAAAAGTGGTTGAGATTGGAGAGAAAATAGGATCGCAAATTAAATTAACAAATATAATAGAACTAAGGTATTAAAATCAGAAATTAAATATCTAAGGTGTCAAATCCACCTACCTAATCATGCATAGTACCCAAGTGATGATGACTCTTCCCTAATTCAATTACAATGTCAACCAGGACCCCCAAATTCTCCTATATCCACTGTCGTGCTCAATAGGACGTATTCAACGATTGGATTAATTACTTACTAGGTCTCATAACCCTAATCATCAAACTCTATTAATTCTTGTTCCCTATAAGGTTGCACCGATCTCCTACTCACTCTCGTGCAATAGTCGATCGATGATCCCAATTCAAGTTCTAAAACTTGAATTGCCTCCTAAGCCTCATCACGTTTAACTAGTCAATCATGCATGCACATATGATCAACGCAATCAATTCAGAATTGGAAAACATTAATTGAGAAAAAGGGAGAGAAACATACATCACATTGAATCGCTACACCGTCATGGGTGGTTTCATTGATCCCTCAGACGAGGAAATTAGTTCCTCATGCTCATAAAGACAGACAAGCAATCAGACATAACCACCATAGTAAACTAAGAAAAATAAAAGAGGAGACGCAGCTCCAGAAACACAAGGATTCGTCCCTAAACGCTACAAAACAGTGGTGAATCCAAAGCTCCTCAATTCTGCCCTAAAACAGCAATATATAGGATTCAGGATCTGCGTGAACTCGCGAGGCGAGTATCCTCTCGCGAGGCGAATATTAAAATTGGCGCGCTTTCAAATTGGACTCTCGCGAGGCGAGAGTATGTTTCGCGTGGTGAGGATTCAAAACCTAGTCTTTCACAGTCGTTACCTTTATCACGGCTAGGCCGTGATGGTCTCTGTCCTCCAGGGTCTTCATAATTCGCGAGGCGAGAATCCTCTCGTGTGGCGAGACAGAAAGGATGACTGTTGCTGCTTAGCTGATCTTCAGGCTCACGAGGCGAGCATCCAATCGCGGGGCGAGTATCTCCAGAATGGCAATTTCCACTATTTCTTGACTTTCCTTGACTCTCAGAGCTTCACTTCTAACCTGAAACATAAAAAGAAACAAAAAGCGTAATTCTACTCCAAATAGACTAAAAACTACTAAAAATACATAAAATGAGTCAAATTCTAACTTAGGAACAAAACAAGGCCAAATTTGGGCGAAAACGAGATTGAACTCGAATAATTAGCACAGAAACCACAGTCCATCTAGTTATAAAACTAGATAAGCCAGAGGCTTATCAGCAGGCCTAGTATACTTATTGATAATTGGAAAGATGTACCGGCGGACGTGAAGGATCAGATATGGGAGAGTATTCTGGTATCTATACTTTTACGTCCTGTGTTTGTCTGTATCTACTTTATTTTAATCTTATTAATATCATACAGTAATTCGTTGATTCTTGTGGTGTTAATGTAGCTCACCTTTGACATACCAGATACGAAGAATATGAAGAAGCGTTTGATAAAGTATGCTGGTGAGCGTTGGAGGGCTTTTAAGGTCGACCTGGGAAGATACTATGTATTCAATCCAACATGTGAAAAGAACCCACTTGAGGTGTACCCGTTTCTTGACCAGGAGACGTGGGATCACTTCGTTCAGAGCAGACATGATCCCATCTTTCAGGTTAACTTATTTGATTTGTCTCTAAATTTATGTAATTTCATTAATTTTATTTACTTATGTAATTTAATTGTCTTCTATTTATAACAGGATAAGAGGAAAAAAGGGCAGGAAAACCAAAGCAAGAATGTCTACCCCCATGTCATGTCTTGTGGGGTATATAAAAAACTTGCTCAGATAATGGTGGAAGAGGAAAAGAAAGCACGTCAGGAAGCAGCATCTCAAGCGGATCCTAACGCTGAAAATCATCCAGAAGTTGTTGATCCACCTCCACCCCCACGCCATCGTAAATGGAAGAGGGCCCGACAATGAAAAATGGGACAATATACATCTGAGGAGGCCCGCCAAGTAGCTGAGAAGATTGTAAGTATAGTTTGAATTGTAATTGTCATTTTAAGATTGTTACCGAATTGTTATGTGACCTGATATTTTATATGTTATAGGATGCCTTGGAAGAGCAGGTAACCCAAGGAACCTTTGTTCCTAGAGGATGCGATGATAACTTAGCTGCTGCCATCGGTAAACCAAACCACCCGGGCCGTGTCATTGGTGTTGGATGGGGCGTCGGCATTCGCCAATACCATGGTTCATCTTCACACCAATGCCACAGAGATGTTGATGCAGATAGAGCACGGCTAAAACAGGAGATTGCAGCTGAGCTTAGACAAGAGATGGCCGAAGCGGTTGCCCGGAGATGGTGTAACAGTCTGATTTTAATTATATTGTTCAATCGGTTAAAATATAATTAATTATATTTTAATTTGAGAGTTAGAAAGTGTTTTTGATTAAAATAAAATCATATTCATAGTCTAATTTATGATAGAGGGTTACGGTAAAAATTTCGGTTGAAAATTCAGACGAAAGTCGGTCTGCGTTCTCACTGCCAGTACAAGTTTACTGAGCTAGAGACCAAATTTTAATTCATTAACAAGACGGTTAGTGTTTTATGATGTTTTGTGGGGGTTTGGAGTTTTTCGAAAAATCTTGTTCGGGGCCAAATCTCGGATTTCCCGGGCGAAATCGTCGGGAAATACGATTGGGGAAGTCATCTGATACGCAATGGAGCAGAGCATCAAGAGGATGACGTGACATGGAGTGACTTGATGTGAAGGCTATGACACATATCAAAAGTGAATCTTGACTTTTTTCAAAATCTCACTTTTTCTTACATTCTCTCTCCAACCATATCTCCACACCATACCTCCACCTTACCACACCTTACCTTCTTTCTTTCCCTACAAGTAAACCTTCTTTTTCCTCTCCAAAACTGTGCCCCTCTGTCTCACTCTCTATAAATACTCTTCATTTCCACACTTCACCACTTTTCCTCCATTTTCTCACCTTTACACCTTATTACACTTCTTCTTCTTCTTCTCCTCTCTTCTAAAGTTCATCTTTTTATCAAGCTTTTTACTTTAAGTTCTTCATCAAAGTTCTTCCTATTGTTGAGGGTAATGATCCTATGTTGTCTATTTTTCAAGTTCTTGTCTTTATGTTTATAGTTTTGCTTTAAGTTTCCTTTAAGCTTTCAAACTTCTAAAATCTCTTAAAAATGGTAGAAAACTCCGTTTGAGTTGAAACCAATTTCTATGTTCCTATTTTTACTCGTACTACAACATACTAAAAGGTTGTGTAAAACAAAAATTTCTAACCTTATTTTCTTGATGAGGCCGAAACCATGCTTTTTGGTTTTGGTGGGTTTTGTTTAACTTTGCTTGTATGGGCTTGTATTTGAGTTCTATTCCAAGATGATCATGACCAAGGGCTCCTTTGTACTAAAGGATGTTAGGTTTAAGTGATTGGAAAAGTTTAGAGATTTTACACATTTTCATGTAAAGGCCTAAACTTTAAGTAGTTTAAGAGATTGATGCTTAGTTGATGTTTCTCCAAAGTGATCATGGATTAAGACTTCTTGATGTATAAGGATGCTAAATCCAAGGGATTGGAAAATTTAAAAATTCCTAGCCTATTTATCTATGCTTGGTCGAAACCCTAAGTCAAGTACTTAGTGAGATTTTTAATTCAACTTTGTTAAAAGATAGTTGTTTATGAACTTCTAGCACTGAAGGATCATAAATCCAAGAGTCGCATAAATTTCGGAAACCTCTATTCCTAGTTTATTGTATGAACCAAACCTATAGCTTGTGGTTAGTGTTCTTTGATTGAGTTTTAACTCATGATTTCATGTTTTGTAACCTTAGACTTCCATCACGGAGGAAACGAGGACGTTCGTGGTATACCTCTTCGAGCGTCTAATCTCCTTACCTTCACAGAAGGTGGAGTTAATACTTTGTGGTGTGACGACGAGGAGCTTCGAGTTCGGGAGTTCGGTGATAACCCAAGTGGGGGAAGAACCAACCTATCGTCGGAATGGATAAGTAGTAGATTATATAATAATTGTGTAGGGCGACCTAAACCCTACTAGTAGTCGAGTAATCGACAAGACCAAAATCACATTGGAAACCTTTTCTGAAAAACCAATGGAGATCCGGGGATTGTAGGTTTATTGACATTAGGTTGATCTTTGTATTCTTGATGGTTGATTTGATTTTATTACCTTTATTGAATTGATTTTGTGCTATGTTGGTAATATGGGAATATTTTGATTGATATTGTGTTATGCATGATCAGCCTGGTTTTTTTTATTATTATGCTTAGTGGATTTTTAAGCAAAGATATATATGTTGTCTAAGAGATGATTGTTTTGGGTGTGACGATAACGATGAATTAGAAGTGCCTAACTTAGATGAGGAATGTTAAAGAGGTGTTATGGCATAGAATATGTGTCAAGTTCTAATGGAAGGTTAAGGCATTAAGATGTTAAAACGGGTTGGTGAGATTCAAGTACATGTGTTGTTGTCCACAACCGTGTATTGTTAATATAATACACAAGGACAAAAGTGTATTGGTAATATAATACACAAAGACAAAAGTGTATTGGTAATATAATACACGTAAAACACTTCTGTGTATTGGTAATATAATACACCGTGTATTGGTAATATAATACACGTAAAACATTTGTGTATTAGTAATATAATACCGTATATTGGTAATATAATACACATAAAACACTTCTGTGTATTGGTAATATAATACACGTAAAATCAAGAGTTCTCGCAAGATCACTTCCACCTTAACGAGAATGGGGGTGGAACACCTTAACGGGAATTGAGGTGTGCACTAGGTGGAACATCCTAACGGGAATGAGGGTGTGCCTTGATGCAAATGAGGGATAGTGACAGGAGTGGTAGTGGCCACGATAACGTAAAGACACGGTGACATGATTAGAGAGGTTACGTTTAAATAACGTGTTAGATTGCCAGAGAGTAAGGGTAGAGGATGATATATATTAACCCGAGGATGATTCGTTAGTTATGTGTGTTGATTGTCTGTGACAATTATTGTATAATTTTACTATGACTCTTTTCCGCTTTTTGATGATAGAACTGTTTCTTATCCCCGGTATATTTTTGTATGTTGTATTTTATCTCTTTGTGGAATTGTACGAGAAGACCTTGTTGATGAGCGTAACCAGGAGGCGTTGGATGGAACTCCCTACGACCTGGAGGCTGGAGGATGAGCTGTGACCCATGGTGATTAGGTTCTAGTTAGTTATGGCCAGTGCGTCTCGTGAGGCATATTTTTATTATGTTTTCCGCTGTTTAACTTTTTGTCTAAGTATATGCATGTGAGGGATCCTACTGATGGGATATCCTCAACAGTGTTTTGTAATATGCATAATATACTTATATTGTGATATGCCTTTCTATATGAAGTTGTATACTTTATAAGTTAAGTTTTAATTTTTACGTATTTTCACGTTAAGCGTGCGATTAAGTAATTAAATAATGAGGTTTTAATCTAATGACACAAAGAGACACAACAGGGTGTCTCATATGGCAATATTGACTTCTATGTCCCGGCAGATGACAGTCGGTGTCCAACCCTCTGTCCATGTGAGCACTAAGGGCTCATGTGATCCTCCTCATCAGCGGGAAAATGATGATGATGGTGATGATGATGATGATGACGACCCTGATATGTGAGAGCTGTATGTTGATGATCATCATGATCGCCACTTAGTGGCATTGGGGAGGGCACATAATAACTTAGGTAATACCATACACCATCGTTTATTACCGGATTATCAGGTGAGGGTCGTTGTTGAGATTATTCGAGAAGCTGATGCTCGAGTCCCTGTGCCCACTAAGGAGGTTCAAACAGTGGGTCAGGCCCCCGGTAACTTTATCCCCTGGCCAAGAAGACTGGTCAGCTTTCTTGTTGCATCTGAGGTATTCAGTTAGTTGTGTTTTTTTATATTCATAGTTGAAATTATTTATTATTGTTTAAAGGCAATGCTTTATTTTTATTCATTATAGGATGTTGGAAATGATATTCTGCCTAAAAGGTCGGATCCAGGAAGACCAGAGATGTCTGCTCCTGCCAAGGTATTCATTTGACCATTAAATTAATTACGAATGAAATAACTTATCTGTGATTACTAATATATATCTTTGTTGTTAAGGGGATCGACAAAGGGGCACCTGGTGATGTTTTTAAACTTCTGGCTGTACAGGTTGTTACCATGGAGAATGACGCAGCTTTGGTAAGGTTGGAACATGATGCCAGTCCAGGTGACGAACTGTATATCCCAAAGAAGGAACTTATGGAGATTGTATTCGATAAAGAAATGGCTAGTTCTGCACACCTATCGTTATGGTGCACGTAAGTACATTTTATTTATAAGTTAAGTAATTAAATTTTAAATACTATGATAATTAACATGTTTTTTCAATATATTAGGTATCTACATCGTATGTTAGTTGATTAGGGTAACCTCGCCCTTTATGGGTTCATTGACCCCATGTTCATTCAGGGTGATGTTCTCCTAGCATCAGAAGACCCGGTAACCACCATATGTGATATACTTGCCTGAGACGATCATCAATTGTACCTTGCGCCTTATCTCAATAAGTAAGTACCGGTTATTTAATTATAACTATATATGACTTAGTCACTAATTGTTCCGCAAATACAGTAAGCATTGGCAACTGTTGATCTTGTACCCTAGGATGAACGTCGTGGTCTTCTTCTTCTCAATTGGAAATAAGCCGGCGAATGAACTGAAGACGATCATCGAAACGTAAGAATTAATTAATGTTTATTTTGTCATGATAGTTCTATTAATGCAAACCACATGTTGCGTGGTGAAAGGCGTCGGGCTATCAGATGGATTATTCCTAACGTAAGATATTTATTAGTTCAAATGCTTCAAATGCAGTGGGTATAATTATTGATTTCTATATAATTCCTCATATTCTAATTGGGTTTCATTTGTACGTAGTCACGTATACAACGTGGATCATGGGAATGTGGATACTATGTGATGAAGTGGATGTTCGAAATTATCTCCTCCAGGATCACTGAAAGATGGCACGAGGTAAATGTTAATCGGTAACAATTAGAAGTAACAATTATAGATTCGTTATATGTTTTATGTTAGTTTATTACTTAAAAGATATAATCTTTAGTCGAATTAAACTTGCAGATATTCAACAATCCAACTCCATTATCTGATTCCGACATCAACAACATAAGGAGGCGTTGGGCAACTTTCTTTCTTGAAGTGTACCAACCATAGTTTGTATATATGTATAGTTAGTTAAAAAACTTATCATGTACTAGCTATAGTGTAATTTTGACTGATCATATGTATTTTGATATGAAATCTATAATATATCATGTAGCTTTTTGGTTTCTAATTATCTTTGTTGTCTGAATGTAATTGAAGTACATATGTATTGTTCGTAATAAATTCAGTATATATTAATAATATTTAGTGTGTTTTTGTTGTATAAAAGTGATTGTGTTGAGAATATTTAGAATATGTTATTCTGGTATTGATCTGTATTACTGAAACAGGGGAAAGGAATGATAAAAATGTAAAAAAAAGAGTTTTAAATAAAAATTAGACTTTACACATCGGTTAATAAAAAACCGATGTGGAAAGTACAATTTCCACATCGGTTTTTATGAAAACCGATGTGGAAGTTTTTTGCCTAAACCGATGTGGAAAGTGATATTTCCAATAGGTTACCTATGTGACAAATGAACTTTCCACATCGGTTATTTTGAAAACCATTGTTAAAATTGTACTTTAAACATCGGTTTCAAAACCGATGTGAAAAGTAACAATAAACAGCATCGGTCTTTTCAACATCAGTTTGAAAACCAATGTGAAAAGCCAAAAATAACCGATGTGCAATCCTTTTTCTACACTAGTGTTTCAAGAAAAGGTAAAACATGAATGAGTGCTTGAGTGAGCTTTTGGGAACTCATGCAAGTTCTCAAACCATGGGGTGCTTCCATTGGGATTAAATCTATAAATTCCTGCACAATATTTTCAACACCACTTGGCAAAGAGAGATCATTAGAAGCATTAGCAATTTAAAAAAAAAAACCTTCCAATAAAGTATGCATTGGGGCTGGCCTGAAATCAAAGCTCTCTTCTCCTCATTTTTTGTTGCCAAAGAACTCTTTTTATTCTCTCTATTTTTCTCTTGCTCATCACTCTTCTTTTCTCTCACTTTTTCTTCTTCCTTTTGATCATCACTTTTCTTTTCACTCTCTTTTTCTTTTTCCTCTTGCATTTTTCTTTCTCTCAAATTAGAAGAGGCTTCCATAGGTTTCTTTTCATGAGCACTAGCCACGACCTCCTTAGAGGTTGAAGTATTGACCTCCTTCTTTGATTTATTGTGAAGAACTCTATGGTAGTGGTATGGAATAAATCTTCTCCTCATGATTTTTCTCATATCTTCCCAAGTATCAATAGGATCCTCTCCATGTCTCATCCTCTCTTTTTGTAATTGGTCACACCATACGAGGGCATATTCTTTGAACTCAAGGGCGACTACTTCCACCTTCTTTCTTTCATTGTAAGAATTACAATCAAAGACTTGCTCCAACTTCATCTCCCATTCTATGTAAGCTTTGGGATCATTCTTCCCAAGAAAGGGAGGAACTTTGATTTTGACCCCTTCAATTATTTGGTCACCATCACGCCTCCTACCTCTTCTTCCTCCTCTTCTAGGCCTTTCTCTTTCCTCCATTTGCATTGTAAGGTTTTGTATTTGAGTAGCCATCCTATCATGAAGAGTTGCGAACCTTGGAGAAAGTGGTGGACTATCTTCTTGGGCTGCCATCACTTGAACACACAATATCAAAAGATAACAAGAAATTATAAAAATTTCTCACTACTCTCCCTCACTTGTGCACACAAATGTATTATACTTAATTGGTTTTTTCCACACACGATGTAAATTTTCACTCTTGCCTTTATCCACTCTATTGTCCTCCTTTAGGTCTTAGATGAGTCAAACACAAACTACTCAAAAATTCCAAAACTCATGTAACAAAAATCATAAAAACTTATCAAAACAAAGGAAACAAAAGGAAAGGCTAGAAAAGGAAAAGCTTTGGAAATAAAGAACAAGCGAAGAAGGGAAAAATTTTCAAGAAATAAAAACTCAACAGCTCTCTGTGAATACATTCATGAATAGATTCACACTTTTCTGCTCTCTGTGAATCGATTCACACCTACTTGTGAAAAGATTCACAATTTTTTTTTTGTTCTCTTTTTTTTCGATTTTTTTTTCTTTTGTTTTGAGAAGCAACGAGATAATTCACACAATAATCCCCTTCAAGCATAATCAAAGTGATAATAAATTTTTTTTTGGGTAAAAAAGAAGAAAGGTAGAAAGGTAGAAGATGAAGAACAAAACTCAAAAATTCAACCAAAGCCTAAGCTCTGATACCACTTGATGACAAACAAATGGTGAGGTTGCCTTGTTGAAGATCTTATGGTTGAATTTTATCAAGTGATTTTCATAAACTAGTTTGTAATCAAACTAAAGTGAAGAAAGAAATAAAATGGAAGAGAAAAGAGGTGATGATGGCGCCACAAACATGGAATTTTGATAAGCCTAGGAAGTTCGCCACAAGAATATATGTATGGCGCCACAAACATAGTTGAAAATACTAGCTCTTGAACAAAAGATGCCCCAACCTTTCTCTCTTCACTATCCTCTGGTACATTTGTCCAAAAGCTGCAAAATCACCAGCAATATCTTAGCATTGGGTTCAAGGAAAGAATTTTCAGAAAACCTTATTGTTATCTCTATTTTGAAACCAGAATACAACCATTGCAATTAACTTAGGAAAAATTTATATGTAGGATCCACATCATACCACCATATGCCAAAGATTGGGGTAGATCTCTTTTCATCTATTTCAAATTGAATGCAGAATACTAATAATCAAGCAATGAATAAACTGCAAGTGATATATCTTGTAGATCCATAGGAAACTTGGAAACGTACTATGAAATACAATAATTTTGAAATTAAGGTAACACCATCAACTATAGAATTTCCATATATAATAAGAGGCGTTTGTATTTGATGATGAGAACAATGAATGAGTTACAATGATAATAAATTCAGATAGACTGATTCACTTATAAGATTAGTTTATGTGAGTGAAATTAGTTATATTTCAACACTTATAACATTTCCTGGAACAGGCAACTAGCAAAGACATCAAAGGCAAACATAGTTGGGTTTTAAGAACATTCTTTTAAATGCTTTGCACTTTGAATTTTAAATTTCTCAAGTTTGATCTTTTTTTTAATACCAACTAACCATCATTACCGTTTACAAATCGAAAAAAGGATCATACCTTTTTCCATTAGAAATGTCTGAGGCATTTTTCATGGAATCTTCATTAGACATGTTGCGGATAGATGGTGACAAAAGTGAATCAGGTTTTGGCTCATGTATGCTTCCAGTTCCCCAGGCAGCAAGTTTCTTCCCAAACATGTCTGAATTACCAGCCCAGATCCTGGACTTCTCAGTACTCCAAGTCTCCTATAGATCAATATATCAACATATTGAATTGAGTTTGCAAGAATCTAATGCTCCAAAAGCCAAAAGTGAACTACGTTACATTAAGAAAACAACAATTCCAATATTAGCAACAGATACCTTTCTTGAGCTTGAATCTTGGTCCATTTTGTCCTCCCTTACTTTATCACACACAGGACAAACCTGATATTGGAACATTGAAGCAGTTTGTCAGAATTCAAATTTCAACTATAACTTAATTACTTGCATAAAATGTTTACATATGTCCTAATTCATTTTTCCTTCGTTTTTAACTATAATGGTAGATGAATCACCTGATCATTATCTTTCGATTTAAAATCAGTGCTCCATATCAAGAAGATAGATAAACTTCTATTCAGTTCCACACAAACTGCTTTTAAGCAGGGAACTGCCATTTATAAATTATAACACAGTCACTGGTCAGTTTACCAATCAATCAAGAAAAGTAGGGAAAGGAAACAAAGTCTATCAAAAATGTAAACATGTTAGCAATAATAACTTACGATAAACATAAAATTTAAAATTTCATAAAGGCCATACCTGATAATATGGGTTATAGGATTCCAACGGTTTCAAACAATAGCGGAGCACAGAAGCTTTGATCTCAAAAGAACATGAAGGACATTGAAAAACATATTGTGCATCATCTTCCTCATCACTATAATTAAACACTGAATATGTTCAGATCCGCGACCGGAGCCGCTGCCTGAGCCATCGTCGAATTCACCTCCGCCGTTGCCAACTCCTCCTAAACCCCCAGATATACGCTGCTAGTGGTCGTGGTGGTGAGTGGATGCATGGTCAGAGGGGCACTATCCCCGATGACCCAAGATCCACCGCCATAAACGCCGGCGCCGCGGTAGCCACTAGGGGCTGCCCAGATATGAGGTTGCAGTCGTTGGTGAAGGTTAAGGTTGCTGGGTTCATAAATGAAGATAGAAGGAAGGAGATAGGGGCAGAAAAGGAAATCCAAAAAATGGGTCAGTTTCTTATCCTAATGGGCCAAGCCCAGGTCAACATGAATGGTTATAAAAGAAATTATTTTGTAAACTTAGTGGGTCAAAACCAGCTCAGGGTAAGAACAAAATGGGTTTTAAAAAAACATAAGGTGGGCCCAAATTCACAGCTGCACAATGGGTCTACTTCAGGAATTAAATAAACATTTCATTCAGACATCCTTCTCACTACTCTTTCTACATCATTCCATCATTCCTTTCTTTGTCTTTATTCTCTTCCAGCAATAGGACCTTTTTTACAACTGTTAATGGCAAAGAAATCAAAAGATTGAGTAGGTCCTTCGGCATAGATTACACTGTTAGTGCAGACAACAAGTCCATAGCGTCTTTCCCATGAATTGCTCTCCAGCCAATTGACACAATTGAACAGAGAAGAAGTTCCTCCATAGCATGCATTAGCACCCTCAATGTCAGTATTTCTATGTTTCTCAAAATTTTGCACCAAGAATGTCTTGATGGATTTGCTTTTGTCTGTCACAGTCTCACTACCTACTTCTAGAAGACAAATTTGTTTAGGATCAATCCTATACTTCTCAAGAAGGGTAGTAACTACAATCAAACTCATGGAGATGACATCTTTTACCTTGGTACAGAATGCCATGCCATCTTGTCCAAGTCAAATGATATATTTCCCTTTTCTGGCACCATCATGAGCCTCTAGTGCTTCATGTTGAACGCAAGTGGGAGGGAAGTAGATGTCAATAGCAAGAATTCCCATATTCTTTGCCATTAATAGTTGTAAAAAAGGTTTTATTGCGGGAAGAGAAGAGAGACAAAGAAAGCATGGTGGAAGGATGCAGAAAGAGTAGTGAGAAGGATATCTGAATGAAATCTTTCTTTAATTCCTGAAGTAGGCCTATTGAGAAGTTGCGAATTTGGGCCCACCTTCTGTTGTTTTAAAACCCATTTTGTTCTTACCCTGAGCAGGGTTTGACCCACTAAGTTTACAAAATAATTTCTCTTGTCTCCATTCATATTGACCTGGGCTTGGCCCATTAGGTTAAGAAACTGACCCTTTTTTTGGATTTCCTTTTTTGCCCCTATCTCCTTCCTTCTATCTCCATTTTTGAACCCAGCAACCTAACCTTCACCAACGGCTACAACCTCATATATGGACAGCCCCCAGTGGCTACCGCGGCACCGGTGTTTCCGGCGGTGGATCTTGGGTCATCGGCGACGGTGCCCTTCTGACCATCCTCCCATCTCCACGATAACCGACAGCGTATTTCTGGTGGTTCAGGCGGAGTTGGTAATGGAACAGGTGACTTTGGCAGCGGCTCAGGAAGCGGCTCCCACTACGGATCTTAAGATGGCTTAAGTGGTTTCGGAGTCTTGGGTCGTGGAAGCTTGGAAGGTATTCCTAAAATCCCGAACTCCACGATCATGGAGCACTTTGTAAATTGACATGGATCCGGTGATTTCGGCGTAGGCTCATGCGAGGGTGGCGTCTCATGCAGCAGCTTCGATGGTATCTCATGCGAAGGCTCCGGTGGATCTGGTGGTGACGGCACCGACAAATTTGATGGCGACAGTTTGGTCGGCGTTTGTGAGAACCCAAGCTCAGTCCCCGTAGCTTCCTCTTCCACCTCTATTTCCTCTACATACTTAACCTGCAGCTTCTCCAACTCTTGGTCATTACTGATTTTTGTTTTCACCTCTTAATTCACCTCTCTACCCTTGTTCTCTTGCTCCTCATCTTCTGAAACTTGAAGACAAACCTACAGATCTGGTATGAATTTCTTGATCATGTCCATTTCAAAAGTCCAAGAAGACCACCATATGAAAGCTTTTTCTCTCAATGCAAACATAGTCACACACATTTTCTTCATCTCTTCATGGATCCAGTCGTTGTTCACAAAATACTGATCCAGCTTGATCAACCATCAATAAGCATCTCCCCTTCCGTCAAAAACTTGAATCTCCCTCTCAGGCATCAATGGCTCTCCCTCGAAAAATCTGGCAGGTCGGACCAATTGATAGAAACCCAGAACAGAATAATATGAAAATGGATGTATTATTTACTAAGGAAAAATTATTACAAGAGTTTCCCCCTATAGTCCCCAGAGCTAAGCTCCTCAAAGAAGGCAAGTCTCTCTCTGCCTATCACAATAACTGAATAACAATCATAATCCCTTTTCCTCATTCACCACTTCCCTGTATGCTATGTTGTCTGAAGTAACTAACTAGCCACCTCATCACTCTCTATCCTTGGCCTCTCATGATTGAGGCCCTCTAACATATCCTTATTTGATTCGGCCAAAGGCCCAATGTCTAAGGTCCTGTCAAAAGGTATCAGTGTCAACAAAGCTACTTCTGTCACAAGCTAGAACTCTATTTTGTACACCATAAATGCAACATCTCAAAATAAAAGAGCAATAAGAAAATTAAATGAAACTATATGTTAAATACTAATTTACAAATGCACAAATTCATAAACTACAAACAGGAAGGAAAAATCACAATGCTGGGCTCCATAATGCTCTTTTGGGAGTTAGGAGGATAAGGGATGAGAATGGGATGTTAAGTAATAAGCTTCCAATCCCTTATATGAATGTTTGAAATCATAAAAAAATTCTCTAAATTAGGGGAACTCTTTGTTTGTAAAAATGAAAAAGAGAGGGTTTGGTGGGTTTCTTGATAATCCCTCACCCTTTTCGCCCCTTCCCTGCTCTCCTGCTCCATCCAAACAAACTAGAAACTTCAAACACAATAGATATGATGAAGTCATACCCAAGAAAATTGATAGATTAGTACACACAGAGACACACACAACTCAAAACTGAAGAAAAAATATAAAAAAATTTGATTTCACCTTCACTAGAAGATGCCTCATCAGGTTCCGGTTTCTGATCAGCTATATCCACTGAGTCACTCACATGGATCCAGTTTTAATTCAATGTCATAGAATGCCCCAACACATATAAATCATAGGCCAATGCCATTTTGAGTCCAAGAATATTGTTCTCATAGACACCAGTTCCATTCTGTCCATTATGTGAACCACTCTCCTCTTTGTCCATTGGCATCTTCACTCAACTTTATCTGTCTCCACCAAAGCTCAAGGGGTAGAACCAAAATGAAAAGTAGAAAAAGGGAAGAGGGGATAAACCCTTTTTAAATAGCATGAAATTGAAAGTGTTTTCCTGTCTCTTCAAAGCTTTGTATGGAAAGAGAATCATATATGGAAGCTAATTGAAGCTTTCTTGGGTGACTTTTATTTTTTTAATCCAAATTAAATTTAACTTCCCATAAACATATATAACCTCCTAGCATTCATTTGTGACCAAATCAAGAGAAGAAATTGTGATCACCTTTAATACAAATGAGGTCCACTGGGAACATAATCATTAATACAAATAAACAAACATTAAACAATGAATATATGTTAAAATCTATAAGCGTTTCAATTGCAAGGATCAAACATAAATGGCATGACAAGAATGAATTTCTAGTGGCGGGTTCATGAACACTGGCGGAAAAAAAGGAAAAAGACACATAAATGCATTGAATATGAAAATGGGTAACTGAAGTTAGTAGAAAAAAAGCAGAAAGGACAAGTACACGAGTGAAGACAAGAAGCTTGGACAAAAGAGAGGTGTTTGGCATAATGCATAGTGGAAGAAACCCCGAAGTCCAAGTCCATGTTGCAAGATTCAACTAGCTCTGGAGAAGGGTTTGGTTGAGGGTTGAGGAAGTGCGGTGCAATGTCGATGATCAAAACTCAAAAGAGACACTGAATTCTTAATGGAAAAAAAAACTTCCTTTCCCATCATCACTCTCAGTCACCACTTCAATAGCTACTGTGATTAGTGTGGTGGTGCTGTTTTGCTTACTCATGGTTTGGACTGGACACCGGTCGGTTACTGTCGGATTCTAGCCCAAAAATCCCAATCCAACCAAAACCGAACTGGAGAATATATGGCCCATTTCCGTCCGTTTATGGCACCGGTTTGGGCAGGTATCGGTTTGGACGGGTGACAGACGGTTTCGAGTGGTTTTTGATAATAATAAATTGTAATAGAAGTAGAGGAAATAAACATACAACTTTTAATAGATCTGAAACTTGAAATACAAAACAAAAGAATATATATATATATATATATATATATATATATATATAAATATATATATATATATATAAAACTAGATCTGAAACAGATCTTACCCAGAAGCTTCAAAACAGAAGAATTTTTTTTTAAAAATGTGGAAACTTGAAAAGGAGATTCAAAGGCAGATCTGAATCAACACACAAGCCGATCTGAGATAATGGGTGGGAGGAAGTAGATGTGCTCTGGATGATGGTCGTGGTGCTCTGGACGACGGCATGTGTGTGGTGCTCTAGACGATGCTCACTGCTCTGGACGATGGCTTCACACTAAGCTCTTGACGACGACGAACAAAAAGCAACCAAGACACCATTGTATCAAATCAATGCGTGAAAGATGCACTCAAGAGAGTGAGTGAAATATCGAGAATAGGAAACAAGGAAAGAGAAATAGAGATTAGAGAGCATTTTGAATGATCTGAATGCTTTATAGCTGGAGTGCAATTTACAAAGTCTTTTTATCTTCCTAATGCCCTATTGTGAGAGACTGAAGGGACAGGTGCGACTGCGGTGAAGTATAACGTGTGTTACACTTACTGAGACATGAGACATCACATGAGCAAGTGCATACATCAGGATATATGCATAAAGATTCAACTCTTTTCTAACGCACAAAAGGATTCACTATGGATGACTCACACGTGGCATTTCAGGAATATTTTTATTCTTATTCTTGTATAAAAAAATGTTAGTAACTAGCATTTTCAAATGTGCCCATGAATAACCAATTAAATTTAAAAAATACATGTTTTTATTAAAATTTTAGGGTAGGGAATGATGCTCCAGTTCAAGGGAGGGAAAACCTTCGGGCTCTATTAGCATTTACAAAGGGATTTATATTTACCTCACCTTAAGAAGACTAGTAGGGGCTTGAACGTGTAACATGTCAGATACGATACCCTGTCATGCTCCACTAGACCAACCCTTGAGGTTATATTTAATATATTGAAAACTAATAGATTTAATTTTTTAATGAATTCTTTTGACAAAAAAGTTAATTTATTTTTATTCGTTAATCAACGCTTAGTAAGATTCATATATTTTTATATACATTAATTTAATAAAATATTATTATATAAAGTTTATTTATTTTTATATACACTTACTTTTTATTCAAAATGAAAACTTCAATTAAGAGTCTAAGTTGCAAAAAATAAAAAAATTACACATTTAGAAATATATTTAATAATTATAATTATTATATATATTACACAAAATCTCTTTCCCCTACATTCAAATGGATATTTTAAATTTCTTACCAAAATAGAATGGATATTTTCAATTTTATAACTATACCTATTAACTATATATTCAAGATATAAATATTTAATAAATCTCTAATTTAATTTCATGTGTAACACTCCAATTTTTTCCGTTCTTCAATAATAGTATATATATATATATATATATATATATATATATATATATATATATATATATATATATATATATATATATATATATATTTTTATCCGAGACATAGAAAATAATTTTTGGAAAACCAAAGTCATATTCATATTATACTTTTTTTATAAGGTTATGGCTAAATTTTGGGTTGAAAATTCAGATGGAACACGGTCTGTGTTTTCGCTGACAGTAAAATTTTACTGATCGGAAAACCTAATTTTGACTCGACATCGAAATGGTTAGATTTTATATCCCAATTGCAATGAAATTGGTTATTTTGAAAATTTTCAAAATAAATAAGTTATTATACTTTATTCGGGCGTAAAACCTAAATCGGGTAATCGACGGAGTCGAGAACGGATGTGCAGAGACAAAACCCGACATCAGATGATGAGACACCTTTCCACCTAGGGTGGTGAGTCATAGGGGTGACTCATGTAACACCCTTACCCGGGCATTACATTAATTAACCCTTTTTACTAAAATTAACGTTATTAGAAGACATGTCGATTTCTTTCCGAATGTTTATATCTAATTAGTAATTCATTATTAAATAAAACTCACAACTTAAGACAATGGAATTAAAAGACCAACTTACATTCATAGAAAACATACATGATATTCACATTGATAACAAACACCTTCTTAGTGACAGGTGTATTGATAGAAGTTTTCTCAACCAAAACACTACATTGTACTAGAGTTTAAAGACACAAAATAAAACATGCGACTAACAAGATCCATCCCACATCACTACCCCAAAATATATCTAGACTTCCTAAGTTGGTCAAGACAACTAGTGATATCCACTCGGGAGACCACAGAAGTCTCCCTCATTTCCAGAGGAACTATTAGAAGAGGATACTTCCACTCTGGCTTCCTCGCCAGGTGCATCATCATCATTATCATCATTGCTCATAGGATGATACTGAAGTTCCTCCTCCATGAATTCCTCGAGGTCCTCCTCTATGGGTGAAGCTGGCGCCACATTCAGAGGTGGTGGATACAACACTAGCTGTCCCTGCTAAGCTAAACGTTGTACATAAAACCAGACTGGCGGAAGTGATATTTGGATGGTCTCCACGGTATGAATTCTCCTATTTGGACCTCCCTCCTATGTTCCTTCTATAATACAAACCGGGCTAGTGTACTCGACCGTGTGATTCCCCGGATGAATCACCCAAGCCCCAGAGTTGTCGGCATCCTCAAACATGATCGCCCGCACCCGGGAGTTCACGAGAGGCAGGGCTGGGTCCATCTAGTCTCAACATAACAGGATACATACATATATACATTAAGGAAAATGCAAGGGTAAGATACCAATATATGGATAATTATGACAACTATATGCACCTAAAACATACAAAACAACATATACAATTAACAAGATACCATTTTAAACAGTACATAGAAAGAGATAATTATCGCTTTTTGAAAACCATGGCACTTCTATAATTCAACTTTTATCCTAATCTTTAGAGACCCCAAATTCAAATTGTTTAAAATGAGCTGATCAGGCCCAAAATTTTGCAATGAAAGGCACAACTTTTTATTCCACTATACTGCCTAAAACTCCTGGCACAGTGTGCAACGCGCGTGGATATCAATAGCATACTATCCGACTCAAGGCATAGTAATCAAAGCATATAGATTTCATTTTCCGTCAAGGCACAATGATACACTGTAGCATGATATACCACGCGCTTCAAGGTATTCACACAAAACTACTTTGGGCACGTCTGCCAAATGCATGAAAAACATTTTATTATCGCAGCTTTTTTTGTGTATAATTCTTTCCTTGTCGAAGCTCAAAGGCTCACGACCTCCATAATTTTTCAATGTATTAAAGTTTGTAAACACAGGACATTTGAGTCCGAGTGCCCAATCACAAGAGTCTGAAACCGATGCACTAGTTTTAGACTTTGTGGTCATACAAAAATTAACTTTTCAACTTTACTTCTTTTACCATGTTTGTATAACGTATGTAGGACACACAGTCCACACCAACGTATATAGGACACACAGTCCACAACGTGACAAGGATCATAGATCAACGTGTTTGTTAACACTAGTAGCCCGACGTCTCGGTTACTAGGACCACTTTTGAACGTTATTTTTCGTTCAGTGAAAAACAAAACAAAAACCAAAATTTCCGTAACTTATCCATGTTATTGGAATATTGTTTTCAGTAAAGTCTTTAGTAAAACTTTTTGAAATTCATTTTCAAAAATCACCTTGATAAAAAACAAATTCATTCTTTTTCAACCAAATCAAATTAACTTTTCTTTTAAAAAGAATTTCTTCTAATTTAAGAACTTAATTTAAGAAGTCCCTTTTTACTTGTTAAATTATTTCCAAAAATTCGACTTCTATCAAAAGAAAATATTGCCATTTTTGAAAAATTTCTAATATTACAAAATAAATATGAAATATGATTTTATCTTTCTTCTCTTTTAAATCAAAACTTATTTTCAAATAAAATTATTTATTTATAGCTTCCTCCACAATTTCTATTAAGACTTTTATCTTAATTTATTTAACTGAGCTCCAACCCAAGGTTAGGCTTTCAATGAAACAACTTGAAAAAATATATCATTACGCTAACACATTTATATAATCATAAACTTTGTACAAATCAAGTAAACACATAATGCATATAGATCACATAAAAACTCATTATATTCATCCAAAAAAAAAAAATCAATCATCATTAAGCAAACATAGGTAACATATAGTCATCATAATAATAATATCCCTCTGGCTTTCTTCCCATACCTCAAAGTAAAACGGTAAAGGATTCGATAAAGCAACGAACTTGAGTTCTGGTTACGATTGCAATTCTAATCTAAACAATTGTTTAACATAAGTTAAAAAATTTATAAATCACCCTTATTCTTCATCCATGCTTTCAGTCATGCTCTATAAAATAGTCTAGAAGATTTTAATTTCTACAAGCTTTTGGATTTAGACTCTTTAAGTATCAAATAGGTAAAGTAAAATTTAAAACTTGAAAAATAAAATTTCAAACCCTAGCCTAATCAACCATAGGTTTCGGCCTCCACAAGAAATGCTGGAAAAATATGATTTTTCACCAATCTAATTTCATGGATGTAAATACTATAGTGTTCTAAACATCCTTTTACTTAAAAAAAAATTGAACAAGCCTCATCAACTCATCAAGTGAGTTTCGGCCCCTTTAAAATACAAGGGTTAGGAACATTAAAATTTTTCAAAGTAAACATTACATCACTCAAGCAAAGTTTATAGTTTCATTAAACATGCATCCTTCCAATGATCAAAAGTTAGGCTTCACTAACTCAAATATTTTAGAGTTTTAGCCATAGAATCACAACAATGAAGGAATACATATTGTTAACAATTACATAATTTGAAAAATACTTAAATCAAAGTCCTTAAGCCATGCATGTGGGATTTTCATCAAAAACTCTCCTTTTTCCCCTCTTGGTGTTTTTGGCCACACATGATCATAGGGAGGATAACTTTTTGAACACATGCAAGACATGAAAATGAAAGTGAAAATGAGTAGGAGTTAATAGAAATCATTTTCATGTAAAAATGATTTTTCTACTAAGACCATGAGTTGGAACCATGAACATATAGCATAAATAATTAACATACTTGTAGAAAATTTTGCAAAAACATCAACCTTTCCTCCCTTAGGGTTTCGGCCACCCTTCAAAATAGGTCATGGGAAAGCCTTTTTCAACAAGCAAGTGTTGATGATGGTGATGAAGATGAGTAGAACTTGAAATAAGATGGTTTTAAATCAAAAGGAATAAGCTTTCGTGAACAACTTTGACATGCATGTGTAGAAAATAAAAATTGCAAGAAACGTAAAGTAGAATAGATGAACATTATACCTAGCTGCAGCAGAAATTAGATGCCTTGAGAGCAAGAGTTGAGTTTGCTCAAAAACAAGAAGAACATAAGCAAGTGTGTTATGAGTGCATTGAAGTTTATGAGAGGAAAAGTGAAGAAGTGTGAGGAAATAGGGTTTAATGAATTTTTTTGAAATATAATAATTTATTATGAAAATAATGATTTCATGTAATAATGGTTTACTATTCAAAGCAGATTTTGCTCACCAAACACTCCAATATCTGATGAAAATAAATTCATTGACTTCCATTTGTTTCATTCCAGTTAAATTCCTCTCCCCGACAGTGTAAAACGATGGTATTTCTTATGAAAATTGCACCCGAAAAATCAATAAAATAAATTTTTTTAACAAAAAATTTTAAAATAGTGGAAACATTAGAAATCGTAATTAGAAGTCCAATTGTTTCGTTCACGAGTAAAAATTTCATTTTCTGATCAGTAAACTTGTAACGATAGAGAAAATGCAGACTAGAATTCGTCTAAATTTTCAGATGAAATTTTTACTGGAGCTTCCTTGGACAAACTAAGTAATAAAAATGATTTAAGTTTATCAAAATAATCTCTAAAACTTTAAAATTAATTACTGGCAAGCACACACTTAAGCATAGATTAACAAGCAGAAAATCGGGGCTTTACATTACTACCACACTAAAAATGAATTTCGTCCTCGAAATTACGTACCGGGAAAAAGATCGGGGTACTGTAATCTCATCTTCTCTTCAGTCTCCCAGGTTGCTTCTCCGGTTGCTTCATCCCAGATAACTTTGACCAGATGAATTTGTTTTCCCCAGAGTTGCTTAATCCTTTTGTCTTCGATCCGTACCGATGCAGTTTCACAGGTTAGGTTCTCTTTTAACTGTACTTCATCGGGCTCAATTACATGTGATGGATCGAAAACATATTTTCACAATTGAGAGACATGGAACACATCATGGATATTTGAAAGAAAAGGTGGCAAGGCAATTTGATAGGCTACTGGACCAATACGATGGTGGATTTGATAAGGTTCAATAAATTTTGGAGTAAGTTTTCTGGATTTTATGACTCTGCCTATCCCCGTGGTAGGGGTGACTCTTAGAAACACATGTTCTCCTTCTTGAAATTCGAGAGGTCTCCTCCTACGATCGGCATAACACTCATGTCTGCTTTGAGAGGCCTTCATCTTTTCGTGGATTTGCCTCACTTTCTCTGTTGTCTATTGCATAATCTCAGGTCCTAAAAGGGAACTTTCTCCGTACCGATACCAGCACAACGATGTCTCACATTTCCTTCTGTACAAAGCTTTGTAGGGCGCCATCCCTATACTCGAGTGGAAACTGTTGTTGTAGTGGAACTCTATAATTGGTAACAAATCGTCCCAACTTCCATGGTTGTCCAGAACACAAGCTCTAACAAGTCTTCCAAGGTCTGAATTGTCCTTTCAGTTTGCCCATCTGTCTACTGATGGTAAGCTGAGCTTAGCCTTATCTTAGTTCCCAAGGTTTTTTCTAAGCTTCCCCAAAATCGCGAAGTAAACTTTGGGTCTCGATCTGAGATTATGCTGGAAGGCACTCCATGGAGTCTAATTACTTCCCTGATGTACACTTTGGTTAATCTTTCCACCATGTAGTTTGCCTTGACAGGTAAGAAGTGTGCCGACTTCGTCAACCTGTCTATGATTACCCAAGTCGAGTCAAAGCCCCTTGAAGTCCTCAGTAATCCTACCACGAAGTCCATGGATATACTATCCCACATCCATTGGGGTATATCTAGAGACAATAACATTCCACCAGGCTTTTGATATTCTATCTTTGCTTTTGACAAGTTAGGGAAGATGCCACATACTCTGTTACTTGTTTCTCCATACCTGGCCACTAAAATCTTTGCTTCAAGTCTTGATTCATCTTGGTTGATCCTGGATGAATGCTCAGGGTGCTTTTGTGTGATTCATCGAGATTGATCTTCTTCAGCTATGGAGTGTCGGGAACACATATTCGACCATTACATCTCAAGATGTTATCTGATCCCAAACTAAACTCGGTGGCCTTTTCCTTCTCCATGAGCTCTTTCTTTTCTTGGAGGAATGTATCAGTGGCTTATTGCTCTTTGATCTCTTCCATCAATCCACTTGATATCGTGATCATCCCCATGTTAATCTTTTGCGGACTCATTTCCATCATTAAATCAAGGTCACGAAACTTCTCGATCAACTCTAGTTCCTTCACCATCATTGCAGAGACATGAATGGCTTTCCGGCTCAGAGCATCTGCTACAATGTTCGCCTTCCCAGGATGATACTGTAATGCATAGTCATAGTCCTTCAAGTATACCATCCATCTCCTTTGCCTCATGTTGAGTTCCTTCTGATCGAACATATATTTTAAACATTTGTGATCATTGAAAACATCGAACTTGGCCCCGTACAGATGATGTCTCCATATTTTCAACGCGAAAACCACGGCAGCTAGCTCTAGATCTAGCGTCGGATAATTCTTCTCATGAGTCTTTAGTTGTCGTGACACGTATGCTGCAACTTTTCGATTTTGTATCAATACGCATCCTAAGCCTTGATATGAAGCATCATAATACACCTCATAAGGCACATTGGGTTATGTAAGTTTCAGCACCGATGAAGTTGTCAATCGTTCTTTTATCCTTTGGAAGCTTTCCTCGCATTTCGCAGTCCACACAAAGGGTTGATCCTTTCTTGTAAGTTGAGTTAGCGCCGCGACTATCTTGGAGAATCCTTCGATGAATCTCTGGTAATATACAACTAACCCGATGAAACTTCGGATTTCCATTATTGTCTTTGGTCTTTCCCAAGAAAGCACTGCCTCCACTTTGGAAGGGTCCACATCAATTCCATCTTTAGAAATTACATGTCCCAAGAACTTCCCTTCTTCGAGCCAAAACTCACACTTAGAGAGTTTTGCATATAACTTTTTCTCATGTAGAATCTGTAGAACCTGTCGTAGATGAATCTTATGCTCTTCATGACTCCTTGAGTAAATGAGGATGTCATCAATGAATTCGACTGCTGAGTTGTCCAAAAATGGCCGAAAGATTTGATTCATATAATCCATGAAAACACCTGGTGCATTCGTTACTCTAAAAGGCATCAAAAGATACTCATAATGCCCATAGCGGGTTCGAAACACCATCTTGGGTATGTCCTCAATCTTGACTCTAATCTAGTGATAGCCCGTCCTCAAGTCAATTTTCGAGAAAACAGCCGCTCCTTGCAATTGGTCCATCAGATCATCTATGAGTGGCAACGGGTACTTATTCTTGATCTTCACTTTATTAAGCTGCCTATAATCCACACAAAGTCTTGAACCTCCATCTTTCTTTCGTACTAAAAGAACAGGTGCTCCTCAAGGAGAAACGCTGGGTCTTATGAACTGCTCTGACAACAGATCTTCTAGTTGAGCCTTCAATTCATCGAGCTCTGTGGGTGACATCCGATAAGAAGCAATCGATATCGGTCCAGTTCCCGGAACTAGATTGATATAGAATTCAATTTCCCTTGCTGGTGGTAATCCGAGCACATCAGAAGGAAACACCTCCGAAAAGTCTCTTACAACCGGTATAGCACTAAAACTAACTTCCTCATCGGCATCTAAGCTTGTTAAAAGCAAGCATTTGTGATTTTTTTTCCTTCGAGAAAGACCTCATCGAATAGGTAGATAGGAATCCAGAAATTTCGGAATTCGGAAAAACTAGGTTCTTGTGAGCACAATCTAAAAGCACCTGATTAGAAGACAACCAATCCATGCCCAAAATCACATTTAATTCTATTAAGGGCAAGCAAATCAGATCAACAAGAAAGTGTCGATCTTGAATGACAATCGGACAAGTCAAACACACAAAACTTACCATAACAGGTTCAGCAGTAGGTGTGGAGACAATTAAATCATATGGTAATGAAGTAACAGGTAAGGCCAAAAGTCTCACACAATCATTTGAGATGAATGAATGAGTTGCACCCGAATCGAAAAGCACTGTTAAGAGGTTACGAGCTAGTTCACAAGCACCTTTCATAAGATCTTTGGAGTTCGAGGTCTCAGTACCACTCATAGGAAAAACTCTTCCTTTAGCTATTAGTTTTGAAACTCTGGCACTGTTAATTGTGGGTTCCTGCTTCTTCACCCTACAGTCCTTTGGTAAGTGTCCCATCTGATGACAGTTAAAGCATTTCATCCCTCTCACGAGACATACATCAGCTAAGTGGGTCGGATCTCCACATTTAAAACATCTCTTCCCTTGACTATTGCCTTGACTCCTCTGGTTAATACTTCCGGTGACTGAAGCAACTGGAAGGTACTATTGGTGGCTGCAATTGATCCTAGATGGTCTAGAGTATGGCTTTTTCTGGGCTTATCTTCCTTTCTGGCCTTGGTTCCTCGTTCGTGAGGGTCCGCCAACATTTCCTCGATTGTCCCTTCCTTTCCGTATATGTTCTACTTTTCTACATTTCTCCACCAGAGCTTGAAAATTCCTGATCTCCCGGGGCAGTGCTGAGTCTCTGATTTCATACCGCAATCCTCCTTCAAACCTTTCGCACTTCCAACCCTCATCTGGGTTGTATTGGAAAAACAAAATATTTGGCCAATGACTCGAACTTGGTCGTATATTCTCTAACGGTCATTTCTCCTTGTCTCAAACGCAAGAACTCCTGCTCTTTCTCAACTCGAGCACTCTGGGGAAAGTATTTGTCTAGAAATGCAGTAGGATACACCTCCGAAGTAATTTCTTGCTGATTTGCCTCGAGTAGTTTCCTGGTGCCTCTCCACCAGTACTCTGCAACTCCCATCAACAAGAAAGTGGCATAAGGCACTCTAACTGCCTCAGGGCTGTTGATCAATTCGAAAATCTTCTCTATCTCTTGATTCCACAAGTCAGCTTTTGTGGGGTCAGCATCCCCATGAAACTGTAGGGGATTCTGGAGTTGGAAAGCAGTCAGAGCACGAGCTTGCTCCTGTTGGTGTTGTGCAGCCATGGTAGCGGTTTGTTGGGCAATGGTAGCTGCAACGTTTTCCACAGCTTGTGCTGCAAAATCCATTCCTCCACCAACCGGTCCGCGCCCACCAACAAAACAACCTCTACGGCCTCCTCTGCGGCCATATCCTCGTCCCGCCTCTAGCTCCATAACTGACCAACAAGATAAAATCAGTTAAATGGCAACTAGATAAGGGATATTCAATTATTTTTTTTCCAACATCCATTACTTCTAAGATGTAATTCAAACAAGCCTATTTAGAGGTCACACAACACAAACACAACAGGCCTAGCTCCCAAAGAATTCCGAAAGACTCGACCAGCTCTGATACCACCCTTAATGTAACACCCTTACCCGGGTATTACATTAATTAACCCTTTTTACTAATATTAAAGTTATTAGAAGACATGCCGATTTCTTTTAGAATGTTTATATCTAATTAGTAATTCATTATTAAATAAAACTCACAACTTAAGACAATGGAATTAAAAGACCAACTTACATTCATAGAAAACATACATGATATTCACATTGATAACAAGCACCTTCTTAGTGACAGGTGCATTGATAGAAGTTTTCTTAAACAAAACACTACATTGTACTAGAGTCTAAAGAGACCAAATAAAACATGCAACTGACAAGATCCATCCAACATCACTTCCCCAAAATAAAACTAGACATCCTAAGCTGGTCAAGACAACTAGTGATACCCACTCGGGAGACCACGGAAGTCTCCCTCATTTCCAGAGGAAATATCAGAAGAGGATACTTCCACTCTGGCTCCCTCACCAGGTGCATCATCATCATCAACACTGCTCATAGGATGATACTGAGGTTCCTCCTCCATGAATTCCTCGGGGTCCTCCTCTATGGGTGAAGCTGGCGCCACAATCAGAGGTGGTGGATCCAACACTAGCTATCCCTGCTCAGCTAAACGCTATACATAAAACCAGACCGGCGGAAGTGATATCTGGATGGTCTCCAAGGTATGAATCCTCTTCTCTGGACCTCCCTCCTGTGTTCCTTCTATAGTGCAAACTGGGCCAGTGTACTCGGTCGTGTGATTCCCCGGATTAATCACTAAAGCCCCAGGGTTGTCGGCAACCTCAAACATGATCGCCCGCACCCGGGAGAGCACGAGAGGCAAGGCTGGGTCCATCTAGTCACAACATAACAATATACATACATATATACTTGAAGGAAAATGCAAGGGTAAGATACCAATATATGGATAATTATGACAACTATATTCACCTAAAACATACAAAACAACATATACAATTAACTAGATACCGTTTTACACAGTACATAGAAAGAGATAATTATCGCTTTTTGAAAACCATGACACTTCTATTATTCAACTTCTATCCTAATCTTTGGAGACGCGAACTTCAAATTCTTTAAAATGAGCTGATTGGCCCGAAATTTTGCCATAAAAGGAACAACGTTTTATTCCACTACACTGCCCAAAACTCCTTGCACAGTGTGCAATGTGCATGGATATCCATAGCATACTATCCAACTCAAGGCATAGTAATCAAGGTATAGGATTTCATTGTCCATCAAAGTACAATGATACAACGTAGCATAATATACCCTGCCCTTCAAGGTATTCACACAAAACAACTTTGGGCACGTCTACCAAATGCATGAAAAACATTTTATTATCGCAGCTTTTTTTGTGTATAATTCTTTCCTTGTCGAAGCTCAAAGGCTCACGACCTCCATAATTTTTCAATGTATTAAAGTTTGTAAACATAGGACATTTGAGTCCGAGTGTCCAATCACAAGAGTCTTAAACCGATGCACTAGTTTTAGACTTTGTGGTCATAGAAAAATTAACTTTTCACATTTACTTCTTTTTCCACGTTTTTATAACGTATGTAGGACACACAATCCACACCAACGTATATAGGACACACAGTCCACAACAACGTGACACGGATCATAGATAAACGTGTTTATTAACACTAGTAGCCCGACGTCTCGGTTACTAGGTCCACTTTTCAAAGTTATTTTTCATTCAGTGAAAAACAAAACAAAAACCAAAATTTCCATAACTTATCTATGTTATTGGAATATTGTTTTCAGTAAAGTCTTTAGTAAAACTTTATGAAATTCATTTTCAAAAATCACCTAGATAAAAAACAAATTCATTCTTTTTCAACCAAATCAGATTAACTTTTCTTTTAAAAATAATTTCTTCTAATTTAAGAAATTAATTTTAGAAGTCCCTTTTTACTTGTTAAATTATTTCCAAAAATTCTACTTCTCATCAAAAGAAAATATTGCCCTTTTTCATAAAATTTATAATATTACATAATAAATCTGAAATATGATTTTATCTTTCTTCTCTTTTAAATCAAAACTTATTTTCAAATAAAATTATTTATGTATAGCTTCCTCCACAATTTCTATTAAGACTTTTATGTTAATTTATTTAATTGAGCTCTAACCCAAGGTTAGCCTTTCAATGCAACAACTTCAACAAATATATCATTACACTAACACATTTATATAATCATAAACTTTGTACAAATCAAGTAAACACATAATGCATATAGATCACATAAAAACTCATCATATTCATCCAAAAAAAATCAATCATCATTAAGAAAACATAGGTAACATATAGTCATCATAATAATAATATCCCTCTGGCTTTCTTCCCTTACCTCAAAGTAAAACGGTAAAGGATTCGATCTCGGTTTCGAAGCAACAAACTTGGATTCTCGTTACGATTGCAATTCTAATCCAAACAATTGTTTAACATAAGTTAAAAAATTTATAAATCACCCTTATTCTTCATGTATGTTTTCAGTCATGCTCTATAAAATAGGCTAGAAAATTTTAATTTCTACTTGCTTTTGGATTTAGACTCTTTAAGTATCAAATAGGTAAAATAAAATTTAAAACTTGAAAAATAAAATTTCAAACCCTACCTCATCGACCATAGGTTTCGTCCTCCATAAGAAATGGTGGAAAAATATTATTTTTCGTCAATCTAATTTCATGGATGTAAATACTAGTGTTCTAAACATCCTTTTCCTCAAAAAAAATTTGAACAAGCCTCATCAACTCATCAAGTGAGTTTCGCCCCCTTTAAAATACAAAGGGTTAGGAACATTAAAATTTTTCAACGTAAACATTACTTCACTCAAGCAAAGCTTATAGTTTCATTAAACATGCATCCTTCCAATGATCAAAAGTTAGGCTTCACTAACTCAAATATTTTAGAGTTTTAGCCAAAGAATCACAACAAGGAAGGAATACATATTTTTAACAATTACATAATTTGAAAAATACTTAAATCAAAGTCCTTAAGCCATGCATGTGGGATTTTCATCAAAAGCTCTCCTTTTTTCCCTCTTGGTGTTTTTGGCACACCATGATCATAGGGAGGATAACTTTTTGAATACCTGCAAGACATGAAAATGAAAGTGAAAATGAGTAGTGGATAGAAATCATTTTCATGTAAAAAGGATTTTTCTTACAAAACCATGAGTTGGAACCATGAACATATAGCATAAATAATTAACATGCATGTAGAAATTTTTGCAAAACCATCAACCTTTCCTCCCTTAGGGTTTTGGCCACCCTTCAAAATAGGTCATGGGAAAGCCTTTTTCAACATGCAAGTGTTGTTGATGGTGATGAAGATGAGTAGAAATTGAAAGAAGATGGTTTTAAATCAAAAGGAATAAGCTTTCATGAACAACTTTGACATGCATGTGTAGAAAATAAAAATTGCAAGAAACGTAAAGTAGAATAGATGAACATTATACCTAGCTGCAGCAGAAATTAGATGCCTTGATAGCAAGAGTTTAGTTTGCTCAAAAACAAGAAGAACATAAGAAAGTGTGTTATGAGTGCTTTGAAGTTTATGAGAGGAAAAGTGAAGAAGTGTGAGGAAAAAGGGTTTAATGAATTTTTTTGAAATATAATAATTTATTATGAAAATAATGATTTCATGTAAAATGGTTTACTATTCAAAGCAGATTTTGCTCACCAAACACTCCAAAATCTGATGAAAATAAATTCATTGACTTCCCTTTGTTTCGTTCCAGTTAAATTCCACTCCCCGACAGTGTAAAACGATCGTATTTCTTATGAAAATTGCACCCGAAAAATCAATAAAATAAAATTTTTAACAAAAAATTTTAAAATAGTGGAGACATTAGTAATCATAATTAGATGTCCAATCGTTTCGTTCACGAGTAAAAATTTCATTTTCTGATCAGTAAACTTGTATCGATAGAGAAAACGCGGACCAGAATTCGTTTGAATTTTCAGCTTAAATTTTTACTGGAGCTTCCTAGGACAAAGTAAGTAATAAAAATGTTTTTATTTTATCAAAATAATCTCTACAACTTTAAAATTAATTACTGGCAAGCACACACTTAAGCATAGATTAACAAGAAGCATAAAATCGGGGCTTTACGTTACTACCCCACTAAAAATAAATTTCGTCCTCGAAATTACGTACCGGGAAAAAGATCGGGGTACTGTAATCTCATCTTCTCTTCAGTCTCCCAGGTTGCTTCTCCGGTCGCTTCATCCCAGATAACTTTGACCAGTTGAATTTGTTTTCCCCGGAATTGCTTAATCCTTTTGTCTTCGATCCATACCGGTGCAGTTTCATAGGATAGGTTCTCTTTTAACTGTACTTCAACGGGCTCAATTACATACGATGGATCAGAAACATATTTTCTCAATTGTGAGACATGGAACACATCATGGATATTTGAAAGAAAAGGTGGCAAGGCAATTTGATAGGCTACTGGACCAATACGATTGAGGATTTGATAAGGTTCAATAAATTTTGGAGTAAGTTTTCTGGATTTTATGACTCTTCCTATCCCTGTGGTAGGGGTGACTCTTAGAAACACATGTTCTCCTTCCTGAAATTCGAGAGGTCTCCTCCTACGATCGGCATAACTCTTATGTCTACTTTGAGAGGCCTTCATCTTTTCGTGGATTTGCCTCACTTTCTCTGTTGTCTGTTGCATAATCTCAGTTCCTAAAATGGAACTTTCTCCGTCCTGATACCAGCACAACGGCGTCTGACATTTCCTTTTGTACAAAGCTTTGCAGGGTGCCATCCCTATACTCTAGTGGAAACTATTGTTGTAGTGCAACTCGATAATTGGTAACAAATCATCCCAACTTCCATGGTTGTCCAGAACACAAGCTCTAACAAGTCTTCCAAGGTCTGAATTGTCCTTTCAGTTTGCCCATCTGTCTATTGATGGTAAGCCGAGCTTAGCCTTATCTTAGTTCCCAGGGTTTTTTGTAAGCTTCCCCAAAATCGTGAAGTAAACTTTGGGTCTCGATCTGAGACTATACTGGAAGGCACTCCATGGAGTCTAATTACTTCCCTGATGTACACTTTGGTTAATCTTTCCACCATGTAGTTTGCCTTGACAGGTAAGAAGCGTGTTGACTTCGTCAACCTGTCTATGATTACCCAAATCGAGTCAAAGCCCCTTGAAGTCCTTGGTAATCCTACCACGAAGTCCATGGATATACTATCCCACATCCATTGGGGTATATATAGAGACTGTAACATTCCACCGGGATTCTGATGTTCTATCTTTGCTTTTGACAAGTTAGGCAAGATGCCACATACTCTGTTACTTGTTTCTTTATACCTGGTCCACAAAATCTTTGCTTCAAGTCTTGATACATCTTGGTTGATCCTGGATGGATGCTCAGGGTGCTTTTGTGTGATTCATTGAGATTCATCTTCTTTATCTCTGGATTGTCGGGAACACATATTCAACCATTACATCTCAAGATGTTATCTGATCCCAAACTAAACTCGGTGGACTTTTCCTGCTCCATGAGCTCTTTCTTTTCTTGGAGGAATGTATTAGTGGCTTGTTGCTCTTTGATCTCTTCCATCAATCCACTTGATATCGTGATCATCCCATGCTAATCTATTGCGGACTCATTTCCATCATTAAATCAAGGTCACGAAACTTCTCGATCAACTCTAGTTCCTTCACCATCATTGCAGAGACATGAATGGCTTTCCGGCTCAGAGCATCTGCTACAACGTTCGCCTTCCCAGGATGATACTGTAATGCAAAGTCATAGTCTTTCAAGAATACCATCCATCTCCTTTGCCTCATGTTGAGTTCCTTCTGATCGAACATATATTTTAAACTTTTGTGATCATTGAAAACATCGAACTTGGCCCCGTACAGATGATGTCTCCATATTTTCAACGCGAAAACCACGACAGCTAGCTCTAGATCTTGCGTCGGATAATTCTTCTCATGAGTCTTTAGTTGTCGTGACACGTATGCTACAACTTTTCGATTTTGTATCAATACTCATCCTAAGCCTTGATACGAAGCATCACAATACACCTCATAAGGCACATTGGGTTATGGAAGTATCAGCATCGGTGAAGTTGTCAATCGATTTTTTATCCTTTGGGAGCTTTCCTCACATTCTGCAGTCCACACAAAGGGTTGATCCTTTCTTGTAAGTTGAGTTAGCGTCGCGACTATCTTGGAGAATCCTTCGATGAATCTCCGGTAATATTCAACTAACCCGACGAAACTTCGGATTTCTGTTATTGTCTTTGGTCTTTCCCAAGAAATCACTGCCTCCACTTTGGTGGGGTCCACAGCAACTCCACCTTTAGAAATTACATGTCCCAAGAACTTCACTTCTTCGAGCCAAAACACACACTTAGAGAGTTTTGCTTATAACTTCTTCTCACGTAGAATCTATAGAACCTGTCGTAGATGTATCTTATGCTCTTCATGACTCCTTGAGTAAATGAGGATGTCATCAATGAATACGACTAGTGAGTTTTCTAGAAATGGCCGAAAGATTCAATTCATATAATCCATGAAAATAGCTGGTCCATTCGTTACTCCAAAAGGCATCACAAGATACTCATAATGCCCATAGTGGGTTCGAAACGCCGTCATGGGTATGTCCTCAGTCTCGACTCTAATCTGGTGATAGCCCGTCCTCGTGTCAATTTTCGAGAAAACAGCAACTCCTTGCAATTGGTCCATCAGATCATCTATGTGTGGCAATGGGTACTTATTCTTGATCTTCACTTTATTAAGCTGCCTATAATCCACGCAAAGTCTTGAACTCCATCTTTCTTTCGTACTAAAAGAACAGGTGCTCCCCAAGGAGAAACACTGGGTCTTATGAACTGCTTTGACAACAGATCTTCTAGTTGAGCCTTCAATTCACCGAGCTCTGTGGGTGACATCCGATAAGGAGCAATCGATATCGGTCCAGTTCCCGGAACTAGATTGATAGAGAATTCAATTTCCCTTGTCGGTGGTAATCCGGGCACATCAGAAGGAAACACCTCCGGAAAGTCTCTTACAACCGGTATAGCACTCAAACTAACTTCCTCATCAACATCTAAGCTTGTTAAAAGCAAGCATTTGTGATTTTTTTTCATTCGAGAAAGACCTCATCAAATAGGTAGATAGAAATCCAGAAATTTCGGAATCCGCAAAAACTAGGTCTTGTGAGCACAATATAAAAGCACCTGATTAGAAGACAACCAATCCATGCCCAAAATCACATCTAATTCTATTAAGCGCAAGCAGATCAGATCAACAAGAAAGTGTCGATCTTGAATGACAATCGAACATGTCAAGCACACAGAACTTTCCATAACAGGTTCAGCATAGGCGTGGAGACAATTAAATCATATGGTAATGAAGTAACAGGTAAGGCCAAAAGTCTCACACAATCATTTGAGATGAATGAATGAGTTGCACCCGAATCGAAAAGCACTGTTAAGAGGTTACGAGCTAGTTCACGCGTACCTTTCATAAGATCTTTGGAGTTCGAGGTCTCAGCACCACTCATAGGAAAAACTCTTCCTTTAGCTATTAGTTTTGAAACTCTAGCACTATTGATTGTGGGTTCCTGCTTCTTCACCCTACAGTCCTTTGGTAAGTGTCCCATCCGATCACAGTTAAAGCATTTCATCCCTCTCACGGGACATACATCAGCTAAGTGGGTCGGATCTCCACATTTAAAACATCTCTTCCCTTGACTATTGCCTTGACTTCTATGGTTAATACTACCGGTGGCTGAAGCAACTGGGCGGTACTATTAGTGGTTGCAATTGTTCCCAGCTGGTCTAGAGTATGGTTTCTTCTGGGCTTATCTTCCTTTCTGGCCATGGTTCCTCGTTCGTGAGGGTCTGCCAACATTTCCTAGATTGTCCCTTCCTTTCCGCATATGTTCTACTTTTCTACATTTCTCCACCAGAGCTTGAAAATTCCTGATCTCCAGGGGCAGTACCGAGACTCTGATTTCGTATCGCAATCCTCCTTCAAACCTTTCGCACTTCTAACCCTCATCTGGGTTGTCTTGGAAAAACAAAATATTTGGCCAATGACTCGAACTTGGCAGCATATTCTCCAACGGTCATTTCTCCTTGTCGCAAATGCAAGAACTCCTACTCTTTCTCAGCTCGAACACTCTGGGGAAAGTATTTGTCTAGAAATGCAGTACTCAAAACCACCCAAGTAATTTCTTACTGATTTGCCTCGAGTAGTTGCCTGGTGCCTCTCCACCGGTACTCCACAACTCCCATCAACAAGAAAGTGGCATAAGGCACTCTAACTGCCTCAGGGATGTTGATCAATTCGAAAATCTTCTCTATCTCTTGATTCCACAAGTCAGCTTTTGTGGGATCAGCATCCCCATGAAACTGTGGGGGGTTCTGGTGTCGGAAAGCAGTCAGAGCACGAGCTTGCTCCTGTTGGTGTTGTGCAGCCATAGTAGCGGTCTATTGGGCAATGATAGCTGCAACGTTTGCCATAGCTTGTGCTGCAAAATCCATTCCTCCACCAACTGGTCCTCGCCCACCAACAAAACCACCTTTACGGCCTCCTCTGCGGCCATGTCCTCTTCCTACCTCTAGCTCCATAACTGACCAACAAGATAAAATCAGTTAAATGGCAACTAGATAAGGGATACTCAATTATTATTTTTTTCCAACATCCATTACTTCTAAGAAGTAATTCAAACAAGCCTATTTAGAGGTCACACAACACAAACACAACAGGCCTAGTTCCCAAAGAATCCCGAAAGACTCGACCAGCTCTGATACCACCCTTAATGTAAGACCCTTACCCGGGCATTACATGAATTAACCTTTTTTACTAATATTAACGTTATTAGAAGACATGTCGATTTCTTTCAGAATGTTTATATCTAATAAGTAATTCATTATTAAATAAAACTCACAACTTAAGACAATGGAATTAAAAGACCAACTTACATTCGTAAAAAACATACATGATATTCACATTAATAACAAACACCTTCTTAGTGACAGGTGCATTGACAGAAGTTTTCTCAAACAAAACACTACATTGTACTAGAGTATAAAGAGACCAAATAAAACATGCGACTGACAAGATCCATCCAACATCACTACCCCAAAATAAAACTAGGCTTCCTAAGCTGGTCAAGACAACTAGTGATACCCACTCGGGAGACCACAGAAGTCTCCCTCATTTCCAGAGGAAGTATCAAAAGAGGATACTTCCAATCTGGCTCCCTCGCCAGGTGCATCATCATCATCATCACTGCTAATAGGGTGATACCGAGGTTCCTCCTCCATGAATTCCTCGGGGTCCTCCTCCATGGGTGAATCTGGCGCCACATTCAGAGGTGGTGGATCCACCACTAGCTATCCCTGCTCAGCTAAACGATGTACATAAAACCAGACTGGCGGAAGTGATATCTGGATGGTCTCCAAGGTATGAATCCTCTTCTCTGGACCTCCCTCCTGTGTTCCTTCTATAGTGCAAATCGGGCCAGTGTACTCGATCGTGGGATTCCCCGGATTAATCACTAAAGCCCCATGGTTGTCGGCATCCTCAAACATGATCGCCCGCACCCGGGAGGGCACGAGAGGCAAGGTTGGGTCCATCTAGTTCAACATAACAGTATACATACATATATACATGAAGGAAAATGCAAGGGTAATATACCAATATATGGATAATTATGACAACTATATGCACCTAAAACATACAAAACAACATATACAATTAACAAGATACCATTTTAAACAGTACATAGAAAGAGATAATTATCGCTTTTTGAAAACCATGGCACTTCTATTATTCAACTTCTATCCTAATCTCTGGAGACCCCAACTTCAAATTCTTTAAAATGAGCTGATCAGGCCCGAAATTTTGCCATAAAAGGAACAACGTTTTATTCCACTACACTGCCCAAAACTCCTTGCACAGTGTGCAACGTGCGTGGATATCCATAGCACACTATCCAACTCAAGTCATAGTAATCAAGGTATATGGATTTCATTGTCCATCAAGGTACATGATACAACGTAGCATAATATACCCTGCCCTTCAAGGTATTCACACAAAACAACTTTGGGCACGTCTGCCAAATGCATGAAAAACATTTTATTATCCCAGCTTTTTTTGTGTGTATAATTCTTTCCTTGTCGAAGCTCAAAGGCTCACGACCTCCATAATTTTTCAATGTATTAAAGTTTGTAAACACATGACATTTGAGTCCGAGTGTCCAATCACATGAGTCTTAAACCGATGCACCAGTTTTAGACATTGTGGTCATAGAAGAATTAACTTGTCACCTTTACTTCTTTTACCACGTTTGTATAACGTATGTAGGACACACAGTCCACACCAACATATATAGGACACACAATCCACAACAACGTGACACGGATCATAGATAAACATGTTTAATAACACTAGTAGCCCGACGTCTCGGTTACTAGGTCCACTTTTCAACGTTATTTTTCATTCAGTGAAAAACAAAACAAAAACCAAAATTTCAATAACTTATCTATGTTATTGGAATATTGTTTTCAGTAAAGTCTTTAGTAAAACTTTATGAAATTCATTTTCAAAAATCACCTTGATAAAATACAAATTCATTCTTTTTAAACCAAATCAGATTAACTTTTATTTTTAAAAAGAATTTCTTCTAATTTAAGAAATTAATTTTAGAAGTCCCTTTTTACTTGTTAAATTATTTCCAAAAATTCTACTTCTCATCAAAAGAAAATATTGCCCTTTTTCATAAAATTTATAATATTACAAAATAAATCTGAAATATGATTTTATCTTTCTTCTCTTTTAAATCAAAACTTATTTTCAAATAAAATTATTTATTTATAGCTTCCTCCATAATTTCTATTAAGACTTTTATGTTAATTTATTTAATTGAGCTCTAACCCAAGGTTAGGCTTTCAATGCAACAACTTGAACAAATATATCATTACACTAACACATTTATATAATCATAAACTTTGTACAAATCAAGTAAACACATAATGCATGTATATCACATAAAAACTCATCATATTCATCCAAAAAAATCAATCATCATTAAACAAACATAGGTAACATATAGTCATCATAATAATAATATCCCTCTGGCTTTCTTCCCTTACCTCAAAGTAAAACGGTAAAGGATTCGATCTCGGTTTCGAAGAAACGAACTTGAGTTCTCGTTACGATTGCAATTCTAATCCAAACAATTGTTTAACATAAGTGAAAATTTTTATAAATCACCCTTATTCTTCATGCATGCTTTCAGTCATGCTCTATAAAATAGGCTAGAAAATTTTGATTTCTACAAGCTTTTGGATTTAGACTCTTTAAGTATCAAATAGGTAAAATAAAATTTAAAACTTGAAAAATAAAATTTCAAACCCTAGCCTCATCAACCATAGGTTTCGTCCTCCATAATAAATGGTGGAAAAATATGATTTTTCGCCAATCTAATTTCATGGATGTAAATACTAGTGTTCTAAACATCCTTTTCCTTTTAAAAAAATTGAACAAGCCTCATCAACTCATCGAGTTTCGGCCCCTTTAAAATACAAAGGGTTAGGAACATTAAAATTTTTCAAAGTAAACATTACTTCACTCAAGCAAAGCTTATAGTTTCATTAAACATGCATCCTTCCAATGATCAAAAGTTAGGCTTAACTAACTCAAATATTTTAGAGTTTTAGCCAAAGAATCACAACAAGGAAGGAATACATATTGTTAACAATTACATAATTTGAAAATTACTTAAATCAAAGTCCTTAAGCCATGCATGTGGGATTTTCATCAAAAGCTCTCCTTTTTTCCCTCTTGGTGTTTTTGGCCACACCATGATCATAGGGAGGATAACTTTTTGAACACATGCAAGACATGAAAATGAAAGTGAAAATGAGTAGGATTTGATAGAAATCATTTTCATGTAAAAAGGATTTTTCTTCTAAGAGCATGAGTTGGAACCATGGACATATAGCATAAATAATTAACATGCATGTAGAAATTTTTGCAAAACCATCACTCTTTCCTCCCTTAGGGTTTCGGCTACCCTTCAAAATAGGTTATGGGAAAGCCTTTTTCAACATGCAAGTGTTGATGATGGTGATGAAGATGAGTAGAACTTGAAAGAAGATGGTTTTAAAGCAAAAGGAATAATTACAATAATTGCAAAAAGGTCATTTTTTACAAAAAAAAAAAAACTTATAACTTCTTATGTTTTCATCCAATTAACACCAAACCAATTCTATGGTTTTGCCTCATCAAGGACTACAATCTTAACACACAAGAACATGAATTTCAGTGCAGCCACTGAAATTCTCAAATTGTATTTTAGTCCCTAAGGACTCATAAAATCATATCTTTCAATATACACATCCAAATCAATTCAAACCAATTTCTATGTTCTTGTATGATCATGCAACCCTCACAAAAATTGTTCAAACAATTTAGCATATCATGGAACCAATTAAACTCTTCATTGCCGAATGGACTTAGTTCATCATGTTAGGCATTTTTGTTTCACAAAACAATCAATCATTAACCAAGGTTCCAATTAAAGATCAATAACACCAAAACCACATATATCGCAACCAACATATATCAAACCAAATCCTCCAAGAAGATCACACACATATGCAAATAAATATACAAATTTATACTTAGGAATTACAAGACCACTTAAACACTAATAAACCATCAACATATCTACCCTAAGGTAGGATGATGGTAATCTCCCCCATACCTTTAGTGATCACTTGAAACTCAAGTAAGAAGAGGATGATGTTTACCTAGAGCTCAAGGTTTGAACCAACAAAACCTAGCCATGAACAATCAACAAGAAAACAAGTTAAAAATGAAGAAAATCTATCTAACCCACTTGAGATCTAGGTTCGGCCATGTCAAGAAAAATAGGCTAGAGATCTCTAAATTTTCAAACTCTTGGGTGATGAATATAGAAGTCATATTTTTTTTAAGCAAACTAGGCATGCAAAAGCATCACTGTAATGGCAGTCATCCCAACTAGGTTGGCACCAAAGTCACTACCAATCATCTGTAGCACACCTAAAATTTATTAATAAGAAATGAAAAAATACAAAGAAACAAGGGGGGACATAAACCAAACCCTTGGAGAAGTTACTTAAATCTAAAATTAGGCAAACCCCACCTATTACAGAAAAAGTTATGCCTAATGAAACAAGGAATTGTATTCCACCAAGTATAGCATTTTGAAATAGTTCCAAAATTAGCTAACTTGTCTGTACAATGGTTACCCTCCCTATAAACATGGGAAATATTTAAATTTACACTTAAAGACATTAAGACACAATTTTTCCATTTTGTTTTAAGCTTCCAAGGAACAATTTGTGGGTTTGAATAAGCTTGCACCACCATATATAGAGGAGTCAGACTCCATCCAAAGCCTATTTCAACCTCTCTCGACAGTCACATAGATGGCAGACACCGTTGCAAGGAGCTCAGCAGAGAAAGAATCAGTGATGCCAGAGTATTGTAAAACTACCAAGGACAGCCCCACTCTTATCTCTAAAAATAGCCCCCACCAGCATGGCCAGGGGAGCCCTTAGCTGCCCCATCAGTATTGATGACTTTAATCCAGTTGCAACGGGGAGGATACCAGACCACTTGAATGATATTAGGAGCCTTCCTAGGGTGACCTTCAACTCCAAAAGCTATGAGAATCTGAAAATCATCAATGTTATTAGACATGGAGCTGCTAGACAGATTACCAGAAATAGCAATATTTACTTTCAGTTGACTAATGGCATTGTTCAAGGAGATTTCTTTGTTATCAAATTTCAACATGTTCCTTGTAGTCTAGATCATCCAAATAATGTTGATGATGGCAGCAATTAAAACATTAAGCACCTGAGGGCTCCATTGCCTGCTGCAAAAATCTATGACTGAAAGAATACTACTATGGTCAATCTGCATATTGATAGAAGAGCTGAACCAAAACCACAGATTTCTAGCAAATTGATAGCTGAAAAATAAGTGATTTGCAGATTCTGCAGCTGAGTAACAAAGACTGCAAATAGACACTGAAGTAGAGCCCTTTTTCTCCAAATAACATTTCCCCAACTACAATGATTATGAGCCAGGTTGAATTGAAGGAAAGCAGATTTTAGAGAAAGCTCACCATTGGGGGAACCTTGCCAGACAAGAAAATCGAAACATTCAAATAGAGGAATATCAATTTGAGCTAGCTCATTTCTAATGCCCGGAAAATTGGTCAAAATCTCAATAGGGATTTACCAACTTCTATCATGAATTAAATCTGAAACTGAAGCAATAAGGGACTGATGCAAGTGAGATGGAATCTCCATATAATCAACTAATGGCTGTGAAAGCCATTTGTCAAGCCAGAAGTTCACTTTGCTGTTATTACCAATTTACCAAGACGTGTTACTATGAACCAATTGAAGATTGATCTTAATTCTTGGACAAAAGGAAGATTTCACAAATCTAACTAGAGAATTAAACCTCAGTTGGAACCTTTTTTTGTAGAAAACAACCCCCTCGGCAGATGAGGCCATCATATCAAAACAATGTGTAAGTAAGGCAGCTTTGTTTAAGGATTTCAAAGATCTTAACCCTAAGCCTCCTTCCACTACTGTTCTGCTTATTTTTTTCCAAGCCACGGTGCAAATTTTCCCCACATTAGGGTCCCCAGACCAAACAAAATTTATGATGTAAAAGTCCAAATACTTAACAAGACCAGTAGCGCATTGATAAATTTGGAAATTGTATAGCATCATGCTTTTTATGACAGACTTCACAAGCTCAATTCTTCCCTTGATGGAGAGCAAGCACCCCTTCCAAGAAGCCAATTTGGCAATGATCCTGTCAGCTTTAGGCTTGAGATGGAATTTCTTTGGCTTACCCTTGAACATAGGCACTCCAAGGTAGTTGAAAGGGAGAGATCCAGCTGAAAAACCAAGTATGTTTGAGATTCTCACAGACTTGGCTAAATAAATGTCACCATAATAGAACTTACATTTGCTAGGATTCAAGAATTGCCCTGAAGCTTCTCCATATTTTTCAAAAAGTTCATCAAGACTTCAAGAAACACGCAATCTTTTATATTTCTGCCATGGACAAAACCTCTTTGCTGCTGAGACAGAATCTTTGGAGCAATTATGGCAAGTCTATCAGCTAGCTCCTTAGTAGTGATTTTGAACTGAAAGTTGGCTAGGGCAATAGGCCTAAACTCCTCAATTTTATCAGCATTGGGAACTTTAGGAATTAGCACTACTACATTTGAATTCAGGTTAGGCATAAGCCATCCTTGGGAGAAGAATTAACTGACTGAATTACAGACATCCTGCCCAAATATGTCCCAAAAAGTTTGATAAAAGTAACCACCAAAGCCATCTGGCCCAGGAGCACCCTCACTATTCATTGCAAAAACTACTTTCTTGATTTCCTCATTAGAAGGCTGACAGGTCAATAAATCATTGTCCAATGCTGTAACAGAAGTAGGAACAACTCTACTGATGAGATAATTTTGAAGACAGTTATTTGGGACAACATATAGATTCTCAAAGTAGTTGATGGTATGCTGAGCAATTTCCCTAGGATCATCAATTATATCATTACCTTGCTTGAGAGCATTCATGGATTTAGAAGCTTGCCTCACCTTAGTTAGCCTATGAAAGAAGGCTGTGTTTCTATCCCCTTCACAGATCCACTTATTCATAAACTTTTCTCTCCACAATTCCTCTTCAACATTAAGAGCCAGAGCAAGTTCTGCTTGAGCCAAAACCACTTACTCCAATAAATCATCATTGACACCATCTCTATCCATTTGCTGCTGAATATTGTCAAGAGCCAATTTTGCAGAATCCACTATAAGATGCACATTTCCAAAAAACCAGCTTGTTCAATGATTTCAATTCAAGCTTTATGGCTTTCAGCTTATGAGACAGAATTTACATTGGACAACCAATGACAGGCTTGCACTAAACTTCTTTAAACAATCTAATCAAATCAGGATGACCAATCCACATTTTATGGAATTTGAAGGAAGATGGAAAAGTGTGAACCACCTTATTTGAGGTCAAGAGCAAATGAAAATTATATGAGCAACTTCTCACCAAAGTACAACTGGAAGTGGAGTTCCAAGAATCTAACCAATCACCATTGCAAAGACTTATGTCAAGTCTTCTTTCAGTGAGGGAAGATCCTCTTCTCCTATTGCTCCAAGTATAAAAGGCTCCCCTAGTATCCAGGTGAACTAGATTACAAGCATCTAAAAAAGATCTAAATTCATCACAAGCAGCATGAAGAGGCAAAGCCGAGCTTCTAACCTCATGAGCTCCTAAAACACAGTTGAAGTCACCTAAGATGTACCAGGGACCCGGATTAGCAACTTGCAAGTTAGACAAATCCCTCCACAAATTTCTTCTCAACAAATGAGAAGTGATGGCATACATAGTAGAGACAAAATAAGACTTTCCATCTTTGCAAAAAGAAAAGGAACAATGCTGGAAGGATAGAGATATAATAGAAGGGTTAAGGTGGATATGACATAACCCCCACAGATTAGGTAAAAGACTATCCCTATCATTAAAGCGAAAAACTTTCAGATTTAAAAGACTCCAAAAGGAAGGAGGAACATGAGAAATATCAATCCATGGCCCAGATAAGAAAACAAAATCAGGCTTGCAAGAAACACAGATTTTTAAAGGCAGTTCTAGTACTAGAGTTGCCTAAACCTCTAAAATTCCAATAAAATATCTTCATTAATCATAAAGTTTAGGACCACCCCTAGAAAGGGCTATATTTCTCTCAGCTCTAGCTGCCTTTGCAGCTTTCTGTCTAAGCTTCTTCTTCTTAGATCTTGTGACCACAGGAGTAAATTCTGCCTGAGGATCAGATTTATGCATAACTGGCACATCCACCAGATATTTAGAAGGGTCGGCTGCATGAGAAGGAGGGGTTGGCTCCTCTAAATCATCATCATCATCCTGTTGACTCCATAGAGGACTAACAATTCTCGTGTCTGCTAGCACATTATGATTATTGATGTTAAATATAGGAGACACTGGAGTAGTACTTCTTCCCATAGCAATATTATCTCTGACAGTATTAGAATTGCTAGATTGAGAGTCAGCCATAATAGTATCATCAGAAGACTCATCAAGGTTATGTCCTTGTCTGATAGGAGACACATTAGCACCAGAGTTTTGGCCCTGTACAATTCCTTATATAGGAGAATTAGCCCCTAAAGATGGCTGGGTATAGTTGCTACATTCAGGAGATTGATTGCTTGTCTGATTATTAATAGGAGCATGAGTTAATCTGTCAAACTCTGAAATTACTTCCACCACATAGGGAACTTCATTAGGAAGAAAATTCCCCCTACTTGCCTCTAGATCAACCTCTTCAACAATGACATCATCATTTTGCAAAGCAACTGCAGGGACATTCACAGGTGACATATCCCCATTCTGATCAATAGAAGTGCCATTTTTGTCAAGACCATTATTAACAAATTCCTGATCCTGACTGTTCTCTTTATTGCGAATAGAATGATTCCTGTCAGGAATTTCAATAGCAGGTTTCTTAGAAACTTTAGGAACATACATTTGGACCACTGAAGGGTTACCTTTTTTGGGAAGACACTGGTTCTTGGAAACCATATTGGCATCTTTCTTACTGCATCTTTCCAAAGAATGGCCAATGGTTTGACAGTACTCACAAAAGTTGGGAATGTTCTCATATTCGACTACCACATAGAATGAAAAACTTTCCCCTTCCACCATTATCTCAGTATGGAAACTCGAGGAAAGATCCAGATCAACCAAGATTCTTTCATAATGGCCATATAACCTCTGTCGAGTCATATCATCAATAGAGATAGGAGTGCCAATCCCATCAGCTATTTCAAAAAGAATTCTTGGACTCCAATATTCTTGAGGCAAATCATGGAGTCTTATCCATCATTGAAAGTGTGTTTGCTTTTGGTTCTTTGGATTAAAATCAGCACACCATTGAGACAAACGGAGCAAACCTGGCTTTAGATTCCAAGTCCATATAGACCAAACACTTTGAAGATCCTCTTGAGATGTGAAACCGAATTCAAAATACCCTTTACCAAGAGAAGTCATACGCCATTGACCTAATGGCTTCCAAAGAGCGGCTAACTTATCGCGTAAGTCACTATATTTGATAGGCTTGTCTCCTTTAAAAAGAAGATGACGGCCATGGAGATTAAGTTTACAAGCTTTTAAGCCTTTGTGATACTCTTCCTTCGATATCTTGATGGGCACGTCATCACCTATTTTGCAAGCTTTTGGAAGTTATGAAAAGGGAGATGTCAAGAGAATTGCACAAAGCTTGAGCAAAGGATTTGTGTTGTATAGGAGAAGCATGGCGAGTAGGAGAAGAGGGGGGGTAGGCAAGGAACCCCCAAGGGACGATAGGAGGAGGAGCGGCAACCATGTTCACCATACAGAAGTCATATGAAGATCATAGAAATTGGAATCACATTAAAATGATTTTTCTATGATTTTCTAGAGATTTTTGAAGTTCTAGATCTAAGAATTTGAAATTTGTGAAAAGTTGAAATAGAAAGAAAAATTGTGAAGGAAAAGGAAGGTATGATCATGAATCACAAGAATCTACCTTTAGAATTTGAAGAAACCAACAAGAACTTAGACTTCCTTTGTAAATGATGTGTAAGACTTAAGAGTTTTTGTGTCAAAATGTAAGAAATTAGCAAAAATGGTTGAAATGAATGTCAAGTGAGTCTTATAGGGGAGGTACTTCGTACATAATGAGGGAGTGAAGGGTAAAATGTTGTCATGGCAAATTTGTAGTTAAAATGAAGGATTTAGAGTAATTTAGGTATTACACACTTAAGTCATCATTACATGCATTTAATGCATGATGACTAACCCCTATGACTAACCCCCATGAGTCATCACAAATGACTCGTTGTCCTCATCCGTCTGGCATCGGGTTTTGTCTTTGTACATCCGTCGTCGATTCCCTCGATCCCCGATCGTCGAGTATTCACTCGAATAACGTATAATAACCACTATAATAACCTATTTATTTTGAAAATTATAAAAATAACCACTATGGTTGGAAATAAAACAATAATCTAAATGGTTTTGTTCTCAGGTCAAAATTATGTTTTCTGACCAGTAAAATCTTACTGACAGTGAAAACGCAGATCGGGTTTCGTCTGAGTTTTAAACCTAAATTTTTACCTTAAGATTATACCATAAGGTAGAGTATAATTATGATTTTATTTTATTAGAAATCATTTTCTAGATCTAATATAAAAAATTACAAACAATTAAAATTCTACCGATAATTGAAAAATAGTAAAAACAGTAAAAACAGCAAAATGGTAAAAACAGTAAAAACGGGGTGTTACACAAAGAGTCAAGTCAAGTGATTATGGGAATCTTTGAGTCGTGTTCATGGAGTTGTGTTGCATATGGTATGCATGATTGACATGATTAAAAGCTTGAGATGTGAATGTTTTGACTGTTGAGTTATTCTTTTAATTATACGTGATTTGGAACAATTTTTGCAAATTTTAAAGGGATTATCATGCTTAAAATTTTTGCAGGTACCATGGTTGATTTTCTGGTTACCGCGTCGGCTGAGAACAAAACTATTTTGCAAACATTTTTATTAAATGGTTTTTATTCACTAGGATTATAAATCGCATTAAAAGTGTTTTCAGAGGAAGAAGACGTCACTTTTGGGACTGAGGAGGCTTGAAGACTTAGTACTTGCTTTTATATATTTATTATATTTGGTTAGTATTATGTTCAATAAGACGCCATTTGTGGCTAGAACCATATTTTTTTTATTTTTATCGTTGGGTTATTTTTAGTAGACGCTCGAGTTTTGAGTTAATTAATTTTATTTATGTAAGGATTATCTTACCAATGAGAATTTTAAAATTATTGAGGTATTTTCAGATTTCAGATATATCTAGTTTGTGGAAATTTTATTGGAGTTTTATGCCTTATTAAATGTGTTGAAGAATTTTATTACATTTTTGTTGGGCTACTAATGTAACGAAGGACGTTACAATTATGGTATCAGAGCAGTTCAATCCTAACTTGGATTGTGGTAAGGGAATTTTTCTAAAATCAAAACATGGGCCCATAGGACTGTTGTTAGAGTTATAAAGATTGCATGCTATTCTTTTTTTTTGTTGGGCCTGGTCAACCCAATATTTGATTGGAGGTGTACAAATTTATGACGACTAACAGGCAAGGGTGTTGGTTTTGTTAGAGACAAAAAGATTTTTTAAATTGTTACATCCACTTCCTGTTTAAATTGTTCTTTGTTGTATATGACTTGTCATATGTTGTTGATTTTAATTAATTATTGAGTGTGATTGGAAACTTACCTGAGATTGTTTTTTGTTCTGAAAAATAATTTTTTGTTGACTATAATTCTTAGTATAATTTTCTATTTAGCCTGACTTCTTGTGCTTCTTTGACTTTTTGGTGGTTGTAACATGATATTGTGATTTGTGTTACATGTTGTTCCATGACTAATTGACTTCTTGATGAGTAACTTGACTTTCTATGCCTTATGTTTTGTCCAATAATCATTGTTAAGTGTTTATAATTGATTATAAGTGTTTATGTATGTATGCAAAGTATGAACCTCTCTAGCTTGTTGTATGATTCTAGATTTCTATGACTAATTGTATGTTGGTTTTGAATATATTCTGAGTTCCTCATTAGGATAAATTGCTAAAGATGAAGCGTTTAAAATTATAGAGTAATTGTGTAATTTTGAAACATGCAGTTTAAGAAGAAGCTCGATAATAATATCATGTTTTTGTGGTTGTAATGGAATCGAATCTGCTTGATTTTTTTTAAAGAGCAACATTAGCTTTTAACATGATGCCTCTTGGGAATTGTTCATATGAGGGTTAGGATTGTAGATAAAAGGGGAAAAAAACAATTTGTAAACTTTATGCACCTTCTTCAATTTTGATTAAATATAAAAAAATTGTTTTTGAATTTAATTTTTTTTAATGTCTTGATATATAGATTGGTACTCTAAAATGTTTTTGGAGTTTTCTCGAACATAAATGAATATATAAAAAAAATTTGATGGAAGTTCTCCTTGTTAAAACTATATTCATGTTGTTAATATTATTCTCTAAAAAAAATTATTTGAAAATGATCTTTGATTGTTGGTGTGTGAAAATTTCACTTAAATAGTATTAATATTTTGTTTGTCTTTTGATTTAGAAATTTGAAATGACTTAAGTTGTTATTTTGCTTCTAGAATGATTGTTTTATAATCCGCATGTCTTGATTACTTGATTGTTGACTCATCTAAAGACATTCTAATAGTTACATTTTAGTAGTTGCATTGTACAAGTTGATATTTTTATTCAAATTTATGAGCATTAAAACAAAGTTAAGATCTTATTAATGTTACACCTTATCCCTTCTATCAACTTTTGAGGTAATTGCATTGGGTTTGATTACGAGGAAAATTTGTTACCATCAAAATATGCTTTTACTATAATTCTCGAGAATGGATTATGCGCCTCTGGTAGCGGGTGAATGTATTAGTTTCTCAGAGACCGATCATATTTAGTTGGTAAGAGTATGCACGAAATATACTAGGAATTAATTAATATTAAAGTCAAATCAAAGGAGTATCTTGCTATAATGTGTTCATTGTTAGTGTACATGTAAAAGTTCTCTATTTTACTTTGGGTACGTATTCATATTCTTTTTAAACTATTGTCGAGAATCTCGTATTTTGGTGTTGTAATTGAATTGTTTGCATGTTTTATTTCTCTTTTTGACTTTTGCCTGCTATTGTATTTCTAGTGTGGTTCTGGCATCAGGTCATCAGTTGGGTCTATTGTAACAGTTTTTTATCTTGATTAGGTGTGAAGCAATTTTCCAGGACGAAATTTCTTAAAGGAGGGGAGAAATGTAACATCCCACAAATTGGCTACTGGTTAATTTTATAGGAAATGGATTATTATAATTATTATATTTAAATTTAGAAGTGGTTAAAATCTCATACGTGACTTTAAAGAAATTAAATAGATAATTTTGAGTGTTTTAGGCCCACTTTCGCATAATACACTTCCTATGACCCGACACCTAACTTCATATGAATATTTAGTAGACAAAACTAACTTATTTAGATTCCAGGTCTGCATAGGAAATGTAGCTCTGTCTCTTAGATTTCCATAGACACCTAATTCGTTGAAATTGGATTCTTGTAGCTCAAGTTATGACCAAATTCGTACACGTTGTTCAGGTTTCAATGCCAGAACCGTTTTTTAACTTCTATCCCAGTTTTTATTATTTAAACAACCGTTTCAGATTTCATGGTCTTAATGAAGGTTATATATATTTATTTTAGCTTTCCAACGATATAAAGTTCATAATTTTTGGATATTTATAACTCAATATATGTGTAAAATACAACGATGTGTTCTGAGTAAGCGGGCTTGACGCGTTTTTACACGTTTTGGGCTTTTGGGGCCTCTATAGATAGAATCTTAACACTCTTAGGGTGCGTTTTTGAACCCTAATTACACCTAGAAACTCAGAAATGTCTAATAAGAGAAGAACTTCAAGGATTAAGAAGAGAGAGTTGTGGAAGAGGGAGTAGGAAATGCTTAGAGCTATTTGGAGGTCTTCAAGAGGTGAGTAAAAACAACCTTTTCTCAACCTTCCATGGTATAAACGATTTGGGGAAACTGAGTTTTTAATTTAAATTATGGTTTTTGGAGAGTTTTGAATGCAAGAACCAATAGTTGATCAAATCCTATTTTCTATATTGGGGGTTTGGTATAAAGATGAATTTAATATTAAATTAAGTGATTATTACTATGAATTATATGATTATATATGAAATTGGTACGAGTTTAGGGTTGATATATGTGTCTTTATATGTTATATGATGTTATAGTGTTGTCGTGAGATGCTTTGTTATGGTATATGATGTGATAGTGTTGCCGTGACATGCTATGTTATGTTATATGATGTGACCTTATTGTTGTGACATGCTCTATTGTTTTATAAGAAGTTATAGTGTTGCCTCGACATGACATTATATCATTGATAGTGATACATGGAGTCAGAGAACCCATTTAGAGGTCATCTGGGATGACATATTGCGCTATGCATGAGTTGGTCATCACCTTCCGGGAAGGGATGACGGTATACATTCTATTAGGGGAATAGGAATGGAGATATCACCACTTGGGATGTGATATCAAATTATTGAAAATATCCACATCTGGGATGGGATATGAGATACCTCCATCTGGATGAGGATTGTAGTGGGACGCCATTGCATGGATATGAGCTCATAGACCTTAGTGGATCTGGGATTCACACCGGTTCTGGGAACCAAAGAGTCAAGTCAAGTGATTCTGGGAATCACCGAGTCGTGTTCATGGAGTTGTATTTCATATGGTATGCATGATTAACATGATTAAAAGCTTGAGATTTGAATGTTTTGACTGCTGAGTTATTCTTTTAATTATATGTGATTTGGAACAATTTTTGCATATTTTAAAGGGATCAAGTTTATAATTTTTGCGGGTACCATGGTTGATTTTTCGGTTACCGCGTCGGCTAAGAACAACACTATTTTGCAAGCATTTTTAATAAATTATTTTTTTTTCACTGGGATTATAAATCTCATTAAAAGTGTTTTTTTCAGAGCAAGAAGACGTCACTTTTGAGACTGATGATGCCTCAGTACTTGATTTTATATATTTATTATATTTGTTAGTATTATGTTCAATAAGGAGCCATTTGTGGCAAGAACCATGTTTTTTTTATTTTAATTGTTGGGTTATTTTTAATTTGTGGAAATTTTATTGGAGTTTTATGCCTTATTAAATGTTTTGAAGAATTTTATTACATTTTTGTTGGGTTACTAATGTAACGAAGGACCCATTCTTGGTTTGACTGACCTCAATTCCACCTTGTTGATGATCCTTAGGGTTTCTCTTGTGTTTTTCTACCATTAACCAATCTCCATATAGGTCATTCACATGTCCCGAAACTCCTTAGTTTCCTACAGAGGACGACAGAATCACCTCAACAGGGCCGTTCTTGGTACCTTCCACTAGAATCCTGCTTGGCACGAAATTACCCTGATCGACACTTTTTTTCTTGGGAAAAATCGCAGCAACATGGCAATAGATCCCACATGTCTTGAATGTCAAGTGTAAACCTTCATATTCTACATTGAACCATTTGTCCCGAAACCAAACTCTCCCCACCACGGGTTGATCAAGTTTGATTTCAACACAAACTTGTGCAAACCTAGAGACCCTTCAATAGTTCTATAGTCCACCTTGATAGGCTTACCCACAGCTGAAGCCATTGTGAGAACGAGTTTATCATTGAAGTATTCCATTCCTAGACATAGAAACCTAAACCACACCATAGTACTATCAATCTTAACATCAGACGAAATGAAGTCAGGAGATCAACGACGAATAACATGGTAATAGTCGAATAACATCCAAGGACCATTACTGATCTCCTTGTCTCTATCTTCAACAACATCAAACTTAACCATAGAAAAGCCAAAAGTGAAATCCATTAGGCCTCTACTCCTCCAGTCAACATAAAAGCTGCATATGTCACCTTCCTATCCTGTCTACAGTGCATGGTATCGAAGATCTTCTCCAACTCCTGAATCTCCCACTCTGCCTCTCGGGATCATAGTCACCTCGGAACTGTGGTGGCTTCCCTTTTAGGATGGCAGCCATCCCTGCATCCTCTGCCTCTGCAGCTCTCCGCTGGTTCTGCTGCTCCTACTGCTCTCTAGTCATCTACAGCATCTGAGCGTTCTACTGTGTCTGCTGTTGCATAGCAGTAGCAAGCTCCCTGATAGTCTGGAGAGTCTCAGATGACTCTCCTCCACCAACTACTACTCCTCCTGTATGAGAAGCCTCTCCGTTGCCACCTCTTCAACTCTATCTGTGGCTCTATCACCACCTCGTCCCCATCGTCCTCTACCTTTACCACGAGCCATGATCCTGTAAAAGAAATCATTAGCTCACATTTATATGACATATTATATTACATAAAACTGGTATATAAATACTATATGCCACACAAATGTTAACTATTGCGTCCGGACTCACTACCAAACTTCTAAGCATAGTCATTATCCGATGTGGATTCAACTAAAATGGCCTATACACTCTAACCTCACAGTCTGAACATAACCAAATTAATGAGACACCCCGATGTCCCATTAAAGAATGACCTAATGAACTAATAACTTAATTGCGATATTAGCGTTAAGCATATAAAACATAAAATCATAAATATTAAAATTTTAAACATAGAGAACGGTAACATAGCCATCACACATAGATATACATATACATAAAGGTACAGGGTACTGTATAGGGTACCACACCAGAGTAGGGTTCCAAAAGGTCAAACTGACAAAATAACTGAAGATACAACAACTCGCAAAAAGATGCACTGACCACAAACTCTCTACTCAACTACTCGGGTCCACTGCTCGTCTTCCAGCATCCAGCTCATAACGAGTTCCATCTAGTTCCTCTGTAACTGGCTCCTCCGTAGGGTATTCTCATATTGATCACATAAATAAAACATATACAAAAAGAAAGAGGGAGATAAGAAACATGCTATCATCATAGGTGGAAAAGGTTACATAACATATATACCATAATAGCACACGACATGAATCACCAAATAAATACTTATAAATATAACAATTATCCTCAAAGTACATTATATTCCTCTACCCTTCACACTCATGCAACTAATCATGTATACTGACGTGGTCACCACCTAATCCTGTCACACATCCCTCGTCTGATTAGGGATATAAGTCAATCGTCCAAGCCTACAAACATTGGTGCACGCCCTAGTTCCTGCTAGGGTGTCCATTCCCCGAATGAAACTTTATCCCCATCAAGGTGGAGAATAGTCTCACTTGCTTAGCAAGGACTATGAGAGTATCACGGTAGTCTTCCTTGAGCCTCATCGCCCATAGGGCACTCACTCGTGACTCTGCTATCATGGTAGTCTTCCTCGGACCTCATCATCCGCAAGGCACTCACCCGTGACTTCGGTATCCGTAATCGAATACTCTGACCTTGTTAGTCACATACACAGGACTGTGAACAACACTATACAAACTATATATGAGTCTCACTGACTCGTATCAGGTCATAACCTAGTGCCTCAACCTTCCATCATCATCTCATCTAATATCTCAAGTCTCATCTTATCATCAATCTCATCATCGATAAAAATATTAATTAATTAATTAGGTTAGGTTCGACTAAGTCACATATCATACTCTCCCCAACATGCATCACTTTAAGATATCATATATCATCACCTAGATGCCAACTAAGCATATCATTGTAGATAAAACATTATCACTAAATACATATTGTCAATCATAAACAAAATAAAATAATAATAAAATAATCATAATAAAATCATAATAATAATAATAAAATAACAATTATAGAATAATCAAATAAACATAATTAAACTATAATAAACATGTTAATCCAAACAACACACAACAAGCAGCTCAAATACGATAAAATCAGACAACCTCAAATATCATAAAATTAACCTAACGACAAAAAAACTATAATTTCCATATCATCATTGGTACCCCTAAGTAGTCACCAATGTGATACTGATATTGTCAATTATTCGTCCACTTGTAGGGTTTAGGTCGCCCTACGCCATTACTATAAAATATGCTACTTAGCCATTTCCGACGATGGGAGGCTTCTTTCTCCCACCAGAAGTGTCGTAGGCTAGCTTTAGAGCAACGAAATGGACTCACTCCAATACTCCTCAAATCTGCCACGTGAGGTTCTTCCACCTCCGGGGCTCCAAAAATTCACCTGAATACATATTCATTAGCACGTGTTACGAGTATCCCAAATATGAAAGCGGAATTGAAAACCGATAGACGGATAGAAAGATAACCTCAATATCGTCACCGACGTCATTTAGGCGTAATAAGGACATAGGCTTACCTTAGCATAATCAAGAAAAGAAAGATAGGACGATGAAGTAGACGTTGCAAGGATCACAACAGTATAATCGGTTTCAAAATAGGACAAACGGATTGATAGAAAACTCCTCAAGAATTTTCTCTCCCCTCACATCCTCTCTCTCTCTCTATGTTTTCTGATTTTGCAGCCTTCTACCAGCTTCTCCATGAAATGACACAAGTTTTCCTCTTTAAAATATATATATTTTTTAATACTTGGCACTCAGCGCCCCAGCACTAGCACTCAACACTGCTGGGGCTACACCGTCATCCTCCACGAGTCGCTGCGTGACACGTGTCCACCACATCCAGTGCTCAGCACCCAGGACAAGTGCTCAGTGCCCCATTGATGACAACCAAATGGTGAGGTTGCCTTGTTGAAGATCTTATGGTTCAATTTTATCAAGTGATTTTCATAAACTAGTTTGTAATCAAAATAAAGTGAAGAAAGAAATAAAATGGAAGAGAAAAAAAGGTGATGATGATGCCACAAACATGTAAGTTTGATAAGCCTAGGAAGTTCGCCACACGAATCTTGGATTCTTGATAAGAACAATTTGGCTCAACTAAGAATCCAAGAGACAAGTCTCTCACAAAATGGAATTTGATCCAAAATGAACATCCAATTTACATTTCAAAGTGTTAGGGCGCAATACATATAGCCATGGCTGCCCAAATCTGAATTAAATTGTATTCCCCCACATTTCATAACCCCAAACTAATAATTCACTTAATTCCAACAACTAATGACTCACTAAACCATTCTTTAACTCAGCCACATAAAGGTGACGTATTACTCTCTCTCTCTCTCTATCATTATGTAGCAGCCACACTTATTTCTCAACTTAAAAGTGTAACCACCACACAATTAACTAAAAACATAAAAGGCTAATAATTCAAAATGGAGTTCTTTTGGTATGCAAACCAAAAAGATTCCTCCCAAATAACCTATATAACTTCGTGCTCAATATGAGATTAAATGGGCTTGACCCAATTGCAACACTAACAAACTTGAATCCACTCAAATAACCCATTACACTTATTAAATTAAAACAAAACAAGTAAAATCTGCTCATAACTAGTGCACACCCCACTTAAGCATGTTCATGGGTCTTCTAGTAAAATCTGCTATTTCTTTTGGATCTTCTTTTTCCCTTCTTGCAGAAATGTTGGCTGCCTCTTCTGCAATTGAAATTGCACATAATAGAGGTTGGAGAAACCTTTGGTTGGAGAGTGATTCCCAATTGTTAGTATCTTCTTCTCTTCGATTAAGTTGGTCCCTTGGAGTATTAAAACTAGATGGAGAAATTGAATTCTTCTCACTAAGAGCATGAATTTCTCCATTACTCATATATATAGAGAGGGGAACTCCTGTGCTGACAAATTAGCTAATTTTGGAGTATCTTCTAATTATTTCACTTGGTGGGATTTAAGTCCTCGTTTTATTAGGGATGATTTTAATCGCAATAGATTGGGGCTTCCAAATTTTAGATTTTTTAAATTCTTTTCATGGGTATTGGCTTAAGTTCCCCCATGAATTTGTATTATTTTTTCCTTATTATTAATATTTTATGGTGTTCTGCATATGATTGGTAGAATCCGGGGTGCCAACCTAGTTGGTCTTGATCTTAGGCTTGCTTCTATCAAAATAGCCACCATGTGATTAAGAGTTTGTTGGACTTTCTTGGTTCTAACTCTTCTCATAGGCTGACCAAGTCCATGTAGTGCTTCTTGGTCCATGCAACTTATTTGGCTCATATCATCCCCTCATTATTTAAGTGAATTCGACCTCGAATTTGGTTCTTTTTCACCTACATCACAAGGAAACAATTCAGCCACATTGAAAATTGCACTAACACCATACTTATTGACCTTGACCAACACTTGCAATAGCCCATCTTCTCTTGGTTGTAGCTTGGATTTCCTCCATGAAGGAAACCTCTCATTTTTCACGTGCACCCAATCCCAATCTCCGAGATCAAACACATATCTAAAGAATTCTTCACATGTAACAAATATGTTAGAAAATTTCCAATCATGCACATATATCATCTTAAGATTTTTAAATTCAAACAATTGAGTGCCAAAGGTGGTAAGCAAATTATTCCTTCTTGAAATTACATCTACTACAATATTTACCTTTCTTTGACAATGGTACATGACATATGAAATTTTCTCATGCCATTTCATAGCCATCAACTCGTTTTCATAAGTGGAATACCCAAGCATAGCCTCATTGTGCTTCTCACCAAAAGTAGATATTGGTGGTCCATCTAAAATGTTCCTCACAACCACATGGGTTGCATCAAAGTTAAGTTAATTTCAAGAAAAGGTAAAACATGAATGGATGCTTGAGTGAGCTTTTGGGAACTCATGCAAGTTCTCAAACCATGGGGTGCTACCTTTGGGATTAAATCTATAAATTCCTGCAAAATATTTTCAACACCACTTGGCAAAGAGAAATCATTAGAAGCATTAGAAATTAAAAAAAAATCCTTGCAATAAAGTATGCATTGGGGCTGGCCTGAAATCAAAGCACTCTTCTCCTCATTTTTTGTTGCCAAAGAACTCTCTTTATGCTCTCTATTTTTCTCTTGCTCATCACACTTCTTTTCTCTCTCTTTTTCTTCTTCCTTTTGATCATCACTTTTATTTTCACTCTCTTTTTCTTTTTTCTCTTGCATTTTTCTTTCTCTCAAATTAGAAGAGGCTTCCATAGGTTTCTTTTCATGAGCACTAGCCACAACCTCCTTAGAGGTTGAAGTGTTGACCTCCTTCTTTGATTTATTGTGAAGAACTCTATGGTAGTGGTATGGAAGAAATCTTCTCCTCGTGATTTTTCTCATCTCTTCCCAAGTATCAATAGGATCCTCTCCATGTCTCCTCCTTTCTTTTTGTAATTGGTCCCACCATACGAGGGCATATTCTTTGAACTGAAGGGCGACTACTTCCACCTTCTTTCTTTCATTGTAAGAATTACAATCAAAGACTTGCTCCAACTTCATCTCCCATTCTAAGTAAGCTTTGGGATCATTCTTCCCAAGAAAGGGAGGAACTTTGATTTTGACCCCTTCAATTCTTTGGTCACCATCACGCCTCCTGTCTCTTCTTCCTCCTCTTCTAGGTCTTCCTCTTTCCTCCATTTACCTTGTAAGGTTTTGTATTTGAGTAGCCATCCTAGCATGAAGAGTTGCGAACCTTGGAGAAAGTGGTGGACTATATTCTTGGGTTGCCATCACTTGAACACACAATATCAAAAGATAACAAGAAATTATAAAAATTCCTCACTACTCTCCCTCACTTGTGCACACAAATGTATTATACTCAATTGGCTTTTTCCACATAAGATGTAATTTTTCACTCTTGCCTTTGTCCACTCTATTGTCCTCCTTTAGGTCTTAGATGAGTCATACAGAAACTACTCAAAAATTCCAAAACTCATGTAACAAAAATCACAAAAACTTAACAAAACAAAGGAAACAAAAGGAAAGGCTAGAAAAGGAAAAGCTTTGGAAATAAAGAACAAGGGAAGAAGGGAAAATTTTTCAAGAAATAAAAACTCAAGAGCTCTCTGTGAATAGATTCACACTTTTCTGCTCTCTATGAATCGATTAATTCACACCTACTTGTGAATAGATTCACATTTTTTTTGTTCTCTTTTTTTTCGAACTTTTATTTTTCTTTTCTTTGGAGAAGCAAGGAGATAATTCACACAATAATCCCCTTCAAGCATAATCAAAGTGATATTATTATTATTTTTTTTTTGGTAGAAAAGAAGAAAGGTAGAAAGGTAGAAGATGAAGAACAAAACTCAAAAATTCAACCAAAGCCTAAGCTTTGATACCACTTGATGACAAATAAATGGTGAGGTTACCTTGTTGAAGATCTTATGGTTGAATTTTATCAAGTGATTTTCATAAACTAGTTTGTAATCAAAATAAAGTGAAGAAAGAAATAAAATGGAAGAGAAAAGAGGTGATGATGGCGCCACAAACATGGAAGTTTGATAAGCCTGGGAAGTTCGCCACATGAATACATGTATGGCGCCACAAACATAGTTGAAAATACCAGTTCTTGAACAAAAGATGCTCCGACCTTTCTCTCTTCACTATCCTCTGGTATGTAACACCCCGTTTTTCGTATGCTTCTTTATCGGTAAATAATGCTTTAATGTATTTATTTTCGATAAAATCCAGAAGATGATTTTATTTAAAATAAAATCATTTTCTTGTGTTGTTTTACCATATGAAGCCCCAATAAAATTTTCAGTCGAAAATTCAGACAAAAACCGGTCTGGGTTCTCACTACCGGTACAAGTTCACTGAGCCAGAAACAAAATTTTAATTCGTGAACGAGACAGTTAGTGTTTTTATGATGTTTTATGTGGGTTGGTAAATTCTCGAAATTTTGTTGTCCGGGAATAAAATATAATATTTTATCCGGACGAAACCTTCAGAAAATACGATCGGATGTGCAACCGGTTACGTATTTAAGCAGTTAAAGGAACCCTAAAGAAGGAGAAAAGACTTGATGGGAATCTCATTTAATGTTATGACACACCTAATGGAAAAGAAAATCCTAATTACACTTCAAAATCTTACTTTTCACTTTCTCTCTCCAATCACATCACATTAACTCTTAATCCACTCTTCAAGAAACTCAACTTCCTTCTCCTTCTTCCTCTTAAGGCCGTGCACTTCCACCCATCCCTCTATAAATAGCACTTATCAAACTCATTTAAACACTTTCCTTTCTTCTACTTCATCTTAAGCTTTCATCTTTTCACTTCAAGCTTCCAAAGCTCTTGTTTTTACTCTTCTTTTCACAAAGTGTTATTCATCAAAGTTGTTCCTCTTGTTTAGGGTAATACTCTCATGTATTCTTTTCTTTAAAAACTTCATCTTTTCTAAAGTTTCTTCTTCATGCCATTTATGAGCTTTTATCTTCAAAAATCTCTCAAAAATGGTAGAAAACTCCTTTTGAGTTGAAACCAATTTCTATGGCCTTGTATTTACTTGTAGTTTAACATACTAAAAGGTTGTGTAAAACAAAGATTCCTAACCTCTACTTCTTAATGAGGCCGAACCATACCTATGGTTTTGATGGATTTTTTTTCAACTTTTACAAGTGTGAGTTTGTATTTAAAGATTTGTTTTTCCAAAATGATCATTGACCAAGGCTCCTTTATGTTAAAGGATGCTATGTCTAAAGTGATTGGAAAGTTTCAAGATTTGTTTCCCAAAATGATCATTGACCAAGGCTCCTTTATGTTAAAGGATGCTATGTCTAAAGTGATTGGAAAGTTTAAAGATTTTACTCTACTTTATGTCATTTACTTTTATGTCATTCATGTTTATGCCATTTACTTTAAGTCATTTACCTTATACCATTTATATTTGTGCTATTTACTTTATGTCATTTATATTTATGCCATTTACTTAAAGTCATTTACTTTATGTCATTTATATTCATGCCATTTACCTTAAGTCATTTACTTTATGTCATTTATATTTATGCCATTTACTTTAAGTCATTTACTTTATGTCATTTCCATTATGTCATTTACTTTTATGCCATTTATATTTATGCCATTTACTTTATGTCATGCCATTTACTTTATGACATTATACTATGTTGTTTCCAAGATGATCATGGACTTGAGCTCTATAAGTTATTGGATGCTAAAAGGTCTAAGAGATTGGAAGAATTTAAAGATTTTTATCATAAAAACCCAAGGATGGCCGAACTTTAAAGGTTATGGACCTAGGGTGTTTCGTTTTTAATTTATCCAAAGTGATCATGGTTTTGAGCTCCTTACTATTAATGGATGCTAAACCAAAGAGATTGGAAATTTTAAATGTTCCTAGCCTATTTTATTGATCAAGGCCGAATCTCCATCAAGGTGTAACTTGGTGGGATTTTTGTTCAACTTTGTTTTAAGTAATCGTGTTTTAAACTCTTAGCACTTGCGGATCATAAATCCCTAAGTTGCATATGTTTTGGAAACTTCTAACCCTAAGTTCTTGATTGAGTTCTAATCCTTTGAACCTTGTGTCTTGAAACCTAGATTTGCCTCCTAACCAACCTCAAAGAACGTCCGCGAAACCGTTTATTTTCTTACATTCTCTTACCTTCTTAAGGTAAGAGGAGATTTCCTAAAGATATTCAATGACTGTATGCATGTGTGTAGGTGTTTAACTGGATACTTATATGATGATTGAGCTTACTTGATTATTTTATGTACTTAAACTATTGTGCTATTATCTGATGTTGAACTGTACTTGTTCTAAATGATATAATGCATATATGTGATGAACTGCTTTCAACTGTGATATTAGCATTGAACTGATGATATATACTGTTGTTGATTGAAAGTTTGCTAAGCCAGACGTGCGTCTGTGCTCAACCATAATAAGGATTAAAAACCTTAATAAGCTTTGAATATGAAGGGATTGGTGTTCTTTTCCAAAAGCTCTCTAAACTTAAAGTACTTGTTTTAAATGTTGAAATGATTTTGGTGTACTATTGTTATACAAGAGAAAAATCCTTTTCGAACTATGTGTCTTCAAGTGAAAACTTTCAAGAATATTTGTCAATATCCTATTGGGGGAAATATTTCAAAGATAAAAGAATTTCATAGATGCTTTATAAAAGGATTTTCAAAGAAAAGGTTTTTCCTAAATATTTTAGAAACTTTCCGATAACCTGGATAGGTTATCGAGGATTCGGTTTTGGATTTGTTTTTCACTGAACGAAAAATAAGTACTTATGAAAGTGAATCTAGTACGCGAGACGTCGCCTCTAGTATTCAGTGATGTGCACGTGATCTTGGATCAGTGTTAATTCGGGACTACGAGTCCTGGCTATGATATTAGGGACTTAGGTCCTAATCACGTTGTGTTGGACTGTGTCTTCTAACCGCGTGTGATGATTATGATTAAAGGTGAAGGTTGTTTTCTACGACCACAACCCTTGACTGTGGCCACGGTCTTGGGCATTGTGATTGAGCATTCGGACTATGAGTCCTATGCTTCTGAGTTCTCAAGTGATGGGGAAATGATGATTAAGTCGTTAGCTTTGAGCAACGACAGTGAAAAGAAATGAACACAAAGAAATCCTTTCAATAAAATGTCTTATCATGTGCATTTCACCAAGCAGATGTGCTATTGATGATTAAATCAGATACAAGGTGGTATCTGGGAGTCTGTCCATGTAAACCGAGTTAAGAGGCACATGTGACGTTGCCCGTCCTGAGACCTTAATGCATGAGGGTAAGGGGGTAACTGCCCAGGTGGGCTAGAGCTTGACCAACTCTAATGATGATCCAGTGAAAAGAAATGGTGTTGATATCTCATGAGATTAAGTTAGAGCCTGATTTTGAAGTGCCATGCATCTTTTCGAAAGATTGGCTGTGCGGGTTTGATGCCCTTTGATATAACACTGATATGTTGCGAATATGCATGATTTAACTGCGTATATGATTCTGTGATGTATGTATCATGTATATGGTTGTTGTGGGATATATCTTATGACGGTATCTCACTCTTGCACAAATGTATGCTTGTTCTTTTCTCTTTGCTTCGGGAACGCACGTACTCTTAGATGGATCCGGAAGTCCCTCTGGAACCAACGAGATCGAGGAATGAGGTCTTCGACCATGCTGGGGCAGCGGGGAGTTGGACCATTCACGAAGGAGCAACGACTGCGACCTACCAGGGACCAATCACGACGACTGAGACTAACGCAAACGGAGTACCTATACGGAGGATCCACACAGTCGAGTCTCGGACTGTGGCACTTCCACCTCCATGGTTCTACCTCCACACTCTGCAGGCCACCGGACTTCTTCACGAGCACCTTGACCCAGTCGCACCGCTCGAAGAAGATCCAGTGGAGGCGGAGGATCCCGAAGAGGATCCGGAGGAAGACCCCGACGAATTCATAGAGATTGAGGAGGAGGAGGAAGAGGAGCCCGAGTACCACCCATAAGATCCTGACGACGACGACATGATCATCGATGATGGCGGCGAAGTTATCGATCCGACAAGTGGTTCCTCGTCTGAAGGTAGCTTCTGCGGTCACTCCGAGTGCAGGAGACATGGATAGTTCGTCGTTGGTTTTTGGAGTTTGCCCTGATGGTCCCTTGGCTTCTGGAGCCTTCTTTTGATCCTTATGCCCGATTTTCCCCAGTCCCAGTGTGATGAAAATCTTTTACTTACCTCTTCAGTTTTTGTATCAGTGTGAGTTGGCCAGTTCGATAAGGCCTGTTTTGTAACCAGAAACCTAAGATCCCAAGTGGGTCGGCTATCTATTGATATGTATGATGTTTATTCACATGTTCTGAGTGTTCATCATTGTTTCTTAACTACCGCTTACAAAAAAAAATAAGTACCCTTTTTCGGTAACCCTTCTAACAAAGGTTATATTTCCGAAGGCGACCAGCGTTTTAAATAAGTTTCTTTTCCGCAAATGAGTAACCATGTGATGCCAGGTTTTAGGGTGTCACATGCTTCATTTTTCCAAAAGCTGCAAAATCACCAGCAATATCTTAGCATTGGGTTCAAGGAAAGAATTTTCATAAAACCTTATTGTTATCTCTATTTTGAAACCAGAATACAACCATTGCAATTAAGTTAGTAAAAATTTATATGTAGGATCCACATCATACCACCATATGCCAATGATTGGGGTAGATCTCCTTTCGTCTATTTCAAATTGAATGCAGAATACTGATAATCAAGCAATGAATAAACTGCAAGTGATATATCTTGTAAATCCATAGATAACTTGGAAACGTACTATGAAATACAATAATTTTGAAATTAAGGTAACACCATCAACTATACAATTTCCATACATAATAAGAGGCGTTTTTATTTGATGATGAGAACAATGAATGAGTTACAATGATAATAAATTCAGATAGACTAATTCACTTATAAGATTAGTTTATGTTAGTGAAATTAGTTATATTTGAACATTTATAACATTTCCTGGAACATGCAACTAGCAAAGACATCAAAGGCAAAAATAGTTGGGTTTTAAGCACATTCTTTTAAATGCTTTGCACTTTGAACTTTAAATTTCTCAAGTTTGAACTTTTTTTTTAATACCAACTAACCACCATTATGGTTTACCCATCGAAAAAAGGATCATACTTTTTTCCATTAGAAACGTCTGAGGCATTTTTCATGGAATCTTCATTAGACATGTTGCGGATAGATGGTGACAAAAGTTAATCAGGTTTTGGCTCATGTATGCTTCCAGTTCCCCGGGTACCAATTTTCTTGCCAAACATGTCTGAATTACCAGCCCAGATCCTGGACTTCACAGCACTCCAAGTCTCCTATAGATCAATATATCAACATGTTGAATTGAGTTTGCAAGAATCTAATGCTCCAAAAGCCAAAAGTGAACTACGTTACATTAAGAAAACAATAATTCCAAGATTAGCAACAGATACCTTTCTTGAGCTTGAATCTTGGTCCATTTTGTCCTCACTTACTTTATCACACACAGGACAAACATGATATTGGAACATTGAAGCATTTTGTCAGAATTTAAATTTCAACTATAACTTAATTACTTGCATAAAATGTTTACATATGTCCTAATTCGTTTTTCCTTCGTTTTTAACTATAATGGTAGCTGAATCACTTGATCATTATCTTTCGATTTAAAATCAGTGCTCCATATGAAGAAGATAGATAAATTTCTATTCAGTTCCACATAAAACTGCATTTAAGCAGGGAACTGTCATTTATAAATTATAACACAGCCACTGGACAGTTTACCAATCAATCAAGAAAAGTAGGGAAAGGAAACAAAGTCTTACAAAAATGTAAACATGTTAGCAATAATAACTTATGATAAACATAAAATTTTAAATTTCAGAAAGTCCATACCTGATAATGTGGGTTATAGGATTCCAACGCTTCCAAACAATAGCAGAGCACAGAAGCTTTGATCTCAAAAGAACAGGAAGGACATTGAAAATTAGATTGTGCATCATCTTCCTCATCACTGTAATTAAACATTGAATACGTTCAGATCCGCGACCGTAGCCGCTACCTGAGTCGTCACCGGATTCGCCTTCGTCGTTGCCAACTCCTCCTAAACCCCCAGATATATGCTGCTGGTTGTCGTGGTGGTGAGCGGATGGTCAGAGGGGCACAATCCTTGATGACCCAAGATCCATGTAACACCCTAGTTTTTACACCTAGGATTAATTATTTTATTTGGATGTTTATGTTTATTATGTTATGTGGTTTAGTTTGAGTAATTAAATTACTCTCTTCAAATTATTTTATTAGGTGCGTTAGCACTGACTTATTTCAGTAAATGCACGTTTACTAGACAATAATTTACGTTATTGTCACTATTATACCAGTACAGAAAAATATTTTAAATAATGTAAATAAGATAAAAGCATTTTCATATTCTTATCCTATTTAATTTTAGAGTTAAAAATATTTTGGTTTGACAATTAACGGATGTTAAATTTTGGACTGAGTATTTTCTTAGTGGATCAGTTCAACTATTAATCTTTACTCTAACTTGAATTTCGAAAACATATCCTTATCAATCTTTATTTTTAGATTCTAAAAAGTAAAAACATGTTTATTTTAGGCCTAATATTTATCACCCATTTTGTACCTATTACTAAATAATTAGTATAAAAACTAAAGTTATCTTTTCTCTCTCTCACTCACTCGACGCTATCTCTCTCTTTTTCACGTTTCTTCTCTACTTCTTTCTTTCTTCTTTCTTCTTTCTTCTTTCTTCTTTCTTCTTTCTTTTTCTTCTTCCTCCCTACTTCATCTTTCTCCTCCCTCTTCCTTGCTTTGCTCAGATCGGCGCCACCCCCTGCACCGCCACCCGGAGTCGCGCGACCACCGCATCTGGTTCACCCTGCGCGGACCGCCTCGCCTGCACTCGGTTTGTCCCTTCGCTCCGCCGTCTGACGCCATGTCCGCCGCGAAGAGGAGCTTCTAGCCACGGTTCAAGGTGGTTTCAACCACCTTTTTTGGTTAGTTTGAGATTCTATTCTCTTTTCCTTGAAACTTACCCATGTTCTTTTGGTCAAGAGTGTTACAGAAACATTCAACCACTGTTGATGTCGTGCCGCCGCCGTCCTCAGCTGCCTCCACCGCGCCGTATCATCCTATAACCACCATATCCTTCTTCCTCTTAGTTGGGTGAGTGATTTTCTCATTTCACTTTGCCTAATTTCAAGAAACCCCAAAATCTGATTTGAAACCCTAACCCTTTGATTTCAGATTTTAATCTTGAAATTTAAAGTTGTTTTATGAGATTGGGACTGTGAGTTTGTGTTTCCCTAAACCAATTTCATTATTCTGAGTTTTCCCTAAATTTTAATAAGGAGCCCTAAACCCCCAATTTGATTTTATTTGAATTTGGGTATGTTTTTGTGAAATTAATTATGATTCAGTGTAATTAGGACTCTTAATGGATGATTTCCAAAGTTCTTTTTCAAGATCTTTTAATCAAAACAAAGTTTCCTAAAAGGGTATTAGGAAGCGTGAGCTTCAAACATGATTTTCTTTAAAAATAACCTTGTTTGGTAATTAGATTAAGTGTTTAGATCAAGTTAGAATGTGTGTTTGATTATGTGTAATTGATTTCCTGATTTTTGTTGTTGCGCGTTATTGGATTTACTCTCTGAGACGATTGGACACGGCTATTCTTGCTTGATGGAGTAGATATGAGCTAACGTGAACTTTAGGACGAGGATCCTTTACTTGTCTTCAAAGGTAAGGGGAGTTACCTAGGGATATTCAATAACTATATGCATGTGTATATGTGTGTAATTGAGTGCTGTGAATATTATTGTGATGTTTAGCCAATACTTGAATAACTTGTTTATTTGAACCATTGTGGTTATTACTTGGAGTTGAACATTTGTTGCTTTAAAGTGTTATGAATTATATCTATGTGATTAACTGTGATATATATGAATGATATATATACATGATTAACTGTGATGCTATTACTGTTGATTGAAGTTTGAGAAGCCAGACTTGAGTCTGTGCCCAATAAAGATTAGGATTAAAAGCCTTAATAAGCCCTGAATAGAACTTTGAAAGTTTTGGGTTCACTTATAAAAGTTCCTTCTTTAAAGTTTTTACTTCAGAAGAATAAGACCCTTGTTTTTAGGAAAATTTTAAAGTGATTTTTAGTTGAAGGAAACTATATTTTTATGATCAAAAGTTTTGTACGAGAGAAAACCTTTTCGAACGGTGTGCTTTATGAAGGAAAGACCCTTTGAAAATATTTATTATGAAGGAAAGACCTTTTGAAAATATTTAACTTTATTCCATCAATGAATTTCAAATACAAATGAATTTCCTAGATGTTTTAGAAAGGATTTTGTAAAGGAAAAGGATTTTCTCCCAAATAATTTTGGAAACGTTCTGGTTACTTGGATAAGTGACCGAGGTTTTGTTTTGGTTTTGATTTTCACGGAACGAAATGTTTTACAAGTCGATAAATGAGCCTAGAACCGAGACGTCGGGGTTCTAGTGTTGTATGGACACGTAGATCAAGGATCTGTGTCATGGGACGAAGTGTCCTACAAGTTTTGTTTTTGGACTGTGAGTGTCCTAAGTTGATGTGGACAGTGTGAGTTCCATATCCGCTAGCCTAAAACTGGTGCATCGGTTTAAGGGCATCGTGATTGAGCATTCGGACTGTATGTCCTATGTTGAGATTAAAAGATTTGGACTGTGTGTCCTGTATTTGTTTTAAGTGAAAAGTCTTAATTAAAAGAATTAAGCATGGTCGTTAAGCTTTGTGCTTCGACAAGGAAATACTATTACGACAAAGAAAACAAAACGAGAATAAAAGTTTTTCTCATGAATTCAATGGCAATTATGTCATGTAAATGGGCATTGAATCCAGAGTGGATCAATGTATATGGCAGACGTGTCAGGAGATGATGATCATTGAGTTCCGGAGTGGATCAATGCATCTTTTATGGACTGTGTTCCATTTAAATATTGGGCCTCTATATGTGTGAGCCAATATATAGGACTGTGGGTCCAAATTTATAGGACTGTGCGTCCAAGTTTATGCGTTAACTATTGCAATCTGTGTGACGCAATAGGTTATGGACAATAAATTCCATAATTCGCAGCGACCATTGTGCCTCTGTACATGTGTGAGACAATGAGTCAAAACTTTGATTAATAACCCTGGTGGAACTGTGTGAGACCAGTGTGTTATGTGATTTTCTTGGGCATTGTTTTGTTCGTTTTTACAATGCGCCATGTGCGTGCCTGATCAGCTTGAAACGAAACAGAAAGTTGTGGGATCTCCGGAGATTAGGTATCAAGATAGAGTTGAATATTGAAGTGTCATGCATTCTTTTTATAAAACTGATTGTTCGGGTTTGAGACCCTTTGATATAACACTGTTATGTTATGTATATGCATGATTTAAAATGCTTATATGATTATGTGATGTATGTATCATGTGTATGGTTGTTGTGTGATATATCCATTTGTCGGTATCTCACCCTTACAAACATTTCAGGATTCTTCTAGTTCGATATTGTACCCTGGGTACTCTAATACAGATGGTGCAAAGGAGTCTTTCTAAGTCACTCAGAGACTTAGATGTAGTTGCTTGATGAGGTATTACTTGTGGAATAACTTTTAGAACGACCAGCTTAGGGTTGAGACTTAGATTATTTTGATAGTATGTACGAGTTTGGCTCAGAGAGCCTTTATTTTAAAATGGAATGCCTATAGCTCAGAGAGCATATCTTTTGAATGAAAAATCTAAGCTATTTCTTTTGGTTTTGTAAAGCTTTTGGCTATAACTATTATTTTTATGTATTGATGCCTGATTGAATTTGGTGTAACTGGAATTCTGGAGAGAAATTGCAAATATTTTAACAGGTGTTATTTTGTCTGGGATGTCCGAATTACAGAGGAGACTCTGTCGAACTTTTTGTAAAACTACTATCTTGTATTTAAGTATATTCTTTAAATTAAATAGGCTTGTCAAGCTATGATAGTAAGTTTGTGTGTCGATCAATTAAGGCTTAGGTATGGAGTCGTGACAAAAATTTTACCCCCAATTTCAGACACTTATGTACTTATATAAGTTATTTTCCGAAAGCACCAGCAAATTATCTTTTAACTTTATTTCCGCACGTGTTACGTAAGTAATGCCCCAAGGGGGGGTGTTACAATCCACTTCCAAAAACGGCGGCTCCGCGGTAGCCACTGGGGGCTGCCCAGATATGAGGTTGCAGTCGTTGGTGAAGGTTGAGGTCGTTGGGTTCATAAATGGAGATAGAAGCAAGGAGATAGGGGCAGAAAACGAAATCTAAAAAATGGGTCAGTTTCTAAACCTAATGGGCCAAGCCCAGGTCAACATGAATGGTTATAAAAGAAATTATTTTGTAAACTTAGTGGGTCAAACCCAACTCAGGGTAAGAACAAAATGGGTTTTAAAAAAACATAAGGTGGGCCCAAATTCACAGTTGCACAATGGGCCTACTTCGGGAATTAAAGAAACATTTCATTCAGACATCCTTCCCACTACTCTTTCTACATCATTCCACCATACCTTTCTTTGTCTCTATTCTCTTCCAGCAATAGAACCTTTTTTACAACTGTTAATGGCAAAGAATATGGAAATTCTTGCTATTGACATCTACTTCCCTCCCACTTGTGTTCAGCATGAAGCACCGGATGTTCATGATGGTGCCAGTAAAGGGAAATATACCATTGGACTTGGAAAAGATGGCATGGCATTATGTACCAAGGTAAAAGATGTCATCTCCATGAGTTTCACTGTAGTTACTTCCCTTCTTGAGAAGTATGGGAGTGATCCAAAACAAATTGGTTGTCTGGAAGTAGGTAGTGAGACTAACAGACAAAAGTAAATCCATCAAGACATTCCTGATGCATAATTTTGAGAAACATGGAAATACTGATATTGAGGGTGCTAATGCATGCTATGGAGGAACTGCTTCTCTATTCAATTGTGTCAATTGGCTGGAGAGCAATTCATGGGAAAGATGCTATGGACTTGTTGTCTGCACTGACAGTGTAATCTATGCCAAAGTTCCTACTCAATCTTTTTATTTGTGCACATCTACTAAAAAGCTGAGGAATGCACTTGGTTTATGTATGATTTTGCCCTCAAAAACATGCACACTGCAGATCAATAATGAAGAAATGAGGGGGGTTGTGCTGCTATTATGGACTATCCCAATGTCTTGTGCTACTCTTGTTATACCCCTTCCAACTTTCCTCTTGTCATGATTCTTTCTTGTGATAATCTCAACTTTCACTACCTTTGAGGTATGACCTCCTAGCCTTAAGTTCTCTACTTCATTATTGATCTGCAGTGTGCATGTTTGTGAGGGGAAAATATACAAACACAAGTGCATTCCTCAGCTTTATAGTGGATGTGCACAAATCAAAAGATTGAGCAGGTCTTTCGGCATAGATTGCACTGTTAGTGCAGACAACAAGTCCATAGCGTCTTTCCCATGAATTGCTCTCCAGCCAATTGACACAATTGAACAGAGAAGCAATTCCTCCATAGCATGCATTAGCACCCTCAATATCAGTATTTCCATGTTTCTCAAAATTCTGTATCAGGAATGTCTTGATGGATTTGCTTTTGTCTGTCATAGTCTCACTACCTACTTCTAGAAGACAAATTTGTTTAGGATCAATCCTATACATCTCAAGAAGGGTAGTAACTACAAGCAAACTCATGGAGATGACATCTTTTACCATGGTACAAAATGCCATGCCATCTTGTCCAAGTCAAATGATATATTTCTGTTTACTGGCACCATCATGAGCCTCTAGTGCTTCATGCTGAACGCAAGTGGGAGGGCAGTAGATGTCAATAGCAAGAATTCCCATATTCTTTGCCATTAACAGTTGTAAAAAAGGTTTTATTGATGGAAGATAAGAGAGACAAAGAAGGCACGGTGGAAGGATGCAGAAAGAGTAGTGAGAAGGATATCCGAATGAAATCTTTCTTTAATTCCTGAAGTAGGCCCATTGAGAAGCTGTGAATTTGGGCCCACCTTATGTTGTTTTAAAACCTATTTTGTTCTTACCCTGAGCAGGGTTTGACCCACTAAGTTTACAAAATAATTTCTCTTATCCCCATTCATATTGACCTGGGCTTGGCCCATTAGGTTAAGAAACTGGCCCATTCTTTGGATTTCCTTTTCTTCCCCTATCTCCTTCCATCTATATCCATTTCTGAACCCAGCAACCTCAAACCTTCACAAACGGCTACAACCTCATATCTGGACAACCCCTAGTGGCTACCATGGCACCGTTGTTTCTGGCGGTGGATCTTGGGTCATCGACGACGGTGCCTTTCCGACCATCCGCCCATCTCCACGATAACCGGCAGCGTATTTCTGGTGGTTCAGGCGGAGTAGGCAACGGCATAGGCGACTTTGGCGGCGGCTCAAGAAGCTACTCCGACTGCGGATCTTAAGGTGGCTTAAGTGGATTCGGAGTCTTAGGTCGTGGAAGCTTGGTGGGTATTCCAAAAATCCTGAACCCCAAGATCATGGAGCACTTTGTAAATTGACATGGATTCGACGATTTAGGCGGAGGCTCATGTGGGGCGGCGTCTCATGCAGCAGTTTTGACGATAGCTCATGCAAAGGCTCCGGTGGATCTGCTGGCGACGGCACCGACGGATTTGATGGCAACAGTTTGGTAGTCGTTTGTGAGAACCCAAGCTCAGTCCCCTTAGCTTCGTCTTCCACCTCTATTTCCTCTACATACTTAACCTGCAGCTTCTCCAACTCTTGGTCATTACTGATTTCTGTTTTCACCTCTTAATTCTCCTCTCTACCCTTGTTCTCTTGCTCCTCATCTTCTGAAACTTGAAGACAAGCCTACAGATCTAGTATGAATTTCTTGATCATGTCCATTTCAAAAGTCCAAGAAGAGAACCATATGAAAGCTTTTCCTCTCGATGCAAACATAGTCACACACATTTTCTTCATCTCTTCATGGATCCAACCGTTGTCCACAAAATATTGATCCATCTTGATCTGTTGGTAGTGGCTACGGTCTCAAGAGGGGGGGGGGGGGGGGGGGGGCGGGGGTGAATTGAGATATTGAAAACTTATTCAACAACTTAAAGTAAAACAGTGTTTCTTTTAAAGAAAATTGGTTTTCACTCAATTTTAATTCGCAAGAATTAGGTTACGGAACAAGTGATGATGACAAGAAGAATTATAAGTAGTAACAACAGATTTTAGCACAGATTACAGATTAAAGATTCAAGTTAACAAGTATATGGAGTTTAGGGATAAGAAGAACATGCAAACCGATTTATCCTGGTTCGGCTACCTCCTCTGGTAAGCCTACATCCAGTCCCACACCTTTGTGGTTTTCTTCACTATAATTAGCAATTTACACAATTCTAATTACAGCAACACAAGGATAACCTCCTTGCTTGAAAAATCTCCAGAAAGCACACTAGCTTTCTTTACCCAAGGATCCCTTCTATCCTTGTTAAACCCTAAGAGATACCCTCTCTTAGTCACTCTAATTCAAGAAAAGAATTGAGTAGAAGTAAGACTCTAAAAGTCTGATAATACAAATTGAAGTTCTAACTACTATCACACTTTTCTCAGAGATGAAGCACTTTGTTTCACAATCAGTATGAGTTGCGTTTATTGTATGTGTTGTTGTGGAAAAGTGTTCCTTTGATCCCTCTTTATTATTATTCTTCGATAAAAAAATGTTAGTAACTAGCATTTTCAAATGTGCCCGTGAAAATTAAATTAAAAAAAATACATGTTTTTATTAAAATTTTAGGGTGAGGGATGATGCTCCAGTCCAAAGGAGGGAAAACCTTCGGGCTCTATTAGCATTTACAAAGGGATTTACATTTACCTCACCTTAAGAAGACTAGTGGGGACTTGAACGTGTAACATGTCAGATATGATACCCTGACATGCTCCACTAGACCAACCCTTGAGGTTATATATTTAATATATTCAAAACTAATAGATTTAATTTTTTAATGAATTTTTTTTACAAAAAATTAATTTATTTTTATTTGTTAATCAACGCTTAGTAAGGTTCATATATTTTTATATACATTAATTTAATAAAATCTTATTATATAAAGTTTATTTATTTTTATATACACTTACTTTTTATTCAAAATGAAAACTTCAATTAAGAGTCTAAATTACAAAATAATTGAAATTAAAAATATGTTCAAAGAACATAAATTTTAAAGAAAAATTAATAAGGTTTGAAAATTAAAAAAATTACACATTTAGAAATATATTTAATAATTATAATTATTATATATATTACACAAAATCTCATTCCCCTACATTCAAATGGTTAGATTTTATATCTCATTTTCAATGATATTGGTTATTTTGAAAATTTTCAAAATAAATAAGTTATTATACTTTATTCGGGCGTAAAACCTAAATCGGGTAATCGACGGAGTCGAGAAATGATGTACAGAGACAAAACCCGACATCGAATGATGAGACATCTTTCCACCTAGGGGGGTGAGTCATAGGGGTGACTCATGTAACACCCTTACCCGGGCATTACATTAATTAACCCTTTTTACTAATATTAACGTTATTAGAAGACATGTTGATTTCTTTCGGAATGTTTATATCTAATTAGTAATTCATTATTAAATAAAACTCACAACTTAAGACAATGGAATTAAAAGACCAATTTACATTCATAGAAAACATACATGATATTCCCATTGGTAACAAACATCTTCTTAGTGACAAGTGCATTGACAGAAGTTTTCTCAAACAAAACACTACATTGTACTAGAGTTTAAAGAGACAAAATAAAACATGCGACTGACAAGATCCATCCAACATCACTACCCCAAAATAAAACTAGACGTCCTAAGCTGGTCAAGACAACTAGTGATACCCACTCGGGAGACCACGGAAGTCTCCCTCATTTCCAGAGGAAGAATCAGAAGAGGATACTTCCACTCCGGCTCCCTCGCCAGGTGCATCATCATCATTGCTCATAGGATGATACTGAGGTTCCTCCTCCATGAATTCCTCGGGGTCCTCCTCTATGGGTGAAGCTGGCGCCACATTCAGAGGTGGTGGATCCAACATTAGCTGTCCCTGCTCAGCTAAACGTTGTACATAAAATCAGACTGGTGGAAGTGATATCTGGATGGTCTCCACGGTATGAATCCTCCTATCTGGACCTCCCTCTTGTGTTCCTTCTATAGTGCAAAACGATCCAATGTACTCGGTCGTGTGTGTAATACCCGCAAAAAATGGCTTATTTAATTATTATTTTTAATAAAAGGCTAAGGCGTGCATAGGCATCACAATAGAGAAGGTAATCCCAACTAGGTTGGCACCACCAGCCCTACCCATCATCTGCATCACACCTCAATATATTAAAAAGATAAAAAGAGTACAACGAACATGGGGGGACAATGACCAAAACCCATGAGAGAATTAACAAAATCTGTAATTAGGAAGACCCTGTCTATTCCTAATGAAGTCATCCTTAATAAAGGGAGGGGGGAGATCCCACCAGTTTAATTATGAAAGTGGCTTATTTAATTATAAGTAAGGTAAAAATATTATATTTATGGGAAAACACTAAATTTGTTTGTCATGTTATAAATAATTTAAATTAAGTATATTAGGAGTTTATAAATAATAAATAACTTATGCATTTTGAATAATTTAAGGATTTTATCCTTTTACCCTCCAGTGTCAAGTAAGAGCACATGTTAGGGACTTGTATTTTTAGTGAGTATATAAGCTTAGCGTGAGGGTTTTGATAGCCGTCAAGAACCCTATTTGTGTTTGTTGTCACTCTTGAGAAAAGGAGGATAGGCATGGCGATCCAATGGTGAAGGAGCACCTTCTTAACGTGATTCCTGTTGTTTGGGTGTGGAGAATTCATCTCTAACGTATGTTTATTATCCAAACGCATCAAACCAGGTGAGGGATTATGATTTTTTTGGGTTAGTTTTCGTGGATATTTTTGAGGGATATGAAATGGGTTGATGATGGTTGAAATAGGGATGTTTGTGAGTTGTTTTGGATGAATCCCTTTCATGAAAATCGTTTGTAAATGTTTAGCTTGATTATTCTTTGACTAACATGTTAATGGTGAGTTATCATATCTGTTTGGTTGAACCCTACAAATTGGGGGTGAGGAAACTCCATTGTTGGAGCTTGACGATTGGTGTTTTCTTAGGGGATCTCGGTTTTTGTCTGAAATTCTGACAGACATGCGGGAAAAAAATTATAACTAGAGTTTTAGAAATCAGATTAATATGAAATTGGTCTCGTTGGAAAGCTAACATCTAGATATACATAGTGTATAAATTTCGTGATTTTTGGAAACCTGGGATATTATCAGTTACATTTTTAAAACAAGGTTAAGGCTGTCCCCAAGGTACCCTGACAGCCTGCGCTCAGAAAATCATATCTTGGTTATTAAAATTCGGATTGAGATGAAACTTGTTGCATTTGAAAATTGAATTGTAGGAGTATGTTGTGGTTAAGTTTTGTTATTTTTAGGAGATCTGAGGAGGTCGCAGTTTAATTTTTAAAACAGAGTATTGTATGTCTTGGATGTACTCAAACAGATTTTACTACAAAATTTATATATGGAGTTGTAGAGTATCTTTTTATGTGAAACTAGTGTCATTTGAAAGTAGACATGTAAGTACTGTTGTGGTTAAAATTTAAGAATTTATGGACCTCTATAGTATTCCTAGTTTTCATTTAAAGTTGGCCTAGGCTTGCTGGAAACATTATCATTAGTCATGTATTGGTGGATTTATGACTATGCTATGATGTGTCAATGAAATGATTGTGTTGTTGTCACCAGGGCTATGATATGGAATAGAATAGTTGTGAATATGTTAAATTATGTGGTACGTGAATAAAGAAATTAGTGGTGATATGCTAAATGTGACTATGTGTATGTTCATGGTGTAACTTTTGAAATGAACTTATCAAGTGATGATAGTATGTGAATGAAACAACTACAATGTTGCCTATATGTAATTGTGATTGTGAATGCTATGGACTTCATTGAATACCGCTGTGATGGTTATTCAAGATTTATTATGAAGTATAGTGAGCGTACGTTATGATAAGGTATGATTTATTGTACTTGGTGCTTTGGTATGATGCTTAGACATTGGACAAGACTTGGTGTATTCGACCGGTCAACGGATTCGACCGGTATATAAATGTGACCGTCGGAGCGTGGGGCCTCTAGTGAAAAACCCCGGAGTTCGGAGGGTGGTTGTGTAGTGACTGAGGTCACTTCCCGGTTAGCGGACTCGACCGAGATATAAATGTGACCGTCGGAGTGGGAGACTCTAGTGAACAACTCCAAGGGGATACACAAGCATCTTGCCCAATGGCAAATTAACTTCATAGAAAGTGGAGATTTGCTATGTAAGCTTATATACAATGTGAAGAACTCAGTGAGATATTTATGGAGATGCTTATATATATTGTACTAGTTTGCTATTATGTTTTGTTTATCCCTCACTGAGTTCTGGGACTCACCCCCGCCCCTTTTGGTTTTAGCTTCATGTATTCCATGAGTTGAGCCATCTCAGGGAGCCCATGCACTTGTGTAGTGCGGGCAGCTGTTGCTGTTTCGGTTTCTTGTGGCTTGGTTTATTGTCATATGAGAATCTTCTGTTGTTTGGAGTTTTAAACTTCATTCTAGTTGTAAGCCCATTTGGGCTTTGTTTTTTTTTTAAAAAACTATTGATGTTGACTCGGGGCCACCCTTGGCTTACTTTTGGTATAATATTTTACTCTGATAATTACTTATGATATTCAATATATCTTGTTATGATGTGACTTATACGTGCTTGAAAGGCCTTGGGAATGGGACAATGAAGTTCTATTCTGGCCGGTCAGGGACGCCTAAGTCAGGTCCTGACAGTGTGATTCTCCAGATGAATCACCCAAGTCCCAGGGTTTTCAACATCCTCAAACATGATCGCCCGCACCGGGGAGTGCACGAGAGGCAGGGGTGGATCCATCTAGTCTCAACGTAATAGGATACATACATATATACATGAAGGAAAATGCAAGGGTAAGATACCAATATATGGATAATTATGACAACTATATGAACCTAAAACATACAAAACAACATATACAATTAACAAGATACCATTTTAAACAGTACATAGAAAGAGATAATTATCGCTTTTTGAAAATCATGGCACTTCTATAATTCAACTTCTATCCTAATCTCTGGAGACCCCAATTTCAAATTGTTTAAAATGAGCTGATCAGGCCCGAAATTTTGCAATAAAATGCACAACATTTTATTCCACTACACCGCCTAAAACTCTTGGCATAGTGTGCAACGTGCGTGGATTTTCATAGCATACTATCCAACTCAAGGCATAGTAATAAATTAAGGCATATGGATTTCATTGTCCGTCAAGGCACAATGATACAATGTAGCATGATATACCATGACCTTCAAGGTATTCACGCAAAACAACTTTGGGCACGTCTACCAAATGCTTGAAAAACATTTTATTATCGCAGATTTTCTTTTTGTATAATTCTTTCCTTGTCGAAGCTCAAAGGCTCACGACCTCCATAATTTTTCAATGTATTAAAGTTTGTAGACTCAAGACATTTGAGTCTGAGTGTCCAAACACAAGAGTCTTAAACCGATGCATCAGTTTTAGACATTGTGGTCATTGAAAAATTAACTTTTCAACTATACTTCTTTTACCATGTTTGTATAACGTATGTAGGACACACAGTCCACACCAACGTATATAGGACACACAGTCCACAACAACGTGACACAGATCATAGATCAGCGTGTTTATTAACACTAGTAGCCCGACGTCCCGGTTACGAGGTCCACTTTTCAACGTTATTTTTTGTTCAGTGAAAAACAAAACAAAAACCAAAATTTCCATAACTTATCCATGTTATTGGAATATTGTTTTCAGTAAAGTCTTTAGTACAACTTTTTGAAATTCATTTTCAAAAATCACGTTGATAATAAACAAATTCATTCTTTTTCAACTAAATCATATTAACTTTTCTTTTAAAAAGAATTTCTTCTAATTTAAGAAATTAATTTTAGAAGTCTCTTTTTACTTGTTAAATTATTTCCAAAAATTCTACTTCTCATCAAAGGAAAATATTGCCCTTTTTCATAAAATTTCTAATATTACAAAATAAATCTAAAATATGATTTTATCTTTCTTCTCTTTTAAATCAAAATTATTTTCAAATAAAATTATTTATTTATAGCTTCCTCCACAATTTCTATTAAGACTTTTATCTTAATTTATTTAATTGAGCTCTAACCCAAGGTTAGACTTTCAATGCAACAACTTGAACAAACATATCATTACGCTAACACATTTATATAATCATAAACTTTGTACAAATCAAGAAAACACATAATGCATATAGGTCACATAAAAACTCATCATATTCATCCAAAAAAAAACAATCATCATTAAGCAAACATAGGTAACATATAGTCAGCATAATAATAATGTCCCTCTGGCTTTCAGTCATGCTCTATAAAATAGGCTAGAAAATTTTAATTTCTACAAGCTTTTGGATTTAGACTAAGAAGTATCAAATAGGTAAAATAGAATTTAAAACTTGAAAAATAAAATTTCAAACCCTAGCCTCATCAACCATAGGTTTCGACCTCCACAAGAAATGGTGGAAAAATATGATTTTTCACCAATCTAATTTCATGGATGTAAATACTATAGTGTTCTAAACATCCTTTTACTTAGAAAAAAATTGAACAAGCCTCATCAATTCATCAAGTGAGTTTCGGCCCCTTTAAAATACAAGGGTTAGGAACATTAAAATTTTTCAAAGTAAACATTCCTTCACTCAAGCAAAGTTTATAGTCTCATTAAACATGCATCCTTCCAATGATCAAAAGTTACGCTTCACTAACTAAAATATTTTAGAGTTTTAGCCATAGAATCACAACAAGGAAGGAATACATATTGTTAACAATTACATAATTTGAAAAATACTTAAATCAAATTCCTTAAGCCATGCATGTGGGATTTTCATCAAAAGCTCTCCTTTTTTCCCTCTTGGTGTTTTTGGCTACCCCATGATCATAGAGAGGATAACTTTTTGAACACATGCAAGACATGAAAATGAAAGTGAAAATGAGTACGAGTTGATAGAAATCATTTTCATGTAAAAAGGATTTTTCTTCTAAGACCATGAGTTGGAACCATGAACACATATAGCATAAATAATTAACATGCATGTAGAAATTTTTGCAAAACCATCAACCTTTCCTCCCTTAGGGTTTCGGCCACCCTTCAAAATAGGTCATGGGAAAGCCTTTTTCAACATGCAAGTGTTGATGATGGTGATGAAGATGAGTAGAACTTGAAAGAAGATGGTTTTAAAGCAAAAGCAATAATTGCAAAAAGGTCATTTTTTACAACAAAAAAAACATGTAACTTTTTATGTATTCATCCAATTAACACCAAACCAAGTTCTATGGTTTTGCCTCATCAAGGACTACAATCTTAACACACCAGAACATGAATTTCAGTGCAGCCACTAAAATTCTCAGACATTGCATTTTAGTCCCTAAGGACTCATAAAATCATATCTTTCAATATACACATCCAAATCAATTCAAACCAATTTCTATATTCTTGTATGATCATGCAACCCTCATAAAAATTATTCAAACAATTTAAAACATCATGGAACCAATTAAACTCTTCATGGCCAAATGGCCTTAGTTCATCATGTTAGGCATTTTTGTTTCACAAAACAATAAATCATTAACCAAGGTTCCAATTAAAGATTAATAACACCAAAACCACATATATCACAACCAACATATATCAAACCAAATCCTCCAAGAGGATCACACACATATGCAAATAAATATACAAATTTATACTTAGGAATTACAAGACCACTTAAACACTAATAAACCATCAACACATCTACCCTAAGGTAGGATGTTGGCAATCTCCCCCATACCTTTGGTGATCACTTGAAACTCAAGTAAGAAGATGATGATGTTCACCTATAGCTCAAGGTTTGAACCAACAAAACCTAGCCATGAACCATCAACAAGAAAACAAGTTAAAAATGAAGAAAATCCGTCTAACCCACTTGAGATCTAGGTTCGGCCATGTCAAGAAAAATAGGCTAGAGATCTCTAAATTTTTCAAACTCTTGGGTGATGAATATAGAAGTCATATTTTTTTTAAAAGCAAACTAGGCATGCAAAAACATCACTGTAATGGCAGTCATCCCAACTAGGTTGGCACCAAAGTCACTACCAATCATCTACAGCACACCTAAAATTTATTAATAATTAAGAAATGAACAAATACAAAGAAACAAGGGGCGACATAAACCAAACCCTTGGAGAAGTTACTTAAATCTAAAATTTGGTAAACCCCACCTATTATAGAAAAATTCATGCCTAATGAAACAAGGAATTGTATTCAACCAAGTATAGCATTTTGAAATAGTTCCAAAATTAGCTAACTTGTCTGCACAATGGTTACCCTCCCTATCAACATGGGAAATCTTAAAATTTAGACTTAAAGACATTAAGACACAATTTTTCCATTTTGTTTTAAACTTTCAAGGAATAATTTGTGGGTTTGAATAAGCTTGCACCACCATAGAGGAGTCACACTCCATCCAAAGCCTCTTCCAACCTCTCTCAACAGTCACATAGATGGCAGACATGGCTGCAAGGAGCTCAGCAGAGAAAGAATCAGTGATGCCAGATTATTCTGTAAAACTCCCAAGGACAGCCCCACTCTTATCTCTAAAAATAGTCCCCCCACCAGCATGGCCAGGGGAGCACTTAGCTGCCCCATCAGTATTGACTATAATCCAGTTGCAAGGGGGAGGATACCAGACCACTTCAATGATATTAGGAGCCTTCCTAGGGTGACCTGCAACTTCAAAAGCTATGAGAATCTGAAAATCATCAATGTAATTAGACATAGAGCTGCTAAACAGATTACCAGAAATAGCAATATTTGCTTTCAGATGACTAATGGCATTCTTCAAGGACATTTTTTTGTTATCAAATTTCAACATGTTCGTTGCAGTCTAGATTATCCATATAATGTTGATGATGGCAACAATTAAAACATTAAGCACCTGAGGGCTTCATTGCCTGCTGCAGAAATCTATGGCAGAAAGAATACTACTATGGTCAATCTGCATATTGATAGAAGAGCTGAACCAAAACCACAGATTTCTAGCAAATTGACAGCTGAAAAACAAGTAATCTGCATATTCTACAGCTGAGTAACAAAGACTGCAAATAGACACTGAAGTACAGCCCCTTTTCATCAACTGATATTCTGTTGGCAGCTTCTAATGAATCAATCTCCATGTTAAGAAAGATTTAAAAGGTGGAATTGTCTTTCTCCAAATAACATTTGCCCAACTAGAATGATTATGAGCCGGGTTGAAGTGAAGGAAAACAGATTTTAGAGAAAGCTCACCATTGGGGGAACCTTGCCAGACAAGAAAATCGGAACATTCAAATAGAGGAATATCAATTTGAGCTAGCTCATTTATAATGCCAGGAAAATTGGTCAAAATTTCAACAGGGATTTGCCAACTTCTATCATGAATAAAATCTGAAACTGAAGCAATAAAGGACTGATGCAAGTGAGATGGAATCTCCATACAATCAACTAATGGCTGTGAAAGCCATCTGTCAAGCTAGAAGTTCACTTTGCTATTATTACCAATTTACCAAGAAGAGTTACTATGAACTAATTGAAGATTGATCTTAATTCCTGGTCAAATGGAAGATTTCACAAATCTAACTGCAGAATTAAACCTCAGTTGGAACCTTTTTCTGTAGGAAACAACCCACTCAGCAGATGAGGCCATCATACCAAAAGAAAGCTTAAGTAAGGCAGCTTTGTTTAAGGATTTCAAAGATCTTAACCCTAAGCCTCCTTCCACTACTGGTCTGCTTATTTTTTTCCAAGTCACAGTGCAAATTTTCCTCACATTAGGGTCCCCAAACCAAACAAAATTTTTGATGCAAGAGTCCATATACTTAACAAGACCAGCAGGGCATTGATAAATTTGGAAGCTGTATAGCAGCATGCTTTTTATCACAGACTTCACAAGCTCAATTCTTCCCATGATGGAGAGCAAGCAACCCTTCCAAGAAGCCAATTTGGCAATGATCCTGTCAGTTATTGGCTTGAGATGGAATTTCTTTGGCTTGCCATTGAAAATAGGCACTCCAAGGTAGTTCAAAGGGAGAGATCCAGCTGAAAACCAAGTATGTTTGAGATTCTCACAGACTTGACTGAAGAAATGTCACCAGAATAGAACCTACATTTTCTAGGATTCAAGAATTGCCCTGAAGCTTCTCCATATTCTTCAAAAAGCTTCATCAAGGCTTCAAGACTTTTTATTATCACCTTTACAAAAGATAATCACATCATCAACATACATCAGATGACTCGGGCAGATCAGATTCATAGGGCCAACAAAGAGGTTTGACCTGACCATAATTCACTAGATAGGAGATGCCTCTACTAAGAACATCCTCAGCAAGGCAAAACAGTAAAAGGGAGAGGGGATCACCCTGCCTGACCCCCCTTTTACAAGTAAAATATCTGTCTAACTTTCCATTAAACAAAAGAGAAGGCTTGGCAGATTGCAAACTCACTTTGATCCAATTGCAAAAAAATATTGTTAAAGCCAAAAGCCTGAAGGACAGAGATAAGAAATGACCAATCCAAGGTGTCAAAAGCCTTTCTAATGTCCAATTTCATAGCTACATTCCCACCAAAAGACTTATAGTCCATCAAATTAGATGCCTCTGAAGAAAAATCTTTTAAATTTCTGCCTTGGACAAAACCTCTTTGCTGCTGAGACAGAATCTTTGGAGCAATTATGGCTAGCCTATCTGCTAGCATCTTGGTAATGATTTTGAACTGAAAATTGGCTAGGGTAATAGGCCTAAACTCCTCAATTTTATCAGCATTAGGAACTTTAGGAATTAGCACTACTACATTTGAATTCAGGTTAGGCATAAGCCACCCTTGGGAGAAGAATTAATCGATCAATTACGTAGACATCCCGCCCAAATATGTCCCAAAAAGTTTGATAAAAGCAACCACCAAAGCCATCTGACCTAGGAGCACTCTCACTTGTTCATTGCAAAAACTACTTTCTTGATTTCCTCATTAGAAGGTCGACAGTCAATAAATCATTGTCCAATGTCAGAATATGACGAGGACAACTCGTTGATGAGATAATTTTGAAGACAGTTATTTGGGACAACATATAGATTCTCAAAGTAGTTTATGGCATGCTGAGCAATTTCCCTAGGATTATCAATTATATCATTACCTTGCTTGAAAGCATTCATGGATTTAGAAGCTTGCCTCCCCTTAGTTAGCCTATGAAAGAAGGCTGTGTTTCTATCACCTTCATAGATCCACTTTATCCTAGACTTTTCTCTCCACAATTCCTCTTCAACATTAAGAGCTTGAGCAAGTTCTGTTTGAGCCAAAACCACTTGCTCCAATAAATCATCATTGACACCATCTCTATCCACTTATTGTTGAATATTGTCAAGAGCCAATTTTGCAGAATCCACTATAAGATGCACATTTCCAAAAAACTAGCTTGTTCCATGATTTCAATTCAAGCTGTAGGGCTTTCATCTTATGAGACAGAACATACATAGGACAACCAATGATAGACTTGCCCCAAATTTCTTTAAACAATCTAATCAAATCAGGGTGACCAATCCACATTTTGTGGAATTTGAAGGAAGATGGAAAAGTGTGAACCACCTTATTTGAGGTCAAGAACAATTGAAAGTTATCTAAGCAACTTCTCACCAAAGTGCAACAGGAAGTGGAGTTCCAAGAATCTAACCAATCACCATTACAAAGACTTCTGTCAAGTCTTCTTTCAGTGAGGGAAGATCCTCTTCTCCTATTGCTCCAAGTATAAAAGGCTCCCCTAGCATCCATGTGAACTAGATTGCAAGCATCTAAAAAATATCTAAAATCATCATAAGCAGCATGAAGAGGCAAAGTTGAGCTTCTAACCTCATGAGCTCCTAAAACACAGTTGAAGTCACCTAAGATGCACCAGGGACCCGGATTAGCAACTTGCAAGTTAGACAAATCCCTCCACAAATTTCTTCTCAACAAATGAGAAGTGTTGGCATACACAATAAAGACAAAATAAGACTTTCCATCTTCACAAAAAGAAAAGGAACAATGCTGGGAGGATATAGCTATAATAGAAGGGTTAAGGTGGATATAACATAACCCCCCACAGATTAGGTAAAAGACTGTCCCTATCATTAAAGCAAAAAACTTTCAGATTTAAAAGACTCCAAAATGAGGGAGGAACCTGAGAAATATCAATCCATGGCCCGGATAAGAAAACAAAATCAGGCTTGCAAGAAACACAAGGATTTTTAAAGGCAGTTCTAGTACTAGAGTTGCCAAAACCTCTACAATTCCAATAAAATATCTTCATTAAGTATATAGTCTAGGACCACCCTTAGAAAGGACTACATTTCTCTCAGCTCTAGCTGCCTTTGCAGCTTTTTGTCTAAGCTTCTTCTTCTTAGATCTTGAGACCACAGGAGTGAATTCTGCCTGAGGATCAGATTTAAGCATAACTGGCACATCCACCGGATATTTAGAAGGGTTGGCTGCATGAGAAGGAGGGGTTGGCTCCTCTAAATCATCATCATCATCCTGCCGACTCCATAGAGGATTAACAATTCTCATCTCTGCTAGAACATTATGATTATTGACGTTAAAGATAGGAGACACTGGAATAGTACTTCTTCCCATAGCAATATTATCTCTGCCAGTATTAGAATTGCTAGATTGAGAGTCAGCCATAGCAATATTATCTCTGTCCTTGTCTGATAGGAAACACATTAGCACCAGAGTTTTGGCCTTGTATAATTCCTTTTATAGGAGAATTAGCTCCTAAAGATGGTTGGGTATGGTTGCTGCCTTCAGGAGATTGATTGCTTGTCTGATTATTAATCGGAGCATGTGTTAATCTGTCAGTCTCTGAAATTACTTCCACCACATAGGGAACTTCATTAGGAAGAAAATCCCCCCTACTTGCCTCTGGATCAACCTCGTCAACAATGATATCATCATTTTGTAAAGCAACTGCAGGGACATTCACAGGTGACACATCCCCATTCTGATCAATAGAAGTGCCATTTTTGTCAAGACCATTATTAACAAATTCCTGATCCAAATTGTTCTCTTTATTACGAATAGAATGATTGCTGTCAGGAATTTCAATAGTAGGTTTCTTAACAACTTTAGGAACATACATTTGGACCACTGAAGGGTTACCTTTTTTGGGAAGACACTGGTTCTTGGAAACCAGATTAGCATATTTCTTACTGCATCTTTCCAAAGAATGGCCAATGGTTTGACAGTACTCACAAAAGTTACGAATGGACTTGTTGTCTGCACTGACAGTGCAATCTATGCCGAAGGACCTGCTCAATCTTTTGATTTGTGCACATCCACTATAAAGCTGAGGAATGCACTTGGTTTATGTATGATTTTGCCCTCACAAACATGCACGCTACAGATCAATACTAAAGTAGAGAACTTAAGGCTAGGAGGTCATACCTTAAAGGTAGTGAAAGTTGAGATTATCACAAAAAATAATCATGACAAGAGGAAAGATGGAAGGGGTATAACAAGAGCAGCACAAGACATTGGGATAGTCCATAATAGCCGCACTACCCCCTCAATTTCTACATTTGTTCCACCTGGATCAAATAAGAAGAAATGAGGGGGGTTGTGCTGCTATTATGGACTATCCCAATGTCTTGTGCTACTCTTGTTATACCCCTTACATCTTTCCTCTTGTCGTGATTCTTTCTTGTGATAATCTCAACTTTCACAACCTTTGAGGTATTACCTCCTAGCCTTAAATTCTCCAATTCATTCTTGATCTGCAGCGTGCATGTTTGTGAAGGGAAAATATACAAAAACAAGTGCATTCCTCAGCTTTATAGTGGATGTGCACAAATCAAAAGATTGAGCGAGTCCTTCAAAGATAGATTGCACACGTCAAGGCATAAACAAGTCCATAGCATCTTTCCCATGAATTTCTCTCCAGCCAATTGACACAATTGAACAAAGAAATAGTTCCTCCATAGCATGCATTAGCACCCTCAATATCAGTATTTCCATGTTTCTCAAAATTCTGCATCAGGAATGTCTTGATGGATTTGCTTTTGTCTCTCACAGTCTCACTACCTACTTCTAGAAGACAAATTTGTTTAGGATCAATCTTATACTTCTCAAGAAGGGTAGTAACTACAGTCAAACTCATGGAGATGACAACTTTTACCTTGGTACAGAATGCCATGCCATCTTGTCCAAGTCAAATGATATATTTCCTTTCATGGAACCATTATGAGCCTCTAGTGCTTCATGATGAACACAAGTGGGAGGGCAGTAGATGTCAATAGCAAGAATTCCCATATTCTTTGCCATTAACAGTTGTGAAAAAGGTTTTATTGCTGGAAGAGAAGAGAGACAAACAAAGCACGGTGGAAGGATGCAGAAAGAGTAGTGAGAAGGATATCTGAATGAAATCTTTCTTTAATTCCTGAAGTAGGCCCATTGAGAAGCTGTGAATTTGGGCCCACATTCTGTTGTTTTAAAACCCATTTTGTTCTTACCCTGAGCAGGGTTTGACCCACTAAGTTTACACAATAATTTCTCTTATCTCCATTCATGTTGACCTGGGCTTGGCCCATTAGGTTAAGAAACTGACCCATTTTTTGGATTTCCTTTTCTGCCCCTATCTCCTTCCTTCTATCTCCATTTTTGAACCCAACAACCTCAACCTTCACCAACGGCTACAACCTCATATCTGGACAGCCCCCAATGGCTACCGCGGCACCGGTGTTTCCGGCGGTGGATCTTGGGTCTTTGGCGATGGTGCCCTTATGACAATCCGCCCATCTCCATGATAACCGGCATCGTATTTCTGGTGGTTCAGGCGGAGTTGGCAACGGCACAGGAGACTTTGGCGGCGGCTCAGGAAGTGGCTCCGACTTCGGATCTTAAGGTGGCTTAAGTGGTTTCGGAGTCTTGGGTCGTGGAAGCTTGGTGGGTATTCCAAAAATCCTGAACTCCACAATCATGGAGCACTTTGTAAATTGACATGGATCCGGCGATTTAGGAGGAGGCTCATGCGGGGGCGGCGTCTCATGCAGCAACTTCGACTTCCAAGCTCTATTTCCTCTACATACTTAACCTGCAGCTTCTCCAACTCTTGGTCATTACTGATTGCTGTTTTCACCTCTTAATTCACCTATCTACCCTTGTTCTCTTGCTCCTCATCTTCTAAAACTTGAAGACAAGCCTACAGATCTGGTATGAATTTCTTGATCATGTCCATTTCAAAAGTCCAAGAAGACTACCATATGAAAGCTTTTCCTCTCAATGCAAACATAGTCACACACATTTTCTTCATCTCTTCATGGAACCAGCCGTTGTCCACAAAATAATGATCCAACTTGATCAACCACCAATAAGCATCTACCCTTCCGTCAGAAACTTGAATCTCCCTCTCCGGCATCAATGGCTCTCCCTCGAAGAATCTGGCAGGTCAGACCAGTTGATAGAAACCCATAACAGAATAATTGGAAAATGGATGTATTATTTACTAAAGAAAATTGATTGCAGGAGTTTCCCCCTATAATCCCCAGAGCTAAGCTCCTCAGAGAAGGCAAGTCTCTCTCTGCCTATCACAATAACTGAATAACAATCATAATCCCTTTTTCCTCATTCACCACCTCCCTGTATGCTATGTTGCATGAAGTAACTAACTAGCCACCTAATCACTCTCTATCCTTGGCCTCTCATGATTGAGGCCCACTAACAGATCCCTATTGGATTCCCCCATAGGCCCAATGTCTAAGGTCCTGTCATAAGGCATTAGTGTCAGTAAAGCTACTTCTGTCACAAGAACTCTATTTTGCACACCATAAACGCAACATCTCAAAATAAAAGAGCAATAAGAAAATTAAATGAAACTGTATGTTAAATACTGATTTACAGATGCACAAATTCACAAACTACAAACAAGAAGGAAAAATCACAATGTTGTGCTCCATAATGCTCTTTTGGGAGTTAGGAGGATAAGGGATGAGAATGGGATGCTAAGTAATAAGCTTCCAATCCCTTATCTGAATGTTTAAAATCATAAAAAATTCTCTAAATTATGGGAACTCTTTATTTGTAAAAATGAAAAAGAGAGGGTTTGGTGGGTTTCATGATATCCCTCACCCTTTTCGTCCCTTCCCTTATCTTCTGGTCCATCCAAACAAACTAGAAACTTCAAACACAATAGATATACTGAAGTCATGCTCAAGAAAATTTATAGATTAGTACACACACCGACACACACTACTCAAAACTAAATAAAAAAATAAAAAATTTGATTTCACCTTCACCATAAGATGCCCCATCAGGTTCCGGTTTCTGATCAGCTACATCCACTGAGTCGCTCACATGGATCCAGTTTTAATTCAATGTCATAGAATGCCCCGACACATACAAATCATAGGCCAATGCCATTTTGAGTCCAAGAATATTATTCTTAGAGACACCAGTTCCATTATATCCATTATGTGAACCACTCTCCTCTTTGTCCATTGGCGTCTTCACTCAACTTTATCTGTCTCCACGAAAGCTCAAGGGGTAGAAGCACAATGAAAAGTAGAAAAAGGGAAGAGGGGATACACCCTTTTAAATAGCATGAAATTGAAACCGTTTTCCCATCTCTTCAAAGCTTTGCATGGAAAGAGAATCATATGTGGAAGCTAATTGAAGCTTTCTTGGGTGGCTTTTATTTTTTTAATCCAAATTAAATTTAACTTCCCATAAACATATATAACCTCCTAGCATTCATTTGTGACCAAATCAAGAGAATAAATTGTGATCACCTTTAATACAAATGAGGTCCAGTGGGAACATAATCATTAATACAAATAAACAAACATTAAACAATGAATATATGTTAAAATCTATAAGCGTTTTAATTGCAAGGATCAAACATAAATGGCATGACAAGAATGAATTTCTAGTGACGGGTTCATGAACACTGGCGGAAAAAAAAGAAAAAAGACACAAATGCATTGAATATGAAAATGGGTAACTAAAGTAAGTAGAAAAAAAGCAGAAAGGACGAGTACCAGAGTGAAGACAAGAAGCTTGGACAAAAGAGAGGTGTTTGGCATAATGCATAGTGGAAGAAACCTTGAAGTCCAAGTCCATGTTGCAAGCTTCAACTAGCTCTGGAGAAGTGTTTGGATGAGGGTTGAAGAAGTGTAGTGTAATGTCGATGATCAAAACTCAAAAGAGACACTGAATTCTCAATGGAAAGAAAAAAATTCCTTTCCCATCATCACTCTCAGTCACCACTTCATTAGCTACTGTGATTGGTGTGGTGGTGTTGTTTTGCTTACTCATGGTTTGGACTGGACACCGGTCGGTTACAGTCGGATTCGAGCCCAAAAATCCCAATCCGACCAAAACCGAACTGGAGAATATATGGCCCATTTCAATCCGTTTATGGCACCGGTTTGGGCAGGTATCGGTTTGGACGGGTGACGGACGGTTTCGGGCGGTTTTTTATAATAAAAAATTGTAACAGAAGTAGAAGAAATAAACATACAACTTTTAATAGATCTAAAACTTGAAATACAAAACAGAAGGGAAAAAAATATCTAACCAGATTTGAAACAGATCTTACCCAGAAGCTTCAAAACAGAAGAAAAAAAATTAAAAAATGTGGAAACTTGAAAAGGAGATTCAAAGGCAGATCTGAATCAACACACAAGCCGATCTGAGATATTGGGTGGGAGTAAGATGATGTGCTCTAGATAATGGTTGTGGTGCTCTAGATGACGGCGCATGCATGGTGCTCTGGACGATGCTCACTGCTCTGGACGATGGCTTCACGCCGAGCTCTTGACGACGACGAACAAAAAGTAACCAAGACGTCATTGTATCAAATCCGTGCGAGAAAAATGCACTCAAGAGAGTGAGTGAAATATCGAGAATGGGAAACAAGGAAAGAGAAATAGAGATTAGAGAGCATTTTCAATGCTTTACAGCTGGAGTGCAATTTGCAATGTCTTTTTATCTTCCAAATGCCCTGTTGTGAGAGATTGAAGGGACAGGTGCGACTGCGGTGAAGTATAACGTGGGTTACACTTACTGGGCCATGAGACATCACATGAGCAAGCGCGTACATCAGGATATATGCATAAAGATTCAACTCTTTTCTAATGCACAAAAGGATTCACTCTGGATGACTCACACGTGGCATTTCAGGAATATTTTTATTCTTATCCTTCGATAAAAAAAATGTTAGTAACTAGCATTTTAGGGTGCGGGATGATGCTCCAGTCCAAGGGAGGGAAAACCTTCGGGCTCTATTAGCATTTAAAAAGGGATTTACATTTGCCTCACCAGAACATCACAAACACTCCCAAAATTTTTTATTTGGGGAATGGTGCAAAATCAACAGTACCAATGACTGCTGTAACAAATTCCAGATTCATTCTTTTTCATGAGGAGGAGGAAGCCTCGAATGAAAATGAAATGGACATTGTAAAAGAGAATGTCACTCCCCTCCAGGAGAGTGAGCCAACCGGTATAGTCTTGGAAACTCAGGGTAACTCTCAACCTATGAATTTATAGTGCTTGCCCCTCCACCCTTTATTATTGTTTTTATGGATTTGGTCTGTAATTTCTCTATTCTTTCTTGGAATATTCGTGGTTCCATGGGAAATATAACCAGGCGCCATGAGCATGATATTGTAACTAACCGTCATCCCTCTCTCTACTTTATTTTTGAGAATCATGGTCCTTTTAGCAGGGTTAAGAATTATTGAAAGTCTCTTGGCTATAATCATATTTTCATAGAGGATGCTCATGGGCATTCTGGTGGTATTTGGGTGCTTTCTTGTGTGGATAACTTCCTTTTTACTCTTATTAGTAGAAACCATCAAGCCATTACGTTTGCTATTAAGAAGGGTAACATGACTTGGTTCTGCTCGGTTGTTTATGCTTCTCCTACCCCTTCCTTGTGTGGGAATCTTTGGGAGCATCTCAACAATCTTCGCAGCAGTATTAATGGCCCTTGGCTCTTGCTAGGAGACTTTAACGAAGTTTTCAGTGCTTCTGAAGTCTCAGGAGGAGCCTCTACTCCTTCTAGGGCCAATGCTATGGCTAATATGATGTCCAACTATGGGTTGATGGATCTTGACAACTTTGGAGGGCTCTACACTTGGAGGAAAAACATACAACAAGGGGGTCATTGATGAGTGTGATTTCACCTCATCTTTGTCTATCATTTTGCATGCATTTTCATGTAGTTTAGGGACATTTAATTGGATTTTTGGTTAATTTTCCTTTGGAACGGGTAAGGCGGTTTTCGTGGTGTTGTTTTGCAGAAATCAAGGGTAAAATGCTCAAGATCAACCATGATGGAGTTTGGATGAAAATAGGGCTTGAAAAGTGAAGAAAATGAGCCAAATAGAGCCCATCACGGCCTAGCCGTGATGTCCATCACGGCCATGATCGAGCAAAAATGAAAAGGAAGAAAGGCTGAAGTCAGAGTCTGTCACGACCTAGCCGTGATGACCATCACGGCCGTGACCAAAAACCACCACAAGTCAGAGCCCAGCACGGCCATAGCCGTAATATTCATCATGGCCATGAAAAGAAGGCTCGCGTCGCGAGCACACTTTCGCGTCATGAAAGATCCGAACTCCAAAGAACTGCACGAGGCAGAAGCCGTCACGGCCTGCCCGTGATGGCCATCACGGCCGTGACGCGCATTACTCGGACCTGAAGAAACTGAATTGGATCAGAATTTGAGTTAGATTGGGATTCAAACTTCCCGCATCTATAAATAAGGACCAGGCAGAGGTAGAGGGGAGACATTGACACATTGATACACACATAGACTTAGGGTACATTTTAGGATCTATCTTCTTCTTCCTCCTCTCTTCTCTGATTTTGTATTTGCATGATGTTGTCAACCAAGCTTGTCATCTCCATGGCAAGGCTTGAGTAGTAGTTTATTTCTAGGGATTGGGGCTATGCCCGAGTTTTGTTTATGATGTTAATATTGATGTAAAATCTTTGTTGATTCCGATTTTGTTTTAGATCTGATTTCTAGTGTTTGAATCACTCGTAAATTCGGTGGCCACTTGTTTGCGTGTCATAGGCATTCTAAGGAGGAACCTAGCGGTGAACTTAGGTGTCGGATCTATAGAGTCAGACTTGGGACTGAAATCATGAGTGTTAGAAGCCGTCCCTCGAGGATCAACGAGTTGTCACGAAACGCAAAGGGTCCAATCTGAGTTCAACTACCACGAGAGTAGGGGTTGGGTCAATTGGGCACAGTTTTTGTAACCCGAGAGGGAGCTTAAACTATTAGAGGATAAACTCGCCTTCAAGGCAATTTCGTTAATTAACAAGGGTAAATCAGATTAGTAACATAAACAGCCTCGTAGGTAACCCAAATCCCTAGGAATCCATTTAGATCTAAAAACCCATAAACAGTTTACTTCCTATTTTATTTGTTTTCTGTTTATTTATCTCTTAATTCAAATTCAAAACCTTTTAAAAATCAAAATCCTCTTTATAAAGTCCAGATTTACTCAATTTGATAATTAGTTGTGATTCGAGATCACAGTCTCCGTGGGATCGATATCTTTTATTACTTGGCGACAGTCCGGTACACTTACCGGAATCGTACGCACGCTCTCGCGCGTCGCGCTGTCAAGTTTTTGGCGCCGTTGCCAGGGACTGTGCATTTTCGAATCTCAATTCAATTTTTAAATTGATTTTTCTGGACCTTTTCTTTTTATTTAATTTTTGTATTTGAAAAAAAAATAAAAATTTCTTTCCTTCTAGTGTATCCATCTCTGTGTGTTATATGCAAAGATCCCTAAGTCTTGGGAGCCTTAGTGAGGTTGATCCAGAAATCGAGAGGACCTTCCATAGACATAGGAGACTACAATGTGAGAGAGAGAGGTTGACCCCCATTCCACTCATGGCGAATCAACCGGATACAAAACCATTGAAGGACTACGCAGCCCCAAATGCTAGGGGTTTGCGAACTGGGATTGCTAGGCCAGAGATTGAGGCGGAGAACTACACTATACCGCCTATGCTAATCAACATGATTAGGCAGCACCAATTCGGAGGATTGCCCTCGGAGGACCCGACTGATCACGTAGAAACATTCTTGGAGTTCACCGATGCAATTAGGATTCATGGTGCCCCGGTCGATGCTATACGCTTAAGGTTATTCCCCTCATCTCTGACTGGAAAAGCAAAAGCTTGGCTAAAACAATTGCCCGCCAACACCTTGACTACTTGGGACCAACTGGAACAGGCGTTCTTGGAGAAATTCTTCCCTCCATCCAAGACGGTCTATATACGTACCCAGATCACCGGCTTCTTCCAAAAAGACGGAGAATCCTTATCGGAAGCTTGGGATCGCTACAAGGGACTGCTGGAGTCTTGCCCACACCATGGACTCGAGAGGTGGTTACTAGTGCACACCTTCTACAACGGATTGGATTACTCTTCGAAGGTGTCACTTGATTCTGCAGCTGGTGGAGCCTTTATGAATAGGCCTCTGACTGAGGCATTCAATATCATTGAAAATGTGGCCACCAACTACCACCAATGGGGTTCAGAAAGAGGTAATAACTCGAACAAGATTTCGGGGGGTAAGTTTGAAGTTAATAGCACTGATCTTATAATGTCAAAAATAGACTCATTGAATAAACGTTTTGATCGGCTTGAAAGGGCTAATGTGAGTGCAATAGGTGCTACTAACATTGTTTGTGAGATTTGTGGAATGCAGGGACACGAAATTATGGAGTGCCCACGAGGTATTGCTCATGGATCCAGCGCTTCGGGGGAACAAGTGAACGCTTGTCACAACTTCTACGACACAAACCCGAAGTTTCCCAATTATGCTCCCCCAAATCCCTACAACCAAAGGAAGAACAACCCTTACCTCTCCTACGGCAACTACAGCAACACTCTGAACCATGAGTACCAAGAGGGCCAAGGTAATAGGAAACCCGCTCAGGGGTATCCTCAGGTACAGCAATCTAAACTCGAGTCTTTATTGGAAAGTTTTGTTGAAACCCAAACAAAACAAAATGAGGAGTTTAGACAGCAAGGCAGGGCAGTAAACGAGGCAATAAAAGAGCTAGCATCTAAGGTAGACAACTTAGCAATTCATAACAAGATGCTAGAAACCCAGATTGCCCAACAAGCCAGCACATACACTAGACCTAAGGGTACGTTCCCGGGTCAACCCGAAGCTAATCCCATTGAGCATTGTAATGCCATACACTTGAGGGATGATAAGCTTGGGGTGGGGGAAAAGGACGTGGAACCAGAGGAGGACATGAGGGAAAAGGAAGAGCCAGAACCAAAATATGTCCCTCCACCACCGTACCAACCCCCGATACCTTTCCCACAAATGTTGGTCAAGAGAAAGCAAGTGGAAGTAGAAACTAAGAGCTTAACTGAGGAGCCAATTGTCATGAAAAAATCTAATATGCCTCCTAAACTGAAAGACCCAGGTAGTTTCTCTATCGCTTGCTCGATTGAAAAAGTGCAAATAGACCAAGCCTTATGTGACTTAGGGGCTAGTGCGAGCTTGATGCCGCTCACTATCTTGGAAAGGTTGGGAACGAAAGAGTTGAGACCATTCAAATTCTCCTTACAATTTGCGGATGGCTCAACTAGGACTCCTCTAGGCATACTAGAGAACGTTCCTGTAAAGGTAGGGAAATTCTTCATCCCTACCGACTTCCTGGTATTGGATATGAAAGGGAATTCTGAATTCCCCATCATTTTAGGAAGGTCATTCTTGGCCACCGCTGGAGCAGTAATAGACGTAAGGAATGGCAAACTCTCTCTAAATGTAGAGGAAGGCAGGGTCGATTTTGAATTTACTAACTCCTATAACAACCCTCCTTTTGAGAGCCATGTATGCAGGATCGATATAACGTCTCCAGTGGTGAAAGAAGAGCTCAACATGGAAGCAACTCCAAAGATTTGCATGGCCGATGATGCACCCAGTGGTGATGAAGTTGGAGTTGCTGATCATGCGGAAACAAAACTTCCGCCGGGAGAGAGTAAGGTCAAGAAGCTCCGAATGAAAAGAGCGAAGCGGAAGTGTAATTGGCTGTATGAGCAGAATCGGCTCTTTGAAGGACTCCCATGGAAGAGAAGTGTTCCTGCACTTCTACGCCCAGTCGACCCCGGTTGATTGAAGGAAGTTTCGTCAAGCTTAGGACCATAAACAAGCGCTTCTTGGGAGGCAACCCAAGTTTTCTTTCCCTTTTTTTTCCTTTTATTTTTGAATTTATCTCTTGAATAATTTGAGAAGATCAAGAGGCAAAAAAAAAAAAACTCATAAATTAATAGATTTGTCTAGTGTTGTCAGGTTAAAGAGGAAGGAAGAACGAAAAGAGCAAGGACTAATAAAGTCAGAAGCCATCACGACCTGCCCGTGATACGCCTCACGGCCGTGATGCTATTTCCACCCAAGTTTTGACTGGAATGTGAGCCAACACCCGCTACCACCTCGGTGAGTTGTTCCAATTTTTGCATTTTTGCATTTGCATTGTTGCATTCATATTGCATTCTCATAGGCATAGTTTGGTATGATCACATTCTCTATATTGCCCCTCACTTAGAATATGCATCCAATTGTGAGAACTTGGTGCCAAATGAATTGAGATAGTGAATTTTTGAACCCAATTTTTTTTATTCTTGTGATAAGGCTAAAAATAAAAATTCTTGGGATGATCATTTGATAGTTGATAATTAGCATGTGGTTCTCTAGATTTGTGTTTCTCGCTGATTTTTGAACTACTAAATGTAAGATTTTGAGCCAAAAAGGGGTACTCACTAAATCTACCGCATTCTTTGTGATAGAGTGATTTAATTCCTCTTGGACTGTATTTTCTAGAACTTGACTTGAAACCATTTTGAAACTTGAAAATTTTTTAAAACATTTTTGAAAATGATTGAGGCACTAGGTATTTTTCCGGCCTTCTGAGCTTTGATTGATTAAATGCTACCCCTTAGTTACCCAATTTTGAGCCTAAAAGAATAAAATACTTTTCTTGGTACCTTGAATTACTTTGATGAATAATGCTTGGTATGGCACCCTTTAAAGTATTGCAAAAGGGTAAATGGTAGTTTGAAAAAGTATGGGATGAAAAAAAAAAGCTAGAAAATAATCTCTCTTGAGCTAAAAAATCTCCCATTCTCCAAATAAATAAAATGAAATAAACACAAAAAAAATGGAGAATGGGATGACAAAAGAAAGTGAGAAATAAAAATAAGAAAGAAAAGAAAGGTGGAAAGTAAATCAAAGCCCAAAAAAGGGTATTTTAGAAGGTGTCATGCTTTGCAAAGTTTGATAATTTGTTTAGCCTTCTTGAATTTCCCTTCTCTTGATTCTCCCACCTTACAATAAATCCCATGGCCACATTACAACCAAAGTAAAAGACCTCTTGATTCTTATGTGTTTTCATTAATAAAGTAGAGATTTGGTTAATAGTCAAGCCTATGGTAGAATACCTTCCTTGAGGAAATTGAGCGAAATGTCATATACCCTGGAACATTTGAGTGAGGTGAGAAGAGTGCCCGAATCAGTGAGAATATGAATTTGATGAACCTAAGCTTCTAATTGGACTTGAAATTGATTATCTCTTGGGTGCTTATTGAATATGCCTATCACTTGGATTAGTTGCTAGGGTTCTTGATTCACTATCCATGCTTTGATTGATTTATCTTATGGCCTGAGTAATTGCTTGAGGACAAGCAAAATCTTAAGCTTGGGGTGATTTGATGAGTGTGATTTCACCTCATCTTTGTCTATCATTTTGCATGCATTTTCATGTAGTTTAGGGACATTTAATTGGATTTTTGGTTAATTTTCCTTTGGAATGGGTAAGGCGGTTTTCATGGTGTTGTTTTGCAGAAATCAAGGGTAAAATGCTCAAGATCAACCATGATGGAGCCAAATAGAGCCCATCACGGCCTAGCCGTGATGCCCATCACGGCCATGATCGAGCAAAACTGAAAAGGAAGAAAGGCTGAAGTCAGAGTCTGTCATGACCTAGCCGTGATGACCATCACGGCCGTGACCAAAAACCCCCACAAGTCAGAGCCCAGCACGACCATAGCCGTAATATTCATCATGGCCATTAAAAAAAGGCTCGCTTCGCGAGCACACTTTCGCGTCGCGAAAGATTTGAACTCCAAAGAACTGCACGAGGTAGAAGCCGTCACGGCCTGCCCGTGATGGCTATCACGGTCGTGACGCGCATTACTTGGACCTGAAGAAACTGAATTGGATCAAAATTTGAGTTAGATTGGGATTCAAACTTCCCACATCTATAAATAAGGACCAGGCAGAGGCAGAGGGGAGACATTGACACATTGATACACACATAGACTTATGGTACATTTTAGGATCTATCTTCTTCTTCCTCCTCTCTTCTCTGATTTTGTATTTGCATGATGTTGTCAACCAAGCTTGTCATCTCCATGGCAAGGCTTGAGTATTAGTTTATTTCTAGGGATTGGGGCTATGCCCGAGTTTTGTTTATGATCTTAATATTGATGTAAAATCTTTGTTGATTACGATTTTCTTTTAAATCTGATTTCTAGTGTTTGAATCACTCGTAAATTCGGTGGCCACTTGTTTGCGTGTCATAGGCATTCTAAGGAGGAACCTAGCGGTGAACTTAGGTGTCGGATCTATAGAGTCAGACTTCGGACTGAAATCACGAGAGTTAGAAGCCGTCCCTCGAGGATCAACGAGTTGTAACGAAACGCAAAGGGTCCAATCTGAGTTCAACTACCACGAGAGTAGGGGTTGGGTCAATTGGGCACGGTTTTTGTAACCCGAGAGGGAGCTTAAACTATTAGAGGATAAACTCGCCTTCAAGGCAATTTCGTTAATTAACAAGGGTAAATCAGATTAGTAACATAAACAGCCTCGTAGGTAACCTAAATCCCTAGGAATCCATTTAGATCTAAAAACCCATAAACAGTTTACTTCGTATTTTATTTGTTTTCTGTTTATTTATGTCTTAATTCAAATTCAAAACCTTTTAAAAATCAAAATCCTCTTTATAAAGTCTAGATTTGCTCAATTTGATAATTAGTTGTGATTCGAGATCACAGTCTCTGTGGGATCGATATCTTTTATTACTTGGCGACAGTCCGGTACACTTGCCGGAATCGCACGCTAGCTCTCGCGCGTCACGGTGTCAGTCATGTCCATAAAAAGCTTGACAGAGGTATTGCGGATGTCTCTTGGCATCTTATGTTCCAACATGCTATCATAGAGATTCTCAATCAACACAACTCAGATCACAACCCCATTCTTATGAGTTGTTTGAAGGCTAGAAGTAAAAAGGATAAAGCTTTTCAATTCCAGGCAGCTGGATTCAACACCCGGAATATGAAAAACTTGTGGAGGATACTTGGAAGCACACTATTGGTAATGCCATGACAAAGCTGGGAGGAGTCCGTGACAAGTCCATCATCTTAAATCAAGAGGTTTTCGGGAACATATTCAGGAGAAAGAGGCTTATGGAAGGGAGGATTAAGGGAGTCCATCACCAATTGGATGCTTATCCCTATTCTGATCTCATTCAATTGGAGAAAGATCTCCAACAGTAGTACAATCAGGTCCTTAATGAGGAGGAGATGCTTTGGTTCCAAAAATCTAGGGACAATTAGGTCAAGTTTTGCAACAAGAACACAAGATTCTTTCATACCCAAGCAGTTATTAGGAGAAGAAGGAACAAGGTGGTAGGTCTGCACATTGATGGGATTTGGTCTTCGGATGAGGAGGTGCTAAAGGGGAAGCCCAGAAATTCTTCAAAGCACTCTTTCAAAATAATGACCCCTGCAACCCGAATGGTCTCTGTTTGCTGAAATCGGTTACTATGGAGGAAGTTTAGGCTGCCATATTCTCCTTGAGCCCCTACAAAGCCCCGGGACCTGATGGTTTTCAACCTATTTTCTTCCAGACTTTTTGGCAACATGTTGCTAAGGATACTTGGGAGGTGGTTGCTAAGGCTATTTTGCCACTGCTTCGATTGCCCCTAATCTGGCCGAAACACTTATTGTCCATATCCCCAAAGTGGATGTCCCGAATAACCTTAAGGAATTTAGGCCTATAAGCCTATGTAATGTGTTGTTCAAGCTTGTTTCTAAAGTCCTTGTCAATCGGCTTCGACCTCATCTTGACACTCTTATTCGGTCACTCCAAAGTATCTTCATCCCCAATAAAGGCACTACAGACAATGCCTTGATTGCCCAAGAAATTGTACACCACATGTGTAATACCCTTCTCGGGTGTTACATTGTCTGTGACATTTCTATTTTTTTATAAGACCGAGTACTAAAGCGGAAAATAATTATTTTGCCAAAAATACGGGTTTATTTTTTTCCTTCTCTCTTTCGCAATAATACCATACATAGTCTTTAACATATAACATCAACTTATGCATCAATATTATACAAACCAAGTTCCAAGTATCATCAGTTATACATATTCAGAAAGAAGGCGGAAATACCAACACCAGTAAATAACAACATACTGAAATATGTTTATGATGGGCCTCTGTTTGACTGGTTTTATAACTAGTAAAGACCCTGGCTTTGTGCTTATTTTATATCATTTTCACCCAAATTAGACTTGATTGTCCTTAAGTAGTATTTTGAGTCTGTAAAGTGTTTTTAGGTTAATTTAGTTGATTTAGAGTTAAATAAAGTACTTACGTTATTTTCTGTTTTTCAGGTTAATAAAATAAAATAAAATAAATCTGGAGCCACTCGCCCCGCGAATAATATCTCGCCCCGCGAGTCACCCAAGCCTGAAAAGTCAGAGACGATCACGGCTTGCCCGTGTTGAGGATCACGGCTGTGGCAGTTTTGAAGTTGAAGAGTCTCGCCTCGCGAGCATCCATTCGCCTCGCGAGCCTGGAAGTCAGAAAGCATCACGGTTGGCCCCTGATGTTCATAACGGGCGTAACAAGAAGACTCTTCAGTTCCTCGCCTCGCGAAGGATATACTCGCCCCGCGAGAAGAGCAAAAGTCGCAGACTGTTCACAATTTCCGTATCGCGAGAGAGGCTTCGCCTCGCGAGTTATCTGATTCCAGAAACGTGTATATAAGTTAGTCTTAGGCAGAACTGAAAGGGGGGCCAGAGTTAGCCAGTTTTGGCTAGTCTTTGATAGTCAGTAGTAGTAGTTTATTTTCCTTCCTTTTCTTTTATGTTTATTTCTGTAATGGAGAATTAGTCTCCTAGATTAATCTACTGTGATTGGTTTCTATTACATTTGAGGTTCTATAATTCCTGTTTTATTTGCCTTTCTCTTTTCGATGCAATGCTATATGTTTCTGTTTGTTATTTCAGGAATGTATAGTGTTGTATTGATTCATTTCGGTGATGCCATGTTCTTATACTTAATCGCGTTTGTTATTTCGCGTGTGGTCATTCATGTTCGTTTGTTCATGAGGGCTTAACCCCGTTTGTTATTTCGGGAATAGGAACATACATCCGTAGTAGTGATTGCGTTGTTAATTGTTGCTACAACCGGGAGGGGATTAGAATCTGCTTAGGGCTTGGATTTATTTGGACCAATGATAGTGGGAAACCAAGAACAGTAGATTAATCGTCTTTAGTTTATTTGCTACTCTCTTTAACTGCTTTGTTTTCATTGTTTTGTTTCCTTTATTTTGTCTAAATTCAAAACCCCCCATTTCTAACTTTTATTAATTTTCTGTTAATAATAACAACAACTAAAGAGTCCTTGAGAGACGATATCCGAGTTGTCGCTCTATACTACATTATTTTAATAATCGCTCGTTTTTTTTTGGCGCGTGGCGACAGCGCAGTCAAAAATTGGTGCCATTGTCGGGGACTCTGGTTTGTTGTTATTAGCAGAAAATAAAATTAAAAAAAAATAAAAAATATTTGCTAATTAGTTTTGTCTGCTTTGTCTGGTTGTGAATTTTAGCACCCCCCATGGATAGTTATATGCGAAATTATATGCCTAATGTTTACTATGAGCAACCACCATGCATATATTTTCCTGATTTTCTTGGTTTATCACACTGGTTGCCAAGGTTTAGTGGTTTTGCAGGTGAAAATCCGCAGGAGCATCTGAGGGAATTCCAGATTGCTTGTTCTATAATGCTGAGACCTGCAGGAATAACAGAAGATCACATTCAGATGGAAGCTTTCCAATTCTCACTTGAAGGTGCTGCAAGAGATTGGTTGTATTGTCTTGATGAGAATTCCATCTCAAGCTGGTTTGATTTGAAGGAAGCCTTCCTGTTTGGATACTATCCTGCCTTCAGAGCTGCACCTTCCGAACCTTCCCTAGAGGACCTGTGCAAACAGATGACTGCACAGATAAATGCACAAATGGAAGCAAACTTTCTCGAAATTCAACAGATGATGGAGGCGAGCAATCTTGAATTCCAACAGAAGATGGAGGCTGAATACCAGAGGAACCAAGCTGAATCTCAGAAATTGTCCGCTCTAATTGATCAAGTTACCGCCAACTCGGCTGCAATGCTAACTCCACTGCCCCTTGAAGAACCTACAGAGGCACAAGTTATTCTTGAAAATATTTCTGATGATACTTTTGATAATGTTTCTGATGATGAATTGTGTGTTGAATCCCCTGATGATTGTTATTGTGATGGCACTGCTTTGTGTGTAGAATGTTATTTTGAAAGGTATGTTAAGCAAAGCATCCATATGGAACAGGAGACAGATGAGGTTGAGGGCCATGTTCATATAGGAAATGAGCATCAGGAGGATCAGGAGAACATTTGCTCCACCGTGCTTGAGGATAAAGAAGACTCTTTGGTCTTAGATGCATGTGTTGAGAGTAATGGGGTGGATGATGAATTAATTGCTGAATTTCCAGACATTCTAACTTTTACTGATTCATTTTATTGTGATATATGTACTGACTCTACTAACTCTAACCTTTGTGTGGTGTGTGCTGAAATTTCTGCATGTATAGCAGGTGATGAATTTGTTCGTGCAGTAAATGAAGAAAATGCAGAATTTGCAGCAGCACCAGTAACCCCAGCTAACTGTTTGCCACCTCCTCCTGAGGAACCAGTGATGGAGTTTAAACCCTTGGATTTTGCACCATGGCCAGTCCAAGAGGTTGAGCCCCACTTCTATTGGGGAGACTTTGTAGATAAAGAGGTCAGTTGTGACCCGAAGGGGAGTGAGAAGTCCGCCGCACTCGGCGAAGTCATCATAATTGTCAAGTGCTCACCCCCACATCAAGGCTGCGAGTTAGGGAAGCATGGAATGAACTCCCACTCTTTGTCCATCACGTGGGCCTTATGCTACAAGCAGTGGGATCCTGGTGGAACCGCCCTTCAATGAGTTTTCTTTACCTTTCTTCTTTTTAATTTTCTTTTCCTTATTTTATTTCTGTTTTATTGTCAATAATGCTCCTGAATAATTTGAGAAGCTCAGGAGTTGTGTTGAGTCTGGTATTGGCAAGTTTATTGGATTTTATTAATTTTTGCATAGATTGACTGCATGATAGTGTTGACTGTTTTCCCCCTAGGATTTGAAAAATGATCCCCATATGATTGAAAACTGAACTTTGAGATTTTATTATGATGGCATGATTTATGATAAGTTTGGGGTGATAGGAAGCACACACTAGGGATAGAATCTCTGTCAAAAAATTTGCAAAAATGTCCAGGTGAGGTTTTGAGCCTCCAACGTGTTTTAAACTGTGTGAAAATCACTTTTTAAGTTGCACTTTCCAGAATTTGCTTGAATCTCTTTTTGGTTTGCATGATTATGTGTTTGCTTCAGATGATTTAGGCATTTTCTTTGTAAATAGCTACTTAGCCTAAAATAACCAGTCCCTGATGCATGTTCCTTAGTTAGCCCCTTTGAGCCTATTAGCCTGTTAATTCTTGATAACCTAATGTTATAAGCCCAAAAATCTGGAAAACCATGTTAACCCGATCTTAGGATTAGGAGAGCATGGAATCTTAGAATGGGTGCAAGAAACTAAAGTTTGGGGTGGCTGCAAGGTGCAATGTGTTGTTTGGGATTGGGAAAAAGAAAAAATAATAATAGAAAAAAAAAAGAAAAAAAAAGAAAAAAGAAGAAAAAAAATATAAAAAAAAAAGAGAAAAGAAAAACAGAAAAAAAAAATAAAAGTGCAAAAATGCCAAAAAGGCGATTTGAATAAAGAGGCTGTAGCCACCCAAGGCAAAATGAAAAATGAAAAAGGAACTTGAGTTAAATTCAAAGTGTAAAAATGTTTCATGCTCTCTTAGTTCCTAGGGTCTTCAGCCTAGTTCCTTTGTATATCCTACCCTTAGCCAGGCCCCATTACAACCCATAAAAGACCTTTTGATGTTGCTTGCATGTTTTCTGTGGGAATCATTTGGAGATGAAAATCAAATTTATGGGAAGTGCTCTTAAAAGTGAAAATTGAGTGAATTGTTGATAACCTGACACAAACTGAGCGATTGAGTGAACATAAATTTCCCTTGTGAGGAAGACAGTTGTTTGAATTTGGTGATCTCCTTCTTGTGTGTGACTTGGATCCCCTGCTTAGATTAATGAGTGTTTGAATGATGAAATTCTCAATTGTTTGGAATAAATGATTGTGGGGATTACTTTGCTTGAAAGGGGGGAACACTGAAGGAAAAATCATTTTGTTGAAATTGCTTGAAATTTGTGCGAATTTGATTGAATTCTTAAGCTTGCCATGTTTTGCCAAGTCTTGAGTCTTTTTAAGTTTTTGAGTTTTAGTTTGCTTGGGGACAAGCAAAGTTTAAGTTTGGGGTATTTTGATGGGCCTCTGTTTGACTGGTTTTATAACTAGTAAAGACCCTGGCTTTGTGCTTATTTTATATCATTTTCACCCAAATTAGACTTGATTGTCCTTAAGTAGTATTTTGAGTCTGTAAAGTGTTTTTAGGTTCATTTAGTTGATTTAGAGTTAAATAAAGTACTTATGTTATTTTCTGTTTTTCAGGTTAATAAAATAAAATAAAATAAATCTGGAGTCACTCGCCCCGCGAATAATATCTCGCCCCGCGAGTCACCTAAGCCTGAAAAGTCAGAGACGATCACGGCTTGCCCGTGTTGAGGATCACGGCTGTGGCAGTTTTGAAGTTGAAGAGTCTCGCCTCGCGAGCATCCATTCGCCTCGCGAGCCTGGAAGTCAGAAAGCATCACGGTTGGCCCCTGATGTTCATAACGGGCGTAACAAGAAGACTCTTCAGTTCCTCGCCTCGCGAAGGATATGCTCGCCCCGCGAGAAGAGCAAAAGTCGCAGACTGTTCACAATTTCCGCGTCGCGAGAGAGGCTTCGCCTAGCGAGTTATCTGATTCCAGAAACGTGTATATAAGTTAGTCTTAGGCAGAACTGAAAGGGGGGCCAGAGTTAGCCAGTTTTGGCTAGTCTTTGATAGTCAGTAGTAGTAGTTTATTTTCCTTCCTTTTCTTTTATGTTTATTTCTGTAATGGAGAATTAGTCTCCTAGATTAATCTACTGTGATTGGTTTCTATTACATTTGAGGTTCTATAATTCCTGTTTTATTTGCCTTTCTCTTTTCGATGCAATGCTATATGTTTCTGTTTGTTATTTCAGGAATGTATAGTGTTGTATTGATTCATTTCGGTGATGCCATGTTCTTATACTTAATCGCGTTTGTTATTTCGCGTGTGTTCATTCATGTTCGTTTGTTCATGAGGGCTTAACCCCGTTTGTTATTTCAGGAATAGGAACATACATCCGTAGTAGTGATTGTGTTGTTAATTGTTGCTACAACCGGGAGGGGATTAGAATCTACTTAGGGCTTGGATTTATTTGGACCAATGATAGTGGGAAACCAAGAACAGTAGATTAATCGTCTTTAGTTTATTTGCTACTCTCTTTAACTGCTTTGTTTTCATTGTTTTGTTTCCTTTATTTTGTCTAAATTCAAAACCCCCCATTTCTAACTTTTACTAATTTTCTATTAATAATAACAACAACTAAAGAGTCCTTGAGAGACGATATCCGAGTTGTCGCTCTATACTACATTATTTTAATAATCGCTCGTTTTTTTTTTGGCGCGTGGCGACAGCGCGGTCAGTTTATAATAATAATATCTTTAGAGACATAGCTCCACAAAATATAACATAGACACGAGACTGGCCAGACACAAAATACTATGAAAAATCCATTATACTAAAGCCCTCGAGATGGTGTCCATGTCTTCAAGTACGCTCAAACTCCAGCAGGATGTGATGGAGAAACAGTGTTGTCGTCATCTTCATCCAACACAAGATAGAAAAGAACAAACTAGAAAATACATAAATGAGGTGAGATTTCCCTTCATCTTACACTTAACGCAGACATGCAGTGGTACGACACACGGGTACATACTAATATCAATAAATAGTTATACCATCCATCACAACAGAAATAAAAATGTTTCCCAACAACATAATCACAAGGCGTCGCTTTTCCTAGATAAGAGACATCTAAGACTCGAGGAATGACCGCTGATCCCCTATACCATGGTTTTAACAAATAGTCGGAGAGAGTGGTGTGAAGGATTGTTACGGACTATGCTAGTCTTGGGCAATAGAATGAGTCTAGAGTCATCAACGTGCACATTGGCTTTTTCGGGAACATCCCACACTACCAGAAAATACATAGTGTCTAGTAGAGTATGTCAGTGTATTGCAAGATCACCATGCCACAAAAGAGCAACCAACTGGGTCTATATGATTATTTCATACCCCGACACCCCCAAGCATCAATAGATCGTCACTACGAAATTCTCACCCGTATTAAAGTGTTAGCTCGATCTCTGATAGTGTGATTTTACATCATGTTTCATGTACACTTTTGCATGCATTTTTCATATATATTAGGCATTCTTTATTTGACTTTAGTTAGTTTTTCCCTTGGAACGGGTGAAGCGGTTTCTTGGTGTTGTTTTGCAGAAATTAATGTAAAAATGATCAAAATCAGTCATGATGGAACTTGGATGAAAGAGAGCTAAGAAGGTGAAGAATATGAGCCAAACAGAGCCCATCACAGCCTGGATGTGTCATCACGGCCATGATCAAGCAGAGCAGAAGGCAAAAGTCAGAAGCTGTCACGACCTAGCCGTGATGCCCGTCACGGCCGTGACAGACCATTTGGTGAAGACAGAAGCGATCACGGCCTAGCCGTGATGAGTGTCACGGTCGTGACAGTTCAAATTTGAAAGCGCGCCTTTGACAGAACGCGTCACGGCCTGGACGTGATGGCTATCACGGCCGTGACGTGTGGCCTCTCTATAAATAGCATAGAATAGACGGAAAAAGGATTTTGGGGGTGTCTGACACAGATCCATCAGACAACTTTTAACCTAAAGGATTCTTGGAGGCTGCGAAAAGGGTTCCAACCCTAGAAGGGAGCTGCTGAGAGGGGCTGCTGGACTACTGTGGGAAGCTGCCATGGAGTTCTTCCTTCCCCTTTTCTCTATTGCTTTTATTATGGCTTTCTCTGTAACCATGAGTAGCTAAATCCCTTTTTTGTTGGGATTAGATGTAACTAAACTAAACTTCATGTATTCGTCTTGACTGATTAATCTGTGTTTATGTTTCTCTATTAGTGATTGATTTCCATGGTTAATGCCTGTTGTGGCTAGCACCCCCATGACTTGATGAGTGTTTTGATATGAAATTGGAAAATTCGTATTAGACCCAGAACTGAAATTAATCACCTAGTAAACCTTGCGTCTAGGAATGGAGTTTGGTTCACTAGTAATCGCGTAATCCCTAATCTTAATGCAAATTCATTAATCTAGGCCACCTAAGGAATTAGGGTCTATTAGTGGATTTAGGATCTTGTCATCTGAGGAATCAGGGCTTGAGTAATCTAGTGGGTTGATTTTAATATTTGAAGCATGAATGGGAGGTATCTAGTCCTGGTAGTACATGAGCCAGAGGTTTGGTGAAGTTTAATCCCAACATATTCTTTTTGCATTCCAAGTATTCGATAAAAATACAAAAAGATTTTATTCTTTTTTCTTTGTTTGTTTTGAATTCTCTTCATAGTCTAGATAGTTGATGAACTTGTGAACTGGTGGTAATTGACATTCAATCCTCGTGGGAACGATATCGGTCTCACCACCGTATTACTTGCACGACTGGGTATACTTGCCCTGATTCGTTCAACAATCTCCTAGGCACAATAGCCTTCCAAAACATAGTTTCACTATGTGTTTAGGTAAACTTTGCCGGAAATGCGTTCTTCTCGTCCATCCATCGGATGACATCGTGATTCCTTCGGAATTCTTCAACGAACTGTAACAGATGCTAGATGGTCGTAAGTCTGAATCACCGGTACTTAATCATCAAGCTAAAGTTCTCAAGTAACCTTTTATCTTTGTGCAAAGTTTTCTTAAAATATTTGTTTACAAAACCTAGCACATTATGAGATTGGAACATAGGTCCAATTATTTATTCCTCTGTACTTTTCTAGTTGAGACTTTTTCTTTGGCTTTCAATAAAAACAATCATTCTGAGTCCATTAAATTTTATAGAATATGGATAATGAATTATCCATACTTTATGACATAAGGTCGTGTTTCATCCCACGTCATAAATTATTACGTTCGTATTTTCACTAAGTCATTCTTGACTTAGGTTTTTACATTTTACAGTAAAATCTCATCTTTGAAGACAAAACTCCTTTTGGCTTAAAACCAAAACCTTTAGATAAAATCAAATCCATTTTCAAGAGTAATTTACCTCAAGGATACTTTGTTATCAATTTCATCAAAGCATTTTCTCGAAAATCCTTAAAACGTTTAACGACAGTTTTGCCGCTTTTTACTGAATTTAGGCTTAAAAAGTCCTACTTTTGAAGATATGATTCTTCACCTCAAATTTATTATTCTCCTAGGTTATAATACTCATATGAAAATGTTGAAGCACTGATTTTAGATCGTCCATACGATATTCCCAAAAATTTGACCGAACGTCGTTAATTTTGTAAATCGCGTAAATCCTTTTTTGACGATTTTACACTCTAATAGTCCAAAACTCATTTTGGAGTTTTAGAACAGTTTTATAAGCATGAAAAACAGTTTCTAACTGTCCAATTATATTTATTATCGAAAATTGCATTTTAGTCCTTAAATGTTCATTAATTACAAAATAGTCCTTATTCACTTAAAGCCTTGTAACTTTTTATTTATAACTCCAAATCACACCAAACCAACTTATTTAAAAATATTTTTCAGTTACCCTCAAATTTTCCAGAAATCTCTTTTCTGCCCCAAATATTTTTCAATAATTGCAAAAACGTCCTTTTCCACCAAAAAGCTTATAACATTTTATGTATTAATCCCATTAACACCAAGCCAATTTCTATGGTTTTGTCTCATCAAGGACTACAATATTAACATTCAAGATTGATAAAAAAAATTAACATTCAAGAGCACGAATTACAGTGCAGCCATTGAAATTCTCAGAAATTGCAATTTAGTCCCTAAGGACTCATAAATCCATAACTTTCGACATACACATCTAAATCAATCCAAACCAATTTCTATATTCTTATGTGATCATGGAATACTCTTAAAAGTTACTTAAACAATTTATAACATCATGGAACCCTTTTAAACAGTCAAGGCCGAATGGCACAAAAATTATCATGTAGGCAATTTGTCATGTTAAACCAAATAAACGACCATCAAGTATCCAAATAGCAATCATTGAATCAAAATCAAGTATCAACCACATCCTCCAAGAGGATCAGACACATATAAATCAATAAATTACACAATTTATATACTTATAATTTACAAGACTTTATACACTAATAAACCACCAACATATCTACACTAAGGTAGGATGATGGTAATCTCCCCCATACCTTTGTTGACCACTTGATACTCAAGCAAGAAGAGGATGATGTTCACCTAAAGCTCAAGGTTTTGCACAACCAAAACCTAGCCATGAACAATCAACAAAACAACAAGTCAAATGATGAAGAAAAACTACCAAACCCATTTGAGCATGGTTCGGCCTTGTCAAAAAAAATAGGCTAGAGATCTCAAAATTTTACAAGTTCCTAGATGATGAAAATAGAAGTCATAGAAGATAATAGAAATCGGAATCACATTAAAAGGATTTTTCTATGATTTTCTAGATATTTTTGAAGTTCTAGATCTATGAATTTGAAATTTGTAAAAACTTGAGATATGAAGAAAAGTTTTGAAAGGAAAGGAAGGTATGATCATGAATCGAATTTGAAGAAATGATCAAAATTTACTACTTCCTTTGAAAATCAAGTGTAAGTAACTTAGGAGTTTTTGTGTGAAAGTTGAAGAACTTGAGCCAAATGGAGAAAATGAATGACCAAAGGTGTCTTATGGTGTTGGGGCCATGGTTTTCTAGGGAGAAATGGGTAAAATGATGTCATGGCACACTTGAAATTACAATGAGGAATTAAGGGTATTTTGGACTTTTCACTTAAAAAGTCATCATTACATACATTGAACATAAGGTGACTCATCCTTATGACTCACCCCCTATGACTCACCCCTATGACTCATTGTTCTCATCTGTCTGGGGTCGGGTTTTGCCTCTACACCTCCGTTCTCGATTCCGTCGATCCCCGATCGTCGAGTATTCACCCGAATAACGTATAATAACCTATTTATTTTGAAAATTTTCAAAATAACCACTATGGTTGGAAATAAAATATAAACCTTAACTGTTTCATTCTCGGGTTAAAATTAGGTTTTCTGACCAGTAAAATCTTACTGTCGGTGAAAACACAGACCGGGTTTCGTCTGAGTTTTAAACCCAAATTTTTGTCGTAAGATTCTACCATAAGGTAGAGTATAATTATGATTTTATTTTATTAAAAATGTTTTTCTACATCTTTTATAAAAATTACGAACAATTAAAATTCTACCGATAATTGAAAAACAGTAAAAACAGCAAAACGGTAAAAACCATAAAAACAGGGTGTTACAAAAAGACTCGGTCAGCTCTGATACCAATAATGTATCACCCTTCTCGGGTGCTACATCGTAAGTGACATTTTAAGGCCGAAAAGTAGATTAGTTAAATATTGGCTATAACAGAATGGGGTATTTTTTTTTTCTTTTTCGTTAGTCATAAATATAACTACTTTGATTAAATGAATGGACAATGAAATTTTCCATCACAATTAGGATCATAAGTTCAAAAATCATTTATAGGATACCCAACCCGACTCATAAACAGAAATCATAACAATATACAGATCTAGTATAAAGATATGGAGACGCAGCTCCTACAATATAAGATACTTGGAGTCGCAGCTCCATAAACAATAACATTAACTCCCAAGCATACCCAGCTGGCCAAACTAAAATAGAAAAGACAATCATTTCCCATAGATTGCAAGAAAGGCAAACCCCAACTGACGAGATCTAGTGGAAACTCTATTTGAGTCCACTACCGACATTGTCACAAAAGACACTACTGGAGTTACTACAATAGTAACTCTTGGACAAAGCCCTTTCCTAATCCAAGAGGAAATACATTTTCTACTAACCATCGACAGTCATGCCCATCTCAAGAAAAGAAAAGTCAGATATGACAGAAAACCAACACTATCGTCTTGGAATATCTGAAGTCTGGAAGACGTTCACTAGAAACTTCAACATATCGTCTGCATTCTCGAATCCAATCCTCTACGATGCATCAGCCAAGCGACATCTTGACGTCTCAATCTTCTCAAAAGGATACAGAAGGCATATAGCCATTCGACATAGGCAATATAAAAATAAAGAGGTGAGATTTCCATTTATCTTACACATAAGGCAGACATGCAGTGGTACGACTCTCGGGTACGTACAATTATCAATATTCAATCAAATCTACATTCATAACAGAACAATAATGTTTCATAGAAACATGACCACAGCACCGCACTTTCCTAAATAGAAGACATCTAAGACTTGAGGAATGACCGCTGAATTCTAATTCCATGGTTTTACGAATAGTCGGGGAGAGTGGTTCGGAGGACTGTTCCGGAGGTACCAGCCTTGGGTAATAAAGAATGCATCAAAAGTAGCGGGCGTAAACATCATAGGCTTTTTCGGGAACATCCTACGCTACCAGAAAAAACGTAGTGTCTAGTCGAGTTTGTCGGTGAATTGCAAGATTACCACGCCACAGAGGAGCTACCAACTGGGCCTATGTGAGTATTTCATTCCTCGGCACCCCCTATAATAATCAAGATTCGTCATTACGAAATTCGCACCCGCATTAAAGTGTTAGCTCCTTCTCCTAGGCACAACGGCCTTACAGAACATAGTTTCACTATGTTTTTAGGCAAAATTGCCGGAAATGCGTTCTTGTTTATCCATCGGATGACATCTTGATTCCATCGGAATTCTTTCAACGTGCTTTCTCAGATGCTAGATGTTCTTAACATCGAGCGAAAGTTCTCAAGTAACCTTTCATCTCTGTGAAAAGATATCTTAAAAACACTTGATTAAAAGTCCTAACGCATTATGAGATTGGAACACAAGTCCAATTATTTATTTCTCTGTACTTTTCTAATTGAGCCTTTTTCTTTGGCTTCCAATAAAACAAATCATTCTGAATCCATTAAATTTTATGGAATATGGATAATAAATTATCCATACTTTATGACATAAGGTCGTGTTCCACCCCACATCATAATTTATTATGTTCGTATTTTCAATAAGTCATTCTTGACTTAGGTTTTTTTTCATTTTACAGTAAAATCTCGTCTTTGAAGACTAAAATCCTGTTGTCTTAAAACCAACACCTTTAGATAAAATCAAATCCATTTCCAAGAGTAATTTCCTTCAAAGATACATAGGTATCAATTTCCCCAAAACCTTTTCTCAAAAATCCTTAAAAACTTTTAACAACGGTTTCGCCGCTTTTTACTAAATTTAGGCCCAAAAGCCATATTTTTGAAAACATGGTTCTTCACCTCTAATGTATTACTCTCCTAGGTTATATTGCTCATATGAAAATGTTGAAACATTGATTTTCCAACAAAATCTCCATTTATACAAAATTTCTAAGAATTTGATCGAATGTCGTTAATTTTGTAAATCGTGTAAATCCTTTTTCAATGATTTTACACTCTAATAGTCCAAAATAATTTTGAAGTCTGAGATCGGTTTTATAAGGATGAAAAACAGTTTCTAACTGTCCAATTTCAAAAATTGTAGTTTAGTCCATAAACTTTCATTAATTACAAAAAAGTCCTTATTCACTTAAAACCTTAAAACTTTTTATTTATAACTTCAAATCACACCAAACCAACTTCTAAAGAAATATTTTTCAGTTTCCCTCAAATTTTCAGAAATTACATTTCTGCCCCAAATACTTTACAATAATTGCAAAAAGGTCTTTTTTTTTTACAAAAAAACTTACAACTTTTTATGTATTAAACCAATTTCTATGGTTTTGTCTCATCGAGAACTACAATCTTATCACACAAGAACATGAATTTCAGTGCAGCCACTGAAATTCTCAGAAATTGCATTTTAGTCCCTAAGGACTCATAAAATCATATCTTTCAATATACACATCCAAATCAATCCAAACTAATTTCTATATTCTTATATATTCATTCAATACTCATCAAAATTATTCAAACAATTTAAATCAACATGGAACCCCATGACTCAGTTATGACCGAATCGCCCAATTAATCATGTTAAGCATTTTTTTAACAATTCAATCAAACAACAACCAAGGTTTCAATTAGAGATCATTAGAATTAAAACCAACATATATCATACCATATCATGACCCAGCATCAAATCAAATCCTCCAAGAGGATCACACACATATGCAATAAAATATACAGCTTTCATACTTAGAAATTACAAGACCATATATACACTAATTAAACCATCAACATATCTATATTAAGGTAGGATAGTCGTAATCTCCCCCATACCTCTTGTAGACCACTTGAAGATTAAACAAACACAAGCTAAACCATGCAAGGTAGGCCACGGTTTTGTCCACCAAAACCTAGCCATGAACAACCAACATGAAAACAAGTTAAAGAATGAAGAAAATCACTTAAACCCATTTGAGCACAGGTTTGGCCAAGTCTAGAAGAAATAGCTAGGGATCTCTAAATTTTTCAAGCTCTTGGATTATGAAGATAGAAGTCATATGGAGATCATAGAAATTGATCTCACATTAAAATGATTTTTATATGATTTTCTAGAATTATTTGAAAATCTAGATCTAGGAATTGAATCATGATGATCATGGCTTGAAACAATGAAATCAATGAAGAGCGTGATGTTTATTTATCAAGAATAGTAAGGTATACCTCTTAGATGTTGGAAAATTGACAAGAATGGATTAAGTCCTTCACAAATTTGCTTAAAGTGTTCTTCAGAAAAGTGAGAGAAAATGAATAAAATGAGTGAAGGGGGGCATGGATGCGGTTTGTGGGGAACTTATAGGGTAGATCTTAGGCTTTGTTTGGCTTTTAGGACTTGAATTAATGGGTTTTGTGAATATTAAATAGTATAATAGTTAACTATGGTTAATAATTAACTTAAATATGGTTACGGTGAAAATCGAGATAAGGTTACAAAGAATAGTAAAAATCGAGATGTTACAGAAGTTGCTTCTTTCTCATCTTTTTCTTCTGAGATTTTGATAGAACCACAGTATACTTCCCCTCATTATTTGCAGTTTAATCATTCAGATATTTATTTGCTCTTTGATCATCGGGATGAGGGGACTCAATATCATCCTCTTCAACACTAGTGCTCCACAATTTTCCAACAACAATGCTCAAATCTTTCACCACAACAGGATTGTTATTAATGGCACCTTGCACAGTATTAGAACTTTACCTGATCCAAAATCTGATTCTGAAACCCAAGACTGCTCAGCAATGTCATTTGTAGGATGAGATGGACCAGGTGAGGCCATAGAGTCTTGAATAATCTGATTGGTTGGATAATTGGAATTGGAGAAAACATTATACAATGCCTCCTCGATATTTAAAACATTGTCCTTATTTGCATCAGCAGAACAATTACCCACTTCCAAAAAAGGCTCCTTCAACAAGGTTTCCTGAGCATTTAATTACTTGTTTTGGTCAGCATAAATCAACCTGTCTGACTCAGAAATCACCTCCAGTCATAAGGAAAATCATCGGATAAAAACATAGACTTGTCTTTCCTCAATTTATGACTATCATTAACTGCCTCATATGCATCAATAATTGCTTTTCCTTTGTCTAAGGTAGCAACAGTATTATATTTATTTTTCTCAACATTGACGTCAACAAGATCTGCAGGGTTAGCATTGATATCAATAATTTCATTGACAACAACATTATTGTTACGTACCTGAGTTTGAACAACCTTCTTTGGCATATAAACTTTAGCAGCAGTCGAAGCACCTTTCTTTAAGGGTGGATGAGGGATATTCTTGGAGATTTGTTGGCCACCTTTCTTGCCACATGCGTCTAAAGAGTGCCCAATGTTTTGACAAAGATTAGAGTAGAGAGGTAGCTTTTCATACTCAATATTCACAATGAAATCAAATTTTTCCCTCTCTACCATGATATCATAAATCAATTCTCGAGAGAGATCAAGATCAACCAAGATTCTAGCATAGTGGCCATACATCCTTCTACGAGTCATATCATCAATTGAGATAGGAGTACCAATGCCTGAAGCGATCTCAAATAAGATTCTTGGTCTCCAGTACTCTTGTGGAAGGTCATAGAGTATTATCCAACATTGAGAGTGTGTTTGCATTTGATTCCTGGGGTTAAAGTTTGTCGTCCATTGAGAAAGCCTTAGCAACCCAGGTTTTAGATTCCATGTACCTACAGACCATGCACTTCACAGATCTTCCTGAGTCGAAAATCCAAATTCAAAGTAACCTTTACCTAGAGAGGTCATACGCCATTGGCCAGCAATTTTCCATAAAGAAGATAGCTTGTCTCGCAAGTCTGAAAAAATTAATTTAATTTCAACCATTTTCATTCAATTAATTACATAATTTACAGATTTTAATAAAATATGTACATCATATATTTCTCTAAATTAGTTATAAAATAACCAACTCCAACATTAGTAGCATTTAAGTAATAACATTTTTTTTACTTACGTACAGATTTTTAAACATTTTAGAAAAATATAATAGTAACTTATTACAAATTACATCAAAAACTTAACAATCAATAATTTTTATCATAAAAGAAATAATTAATTGGTTCTTATTTGTTTTAATTATCGTAAAATCATAGTTTATTTTTTTGTTTCAACGTTAAAATTAAATATCATTTTTTTCGAGCATAATTAAATATCATTTAAAATATAAATATATGACAAAATTAAAATAAGAAAGCACATATACTCTTATTCGTCTCTAAAGTGAGTATGTTAATGTGGATTTATCCTAATTCTAATAAAGTGCATTGACATTCATTAAGTAATCTAAGAATAAATATACTCTTACTTGTCTATTTTAAGGATAAACTCACTTTAGAGGGAATTGTGCAATTCTCAACATTGTGCTCTCTTTCTTGTCAAAAAATAAATGTCGTGCTCTCTTTCGCTTCTATGGCACCATTCAGAGAAGTTGATTAACCCTAAACATTTACTAATTTGTTTTAACAAAATACTAGGAAATAGACCTGTGCTAAGCACAGGTATGATGAATTAAATATTATATATACGAGGATAATATATTTGTTATAGATCTTAAAATCGTATAGGATTATATTTTGATTAAATAAGTCTGGAATGAATTACACATTGAATTACTGATGTAGCAATTAAAAGATAATACATTTAAAAATAAAGTAGAAAATAGTCACACACAAAAAAGATTCGTAGAAGAGTAATTATGAATAAGATAATTAATAGAATTTCAAAATTAGAAAATGTGAGAAAAAATAAATGATAATGTTTAAAATAACAATAGAAAATAAAAAAATATACAAAAGAGTAAACTCAATTCAATAATGACAATTGGATGATGAAAAGAAAGTAAAATAAAAATACTAATAAATAACATGTAGAAAATATAAGAACTATTAATGTTGTTAAGGATTGTTAATAAGATTAAAGTAGTATGCATTGATAGTTTAAAAAGTTTTACACTAATATCCACTAAAATTTTGACACGTGTGTTCTTATTATAATATTAAGAGAGAGAAATAACAATATTACTGATTTGTTGAGATATTATTGGATGTCAGTGTAAAATTATTTACACTAACAGTGCATAGAAATAAAACTCTTGTTAATATTTGTAAGAATATTAAAAATGTTTAACTATTGAGTTGGTCGCTGAACTAGTTGAGAATTTTCAAATAGGTCCCTAAACTAAAAAATTGTAAATAGGTCGCCAAACTTTTATAAAGTTTTCGATTGAGACTCTGAACTAAAAAATGTTCTAATTGGGTCTTTGAACTTATTATTAAAAAAGCCTATATAAGTTTATTAAACTTTTTTTTTTCCAGTTTTATTGATATGTACTTCATATCTTTGTTATTAAAAAATTAGTTGTCCAAATAATAATTAATAATATAATTAATTGTTTCCCTAGAAAAAATAATATAATTAATTAACTTCTAAGGCAATTTTTATAATAATAAATGATAAATGATATGATTTCACTTGCCTTTTAAGGTAATTTACCATATAATGCAATGTTCTTCTATATTATAATTTTATAACAAAGATTTATTATTTAAACATTATTATAGATGAATTGAATTCACGAAATATACTTCTAATAAAACTTTCTAAATGTAAATAAATAAATTTGAAAGGTTAATTTTAATTTTGTTGTTGGTTTTTTTTTCAAATAAAAAATGTATGCAAAGGCATCACTGTAGAGCAAGACATCCCAACTAGGTTAGCACCCCAGGCATTACCAATCATCTGTAGCATACCCAGAATAATATAAAAAAAGGAAGAAGAATACACAACATGGGCGGACCAAGCCAATACGCATGGGAGAGAAAAGAATTAACGAAACCTATAATTTGGAAGTCTATTCCTATCTCGGAAAAAATATTCCGAAATAAATCTAGGAGGTAAATTCCACCAAATTAACCGATGGGAAAAGATCCCAAAATTGACTAATTTGTCTGCATAGACATTACCCTCTCTAAAAATATGTGAATAGTAAAAAAAAAAACATTTCTTTTGTTAGAAAAAGGTAATTCTACCATCTATTCGTAAGCTTCTAGGGAACAATTTTAGGATTAGAAAATGCTTGAATAACCAACTTGGAATCACACTCAAGCCAAAGCTTCCTCCGACCCTTCTCATGAGCCAATTCTATTGAGATGATCGCACCAAGTTTCTCTGCATAAAGGGCATTTGAGATGCCAATATGAAAAGAGAAGCATCCCATAATTGCAGAATTACTATCTCTGAATAAACCACCACAAGCAGCCAAACCTGGGGAGCCTTTAGCTGCACCATCACTGTTAACCTTAACCCAACCTCTGTTAGGAGGAAACCAAAAGACCTCTTTAACCAAAGGAGCCTTGTTAAGATTGCCAGAAACTTTAAAGTATTTTAAGATCCTGAACTCCTCAATGTCAGAAGACATGTACCCAGCTGAAGAGTTACCAGTTAATGAAACATTTACCCCGATCATAGATAGAGCTGATTCCATCGAAATTACCTTGTTCTCAAATCTAAGTTGGTTTCTGCAAAACCAAATAGCACAAATAACATTGATAATAGCTGAAGCAATTATGTCTCTGGCTAGTGTACTCCAATTTCTGTTACAGATCGAGAACACTGCATAAATTGAAGCGGAGTCAATCACCAAGTTCAGAACTGAGCTAAGCTAGGACCATAGTTGTTGAGCAAGGCTGCAATTAAAGAAAAGGTGTAGAGAATTCTCATAAGCTTTGCCGCATAAGCTGCACCAAGAGACCACATCGCAACCCCTAATCCAAAGCTGATCATCTGTATGTACTTTGTTATGAAATAAACGCCAAATCATAAAAGATTTTGAGGGAAGAATGGATCTAGATCATATTAGCTTACACCAATTTAGAGGCTGTCTTCTAGGATACAGAAAGTTATAGGCCACTTTTAAAGAAAGTTCACCAGTGCTAGATGCTGTCCAGACTATAAAATCATCTTTAGGAAGCTTAGGAATGCTTACTTGATTTAGTTCATTAAGAAGAAGAGGGAATCTTTGCAACAGACCTTGAGGAATGTTCCAAATACCTGCTGTTATGAAATCTGAAACTGTTGAGTGAAGCCGATGGAGGATGTTATCTGGAATTTGCAAAAGCTCCACAATAGGCTTATTTAACCAACAATCCTTCCAAAAATTGATAGAGTAACCATCCCCCAAAATCCATCTACTGTTTTCAATGACTCTGTTGATTTGGTTTTTTAACCCTTGCCAGATTGATGAAGTGATATGATGCTGAACCAGAAGTTTAATAGAGAAGACCCTAGCCCTTAAAAGGGCTGCCCACTGATTATCTGAGGAAAGTAGTTCCCAACCTCTTTTTAGCAAAGCTGCCTTGTTAATATGGCTAAGAGATCCCAAGCCTAGACCACCTTCATCAAAGGAAGCACAAATCATGTGCCAAGCAACAGTGACAATTTTCCTAGATTCAATGTTCCCGGACCAAATGATGTTTCCGATCCAAATGTCCAACATTTTAATAAGAGAAGCAGTCGAGGCATAAATCTGAAAAGAATAGATTAACATACCATGGATGACTGACTTAACAAGCTGAACCCTTCCCATTATTGATAGGAGGGACCATTTCCAGTTGGCCAGCTAGATCTTAATCCTATCTGCAATGTGTTTCAGATTGGCTTTCTTTGGTTTGCCTCTAAACAGAGGAACACCAAGATAATTAAAGGGAAGATGACCAGGTTTGAAACCAAGAGTTCTAGCAATATCATATAACCTTCTAGCAGGGATGGTTCCTGAGTACAACTTAGATTTTTCAGGACTGATCAGCTGAGCTGAAGCCTCACTATACTTTTAGAACAAGGACATAAGAGTTTCAATGTTTTTCATAGAGCCTCTACAAAATATGAGGATGTCATCAGCATATAACACATGAGATGGAACTTGATAACCTCTTGGACTGGACAGAGGCAACAGCTTACCTTGATGAACAAGTTGAGAAAAAGACCTACTCAAAACTTCCTCAGCTAGGCAGAAGGGAAGGGGTGATAAGGGGTCACCTTGTCTGACCCCCTTGTGCAGGAAAAGTAGCCAACTGAGTTACCATTAACTGAGATTGAGAGCTTTGTAGAATGGAGAATCACTCAGATCCAGTTACAAAAGACTAGATCAAAGCCAAACTGGTTGAGAACCTTAAGAAGGAAGTCCTAATCCATAGAATCAAAGGCTTTTTTGATATCAATCTTCAAAGCAATATTGCCCCCAAAGGAACTTTTGTGCAGTAAATTAACAGCTTCAGAAGCAACTCCAATGCAATCATAGATGTGCCTGCCTTTAATAAATCCTCTTTGGTTTTGGGAAATAATTTTAGGAGCCACAATTTCTAATCTATCTGCTATAACCTTGGAAATTATTTTAAACTTGAAGTTAGCAAGGGATATAGGTCTGTACTGCTCAATAGACTGCTTCTGTAGTCTTAGGGATCATAACAACCACATTGGAGTTGTAATTAGGCAAAATCCACCCTTGCTTGAAAAACTGAAGAACTGCATTAAACACATCATTACCTACCACATCCCAGTATTTTTGGAAAAAGAATCCACCAAAGCCATCAGGGCCTGGGGCACCATTTGCATTCATAGAAAAAACTGCACTTTTCACTTCCTCCATAGATGGGAGGTTTGTCAGCATAATGTTGTCTTCTAGACTGACTTCAGGAGAGATTGCTTGCTCCACTAAGCCATTATCAATACAGTCATTATTAGAGGCAAATAGAGAAGTGTAGAAGTCTAAAACATGAGCCTCTATATCTGCTGTCTTGTCCAGAATCTGTCCATCTTTCCTTAACACAGACATTCTTTTAGTTGCATTCCTAATTTTAGTAACTTTGTGGAAGAAGGCAGTGTTTCTGTCTCCAAAGAGAATGCTAATCCATCCTAGACTTTTCTTTCCAAAATTCCTCTTGAAAAGAGAGAGCATTGTTCAACTCTAGATGAGCTGCTTGTTCTTGATCATATCTGTCATCCGAGTATCCAAGAACAACAATCTGATTCTGAATTGAATCAACTGCCTATTGAGCCTGATTCACTCTATCATGACCATTTCCAAACTTTCCTTTGTTCCAAACCTTTAAATTATATTTCAACTGCTTCAATTTTTCTGAAAAATGTGCATAGGACAACCAGACACTTGCAACTTCTAGGAATCTGCAACAATGTTGTAACAGTCTTGATGCTGAGACCACATTTTTAGAAATTTGAATGAGCAACTGTGACTAATGAGCTCTCTTCGCAGGGATAGAAGAATAGGGTAATGACAGATTTACTTCTAGTGAGAGTGCAACATGAAACATTACTCCAAACGTCTAGCTAGTTATCATTGCAAACCACTCTATCCAACCTCTTTTCAGTGAGATTGTTCCCTCTTCTACCATTAGACCAAGTATACATAGAGCCTCTAGTTGGAAGATGAGTCAGATTATGTGAGTCAGACCAATATTTAAACTCATTACAGGATAATTGGGAAGGAAGACATCTACCTCGATGCTCATGAGCCCCAAGAATGGTGTTGAAATCACCTATGAAGCACCAAGGACCAGAATGTGTGTTCTGTAACAGATTTAGCTCATTCCACAACTTTCTTCTAGAGATATAGTTGGTAGCAGCATAAATAGCAGAAAAGTATAAAATCTGATTTTCATAAGAAACCGAAAAGGAGACATGCTGAGATCAAGAGCTGATCAAATCAGGATTAATTGATTCTTTACAAATTCACCAAAGGTTTGGGACCAAAGCCTCCCTGTTGTTGACAGCAAAAACCTTTAAATATAGATTTCTAAAGAACCTTGAAGGAAACTGATCTAACCTAATCCAAGGCTCAGCAACAAGAATTATATATGGATTATTCACCAAAATTAACCTTTTAAGAACCAACCTAGTGTCTAGGTTTGCAACTCCTCTAGCATTCCAGTAAAGTAAATTGGTCAAGTAAAGTTTTGAGGGCCAGCCCTATTACGAGCATTTTACCTGTTTTAGATTCTGATTTGCCTTCTTCTTGAGTTTTTTCTTTTGAGATCTTCACAACACAACTGTGAACTTGGGATTAGGAAGCTGATTGTCTGGCTCAGACCTGTTTTGCAAAGAAACTGTCTGCAAATACTTATCTGCTGATGTATTATCATTAGCGACAGAATGACTAGGGGATTCAACCTCAATTTCTTCATCAGTGTCATCTGCCCAAAGTCTTCCCATAATTCTCATATCATTAACAACATTGGGGTTTACATTCCCAACAAAAGGAGTTTGCTGAATTCCATTAAAATAACTAGTATTGATAGGAGGTGTACCTTTGTTGATTGAACCGTGAGGAACCAGGGCTGTTCCATTGCTTGAATTTTGCATAGAGTCAAACATGGTCTACTGAATTCTGATTGTTTTGATCCTGGCTAGAATTGGCTTGAGGACTGGCATCCAGAAATATATTTTCCCCTAAATTACCAGATTGAGCATGATTTCCTTGACCCGGAGAAGCACCATATACTAATCTGTCAGTGTTTGAGATCACTTCTACCACATAAGGGACAGTATGAGGAAGAGACAAATTGTTATTCCCTTCTTGACCTTCTTGTTCCTGAGCTGATTCCACAATTACCTAATTCTGGTCCCCAATGGTCGTATTATCTGTTTGCAACAAAGAGGGATCACCACCATTGGAAGATTCACCTACAACATTATCATCCTGAGGGCTATCATCAATTAAAATTCCTTTTCCCTTGTTTATCTGAGAATTATTTCCACTGTCAACCTGAGGCACACCATCTTTGGGAGTGGAAGTGACTTTCTTTGGAACATATTGAACTGAAGGTTTCTTGGTGATCAAGATTCGATCATTCATCAAATCACTATTGATACCTGATTTTTTGCAATCAGTTATAGAGTGACCGATGATCCTACAAGAAGAGTAGAATAAAGGAAGTTTCTCGTATTCAACATTTACCGGAAAGGCAAAACCTTTTCTTTCCACCATGACATGTTCTTGAAGGGCCTTTTTTAAGTCAATATTCACCAATACTCTAGCATAATGCCTGAAGGTTTTCGAGATAGTTGCATTATCAAGGGACAAGGGGATTCCTATACCTCTAGCGATGGAAAACAGAATTTTTGGCCTCCAATATTCCTGAGGAAGACCAAAGATCCTAATCCAACATTGAGTATTCGATTGCTTCATCAGTTTTGGACGAAAATCTGGGGACCAAGAAAAGAGCCTCAAAATCCCTGGTGTAAGATCCCAAGCACCAACGACTAAAAACCTTCTTAGATCCTCAATGTTTGAAAAAGAGAATTCATAAAAGCCTCTACCAATTGGAATTATCTTCCAATTGTTCAAAGGTTTCCAATGTTGCAGAAGCTTCTTGTGCAAGTCATCCACCTTATAAGGTTGTTTTTATATAAAGGTTGTTTTTACAACTTTATATTCCTGCTAGATATTCCTCTTCAGGAATCGTAGCTGCCATCGTATCTTCCTTCACACAAGGGATAGGAAGTTGGCTTAACGGAATGTTGTAGGCATTATTAAGCACTTGTACAAAATTTTTTGTGGTCTTGATTGTTGGAGAAGGCTGCGACGGCTAGGGGTGATCTGGAGAAGAAGAGATTGTAGGAGAAGGACGAGAAGGAGGAGAGGAGATCTCCGGGAATAGGAGTTGCCATGAACAAATTGATGAGTTTGCCATGGTGAGACGACATGCAAACCCTAGGAAGTCATGCAAACCCTAGCAAAGCCATCCCATTTAATATGTTTAAATAACATAGTAGGAAAAACAACCCTTTGTTGTATATTATTGTTGTTACTAATTAATATTTCATCATCTTTTTTACATTCGGTATTTAATAATATTATTAATAGCTTCTCACAATTTTTTTAATAATAATAAAATAAATTTATCATCATTGGTTATGTATTTGTTGATCCAAAAGTCGTTGGTCGCAGTCACGGTGGACTGTTCTCCTAGACAAACTTTAACGTGAAGGTCCACTGCCAAAAAAACAAAAGAAATCAGCGACGGTCCAAATTCGTCGCTAAAAAGAAGAAATCATTGCTAAATAATTAATGATGAAATAAACAACGAAACAAATTTCGTCAAAAAAAGTGGCATCGCTAAATTTAACGACGAAATTTATATGTCGTCGTAGTCAGCGACGAATTCTAGCCGTCGTTAAGAATGAAAATCTGTCGCTAAAAGTGTTCAAAAAACATAGGTTCAAAATTTTATAATTCCATCGTTGTTTATGATGAATTGGGATTTGTTGATGTTAGCGAGAGATTGATATATGTCACTATTTATGATGCATTCAGATCCGTCGCTATTTAAATATGTCGCTGTTTGTGACGTATTCGGATTCATCGCTGTTTGCGACATATTTATATTTGTCGTTGTTTGCGACATATTTGGATTCGTCTTAGTTTGCGACATATTCAAACCCGTCGCTGTTTACGACAAATTCAGATCATTCACAGTTTGCGATGAATATATGCCTGTCACTATTTGTGACGAATTTACCCAAAAAAGATGGAAATAGGATTTTTGTAACCAAAAAAAAAATCATTTTTACACAAATTTCAAATAAATTATACTAAATTTATTCTATAAAAACAAAATATATTTCATTAAATCCACAACGAAAAAGGAGAGCTATCAAGTGTTGATTAACTTTAGAAGTGTCATCAACAAAAGATAAAAAGTACTCTATTTGAATCTAATAGCTAGTAGTTATTTTAAGTATAAATATACATTTCTTCAACTCGTAATCATAATGAACTCTTTCGCAGCCAATTAATAAAAAATGTTATTGCACAGATGTAGCTTCACTTTATGTAGATTCTAAAATATGAACTTCATACCCCGATCTCTGAAAGTAAGATGGAAAATCATGAGCAAAAGAAACATATTCGACAAACAGATCTCATGTACCAGCTTTTTAATTTACAGATCTATTCAGGCATCAAACAAGTATTAATCATTATAACAGTGGAGTCCTTACCCATTGTTCCACCCCTTTCTCACTCACTTGAGATATTGTTCAAAATGTAACCCACCTACTATGTATTTGTGGCATTGTCCTTTTCCTATAATATCTTTCTATCTGACATAACTAAATAACTATATACAGATTGTTGCATTCACATTGTTGCATTAAGTATTATTGCACTTTATAACCTTCCATGAATATTTACTGCTAGAAAACCAAGAAAAATTTATAACAATCTGCATAATCAAAGACGCCTTTGCATATCATTTTAACCCATTTTTTTTTCATTTTTATTGATATGGAGTTCATATCTTTGTTATTAAAAAAAAATTTGTCCAATTAATAATTAATAATATAATTAAATGTTTGCCGAGATAAAATAATATAATTAATTACCTTATAAGGCAATTTACCTTTTTAATAAATGATATGATTTTACCTACCTTTTTAAGGTAATATATCATATAACAGAGTGTTCTTCTATATTATAATTTTATAACAGAGATTTTTTTTTATATACAAAAGAAGAGAAAACTAAGAAATAAGGCGAGGGACAGACATTCATCTAGCGTCTTCTACAAGAATTGGATTCAGCAACGTAAGAGCAACATGCAACTCTGTACAAGCGAAAGGACTCGAGTGACCAAGATTAGCCAAGAAGTCAGCACATATATTGACTTACCTGAAAATGTGAGTAATCACTAGTGCAGAAAAGGGATTCCACGTCGGTTATTTTTGGCTTTCCACATCGGTTTTCAAACTGATGTGGAAACGACCGATGTGGTTTATTGCCACTTTACACATCGGTTATAAAACCGTTGCGTAAAGTATATTTTAAACAGCGGTTTTCTATTAACCGATGTGGAAAATTAATTTATCAATTGATAAGCAGTTGGAAATTTAACTTTCTACATCGGTTTTGCCTAAAACCGATGTGTAAATTTAACTTTCTACATCGGTTTTAAATAGAACCGATGTGTAAAGTGAAATTTACACATCGGTTCTGAAAACCGATGTAGAAAGTTAAATTTACACATCGCTTTTGATGAACCGATGTGTAAAATCTCATTTTTTTTTAATCATTATTTACATTTCAATCATTCATTCCCCCTGTTTAGAATGCAGATCAATAAACAAACCAGCAAAGACCCTGATCAAACAAGAAACAACAACATAACACCAAACCAGTTTTGACACAATTGCAACAAAGTTTTAACCATATCAAAAGCAAAACATACTTCATTCAATTTTCTTGGCACAAACAATCAGCTCTTACACATATGGTTAAAAATACTGACATTTCATCAAATGACTAGTGAGCACAGAATCTGAAAACAGAGGGCATCGGGCCTAATTAATTTCGAATGAATGAAAACAACACTTTATCAAGGCTACATCAAAACACGAGAGAAGAAGAATTGAACCAGGACACGAGCACTAATACATATCATCAGTCAAAGGTACATTATAGCTAGTACATGATAAGTTTTTAAACTAACTACATATATACAAACTATGGGTGGTACACTTCAAGAAAGAAAGTTGCCCAACGCCTCTTTATGATGTTGATGTCAGAATCAGATAATGGAGTTGGATTGTTGAATATCTGCAAGTTTAATTGGACAAAAGATTATATCTTTTAAGTAATAAACTAACATAAAACATATAACGAATCTATACTATTACTTCTAATTGTGTCAATTAACATTTACCTCGCTCCATCTTTCAGTGACCCCGGAGGAGATAATTTCCAACATCCACTGCATCACATAGTAGCCACATTCCCATGACCCACGTTGTATACGTGACTACGTACAAATGAAACCCAATTAGAATATGAGGAATTAAATAAAATAGAAATCAATTATTGTACCCACTGCATTTGATGCATTTGAACTAATAAATATCTTACGCTGGGAATAATCCATCTGATAGCCCGAGTACGCCTTTCACCACGCAACATGTGGGATGCATTAATAGACCTATCATGACAAAAACATTAATTAAAGTATATCTGATAGATTTCAGATAATTAAAACAACTGCATTACTGACTATAAAGTATTTTAATGCTTACGTTTCGATGATCGTCTTCAGTTGATTCGCCGGCTTATTTCCCAATGAGCAGAAGAAGACCACGACGTTCATTCTTGGGTACAAGAGCAACAGTTGCCAATGCCGGCTGTATTTGCGGAACAGTTAGTGACTAAGTCATATATAGTTATACTTAAATAACCGGTACTTACTTATTGAGATAAGGCGCAAGATAGAATTGATGATCGTCTCGAGCAAGTATATCACGTATGGTAGTGACCGGGTCTTCCGATGCTACGAGAACATCACCCTGAATGAACATGGGGTCAATGAACCCATAAAGGGCGAGGTTACCTTGATCGGCTAACATACGATGCAGATACCTGATATATTGGAAAAACATGTTAATTATCATAGTATTTAAAAATTAATTATGTACTTAACTTATAAATAAAATGTACTTACGTGCACCAAAACGATATGTGTGTAGAACTGGCCATTTCTTTATTGAGTGCCATCTCCATAAGTTCCTTCTTTGGTATATACAGTTCACCAGGGCTGGCATCATGTTCCAACCTTACCAAGGCTGCGTCATCCTCCATGGTGACAACCTGTATAGCCAGAACTTTAAAAACATCACCATGGCCAGGTGCCCCTTTGTCGATCCCCTAAACAACATAGATATATATTAGTAATCACGGATAATTAAGTTATTTAATTCGTTATTAACTAAATGGTCAAATGAATACCTTGGCAGCAGCAGACATCTCTGGTCTTCCTAGATCCGACCTTTTAGGCACAATATCATTTCCAACATCCTATAACGAATAAAAATAAAGCATTATCTTTAAACAATAATAAATATATTTCAACTATGAATATAGAAAAACACAACTAACCGAATACCTCAGATGCAACAAGAAAGTTGACCAGTCTTCTTGGCCGAGAGGATGAAGTTACAGGGGCCCGACCCACTTGTTTGAACCTCCTCGGTGGGCACAGGGACTCGAGCATCGGCATCTCGAATAATCTCAACATGAGACACCCTCGGTGATCATCCGTAAATAACCGATGGTGTATGATATTACCTAACTTATTATATGCCCTACCCAATGCCACTAAGCGGCGATGATGATGATCATCAACATACACTCACACCTATCGTGTCGCCATCATCATCATCATCATCATCATCATCAAGCAGCGAAAGCAGCAAAGAAGATCACCATCATCATCATTTTCAAGATGATGAGGAGGATCACATGAGCCCTTAGTGCTCATATGGACAGAGGGTTGGACACCTTTTGTCATCTGGGGGGACATAGAAGTCAATATTGCCATCTCTTTGGGCAAACTGCTCGGCCATCTCCTGTCGAAGCTCAGCTGCAATCTCCTGTTTTAGTCGTGCTCTCTCTGCAACCGAATCCCTGTGGCATTGGTGTGAAGATGAACCATGGTATTGTCGAATGCCGACTCCCCATCAAACACCAATGACACGGCCGGGTGGTGCCGTTTACCGATGGCGTAGATAAGATATCATTGCGTCCTCTAGGAACAAAGGTTCCTTGGGTTAGCTGATCATCCAAGGCATCCTATCACATAAAAATATCAGGTCACATTACAATTCGGTAACAATCTTAAAATGACAATTACAACAAACTATACTTACAATCCTCTCAGCTACTTGGCGGGCCTCCTCGGATGTATATTGTCCCGTTTTTCTTTGTCGGCCCCTCTTCCATGAACGATGGCGTGGGGGTGGAGGTGGATCAACAACCTGTGGAAGAGTTTCAGCATTAGGATCCGCCTGAGATGCTGCTACCTGACGTGCTTTCTTTTCCTCTTCAACCATTTTCTTAACAAGCTTTTTATATCCCCCACAAGACATGACATGGGGGTAGACATTCTTGCTTTGGTTTTCCTGCCCCTTTTTCCTCTTCTCCTGTTATAAATAAAAGACAATTAAATTACATAAGTAAATGAAATTAATGCAATTACATAAATTTAGAGACAAATCAAATAAGTTAACCTGAAAGCTGGGATCACGTCGGCTCTGAACAAAGCGATCCCACGTCGCCTTGTCAAGAAACGGATACACCTCAAGTGGGTTCTTTTTACTTTTTGGATTGAATATATAGTATCTGCCCGTGCTCGGCCTTAAAAGCCCTCCAACGCTCTCCCCAAAGATACTTCAAAGAACGCTTCTTCATAGCATATGTATCCGGTATGTCAAATGTCAACTACATTAAGACCAAAAGAATCAACGAATTACTGTATGATATTATTAAGATAAAAATAAAGTAGATACAGACAAACACAGGACGTAGAAGTATAGATACTAGAATACTCTCCCATATCTGCTCCTTCACGTCCGCCGGTACATCTCTCCACCTATCAATGAGTATACTGGGCCTGTTCCTAGCAAGGGTCGCCACAAAGCTGGTAAATTGATCTTCCATTGACCCAATAGGTTTGAGGTTATCATCAAAATCTACTCTTATCCTTTGATTTGACCCACGGTTGGCAGTCAAATTCCTCATCCGTGTGGCACGTCTACCCTTTTTACCGGTAGACAGGGTCTCTGACCCGCTGTATGAAGGAGGGATATCCTCATGATCAGCCGTGTATACCTGTTTAAACACAAAACAAAAAAAAAACTTGTTAGTATGTCAGGATAAATATCAAACATAACTTATAAATATCGATCAACTTACATAAACATAACTTATAAATATCAACGTAAACATATAATATGCCAAAATTGATGGTAATATCAAACTAAACTTACTTTGTGGTCAATTAGTAAAGTTCTCCCATAACCCTTCTTGGTGATCATTACGAGTAGCATGTAAATCATCCACTTCATTTTCCTCATTGAAATTAGGCACTCGTGTTGAGAAAGAAGGAGTATCAGAAATATCAAGAGTTGAATAGTGATTTCCCTCACTACCGTTATACATGTTTTTTCCCTGGAGAACCACTCACCACCTTTTGTTAGAAGGATCACGGATATAAAACACTTGTTTTGCTTGGGATGCCATGATGAAAGGTTCCTCTTTATTACCTACCTTACTAAGGTCCACCAATTTGAATCCTAACTCATCGGTTTGCACACCATTGTTATTTGTCGACCCACCGACATTTAAAAACAGGTACTCTAAACGTCGTGTAATCAACCTCCCATATCTCTTCAATGATTCCAAAGTATGAAACCGATGCCATAACAGGGTTTTTATCTTTCGAACTAGAGAAATGCATGGACTCAGCGACGACCATAACCCCACTGTTTTGCATAGTACTTTTGTCATCCTGGGACTTTGTATAGAAGGAAAACTTATTGATATCGTACCCACTCCAGCATATGACATCAAAGTTAGGCCCCGTGCTAGCCATTTTAATGTAGCGAAGCAGCACCATCCTTTGCAATTTTTTTCTTTAAACCAGTTCAAGAAAGTCTTGTTATGCTTGTTCAAACACCATTTTTCATTCATTCTAGGGTAAGTTTCATTGATGATGCTTTTATGCTCACATAAGTATGGTTCAACCTCATCAGTGTTATTCAATATATACAAATGTGCTTGAAGCACTTCCTCACGATCCATGCTCTTAACAGTGATACCTCGTGTACCCTTACCATCATATCTTCCTTCATGACGAGACTTCGGCCGGATGGCGAAGCTGTCCATCACACTTCCTCTCATCTGCATGCCATCTAATGTTCTTTGCGTCATTTACATTAGCAAACAATCGCTTGAACCGCGGAATCACGGGAAGATACCATAACACCTTCGCAGGAGAACCTTTGGTGACCACATCACAACTAGAATCACCATCCTTCACTTTGTAGCGTGATACCCCACACCTGGGGCACTCGTGCATCTCTTCAAACTCTTTCCTGTACAATATGCAATCATTGGGGCAAGCGTGTATTTTCTTATACTCCATACCCATCGGACACAATATCTTCTTCGCCTCATAGTTTCGAGATGGCAATGTGTTGCCTTCTGGAAGCATTTCTTTCAACAACTCAAGCAATTCGGTAAAGCTTTTATCGCTCCACCCATTTCTCGCCTTCACATTGAACAATCTTAACACCGCCGACAACCGTGTGAAATTAGTGAACCCTGGATACAAAGCCACTTGCGCATCACTGCACAAAGTATCATACACATGTGCGCGCCGAAAAGACTCTTGCCCAACATCACGGATCATGTCCTCTAGTCCATCGTCCATTTCCACGTCATCAACTTCCTCTCTATCCGACACCCTCGGCCTGTCTAACGATTCACCATGGCATATCCATGTTGTATAACTCTTGCAAATCCCCTCACAAATAAGATGATCACGTATCTCCTCAGCTTCTAGTCGTCTCTCATTCAAACAGTTAACACAAGGACAATAAAACCTTCCGTTACCACTATCAGGAGCATTTGTTTTTGCAAACTGTAGAAAATCTTCCACTCCATTCTCATACTCATCACTTGTCCGTCTAGCATTCATCCAACCGCGATCCATGACTAAACCAATACCTTCGTACTTAGTCCAACATATTCATCAACCACTTCTTATGACAGGGTATGGCCCTATCCCATTCGAGAAGAAACTTTTTCAACATTCGGTTAACAGTTAGTCCTTAACTCTCATGCGCATACTCGAAAAAATTTCGGCAACATTTCCCTGCGGTCTCCGACGTACACTACTTGAACGCGATGACAACCACCACGATAAAGTATGCACCCGCAGAACGAAAGGAAATTTATCAATCCGAACTTTCATCAAGTATATAACATTAGAATCAATCAAGAACTATTTTAACTGAATTAAGAAAAAGTTTTTTCCCAAACTGTCCAACTTTGGACAATTCAAGATCCAACACAATGAGCGGTACATTAAGCACATACACGTACGCTCATTAGTATTGCATCTCAAACGGGAAACTAAGGCTTTACTAAATAATTAACATTAAGAAAAATAATAAAACACTCCAATCCCCAAGTCCAATGCAAACAAAAACCAAACGATAAAAATGGAGAGGAGAAAGCTTACCGGGTGTGGGAAGAACACTCAGCCGGAAACCGTAATGAATAATTGATGAATATTCTGCTTAATATTCTGCTTCTGACCGAGTGTACCTATACAAAAAGTCATATTTCATAAACTGACTTTTCCATTTCTAAAACATAAAATGCAGCTGGCTATTTAGCAATAATATGAAGAACGCACAAAGACGAGTAGATGAATCACTTAACGAATACTTAACAAAACGCTAACAAAAAAGTATACGAAGACCCAATTACAAATTTTCTAAATATTCAAGGACGCAATTACAAATTTTAAAATATAAGAATCTATATGAGAATTCGCGTACAGTTCCACCCCACAACACACGTACGTTATATTCACTTGCACCAAAACAAAAGCATGGTACATGCAAGGAAGATTTTCTGACAAATGTTGAGCTTGCTTAATTGAGTTCATAAAAAATGCATATGTAATTCATTAATAGTTGTTGATATGAGTCAGGATAGTTCATAAAAAAGTAGTGAAGAAACATAAGCAGCGGGCGTGCATCATTATAAGAGCATGTGTATTTTGGCAACCCAGGAAATAGAAACATATGGCAGGTGGTCCGGTTCTCTATTTGTTCTGTGACTCTAATTTTTAGCATGTTCCAACTTTTAACTCAATTACATATCCCAGCAAGTACTATGCAAATGCTAACTGAGAAGAGAAAATTAGCATTGAACCAAATGGATAAATCAAGCATACAACAACTATCAGGCAAGCATCCGAGGCTTCAGATATTTCCAAAAATTCAAAATTTAGTTCAAATAACTTTGCCTAACAAAGATAGTCCAAACACCTTGGGGACAACTTTGGCAAGACTTTTATCCATTCAATAAGAAACAAGATAGCATATTCATCAAGATTTCATAGACAAAATTCATTTACATCAATGCATGGAAGTCACATGACACATGCATACTCTCCCTGTTATATATAAAAGAGCTAAACTTAAGCACCTTAATCAATTTCATTAGACTATCAATATCAAAACCTTTCTCCCTAAAAATTATACCATTCATATGTAACCAAATGGATCATATAATTGTAAAATGTAAACCATAATCATCATAATTGAACCAAAAATAAGTTATAATGATTGAGAATTATGAGCCCTGGTATCATAAGGATCTTTTTTTTATAAGCAAAATTGTATTAAATGATAAATCAAAGCCCAAGAACCAGCACAAGTGGTGCCAATAAATGAGCAAAACATGCCTTATAAAAAGAGCTGTAAACACATAGCAGCAAAAACAGAACACCAAAAGTACACCCAAACAGGCAAACAGCTGCATAAAACCAAAGCTACTAGCAAATACAAAACAAGTAGGGGCAAATGTTGATATAGAGATACACACCCCAGCTACAGACACACAAATAAAAAACAAGAAAATCATTACTCCTAAACCGTAACAACAAAAGATAGTAGCACCTGAACACAAATCACAGGTTGCAGAAAATCACCAGCCCAACTGATAAATAGAGAAAAGCAAGTCAAGTCAGATGTAAACACGAAGAAGGATTTAAACACCACAAAAAGAATGAACACCTGTTTTCTGGGGTGATAGCAGTGAAGAGGAGCTCTCTGTGAGGGGCAATGGAGGTGAGGAATGGGGTTTTCAGGGAGGGACAGTGAGCCGCTCGTTAGCAGAGAAAGAATGTGAGTGTTAGGGAGGCAGCGGTAGGGTTGGAGACAAGGGAGGAGATGACGGAGGAGATGAACGCGCGTTAGCAGAGGGAGGGAGTGTTTTCTGTTTTAGCTAGGGTTCATAATCTGAAAAATGGGATAGTGCGCGGAAGAGAAGGAGGGAAAAAGAAAAATTGGGACTATTACACATCGGTTATATGAAAAACCGATGTGTTAAACATCTTATACACATCGGTTATAGCAGAACCGATGTGTAAACATTAAACTTTTAAATTCTGATTTTTTCTTTTAAATTTTATACATCGGTTAATAAAAACCGATGTGTAAAAGTAATATTTTATTTTATTTTTCTTTATAATTTTCTACATCGGTTATTTAGAAACCGATGTGTAAAAGTAATATTTTATTTTCTTTTTTTTTTCTTTATAATTTTCTACATCGGTTATTTAGAAACCGATGTGTAAAAGTAAGATTTTATTTTCTTTTTTTTCTTTATAATTTTCTACATCGGTTATTTAGAAACCGATGTGTAATACTTTGGTTTTAATTTCAAAAATGCCACCGCCTCGTTTTACACATCGGTTTCTGAAAAACCGATGTGTAAACTCCGATGTAGAATCCCTTTTCTGCACTAGTGAATGGAGAACCATATATCATTATTGTCAAAGCCTCCTCCAAGAGTGGCTTAATAAACAAACAGTTGGCATTATTCATTTTGATCATATTAACTATGACTTCAGAGTCAAATTCGACGATCACTCTTGGCAAGGAAAGCTTGCTTGTCGTCGCAGACCAAGAATAAGACCCCACTATCTCAGTAAAAACCGAAGTTGCAGCTCCCAAATTACAATGAAAGTCGACCACAACTTTACCATCAGAGTCTCTAATGATTCCCCCACACACGAACATCCCAAGAATCATGTAAATTCGAGCCATCACTGTTCAATTTGAACACATTAGGTGGAGGAGGAAACCATCGAATATTGGATTCATGCTTTCTAGCAGAGTCCTGTAGAGGTCAGGGGTTAACAAGCTGATGGTGAACCATTTCAATAGTGGTCCCAATATTGAAACTATTTTAGAGTCATCCATTCCTCTCCTGAAACTCTCCTCTTTCCTCAACAGCTTCCCATCGGCAATTTTCCACAAGAAAGCTTGATATCTAGGCAGTCCTTTCCACTTCCAAACCAGGTCTAAAGGAAAACTTGGGGGATCCCCCATGACATCCTGGTAAAGAAATTGATAGGTAGATTTGATCGAGAAACACCTATCTTTGGAATGAGTCCAAACAGGAAAGTCGTCATGTCCTGGAGATGGGGGTTTAATACCAGCTATTTTGTTCCTCACATACTCAGGTAGGTCAGTAGGGAATTTATCCCAATTCCAACCCTCCACTGAGGCATATGAAGCTACCGAAAACTTCCATTCATGTTCAGGGATATTATCCAAATGATCAGATGAAGGACCAAGCCCCGGGACCCAGGCATCTTGCAAGAAGCACACAACTTGCCCATTCCTTATGACTTAAGAGGTGCTACTATCCATTAGGCACCAGGAACTAACAATACCACGCCAGAGATGAGATGACCACGACCCAGTATGCATTGTTGGTAACAGAAGACCCCCACAATTATACTTGGCCCGGGGCACTTTAACCCAAAATGCCTCTTGGTTTACAATTAACTCCCAGCCCAATTTCAACATGTAACTAGTATTAACCATGCGTAAGCTTCTGAAGCCCAAACCCCCATCAGATTTCGATTTACATATTTCCATGAAATCAAGTGACATTTCATTGTATCCGTAGAAGAGCCCCAACTGAAATCGCGACAAATATTTTCAATTTCATCGCAGATAGAGGCTGGGACACACGATATTTACATCATATAATTGGGTAAACTCACAATGCAACTTTGTGCCAAGGTGATTCTACCTACAAGAGGGAAGGCGATTCTACTCCTTTCTGACGCGCTTAGTATGGTCACCCTGAATCGGCACGATCATGAACAACTTGGTCAGTCTCAGTCTTACGAAGAGTTGATCTTTCCACATAGGCTGAGTCAATGACGCAAAATCTTAAATAGGTCTTCACTCCAATTTGGTGATAACTCGTCCTCAAGTCAATATGTGAGTAGACAACCATTCTTCACGACTGATCTATCAAATCAACTACACACGGAAGAGAATATTTGTTCACAATCATTACTTTGTTGAATTGTCGACAATCCACACGGAGTCTCGAACCTTCATACAACATTAATGCTTCCTACGGAAAATACTTGATCTAACAAACTGCTTGGATCACAGATCCTCCAGTTCGAATCGAGTCGTCTAATTAGATTAACTTTGTAGGCGACATCCTAAACAAAGCGATAGAAATCAACCCGAATCTAGAAACTAGATCGATTAAAACTCTATATATTTTGCAAATGGAAACCCTAAGATATTCTCAGAAAATTCTTCCGAAAAATCTTCCATGACAGTACCTCATTCAAATGTCTGACACAATCCCTTAAGGATAAACGACCTGTCAACATGAACAATAAGTACCATTTACTAAACATGAGTTCTCACAAGGTATCAACCCAATCAGAACTCACCAAAACACACATACTTGTGTGTTAACACACATTGTTTCAACAAAGAAACAATTCAAACAAAGTCCAACCAGAGATCACACAACAAAAACATATCAGACCTATTCCCCAAGGTTCCCGAAATACTGGACTAGCTCTGTTATCATCCCTATGATCACACATCTTTTTCCTGAATCCGGACTTAAGTCTCCAAGTGACTGAAGGAACTCTTTTGCAACATCTGCACTCGTGTACCAAGGTACAACAACAAAGCCAGTAGAACAAGTATATGCAAGGGTGAGAACCAATATATGGATTTTAAAACGATAACTACATGCACGACTTACAAAACAACACATAACATATATAGTTATAATAACATCAATGTTAAAAAAATAAACAAATGGTTTATCAAAGGGTTTCATACCCGACAGTCGTCATCGTTTTAAAAACAATGACACTTCAATATTCATCATCTTAATTCTGTACTTATTTTCTCGGAGATTCATTCACCAAATAAATGAGAAGGCCGGTTTTAATCGTTGCCAAATAAGGCAAGTTTTAATCATTGCCAAATAACCCAGGTTTAATCGTTGCCAAATAAGGTAGGTTTTAAATTAACCATCGCACTGTCCAAAATGAGGCACAATGGTTACTATTTATAGTATATGGTTTCATTGTCCATCAAGGCACAATGATGCAACGTCATTAATACTTGTCATCAAGAATTCAAGTCCAAATGTGTAGGCACGTCTGCCTCAAAAATGCATGTAAAACATTTTGTTCACGTCATTTTCTTTGTGTTCATTCTTTCCCTGTCGAAGCTCAAAGGCTCACGACCAATCCAGTGTTTAAACATTTAAGTTTATCAATCATTCCAACAAAACAGACTCCAAGTCAAAATGTGCAAATTACGAAATCTAGACCTTTGCACCAGATTTAGATTCGTAGATTTTGACGCACAAAAAATCAATATCACTTTTTATAGGACATCTAGTCCGTAACTTCACCTTTAGGACCCCCGGTCCAAACCATAGAACACTAGACCCCGACGACTCGACAACTAGGTTCGTCTTTCAATTTTTAGAAACATTTTCATTCCGTGAAATACAAATCAAAAACAAAACCTCCTCAACTTATCCAAGTTGTTGGAAATAACACCTTTGTATAAAACTACTTTACAGACAATCCTTTTACGTTGTAAATTCGTTTATAAAATCATCAAATCACTTAAAAACTCATTTTCTTTCAAAAATCTATATTTTAAACTTTATTTCCAAGAAAATATCATCTTGAGACTAATTCTCTGTTTGAACTAATATTACTGTTTTTAAGAATACTTTTGTAAGTATTGTGGGAATTGACCGTCGCTTGATGTTTTTAAAACGTTTTTAAGTCATAATTTGGCTTTTCTAGTAAAATAATTTTCCCAACACCATAATAAAATTATTTTTGAAACTTATTGTTTTATAATAACATTTTCTAATATTTAGAAATTTCTTACGTAAAAATTAGCAGTACTAAAATATTTTCACGGTTACGTCCTCACTGTGACTCATAAAACACTCTTACATTGTTAAATTATTAAAATAATAGTATTTTTAACTATTCCACATTTTTAACCAGTCAAAACATTAAGTAATATTATATTTGTAACACCCGGTATTTCACTGTTTTAAATAACAGTAATACATATAAATATGTTTATAAATTTATTAGAGTTTTAGAAAATTATTTTAAATAAACGGAGTTCACCACTCAATCCTGCTCGAATATAGGAAGCTACGATTAAAATTTAGGTTGGAAAGTCAGGCGAAACACGGCCCGTGAATTCCATTGACAGTATAATAATACTGCTCAAAAGACCTAATTTTAATTCGTGAAAGAAAGACTTAAGTTTAGTATTTTATTTTTTACAATTATGTATTTTTAGATTTATTTCAGAAAAAAATAAAATAATTTACGTTTTTCAGGCGAAACACGTAATCGGGTAGACGACGGAAGGGAAATTAGAGTTTCTAAGAGCCGATAGAGGGTTTATCTTAGGATTTTGAGATGATTAAAGGGTATGAATCATATTTTTAAGTCTAGAAGTTTTTTCAGGGTTAAAATGAAAATTTGGGAATTTTACGCTTAAGCCCCTGAACTTTCTGTAAATTACCCTTTTGTCCCTAAATTAGTTTTTAAGTTTTTTCAAGTGGATTGGGCTAGAATCCTTTTTTACAATCTCAAATGGTCGTGGCTTAGAAGCCCAAAATTTTCTAGTTCATGGTTTGAGTCCATAAAGCCTAATTGAAACTATACAAGTTTCCTATCTTAAGTCTAATGCTTAAATTTTCAAGTGGGCCCCACAAGAATGAACCCAAGCCCAAAATTACCCAGCCCATGCGTAAGCCCATGAGGATTTATGGCTGGCTCATTTGTTGTTGAATCAATTTTCTAGAGTGTTCCACAATTTTCCACAATTTTCCACATTTTTCTACATTATCCTACATTATCCTTGATTTTTCCACAATGTTCTTGATTCTTCTCAAACCTTCATGAATTGTCTTAACCTATCTTTGACTCATAAATTCAGCCAACAAAGTCAAGATAAGCTAGCATTTAATGTGGCAAAATCATCACCATGACACTTTCTTGACAATTTGCAAACTAGTCCTTCAACTTATGGAATCTTTGCAAAGTGGTCCTTAGAACTTAATTGCATTTGAATCCTTTAGCAAGACAACTCATCATCATCTAGATCCTTCCCAAGATGGCGCCACTATCACTATAAATACCATACTCTCACTTTTCACTTAGTTTCTTTTGCCATTTGCTTCCAAAACCCTAAAGTTCATAAGTCTCTTAGTTCTAAGTTTGTAAAACAAGTTCTTGGATTTCCTTTGTCTTAGATCTTCAAGAGGTAAATCCTAATCTTCTTTCTTAATCATGCCTATGTTCTTTAGAAAGTTTCTTGATTTAAAGTTTGTTTCATAGTTGTTCATCATTTTCAAGTTTCTAACCCTAGAACTTTGAAAAGTCATAATAAATTCTAGAAAAATCCAATGATGATGAAACTACTTTCTATATTATTGATATCATGTATATTATCTAAATCCAAGAGCATGATGTAATCAAAAATTTCCTTCCTTAAAACCTAGCCTTGGCCGAATCTAGTAAAGTAGGTTTGGTAGAGTTTTGTTCATGTGTTGTCATGTATGATCATGTATTCTATATGACATGTATGTCTACACATTCTAATCTATGTTAGTTTCTTAAAATGAAAATCTTTACTTAAAAATCCCTATGTTGGCCGAAACCCAAGGTGGTTAGATTTGTTGAGTTTTTGTTCATAGTTTTCCTTAATGATCTTGTTAATCAAACTCTTAGTATGTATGCCTTATAAATCCAAGTTGGTTTATTAAACTAAGAACCCTAGCCCTATAAACATGTTGAGGCCGAATCCTTGTATAAAAGAGTTAGGAAGTTTTGAGTTTGAAACTTAGTTGTTTAGTCACTAATCTATGATTTAGGTTAATCAAGGATCATTAATCCATGACTTAATCATGATTAGGAATTTTAGTTAGTCAAAAACCCTAGAGGCCGTGACCATGTAGTAGGGTTTTAGGATGTTTTTAGTTTCTTTAATTGTGATTGTTTGATTGTAATGGTTGCAGGTTAAGTATAAAGCGGTGTACGTGAGTTTCCAGCTTCCGACGAATTTAATTCAACTTGCTGTGTATCTTCGAGAGGTAAGAGGGGTTACCTGACGGATTATTCGGATGACCATATGTCCATGTTTGTGGTTTGTATACATTTGTTTATGTGGTTGTGGTGTATGGTTTGTTTTATTTGGCTATGTGTTTCTAGCTGTTTATCTGTGTTTTGGTTGTTTCTCTGCTTATAATTTGTTTAATTATCTGCAGTAGTATCTTATATTGTTATGATGCATGATCTGCCTGGTGATATAATTTTTGTTGATGTTGGATGTTGTTTGTGAGGCCTGACATTGGTCAGTGCACAACCAATTAATCAGATAAAAGACTTAATAAGCTATGAAGAATTATATTCAATGTTTTATGGGAAATGTTGGAATATAATAGGGGAGGAAAATATTATTTTGGAAAAATAACGAGTTTTGAGAAATATTATTATTTTAATGATTTGCTAGTGTAAAAGTAATTTAGGAGTCACGGTGAGAGCGTAACCGTGAAATTTTTTTAGTACTGCTGATTTTTACGCAAGAAATTATGTAATATTATAAAAAGTTATTTTGTGAAATTAATGTTCGAAAATAATTTATAAAAATAAAAATAAAAATAAAAATAAAATAATAATAATATTATAATATAATAAAATATTATAAAAGTCAAAGTTTGACTTTAAGAACACTTTTTTTGGAAAATGATAAACAACGACAAGTTTTAAAATTATTTACAGTGAAAGTTGAAAAACAGCAGTACTTATTTTAAGAAGAAATTTAATCTGAATTGATTTAAAGAGTTGAAGTTTCAGTAAAAGAGTTTTAGAATTACAAGTAGAAAGAAATTAAGGTGAATGAGTTTTACTTAATGACTTAAAAGATGATATAGAACTTAGTAACCGAGACGTCGGGGTACTAAGGTTAGTGATGTTGTAGATTGGGTATCTACTTAAAGAGGTTAAAACATTTTAGATGTTTTCTACTACCACGAACCTAAGCCTGAGGCATCAGTTTAGGGTTTGTGATTGAGCACTCGGACTTAGATGTCCTGTGTTTTAACAAAGGTTTTTAAGACGTTTAAATTATGGTTGGTCAAAAACTTTAGAGAGCTTTGACAAAGAAAGACATAACACAAAGAAAAGTGTCGAGAACAAATGTTTTCTTGCATGCATATGGCAGACGTGCTGTGATTCTATGAGTGATTATCTTGCGGCGTCAAGTATATCATGCAACGATGTTCCTCATTGTGCCCGGGGTTTGGACAATGAGACTCCATCTCAGAGTGTTACCACTGTGCCACGATGTTGGACAGTGTGCGATGGGCGTGCCTGTGGCGGTGTGCCTGTGGAAATCGAGTCCGATCAACTCATCAAGAGGTTGGAGATATCTCATGAGATTAAGTATGAATGTTTAGAGGATGTATTGAAGTGTTCATGCATTCAGATTTTAAAAACGACGATGTTCGGGTGTGAGACCCTTTGATATATTGTGTTGTATGCCAATTTAAATATGAGAAATTAACTGATCTAGGTTTGTATGTGTTTTGTTGTGTCGTACATATGGTTCTCGCGTTATGATCAAATTGTCGGTTTCTCACTCTTGCATATTTTATTTGTGGTTTCTCTTCTGGGTTCTACGTGGTGGAATTCAGATGAACCTCTTAAGGACTATGGCGTCTGGAAGAAGAAGGAGGTGTAGTTCGGGAAATGTTGATGCTGCTTCTTTTGTCGTAGTGTTTTGACCAGCTTAGGTTTAAGTTCAGTTATGTTTTGGGAATAATCTTTTTATTACAAATGTTTAAGTGTGAAATTTATGAGGCAGTATAGCTGTATGATATATATATATATATGTATATATATATATATAGATATACCTAAGCGTGGTTATGTGAACGTTGTTGTGATGATGTTGAAAAGAAAAAATTTTATCACCCATTTTGTTTAAGACAAACGTTCATAAAACATTATTTTCCGAAAGCAACCAGCAAATTAAGTTTTTATTTCTGCAAACGGGTAGCCATGTGATGACCCGAGTATGGGTGTCACATTAGTGGTATCAGAGCTGGTCGAGTCTTTCGGCAATGTTGGGAAATAGGTCTGTTGTGTGGACGTTGTGTATTTTATGAGATGAGACTTGTTTGAATTACTTGTTAGAAGTAATGTGCGGTAATGAGTACGTTTACGTTTCAGTTTCTGGTTTTGGTTTCACTGATTGGGGATTGTAGGTCAGTTATGGAACCAGAAGCTGGACGTGGATGGGGACGTGGACGTGGACGCGGTCGTGGAAGAGGCTGTAGAGGCGGTCGTGTTGCCGGTCGTGGTAACATGAATGAGGACTATGAAGATGGAGTGGACTATGCCGCTCAGGCTATGGAGAACGTGGCAGCTGCGATTGTTAATCAAACTGCTACAATGACTGCCCAGAACCAGCAGGAGCAGGCTCGAGCCGAGCAGGCAACTGAAGGCAAAAACCTAATCGCTTTTCGACGTCAAGATCCATCACAATTTCATGGAGGAGTGGATCCTGTGAAAGCTGACTTATGGATCCAGGAGTTAGAGAAAAATTTTAGGTTGATTCACAGTCCTGAAGGAGTAAAGGTATCTTATGCCACTTTTCTGTTGGTAGGCGATGCTGAGTATTGGTGGAAGGGCACCGAACAGCTGTTGGAAGCAGAGAACCAGGAGATTACTTGGGAGGTATTCCGAACCAGCTTTTTAAACAAGTACTTTCCTCAAAGTGCACGAGTTGAGAAGGAGCAAGAATTTCTGCAACTTCAGCAGAGGAATTTAACTGTTGGAGAATACGCGGCGAGGTTTGAATCACTTGCCAAGTATTTTCTTTTTTTCCAGAACAACCCAAACGAAGATTGGAAGTGCGAGCGTTTTGAAAGCGGATTGAGTTTTGAGATTAAGGAATCAGTACTACCGTTAGAAATTCGGAATTTCCAAGCGCTAGTCGAGAAGAGTAGAAAAATAGAATTAATGAGGAATGAAAAGGACAACAAGGGGACTATAGGAGGACCGGATAGGTCAAAGGGTCAATTTCAGAACCAAAAGGGAAGACAAGCACCGAATGAACCTTATTCCCGTCCACCAGGGAATAACCAGAATTGACAACAACCTCATTCGAATCTTGTTGCATCGGAGAGTGGTGGCCAAACAAGCCAAAGTCAGGGTCAAGTTAGAAGGTGCTACAGATGTGGAGATCCAAATCACATGAGGAATACTTGCCCTGAAAAGGGGACTAAGTGCTTCAATTGTAATCAAATAGGATATTTGGCGAAAGATTGCAATGCGCCGAGGCGTGGATCGACTGTCAATAACACCAATGCTGTTAGACCAAAGACTACAGGGAGAATTTATACCATGATGAGCACTGAGACTCCAAGCTACGACGGTAATCTCTTAGCTATAATTTTCAAGCTCGAGTACAATTCATACTTGTTTCAATGGATTGTGTGTGGATATGTTGAAATTATCTGTTTCTTTGATTTTCATGATGTCATTGTTTTGAACTCAAGATGAAATTATTTTGTATACTTTCTCGTGAAAGTAAGGCTTCAGGATCTTTCATTCCTGTCTAGCTTCGTGTCACGAAATTTCGAGGGCGAAATTTTTTTAAGAGGGGTAGTAATGTAACACCCGGTATTTCACTGTTTTAAATTACAGTAATACATATAAATATGTTTATAAATTTATTAGAGTTTTAGAAAATTATTTTAAATAAACGGAGTTCACCACTCAATCCTGCTCGAATGTAGGAAGCTACGATTAAAATTTAGGTTAGAAAGTCAGGCGAAACACAGCCCGTGAATTCCATTGACAGTATAATAATACTGCTCAAAAGACCTAATTTTAATTCGTGAAAGAAAGACTTAAGTTTAGTATTTTATTTTTTACAATTATGTATTTTTAGATTTATTTCAGAAAAAAATAAAATAATTTACGTTTTTCAGGCGAAACACGTAATCGGGTAGACGACGGAAGGGAAATTAGAGTTTCTAAGAGCCGATAGAGGGTTTATCTTAGGATTTTGAGATGATTAAAGGGTATGAATCATATTTTTAAGTCTAGAAGTTTTTTCAGGGTTAAAATGAAAATTTGGGAATTTTACGCTTAAGCCCCCGAACTTTCTCAGAAATTACCCTTTTGTCCCTAAATTAGTTTTTAAGTTTTTTCAAGTGGATTGGGCTAGAATCCTTTTTTACAATCTCAAATGGTCGTGGCTTAGAAGCCCAAAATTTTCTAGTTCATGGTTTGAGTCCATAAAGCCTAATTGAAACTATACAAGTTTCCTATCTTAAGTCTAATGCTTAAATTTTCAAGTGGGCCCCACAAGAATGAACCCAAGCCCAAAATTACCCAGCCCATGCGTAAGCCCATGAGGATTTATGGCTGACTCATTTGTTGTTGAATCAATTTTCTAGAGTGTTCCACAATTTTCCACAATTTTCCACATTTTTCTACATTATCCTACATTATCCTTGATTTTTCCACAATGTTCTTGATTCTTCTCAAACCTTCATGAATTGTCTTAACCTATCTTTGACTCATAAATTCAGCCAACAAAGTCAAGATAAGCTAGCATTTAATGTGGCAAAATCATCATCATGACACTTTCTTGACAATTTGCAAACTAGTCCTTCAACTTATGGAATCTTTGCAAAGTGGTCCTTAGAACTTAATTGCATTTGAATCCTTTAGCAAGACAACTCATCATCATCTAGATCCTTCCCAAGATGGCGCCACTATCACTATAAATACCATACTCTCACTTTTCACTTAGTTTCTTTTGCCATTTGCTTCCAAAACCCTAAAGTTCATAAGTCTCTTAGTTCTAAGTTTGTAAAACAAGTTCTTGGATTTCCTTTGTCTTAGATCTTCAAGAGGTAAATCCTAATCTTCTTTCTTAATCATGCCTATGTTCTTTAGAAAGTTTCTTGATTTAAAGTTTGTTTCATAGTTGTTCATCATTTTCAAGTTTCTAACCCTAGAACTTTGAAAAGTCATAATAAATTCTAGAAAAATCCAATGATGATGAAACTACTTTCTATATTATTGATATCATGTATATTATCTAAATCCAAGAGCATGATGTAATCAAAAATTTCCTTCCTAAAAACCTAGCCTTGGCCGAATCTAGTAAAGTAGGTTTGGTAGAGTTTTGTTCATGTGTTGTCATGTATGATCATGTATTCTATATGACATGTATGTCTACACATTCTAATCTATGTTAGTTTCTTAAAATGAAAATCTTTACTTAAAAATCCCTATGTTGGCCGAAACCCTAGGTGGTTAGATTTGTTGAGTTTTTGTTCATAGTTTTCCTTAATGATCTTGTTAATCAAACTCTTAGTATGTATGCCTTATAAATCCAAGTTGGTTTATTAAACTAAGAACCCTAGCCCTATAAACATGTTGAGGCCGAATCCTTGTATAAAAGAGTTAGGAAGTTTTGAGTTTGAAACTTAGTTGTTTAGTCACTAATCTATGATTTAGGTTAATCAAGGATCATTAATCCATGACTTAATCATGATTAGGAATTTTAGTTAGTCAAAAACCCTAGAGGCCGTGACCATGTAGTAGGGTTTTAGGATGTTTTTAGTTTCTTTAATTGTGATTGTTTGATTGTAATGGTTGCAGGTTAAGTATAAAGCGGTGTACGTGAGTTTCCAGCTTCCGATGAATTTAATTCAACTTGCTGTGTATCTTCGAGAGGTAAGAGGGGTTACCTGACGGATTATTCGGATGACCATATGTCCATGTTTGTGGTTTGTATACATTTGTTTATGTGGTTGTGGTGTATGGTTTGTTTTATTTGGCTATGTGTTTCTAGTCGTTTATCTCGTGTTTTGGTTGTTTCTCTGCTTATAATTTGTTTAATTATCTGCGGTAGTATCTTATATTGTTATGATGCATGATCTGCTGGTGATATAATTTTTGTTGATGTTGGATGTTGTTTGTGAGGCCTGACATTGGTCAGTGCACAACCAATTAATCAGATAAAAGACTTAATAAGCTATGAAGAATTATATTCAATGTTTTATGGGAAATGTTGGAATATAATAGGGGAGGAAAATATTATTTTGGAAAAATAACGAGTTTTGAGAAATATTATTATTTTAATGATTTGTTAGTGTAAAAGTAATTTAGGAGTCACGGTGAGAGCGTAACCGTGAAATTTTTTTAGTACTGCTGATTTTTACGCAAGAAATTATGTAATATTATAAAAAGTTATTTTGTGAAATTAATATTCGAAAATAATTTATAAAAATAAAAATAAAAATAAAAATAAAATAATAATAATATTATAATATAATAAAATATTATAAAAGTCAAAGTTTGACTTTAAGAACACTTTTTTTGGAAAATGATAAACAACGACAAGTTTTAAAATTATTTACAGTGAAAGTTGAAAAACAGCAGTACTTATTTTAAGAAGAAATTTAATCTGAATTGATTTAAAGAGTTGAAGTTTCAGCAAAAGAGTTTTAGAATTACAAGTAGAAAGAAATTAAGGTGAATGAGTTTTACTTAATGACTTAATAGATGATATAGAACTTAGTAACCGAGACGTCGGGGTACTAAGGTTAGTGATGTTGTAGATTGGGTATCTACTTAAAGAGGTTAAAACATTTTAGATATTTTCTACTACCACGAACCTAAGCCCGAGGCATCAGTCTAGGGTTTGTGATTGAGCACTCGGACTTAGATGTCCTGTGTTTTGACAAAGGTTTTTAAGACGTTTAAATTATGGTTGGTCAAAAACTTTAGAGAGCTTTGACAAAGAAAGACATAACGCAAAGAAAAGTGTCGAGAACAAATGTTTTCTTGCATGCATATGGCAGACGTGCTGTGATTCTACGAGTGATTATCTTGCGGCGTCAAGTATATCATGCAACGATGTTCCTCATTGTGCCCGGGGTTTGGACAATGAGACCCCATCTCAGAGTGTTACCACTGTGCCACGATGTTGGACGGTGTGCGATGGGCGTGCCTGTGGCGGTATGCCTGTGGCAATCGAGTCTGATCAACTCATCAAGAGGTTGGAGATATCTTATGAGATTAAGTATATGAATGTTTAGAGGATGTATTGAAGTGTTCATGCATTCAGATTTTAAAAACGACGATGTTCGGGTGTGAGACCCTTTGATATATTGTGTTGTATGCCAATTTAAATATGAGAAATTAACTGATCTAGGTTTGTATGTGTTTTGTTGTGTCGTACATATGGTTCTCGCGTTATGATCAAATTGTCGGTTTCTCACTCTTGCATATTTTATTTGTGGTTTCTCTTCTGGGTTCTACGTGGTGGAATTCAGATGAACCTCTTAAGGACTATGGCGTCTGGAAGAAGAAGGAGGTGTAGTTCGGGAAATGTTGATGCTGCTTCTTTTGTCGTAGTGTTTTGACCAGCTTAGGTTTAAGTTCAGTTATGTTTTGGGAATAATCTTTTTATTACAAATGTTTAAGTGTGAAATTTATGAGGCAGTATAGTTGTATGATATATATATATATATACACCTAAGCGTGGTTATGTGAACGTTGTTGTGATGATGTTGAAAAGAAAAAATTTTATCACCCATTTTGTTTAAGACAAACGTTCATAAAACATTATTTTCCGAAAGCAACCATCAAATTAAGTTTTTATTTCTGAAAACGGGTAGCCATGTGATGACCCGAGTATGGGTGTCACAATATTACTATATTCCATCAATTAAAATTCGGTATTTCTTAAAAAGTTTTTTAACGCTTTTATCTTTTTGATTAATTAGGCACTGACCACTGTCAGGCTTTTCACTCAACAATCAACATCCATAAACATTCCACATCAACATTATAGCATATAACACTATTTATAACATGCATTAAAACACTATAACAATTAACACCAGATAATCAATTAAAAGCAGATGATAGGAGCAAATAAATTAACTACGCAAGATAATTTAAAGACACCACAAACACACTTAAATAAATTATACAGACCACAATTAATATCATATAGCTATCGGAAAAATCCATCAGGTACTCCCCTTACCTCTTGGAGAATTTTCTTTCTGAAACAAATTCCGTCGAACGTCCGATCTTCCGTAACACTCGTACACGATTCACACCAAATTACCCTTCAACAAACCACAACCAATTAATCAATCAACAAACAATTTCAACACCTAATTTCTATGGCTAGGGTTCGGCCATGACTAGTAACAATGGTTTGGAATGATTATAAACAAAGAACTTTGAATAAAACCATCTAACACAATAAGTTAGGGTTTCAGCCTCAACAATAAAATTAGGATAAAAAATTTCTTTGGTTTCAAGTTCTTGGATTTAACATGTATAGGTATTAGAGAGATTGAATCAAGTGTTCTATTTCAAAAATGGAAAAAAAAACTCATCCAAACCCTCTATGATGAGACGCCCCGACGTCCCATTGAAGAAAACCCATAATGTTTAGGACCTAATCATTTTATTATTGTTAAGTGTATATATATTAAAATGGCGGAAAAATTTGAACTTAAAATATAAACAACATATATACACAGATGCATAACATATACACATCATATCCTGATGCAATACAGTAGAGGGAATCCCTTCAGTAGGATCCCAATAGGTACAAACTGGTACAAACTGATATAAACAACAAAAGATAAAACACCTCAAAAAGGCGCACTGGCAGTAGCCTCTCTACTCAACTACTTGGGTCCACTGCTCGTCGTCCAGCATCTGGCTCATAAGGGGTTCCATCTAGTTCCTCCATAGCTGGCTCCTCCACCGAGTCTTCTTATAGCGATCACATAAATAAAACATACCCAACATCAAGAATAAAAGTGATAAGAAACAATATAACATCTAACGTGGAAAGGGTTTAGAACCATTTAATTCTATAACAACACACTAAACATCTGTCTCCAAGGATATAAATATATATACATATATATAACACAAATCATCCTCAATCCACGTCTAAGATTTCTCCTCTACCTTCCATCATGATGCAATGCAAATGCTGTATGAATCATCTCATCAGGTATCGGCCATTTCTGGATATCCATATCAATCGACACGTCCCAGTGTCCCCGGTGCACACCCTCGTCAGCGGATGGAGGATGCCCATGCAAAGCAATGGCACTATAGCTACACAATCTGGTGCACACCTCTGAACCCCGGTCAGGGTGCTCATGAAACGCATGAACTATAGTTGCAACTAAAATGAAATAATGTCTAGGACGGTCCGCCGTTAGCCTAAACCCCGGGAATTCTCCCTCGGAGGAATAGACCCCCACGACCATGTTTCAGTGCCACCAGACCATGTTTCAGGTCCACCATATCACAGACCATGCTTCAGGTCACCCCCTAGTGCCCTAACCGCTAATCATAATCTCATAAGTAACCTCAATAAAATCTCATCTCATCAATCTCATCGTCATCATATCTCAATAATTATCTCGGTCAAGCAATACTAACACATATAATATGAATTCCCCAATACATCATCATGTCTCAACATAACTTATCATTTACTCAATTTCTAATCACAATCATTACACTCATCACATCATACCATCATGTCATAAAATCATCACTTCCAAAATAATAATCATTACCGATTCATAATAATATAATAAAATAATAATCACAACACCTCATAACATCATCCATCAATTACCAAATTCACATAAACCAGTCAAACATGCAATCATCAAATTATATATATATATATATATATATATATATATATATATATATATATATATATCGTAATGTTGATAAACGCAAAATTTCTATATCATCATTGGTACCACTAGGTAGTCCCCAATGTGATATGAACATTGTCCGTTACTCGCTCTCGTGTAGGGTTTAGGTCGCCCTACGCCATTATCGAATTAAATGCAACCGTGCCGCTTCCAACGTTAAACAGTTTCTTTCCCCCACCTGAAGAACGTACGACCTCGGAATCGCTACGAGGTCACTCTTACTCGACTCCTCTCGAATCTGCCTCACACCGAACGAGGTCCCCGAATCTCCGATATCTCACCTAAACATCACATTTTGAAAGACACAAAGTAAGAAACTCAAAATCTACAGCAAACACCCCAACATCCGCCACTGTTTCAGCTCTATATCTCACAATCCATAATTTTATTTACAAAAGTGAACGGTGAGATTAAAGAGATACCTTTCCTTTACCTTCTCTAAAAATTTCAACTCAATCTAACGGTGGATGAGCCTAGGATGATCCTCCCAAGGTGACTGTTCTGGAATTACCCGAGTTGAACTCAACTCCAACTTATAGGCTAAATAACTCTGACTCTGGGGATGACACAGAAATTGCACCCATTGGATACGAACTAATATCAACCTAGAACCTCTCTATTAAATTTGAACAAGATCCAACGGTGGATGAAGGTATGGTGAGGGATTTACAGAAGCTGTTCCACCAGGCTTCAAGCTTTCAGCAATGGTTGTCTTGGTCTTTGGGAATTTTCTTCTCCATGCTTCTTTCTCATGCTACGTGAAAGTGAGAAGAAAGTGAAGTCTGACCACTCTTCTTTCACTTAGCTAATGTCTTGGTTTTGATTTAGATGACTTAGGTGGCTTGATTTAGTCAAGTGCATGCATGTTAGGCTAGGTGTCATTAGGAGATTAATTTGGGTGGGTTAGTGGGCTAGGTGTCACCTAGGTAGCATGGTTAGGTGTATCTAAGTTAGAGTAGTGGAGTCCAAGCGTCTCTTGGTGGTAGCCACACCCATGAAACCTCCCTCTTAGTGACACGTGTCCAATTGTGACATGTGTCATCCACACATGTTGCCGCGTGTTGCCCTGTCAGCACAACCGGGTATTTTCTTCCACATTTTCCCATGTAACCTACTGTTAGGATATTCTTCCGTATTATTTTAGGTTACTCCTAAGACCTATTGTACTCAGGCCCGACCTAATTTAATATTCCGACTCTCAATTAATTAATCGATCACAAAGCGCTCGTTTGTGTTTCTTTGCGTTCTGGACCCGTTTAACATCCAATTGACCTCAAATTTTAGATATAGGCTCATCAAGTCCTAATCTCATTCCTGGCTCCAAATTTCTTACTTCACACACAAATGTCTCAAAGATGCTAACCGGGAAACCCTAATTTTGTTTCTACGTTCAAACTCACTCGAAAAGGTTGCGTGCTTGCCAAGCAAGGGTCTCTATACCTCAAACCACATCGCAACTATATAATCCAAGTCCTAACCCTAACCCTCATACACTAACCATGCATAAAATAACGGATGTTACATATGACATAGGTTCGGCCCTCAACAATAAAATAGGATAGAGATTTTATTTTGATTCATGCTTCTAGATATATAGGTATGGTATAGAGTTCATAGAAATTGATCTCATGTCAAGGATTTTTCTACAATTTTCTAGAGATTTTTGAAGATTGGATCTAGAAATTGAAAAATAATGTTCATGGCATGAAAATCATGAAATGAATGAAAAAGAAGACATGATTGATCATATAGAAGAGAGGTTACCTCTTGATGAAGAGTAATGATCAAAACAAGCTTAGTTGAAAATTTGACAGCTTTGAGGGTGTGGTGGTGTTATGAGCATATCTCATGATTTACTCATCTAACAATTACAAACTTTGGCTTGTTAGAAAGGTAAGCAGGAGAGGCACAACTTTTATTTTTAAGGTTTTGTTTGATTTAGATCCGAAAAGGGGCGTAAAGAGCCTTCTTTCTACTGTTCTCTTGGGATGCCGAGGATTTTGAGCTGTTTTGCTAATTTGGGCATATCTCCCAATATACTTATCCGTTTTTGGTGATCTTTAGCTCTTTGGAAATCAGAGATGAAGAGGAACAACTTCAATGTAGAAAGTTTTAAGAGTTTCAGAACAGAAAAGGGTCAGAATTTTGATACAGGTTTGGATGAGTATGAGCATCAATGAAGTCTTTATGTTAGAGAAAATGATGAACTTGATGAAGAAGAAGGCATAAAATTGGTTGAAATTGGTCTAAATGTGGGTTATGGGAGGTGGAACCATGGGTTATGGGTTATTTTGGTCCAAAATGTTGATGGCACAACTTGTAATAACCATGGAAACTCAAGGGTAAAATGATCATTTCCATAAATAAATATCTAGATATTAAGAAAATCATCATTACTAATGTGTGGTGGAGAATTTGTAGATGGGTGACTGATTTGTGGCCACAAGAAGAGGAAGAAACCAATTTGAATTTATCTTTCATTAACCATGGTTAATATTTAACTAGGTTAGGTTAGGGGCATTTTTGTCTTTTCACATTTAAACTCATCATTACGTTCATCCATCTGGTGTCGGATTTTGTCTCTGCACATCCGTTCTCGACTCTGTCGATTACCCGATTTAGGTTTTTACGTTCGAATCAAGTATAATAACCTATTTATTTTGAAAATTTTCAAAATAACCTATATCTTTGGAAGTGAGATATAAAATCTATTCATTTCGTTATCGGGTCAAAATTAGGTTCTCTTACCAGTAAAATCTTATTGTCATTGAAAACGCAGACCGGGTTCCGTCTGAATTTAGAACCAAAAATTTAACCGTATACTTATAAAAATATGTTTAATATGAATATGACTTTGGTTTTCCAAAAATCATTTTCTAAGTTTCAAATAAAAAATATAAACATTTACTTATATTTATATCGACCTTAGAAAGTAGAAAAATTGGGGTGTTACATTACTACCCCACTTAAAAAAATTTCGTCCTCGAAATTTCATGGCTCAAAACTAAATTGGATTTCTTAATCCCAAGGTCTTACTCTCACAAGAAAGTATATAGAATAACTTTGGCAATCTGAAAAGAATACATGAATATCCAGTGCGTAAAAAGATTCTTTATTAGGTTCATGGGTGTAAAAATGCATGATCGGTACACTTTTACAAACATGAATCTAATAAAGTTTCTTCTTTCACAAGAACTTTACCAAACAACGATTTAAAAAGGATAAAAGTCCGACGAAATTTCAGACTGGATCACTTCCACCAAAAGTAAAAGTAACCAGATTAAGTTTCATCAAGAAACTTCTATTATCAAGAAGCCATATGTGTTACACAACTCAAGAAATACTTATAACATATTTTAAAAGAAATATGAAAATATCCAGACTATCAGAACCAATTTTGGAAGTCGTGATAGACTTTAAATCAAGGTTAGAAAAGTGAGTTTGGCATGTACAAAACGTACCGCCGTGATTGTCTAATACAACAAATGGAATTTGAGAAACAATTATAATAAGGAATGAACAATACAAATAAGAATTTTCTTAATCCTGGGACACTCACCTAAGGTTGAAGATTTAAATCTATTCGCCTAGGAATCCCACAAGCGCAAAGGTCCTTTCTGACGCGCTTAGTTTGGTCATCCTGAATCGGCACGATCACGAACAACTTGTCAGTCTCTTAGTCATACGAAGAGTTGATCTTTCCTCATAGGCTCAGTCAACAACGCAAAATCTTAAATAGGTCTTCACTCTAATTTGGTGATAACTTGTCCTCAAGTCGATCTGTGAGTAGACAACGATTCTTCGTGAGTGATTTATCAAATCAACTACACACGGCAGAGAATATTTGTTCACAATCATCACTTTGTTGAATTGTCGACAATCCACGCGGAGTCTTGAACCTTCACACAACATTAATGCTTCCTACGGAAAATACTTGATCTAACAAACTGCTTGGATCACAGATCCTCCAGTTCGAATCGAGTCGTCTAATTAGATTAACTTTGTAGGTGACATCCTAAACAAAACGATAGAGATCAACCTGAATCTAGAAACTAGATCAATTAAAACTCTATATCTTTTGCAAATGGAAACCCTAAGATATTCTCAAAAAATTCTTCCGAAAATTCTTCCATGACGGTACCTCATTCAAATGTCTGACACAATCCCTTAAGGATAAACGACGTGTCAATGATGAGTGTGATTACACCTCATATTTCATTGTCATTTTGCATGCATTTTCATATAGTTTAGGCATTTTTAATTTAATTTTTGTTAGTTTTTACCTTGGAACGGGTAAGGCGGTTTTGTGGTGTTTTTTTGCAGAAATTAAGGATTAAATGCTCAAGATCAACCATGATGGAGCTTACCTAAAGATGGGGCTTGAAAAGTGAATAAAATGAGCCAAACAGAGCTCATCACGACCTAGGTATGATGCCCATCACGGTCGTGACGCGCATTACTTGGATCTGAAGCAACTGATTTTGAGGTAAATTTGTGTTTGATTGGGATTCAAACTTCCTACATCTATAAATAAGGCATCTAGCCAGAGATGAACCAGGACTTTTGGCTGCTACTCTTAGGCTATAATTTAGGATCTCTCTTCTTCTTCTTCTTCTTCTCTTCTCTTAGTTTTATTTCATGTTGTTGTTAACCAAGCTTGTCATCACCATGGCAAGGCTTGAGTAGAAGTTTAATTTCTAGGGATTGGGGCTATGCCCAAGGTTTGTTTATGGTAATGAATTGATGTTTTATCTTTGTTAATTGCGATTTTGATTTAGATATGATTTCTAGTGTTTTAAGTACTCGTAAATTCGGCAGCCGCTTATTTGCGTGACGTAGATATTCTAAGGAGGAACCTAGCGGTGAACTTAGGTATCGGATCTATAGAATCAGACTTAGGACTTAAATCACGAGGGTTAGAAGCGGTCCTTCGAGGATTAACGAATTGTCACGAAACATAAAGGGTCCAATCTAAATTCGACTACCACGAGAGTAGGGGTTGTTTTAATTGGGCACGGTTTTTGTAACCCAAGAGGGAGCATTAACTATTCGGGGATAAATTCGCCTTCAAGGCAATTTTCGATAATTAACAAAGGGTAAACAATTTAGTAACACAAACAATCTTGTTGGTAACCCAATTCCTAGGAATCCATTTAGATATGAAAAACCATAAATTGATTTACTTTCTGTTTTACTTGATTGCATTCCTTATCTGATTTCCTAAGTTATCTCTTATTTCAAATATCAAAAACCTTTTCAAAATCCTTTTCTATAGTCCATTTTAGTCGATTTGATAATTAGTTGCGATTTGATATCAGGGTCTCTGTGGGATCGATATCTTTTTATTACTTGGCGACGAATCCGGTACACTTGCCGGATCGCACGTGCACTCGTACAACATCAAGTTTTTGGCACCGTTGCCGGGGATTGTGCTTTCTCGAATCTCAATTTAATTTTTAATTTGATTTTTCTGGACTTTTTCTTTTTATTTAATTTTTATAATTTTTTAAATTTTTTTTATCTCTTTTTAGAGTATCTATCTCTCTGTGTTTTTTTCTCATTTATGCAAAGATCCCTAAGTCTTGGAGACCTTATAGAGGTTGACCCCGAAATCGAATGGACCTTTCATAGACGTAGGAGACTACAAAGTGAGAGAGAGAGTTTGATTCCCATTCCACTCATGACGAATCTAACGGATACAAAACCATTGAAGGACTACGCAGCCCCAAATGCGAGGGGTTTACGAATTGGGATTGCAAGGCCAGAGATCGAGGCGGAAAACTACACTATACCGCCTATGCTCATGAACATGATTAGGCAACATCAATTTGGAGGATTGCCCTCGGAGGACCCGACTGACCACGTGGAGACATTCTTGGAGTTCACCGATGCAGTTAGAATTCATGGCGCCCTGGTCGATGCTATACGCTTAAGGTTATTGACCGCGTTGTCGCCACGCGCCAAAAAGAACGAGCGATTATTAAAATAATGTAGTATAGAGCGACAACTCGGATATCGTCTCTCAAGGACTCTTTAGTTGTTGTTATTATTAACAGAAAATCAAAAGTTAGTTTTTGGGGGGTTTTGGATTGAGTGCAATTAAAATAAAGAAAACAAAATAAAAACAGAGTAAGAAAACAAGCAGTTAAAATATTATCAAATAAACTAAAGAACGATTAACCTACTGTTCTTGGTTTCCCACTATCATTGGTTCAAATAAATCCAAGCCCTAAGCGGATTCTAATCCCCTTTCAGTTGTAGCAACAATTAACAACGCAATCACTACTACGGATGCATGCTCCTATTCCCGAAATAACAAACGGGGTTAAGCCCTCATGAACAAACGAACATGAATGAACACACGCGAAATAACAAACGCGATTAAGTATAAGAACATGGCATCACCGAAATGAATCAATACAACACTATACATTCCTGAAATAACAAACAGAAACATATAGCATTGCATCGAAAAGAGAAAGGCAAATAAAATAGGAATTATAGAACCTCAAATGTAATAGAAACCAATCACAGTAGATTAATCTAGGAGACTAATTCTCCATTACAAAAATAAACATAAAAGAAAAGGAAGGAAAATAAACTACTACTACTGACTATCAAAGACTAGCCAAAACTGGCTAACTCTCTGACTCCCCTCACTATGACTAACTCCTCTCTCAATATCTGAATGCTCCTTTTATTGACTTCAATCTCTGCCTCTTAGCTTTCCAAAACCACTTAATTTGCTTAATTATGAATTAAGATGAGGGAGTTATGTCCACATTCAACTCATAGGGCAGCTGAAACGCCTCTGACTTCACATGGATTAAAGCCCTTCAAAACGGCTCTGTTTGGAATAATGGTCTTAATGAGAGTTAAAGCTCTTTGTTTGATCTTTCATTTGCCACCGGTTTCAGTTCCAACCGACATCTACAGCCCAAGTTATGGTCCAATCTTCATGACCAGTTCAGGTTCCAGTGACAGCAATTATGTTCTGACTTCAAGGCCCAATGTGACCCACTATACATCCAATTCAGCATCTGAGTTCTTCATGAAAGTTGTTGGGCTTCCTTTTAGCTTTCCTGTTCTGACTTCAAACAGGTTTTTATACAACTTCTGGAATCCACGGACTCGCGAGGCGAACACTGTCTCGCGACGCGAATAATGCGAACAGTCATCAGCTTTTGGTATTCTCGCGAGGCGAACCAGAATTATTTCCTTTTTATTACCCTGAAAATAAGAAAATAACATAAGTGTTTTATTTAACTATAAATCAACTAAATTAACATAAAAACACTTTACAGACTCAAAATACTACTTAAGGACAATCAAGTCTAATTTGGGTGAAAATGATATAAAATTAGCACAAAGCCAAGGTCTTTACCAGTTATAAAACCAGTCAAACAGAGGCTCATCAAAATACCCCAAACTTAAACTTTGCTTGTCCCCAAGAAAACTAAAACTCAAAAACTTTAAAAAAAAAAAAACTCAAGACCTGGCAAGCTCAAAAGATTCAATCAACTTTGCACAAATCCAAGCAATTTCATCAAAACAGTTTCTTTCAATGTTCCCCCCTTTCAACAAAGCAATCCCCACAATCATTTATTCCAAACAATTGAGAATTTCATCCTTTAGGCAATCAGAAATCTAAGCAAGGGATCTAAGTCACACACAAAAGGGAGATCACCAAATCCAGACAACTGCCATCCTCACAAGGGAAATTTGTGTTTCACTCAATCGCTCAGTTTGTGTCAGGTTATCAACATTTCACTCAGTTTCACTTTTAAGAGCACTTCCCATAAATTTGATTTTCATCTCAAAATGGTTCCCACAGAGAACATGCATGCAACATCAAAAGGTCTTTTTATGATTGTAATGGGGCCTGGCTAAGGGTAGGATATACAAAGGAACTAGGCTGAAGACCCTAGGAACTAAGAGAGCATGAACATTATTTATACTTTGAATTTCCACTCAAGTTCCTTTTCTCATTTTTCTTTTATGCCTTGGGTGACTACAGCCTTTTTATTTCTTTTTGGTATTTTTGCACTTTTTTTTTTCTTTTCTTTTCTCTCTTTTTTTTTTCTATTATTTTTTTTTCTTTTTCCCAATCCCAAACAACACATTGCACCGGGTAGCCACCCCAAACTTAATTTCTTGCAACCAATTTCTCACTAAGCTTCCATGCTCTCCTAATCCTAAGATCGGGTTAACATGGTTTTTTAGATTTTAGCTTGTAACATAAGGTTAACAAGAATTAACAGGCTAATCAGGCTCAAAGGGGCTAACTAGGGAACATGCATCAGGAATTGGTTATTTTAGGCCAAGTAGCTATTTACAAAGAAAATGCCTAAATCATCTGAAGCAAACACATAATCATGCAAACCAAAAAGAGATTCAATCAAATTCAGGAAAGTGCAACTTAAAAGAGATTCTCACAGTCAAAAACATGTTGGAGGCTCAAAACCTCACCTGGACATTTATGCAAATTGTTTAACTGAGATTCTATCCCTAGTGTGTGCTTCCTATCACCCCAAACTTATCATAAATCATGCCATCATAATAAAATCTCAAAGTTCAGTTTTCAATCATATGGGGATCAATTTTCAAAAATTTTTCAAATCCTAGGGGGAAAACAGTCAACACATATTATGCAATCAATCTATCCAAAATCAATAAAATCCAATAAACTTTCCAACAAAAGACTCAAACACAACTCCTGAGCTTCTCAAATTATTCAGGAGCTTTATTAAAAACAAAACAGCAATAAAGTAAAGCAAAAGAAAATTAAAAAGAATAAGGGTTAAGAAAACTCATTGGAGTGGTCCACCAGGATCCCATTGTTTGTAACATAAGGCCCATGTGGTAGCCAAAGGACGGAAGCTTGTTCCATGCTTCCCTAACTTGCAGCCTTGATGTGGGAGTGAGCACTTGACAATTATGATGACTTTGCCGAGTGCGGCGGACTTCTCACTCCCCTTCGGGTCACAGCTGACCGCTTTCTCAACAAAGTCTCCCCAATAGAAGTGGGGCTCAACCTCTTGGACCGGCCATGGTGCAAAATCCAAGGGTGCAAAATCCAGAGCTTTTGGTTCCACAGGGGGAGGTGGCAAACAGTTAGCTGGGGTTACTGGTGCTGCTTCATTTTCTGCACTTTCTTCATTCACTGCACGAACAAATTCATCACCTGCTATACATGCAGAAATTTCAACACACACCACACAAAGGTTAGAGTTAGTACATATATTACAAGAAAATGAATCAGAAAAAGTTAGAAAGTCTGGGAATTCTTCACACAGTGCATCCACCCCATTACTCTCAACACATTCATCTGATTTAATTGAATCATCTACTTCCACAGGTTTTTCATCATCCTCAGGAATGGTGGAGCGGATGTCCTCCTGATCCTCCTTCTCTATGTTTCCTGAACAGTATAAAGCTGCATAACAGAATATACACAAAGCAGCACTGCCATCACAATAACAATCATTAGAATCAGGGGATTCAACACACAATTCATCATCAACAGAAATATTATCAGAATTATCATCAGAAATATTTTCAAGAATAACTTGTGCCTCTGTAGGTTCTTCAAGGGGCTGTGGAGTCAGCATTGCAGTCGAGTTGGCGGTAACTTGATCAATTAGAGCCCACAACTTCCGAGATTCAGCTTGGTCCCTCTGGTATTCAGCCTCCATCATCCGTTGAAATTCAAGATCTTGTTGTGCCATCCGTTGATTGTTCTCTTCCATTTGTTGTAGCATTGAAGCAATCTCATCCAAGGTGCTCTGTGAAGGTTCGGAAGGTGCAGAGGTGGTCACTTGGCTAGGATAGTATGGTGGTGGCTCACTAAACTCAGGATAATACATGCAAGGTGGTGGTTCATAATAAACATTAGGCAAATATCCATACATGTAATTATCCATGGCAATCAAACATCCAGACAAAGCAGACAGAACTAATTCAGGAATGCAAAAGGTTTTTTTTTTTTTAAATGTAACTTTCTGCTAATAACAACAAACGAGAGTCCCCGGCAACGGCGCCAATTTTTGACCGCGCTGTCGCCACGCGCCAAAAAGAACGAGCGATTATTAAAATAATGTAGTATAGAGCGACAACTCAGATATCGTCTCTCAAGGACTCTTTAGTTGTTGTTATTATTAACAGAAAATCAAAAGTTAGTTTTTGGGGGGTTTTGGATTGAGTGCAATTAAAATAAAGAAAACAAAATAAAAACAGAGTAAGAAAACAAGCAGTTAAAAAATTATCAAATAAACTAAAGAACGATTAACCTACTGTTCTTGGTTTCCCACTATCATTGGTTCAAATAAATCCAAGCCCTAGGCGGATTCTAATCCCCTTTCAGTTGTAGCAACAATTAACAACGCAATCACTACTACGGATGCATGCTCCTATTCCCGAAATAACAAACGGGGTTAAGCCCTCATGAACAAACGAACATGAATGAACACACGCGAAATAACAAACGCGATTAAGTATAAGAACATGGCATCACCGAAATGAATCAATACAACACTATACATTCCTGAAATAACAAACAGAAACATATAGCATTGCATCGAAAAGAGAAAGGCAAATAAAATAGGAATTATAGAACCTCAAATGTAATAGAAACCAATCACAGTAGATTAATCTAGGAGACTAATTCTCCATTACAAAAATAAACATAAAAGAAAAGGAAGGAAAATAAACTACTACTACTGACTATCAAAGACTAGCCAAAACTGGCTAACTCTCTGACTCCCCTCACTATGACTAACTCCTCTCTCAATATCTGAATGCTCCTTTTATTGACTTCAACCTCTGCCTCTTAGCTTTCCAAAACCACTTAATTTGCTTAATTATGAATTAAGATGAGGGAGTTATGTCCACATTCAACTCATAGGGCAGCTGAAACGCCTCTGACTTCACATGGATTAAAGCCCTTCAAAACGGCTCTGTTTGGAATAATGGTCTTAATGAGAGTTAAAGCTCTTTGTTTGATCTTTCATTTGCCACCGGTTTCAGTTCCAACCGACATCTACAGCCCAAGTTATGGTCCAATCTTCATGACCATTTCAGGTTCCAGTGACAGCAATTATGTTCTGACTTCAAGGCCCAATGTGACCCACTATACATCCAATTCAGCATCTGAGTTCTTCATGAAAGTTGTTGGGCTTCCTTTTAGCTTTCCTGTTCTGACTTCAAACAGGTTTTTATACAACTTCTGGAATCCACGGACTCGCGAGGCGAACACTGTCTCGCGACGCGAATAATGCGAACAGTCATCAGCTTTTGGTATTCTCGCGAGGCGAACCAGAATTATTTCCTTTTTATTACCCTGAAAATAAGAAAATAACATAAGTGTTTTATTTAACTATAAATCAACTAAATTAACATAAAAACACTTTACAGACTCAAAATACTACTTAAGGACAATCAAGTCTAATTTGGGTGAAAATGATATAAAATTAGCACAAAGCCAAGGTCTTTACCAGTTATAAAACCAGTCAAACAGAGGCTCATCAGTTATTCCCCTCATCTCTGACTGGAAAAGCAAAAGTTTGGCTGAAACAAGTTCCCGCTAATACCTTGTCGACTTGGGACCAACTGGAGCAGGCATTCTTGGAGTAATTCTTCCCTCCATCCAAGACGGCTTACATAAGAACCCAGATCACCGACTTATTCCAAAAAGACGGAGAATGCTTATCAGAAGCTTGGGATCGCTACAAGGGATTGCTGGAGTCATGCCCACATCTTGGACTCGAGAGGTGGTTATTAGTGCACACCTTCTACAACGGATTGGACTACTCTTCGAAGGTGTCACTTGACTCCGCAGCTGGTGGAGCCTTTTTGAATAGGCCTCTGACTGAGGCATTCTACATCATTGAAAACATGGCCATCAACTACCACCAATGGGGTTCAGAAAGAGGTAATAACCCGAAAAAGATTTCGAGGGGTATGTTTGAAATGAATAGCACTGATCTCATCATGTCTAAAATAGACTCACTGAATAAATGCTTTGATCAGCTTGAAAGATCTAACATGAGTTCAATAGGTGCTACTAACATTGTTTGTGAGATTTGTGGAATGCAGGGACATGACATAATGGAGTGCTAGCGTGGTATTGCTCATGGATCCGGCGCTTCGGGGGAACAAGTGAACTCTTGTCACAACTTCTATGACATGAACCTGAAGTTACCAAACTATGATCCTCCAAATGCTTACAACCAAGGAAGGAAGAACAGCCCTTACCTCTCGTACGGGAACTACAGCAACACGCTGAACCATGAGTTCCAAGAAGGCCAAGGTAATAGGAAACCCACAGCGGGGTATCCTCAGGTACAAAAGTCTAAACTTGAGTCTTTATTGGAAGGTTTTGTTGAAACTCAAACAAAACAAAATGAAGAGTTTAGACAACAAGGTAGAGGCGATGTGAGGCAATAAAAGAGCTAGCATCTAAGGTAGATAACTTAGCCATCCATAACAAGATGCTAGAAACTCAGATTGCCCAACAAGCCAGCACATACTCTAGACCTAAGGGTACGTTCCCGGGGCAACCCGAAGCTAATCCCAATGAGCATTGTAATGTCATATACTTGAGGGATGATAAGCTTGGGGTGGTTGAAAAGGATGTGGAATGTGAGGAGGACATGAGCGAGGATGAAGAGCCAAAATCAAAGTATGTCCCTCCACCACCGTACCAACCCCCAATACCTTTCCCACAAAGGTTGGTCAAGAGAAAGCAAGTAGATATACAAACTAATATGCCTCTAAAGCTAAAAGATCCAGGCAGTTTCTCTATTGCTTGCTCAATTGGAGAAGTGAAAATAGACCAAGTCTTATGTGACTTAGGGGCTAGTGCGAGCTTGATGCCGCTCACTATCTTGGAAAGGTTGGGAACCAAAGAGTTGAGTCCATTCAAATTCTCCTTACAATTTGCGGATGGCTCAACTAGAACTCCTCTAGGCATACTAGAGAATGTTCCCGTAAAGGTAGGGAAATTTTTCATCCCTACCGATTTCCTGGTACTGGATATGAACGGGAATTCTGAATTCCCCATCATTCTTGGAAGGCCATTCTTGGCCACCACTGGAGCGATAATAGATGTAAAGAATGGCAAACTCTCTCTGAATGTAGAGGAAGGTAGGGTAGATTTTTATTTGACTAACTCATATAACAACCCTCCTTTTGAGAGTCATGTGTGCAGGATCGATATAACGTCTCCAGTGGTAAAGGAAGAGCTCAACATGGAAGCAACTCCGAAGATTTTCATGGCAAATGATGCACCCAGTAGTGATTAAGTTGGAGTTGCTCATCATGTGGAAACAAAACTTCCGCCGGGAGGGAGTAAGGCCATGAAGCTCAGAGTGAAAAGAGCAAAGTGGAAGCGCAATTGGCTATATGAGCAGAATCGGCTCTTTGAAGGAGTTCCATGGAAGAGAAGTGTTCCTGCACTTCTACTCCCATTTGACCCCGGTTGATCGAAAGAAGTATGGTCAAGCTTAAGACTGTAAATAAGCACTTCTTGGGAGGCAACCCAAGTTTTCTTTCCCTTTTCCATTTGTTTTTGAATTTTGTTTTTGATTAATTTGAGAAGATAAGAAAAGAAAGATCACTAATTGATGGCTTTCCCAAGTATTTTCATGTTCTGAAGGAAGGAAGAGCAAAAAGGCAAGGTCAAATTAAGTCAGAAGTCATCACGCCCAGGCCGTGACGGTGGTCACGGCCATGATGAGCTAACCAAAGAAGACCAGAAAGGATCACGGCCCAGTCGTGACATCCATCACGGGCGTGATGGGAAGGACCGTAAAGATCAGAGAGTATCACGGCCTAGCCGTGATGCAGGTCACGGCCGTGACAGGCCACCTCCTACACACCAGAATTAATCACGGCCTAGCCTTGATGAGCCTCACGACCGTGATACAGTTTGCAGCAAGTTTTTGACATGCATGTGAGCCAGCACCCACTACCACCTCAGTGAGTTGTTCCATTTTTCTCCTCTCTCCGACTTGATTATTTACATTGGGAACAATGTAAGTTTTTAAGCTTGGCGTAGGGGTATTTTTGCAAATTTTTGCATTTTTCATGTTGCATTCATATAACCATAGTTTTGGATGATCACATGATTAGATTGCCCCTTTGCTTAGAGTATGCATCCAATTGTGAGAACTTGGTGCCAAATAAATTGAGATAGTGAATTTTTGAATCCAAATTTTTATTCTTGTGATAAGGCTAAAAATAAAAATGCTTGAGATAATCTTTTGATGGTTGATAATTAGCATGTGGTTCCTTAAATTTGTGTTTCTCATTGATGTTAAACTACTAAATGTGAGATTTTTGAGCCTAAAAGGGGTACTCACTAAATCTACCCCATTCCTTGTGATTGAGTGTTTTATTCCTCTTGGATTGTATTCTCTAGAACTTGACTTGAAACCGTTTTGAAACTTAAAAATTTTTGAAAACATTTTTTAAAATGATTGAGGCACTAGGTATTTTTCCTGCCTTCTGAGCTTTGATTGACTAAATGCTACCCCTTAGTTGCCCAATTTGAGCCTAAAAGAATAAAATACTTTTCTTGGTACCTTGAATTACTTTGATGAATAATGCTTGGTATGACACCTTTTAAAGTATTACAAAAAGGGTAAAAAGTTAGTTTGAAAAAGTATGGGATGAGAAAGTTAGAAAATATTTCTCTTGAATTGAAAATCTCCCCTTCTCCAAATAAATAAAATAAATAAAATAAACAACAAAAAAAATATGGAGAAGGGGATGACAAAAGAAAGTGAGAAATAAAATAAAAACGAAAGAAAGGTGGAAAAATGAATCAAAGCCCAAACATGTATTTTAGAAGGTGTCATGCTTTGCAATGTTTGATATTTTGTTTAACCTTCTTGAATTTCCTTTTCTTGATTTCCCCACCTAACGATTAATCCCATGACCTCATTACAACCAGAATAAAAGACCTCTTGATTCTTACGTGTTTTCATTAATAAAGTAGAGATTTAGTTAATAGTCAAGCTTATGGTAGAGTACATTTCTTGAGGAAATTGAGCGAATAGTCATATACTCTTAAACACTTGAGTGAGGTGAGAAGAGTGCTCAAATCAGTGAGAATATGAATTTAGGAAACCTAAGCTTCTAATTGGACTTGAAATTGATTGTCTCTTGGGGATTTATTGAATATGCCTGTTACTTGGATTAGTTACTCGGGTTCTTGGTTCACTATCCATGCTCTTATTATTTATATCTTCTGGCCTTGGTGATTGCTTGAAGACAAGCAAAATCTTAAGCTTGGGGTGATTTGATGAGTGTGATTACACCTCATATTTCATTGTCATTTTGCATGCATTTTCATATAGTTTAGGGATTTTTAATTTAATTTTTGTTAGTTTTTACCTTGGAACGGGTAAGGCAGTTTTGTGGTGTTGTTTTGCAGAAATTAAGGATTAAATACTCAGGATCAACCATGATGGAGCTTACATGAAGATGGGGCTCGAAAAGTGAAGAAAATGAGCCAAACAGAGCCCATCACGGCCTAGCCGTGATGCCCATCACGACCATGATCTAGCAAAACTGAAAAGGAAGGAAGGCTGAAGTCAGAACTGGTCACGGCTAGGCCGTGATGACCATCACGGCCAGGCCGTGATGACCATCACGGCCGTGACATGTCAGCCAAACCAGACCCTCACAGGAAGAACTGATTACAGCCTAGCCGTGATGGTGGTCACGGTCGTGACAGACTATTCAGCAGAGCCACTTCCAAGCCAGAATCCGCCACGGCCTAGCCGTGATGCCCATCACGGCCGTGATGCGCATTACTTGGATCTGAAGCAACTGATTTTGAGCTAAATTTGTGTTTGATTGGGATTCAAACTTCCCAAATCTATAAATAAGGCATCTAGGTAGAGATGAACCAGGACTTTTGGCTGCTACTCTTAGGCTATAATTTAGGATCTCTCTTCTTCTTCTTCTTCTTCTTCTTCTTCTTCTTCTTCTCTTCTCTTAGTTTTATTTCATGTTGTTGTTAACCAAGCTTGTCATCACCATAGCAAGGCTTGAGTAGTAGTTTAATTTCTTGGGATTGGGGCTAAGCCTAAGGTTTGTTTATGGTAATGAATTGATGTTTTATCTTTGTTAATTATGATTTTGCTTTAGATCTGATTTCTAGTGTTTTAATTACTCGTAAATTCGGCGGTTGCTTATTTACGTGACGTAGATATTCTAAGGAGGAACCTAGCGGTGAACTTAGGTATCGGATCTATAGAATCGGACTTCGCCACGGCCTAGCCGTGATGCCCATCACGGCCGTGATGCGCATTACTTGGATCTGAAGCAACTGATTTTGAGCTAAATTTGTGTTTGATTGGGATTCAAACTTCCCAAATCTATAAATAAGGCATCTAGGTAGAGATGAACCAGGACTTTTGGCTGCTACTCTTAGGCTATAATTTAGGATCTCTCTTCTTCTTCTTCTTCTTCTTCTTCTTCTTCTCTTCTTTTAGTTTTATTTCATGTTGTTGTTAACCAAGCTTGTCATCACCATAGCAAGGCTTGAGTAGTAGTTTAATTTCTTGGGATTGGGGCTACGCCTAAGGTTTGTTTATGGTAATGAATTGATGTTTTATCTTTGTTAATTATGATTTTGCTTTAGATCTGATTTCTAGTGTTTTAATTACTCGTAAATTCGGCGGTTGCTTATTTACGTGACGTAGATATTCTAAGGAGGAACCTAGCGGTGAACTTAGGTATCGGATCTATAGAATCAGACTTAGGACTTAAATCGCGAGAGTTAGAAGCGGTCCTTCGAGGATTAACGAATTGTCACGAAACATAAAGGGTCCAATCTAAATTTGACTACCACGAGAGTAGGGGTTGGTTTAATTGGGCGCGATTTTTGTAACCCGAGAGGGAGCATTAACTATTCGAGGATAAATTCGCCTTCAAGGCAATTTTCGATAATTAACAAAGGGTAATCAATTTATTAACATAAACAAGCTTGTTGGTAACCCAATTCCTAGGAATCAATTTAGATCTGAAAAACCATAAATTGATTTACTTTGTTTCACTTGATTGCATTCCGTATCTGATTTCCTAAGTTATCTCTTATTTCAAATATCAAAAACCTTTTCAAAATCCTTTTCTATCGTCCAGTTTAGTCGATTTGATAATTAGTTGCGTTTTGAGATCACGATCTCTGTGGGATCGATATCTTTTTATTACTTGGCGACGAATCCGGTACACTTGCCGGATCGCACGACATCGGTCAACATGAACAATAAGTAACATTTACTAAACATGTGTTCTCACAAGGTATCAACCCAATCAGAACTCACCAAAACACATATACTTGTGTGTTAACACACATTGTTTCAACAAAGAAGCAATTCAAACAAAGTCCAACCAGAGATCACACAACAAAAACATAACAGACCTATTCCCCAAGGTTCCCGAAAGACTGGACCAGCTCTGATAACACTCTATAACACCCCCCTTGGGCATTACTTTGAGAATACGTGCGGAAATAAATTAAAAAGAAAATTTGTTGGTTGCTTTCGGAATTGATTTATTTTAAGTCAGAAAATATGGGTGTAAAAAAAAACATTCTTTTTAACACTTCGGAAAATTTTGATACACACAACCAAAAGCAGTACACTTACCGTGTACTTGACCACATACATATACCAATTTTTATTTATAAACAAACCTTCTACAACGTATAAGTTTTTCTTAAAAGTCTTCTCTTATAAACTATATGAAAACTACCAAGACCACATGCGATACTTTTTAAAACATACTTCCTCAAACACAAACCTTAGCTGGTCACTTTACAAGACACTCACTGATAAGACCCCCTGATCATCCCTATGATCACACATCTTTTTCCTCAATCCGGACTTAAGACTTTAAGTGACTTAAGGAACTCTTCTACAACATCTGCACTCGTGTACCAAGGTACAACAACAAAGCCAGTAGAACAAGTATATGCAAGGGTGAAAAGATAACTACATGCGTGACTCACAAAGCAACACATAACATATATAGTTATGATAACATCAATGTTAAAAAAATAAACAGATGGTTTATCAAAGGGTTCCATACCCAACAGTCGTCGACGTTTTAAAAACAATGACACTTCAATATTCATCATCTCAATTCTGTACTTAATCTCCCGGATATTCACTCACCAAATAAATGAGCTGATCAAGCTCTCGTTGCCCAATAAGGCAGGTTTAACCGTTGCCAAATAAGGCAAGTTTTAATCGTTGCCAAATAAGGCATGTTTTAAATTAACCATAGCACTGTCCAAAATGAGGCACAGTGGTTACTATTTATAGTATATGGTTTCATTGTCCATCAAGGCACAATGATGCAACGTCATGAATACTTGCCATCAGGAATTCAAGTCCAAATGCGTAGGCACGTCTGCCTCAAAAATGCATGTAAACGTTTTGTTCACGCATTTTCTTTGTGTTCAATCTTTCCCTGTCGAAGGTCAAAGGCTCACGACCAATCCAATGTTTAAACATTTAAGTTTATCAATCATTCCAATAAAACAGACTCCAAGTCAAAATGTGCAAATCACGAAATCTAGACCGATGCACCAGATTTAGATTCGTAGATTTTGGCGCACAAAAATCAATATCACTTTTTATAGGACATCTAGTCCATAACTTCACCTTTAGGACTCCCGGTCCATACCATTGAACACTAGACCCCCGACGTCTCGGCAACTAGTGTCATCAACAAAAGATAAAAAGTACACTATTTGAATATAATAGCTAGTTATTTTAAGTCTAAATATACATTTCTTCAACTCATAATCATAATGAACTCTTTTGCAGCCAATCAATAAAAAATTTTGTTGTACAGATGTAGCTAGCTTCACTGTATGTAGATTCTAAAATATGAACTTCATACCCCGATCTCTGGAAGTAAGATGGAAAATCATGAGCAAAAGAAACATATTCGACAAACAGATCTCATGTACCTGCTTTTTAATTTACAGATCTATTTAGGCATCAAACAAGTATTAATCATTATAACAATGGAGTCCTTACCCATTGTTCCACCCCTTTCGCACTCACTTGAGATATTGTTCAGAATGTAACCCACCTACTATTTATCTGTGGCCTTGTCCTTTTGCTAAAATATCTTTCTATCTGACACAACTAAATAACTATATACAGATTGCTGCATTCACATTGTTGCATTAAATATTATTGCACTTTATAACCTTCCATGAATATTAAGAACTTATTTTGATATGATAAGAGAATTGTTTTTTATTAGTGAAAAGTCTATATAAGTTTTTAACCCCTTTTTTTTTCAGTTTTATTGACATGGAGTTCATATCTTTGTTATTAAAAAAATATTTGTCCAACTAATAATTAATAATATAATTAAATGTTTTTCTTTTTAATAAATGGTATGATTTTACCTACCTTTTTAAGGTAATTTAGCATATAACGCAGTGTTCTTCTATATTATAATTTTATAACATGGATTTGTTTTTAGATACACAAGAAGAGAAAAACTAAGAAATAAGGCGAGGGAAAGACATTCATCTAGCGTCTCTACAAGAATTGGATTCATCAACATAGGAGTAGCATGCAACTCTATATCAACGAAAGGACCTGAGTGACCAAGATTAGCCAGGAAGTCTGCACATCTATTGACTTTCCTGAAAATGTGAGTAATGGAGAACCATCTATCATTCCCGGAAATAATTGTCAAAGCCTCCTCCAAAAGTGGCTTAACAAACAAACAATTGGCATTATTCATTTTGATCATATTAACTATGACTTCAAAGTCAAATTCCACGATCACTCTTGGCAGGGAAAGCTTGCTTCTAGTCGCAGACCAAGAACATGACCCCAATATCTCAGCAAAAACTGAAGTTACAGCTCCCAAATTATAATGAAAGTCGACCACAAATCTACCATCAGAGTCTCTAATGATGCCCCCACACGCGAACATCCCAAAATCATGTAAATTCGAGCCATCACTGTTCAATTTAAACACATCAGGTGGGGGAGGAAACCATTGAATATTGGATTCATGCTTTCTAGCAGAGTCCAACAGAGGAGAGGGGTTAACAAGCTGATGGTGAACCATTTCAATAGTGTTCCCAAAATTGGAAGCATTTTAGAGTCATCCATTCCTCTCCTGAAACGCTCATCATTCCTCAACAACTTCCCATCAGCAATTTTTCACAAGAAAGCTTGATATCTAGGTGGTCCTTTCCACTTCTCTAAAGGAAAACTTGGGGGATCCCCCCATGACATCCTGATATAGAAATTGATGGGTAGATTTGATCAAGAAATACCTATCTTTGGAATGAGTCCAAACAGGAAAGTCGTCATGTCCTGGAGATGGGGGTTCAATACTAGCTATTTTGTTCCTCACATACTCAGGTAGGTCAGTAGGGAATCTATCCCAATTCCAACCCTCCATTGAGGCACATGAAGCTAGAGAAAACTTCCACTCATGTTCAGGTATATTATCCAAATGACCAGATGAAGGACCGAGCCCCGGGACCCAGGCATCTTACCAGAAGCGCACGACTTGCCCATTCCTTATGACTTAAGAGGTGCTACGATCCATTAGGACCCAGGAACTAACAATACCATGCCAAGAGATGAGATGACCATGAACCAGTATGTATTGTTGGTAACATTAGACCCCACAATTATACTTGGCCTGGAGCACTTTAACCCAAAATGCCTCTTGGTTTACAATTAACTCCCAGCCCAATTTCAACATGTAGCTAGTATTAACCATGTGTAAGCTTCTGAGGCCCAAACCCTCATTAGATTTTGGTTTACATATTTTTTTCCACGAAATCAAATGGCATTTCCTTGTATCCATAAAAGAGCCGCGACAAATTTTCTTAATTTCATCGCTGATAGAGGCTAGGACAAACGATATTTACATCACATAATTGGGTAAACTCATAATGTAACTTTGTGCCAAGGTGATTATACCCGCAATAAAGAGGGAAGTTTCTTTCCAATCTAAAAGCTTGCTTCAGACCTTATCAACAATGGAGGAGAAATCAGCCATAGTTTTCCTACCAGTAATTATGGGATTACCTAGATAATGATCAAGATTCGTAGTAGGTTCAACCCCAAGAATTTTATTAATAGAAGCTGTTGCCTTAAAAACAGTTGTCTTTAAGCTTGTGCAAGTATACACAAATGCCTCAAGTAATATAGAAACTAAGTTCAGATCTCATTCCCACAGGGATTGTAATGTTGCAGCAAATTCCAAATCAGATTATATGTTCTAGGAGTTAGAAATGGTAACCAAAAATAGTGGTTGGTGTGCATGTAAAATAAATAAAACTGAAAAGTAAAAAATGAAAGGAAACTTCAAACACCAAAGATAAAATGTTGTCAAAAATGGAGAGAAATAGCTCTAGGTATGTTGCGGCATAAATCCTGCTTAGCCTATATTATGCGCTGACTATGCTCTAGCATCTAACTCCAGGAAATAAAAGTATGTTTTCCAACACTTAAGGGTTAGGTTCATTAACTGTGTTCTATTCCTAGATTCAGATTAATTACACCACCCTCTTTATAAGCACGTTCCAGCTAGTTTAGAGGCTTGAATAACTATTCCTAGCCTATCCAGCATCATTTAATTTTCCAATTAATGGTTTAACCTCTTTCCTTTATCAATCTCCACTTACTTAATTTTTCCAAACCAAGCAAGCTAAATATCTAATGAAGTTGATCACTCTTAATTAAATAACAGTAAGCACATAATAAACGAAGATGAAGAACATAGTCATTGCATAACTCAGCTATGCATTCATTACATTTGCATACCTAAAGCTTAAAAAAGTTTAGATTAAGATGAGCTTACGAGAAACAAAGCATAAAAATGAAACGAAAGTCATTACAATGGATGAAAAATGAAGACACAACAGGTGGGTGGAGAAGACGAAGAGCGCAACCTCCAAGAAAGGACAGAGTAAATGTTTAATAAAATCAAAGTGTGTCCAACTAGGGTTTCCCTAAATGCTTATATAGTGCCATATTCTCTTTCACCCCATTTTTTGCTAGCAACAAAAGTAATGATAAAATAACCCTGGCCCAATTCCTTAAAAGTGGGAAAATCAGATCCCAAGGCGCGTGTGCTTCCTTAAAAGTGGCAGTCCCAGTGCCTCTGAGGAGAGAGGAAAGGTGTGCTTGTCAGATTTTTCCTTTAGTGTAGAGCCACTGGGAAGCAATCCCTGCTGCAACAACTAGTAGTTTATTCACACATGCTTCAGCATGTTCACAACATAAGCAGACACATAAATTTTGAGACAATGATGGAGCATTCAAGAGCAAAATACAGATATTTACAATGCTTCACACAAATATTTACAAAACAACATTTCCTACCAAAATCAAGACTCAAAACCTTAAAGATAGCAACAATTAATAGAGAAAACGAGCTTAATTGACTCTTCATAAAAAGAATTATCACACTCCCAAACTTAAACCATTGCTTGTCCTCAAGTAATGCAAACAAAAGAACTCAACTCAAAGAACGGCATGCATGGCTCACCCAGATTTTTCATACTTTCAAGAGCTCAGAATTCCACTCATAGTTTCCTATCAAAACACACTTTCTATCCTGCTCATACCAGTAACTGCTACAACTTTGGTTTCAAACAGATTAACACATGCTGTAGCACTATCTCTCAGAACAGTTGGTTCTGCTTCTCACCCTCTCAACAGAATTTCACTCTCACCACAAACATACATCTCTGATCTAAATTTGATAAGATTCTACCACAATTAAAACAACACAAGATTACACACAATAAGAGGTCTTTTAGGGTTGTAACTGGGCTTAGGACAGGTGGGGTTAAGATATTTGGGTAAGTAGATAATCTACAAGTAGAGCAAAAAGATGTTTTTATATCTAGCTTAACTTCCCAAATACACCCACAATTTTCACTGTTTTTCTTTCATGCACCTTCCTTTGCATCACTAAGTCCACAACTTATTATTTCCTTGTTGAGAACAGAGAACAAGCTTCAGTTGTTCTTTGCTGTTAATTTTCAAGCTTTTCATTGTTCTTTGTTTAGTTTTTTTCAAATTTGTTTTTGTATATATGCAGGAATGGCAGCTTTACTATCCATACTTTTGAGATTCTCATTTCAATGTTGCCTTCCTCTTACTTTTTCTTATTTATAGCCTTGCTGCAGCTTGCACAACTGTTGCAGCACTGCACCCCCAAACTTAAAGATGACGCTTGTCCTCAAACTTCCCCCCCAAACTTATGTCAGAACTAGCTACAAAAGCATCTTTAAACTCTACTTGTTCAGGTAATCTTTGTTTTTCCAGTAAGAGCTTCTAATGTGCTAGTTATTTCAATAAAGGGCTAAGGCTCAAAGGGGCATATTAGGGACCGATTCAGTGAGAGGGATGGCTATTTAGGCACTAGCAACAATAAAAACAAAAAAAGAAAATTGCCTCAACCATACATTGTGTGCAACCAAGTGTGTCTAGATCAGACAGAATCAAAACAGATCCTACAGAAAATGCATGAGTGTGATATATATCTGTATTGTACTTTATTCACTTAGGCTCACATTTGTGTTCATGCTGCAGCACATGTGTCCTCTATCCTAATCAGTGGTGTAGCAGTGTTGGTGTTCACATTCAAGTTAGTGCATTAAGTTATTCAGCAAAAGTTTCACTCCAAGCTTTTTAATTTGAAACACAGCAAAAGAGGCCAGAGGCTATTTCCATTTAATCGTTAATCATATAGAATCAAAGGGTGGGCTCATGCATGGCCATTCATGAAAAATATTTTTTTTTTAAAAAAACAACCATGGCCCTACCACAGATAAGATAAAACGGGTCCTAGTGACCACTACTTGCAGATAATTAAAAAGAACATAAAGCTGGGAATGGGGTGGAAAGTTCAGCATGTATCCTGTTATGGGATGCTGCAGCCAGCTGCAACATCCTCTTTGGCTCTGTTTCAAGCCTAAAGTACTCTGACACGCGAACTCTTCCGGGTTCCTCCACTTTTTGTGGAAGGCACCTTTCGCGGTGTTGCTCCTATGACTTGCACATCCTCTTCATCTTCATTTTATTCCTCCTCCTCAAGCTCTTCTTCAGCTTCCTCTTTTTCCTCTTCTTCCTCTTCTACTGCCTCTTCTGCTTCCTCTTCTGATTCTTTGCTTTCAACCTCTTTTTCTGCAGTAGCCGTTGCTTCCTCCTCCATATGTGCTGCTGCAACCTTCTCTTTTTTTAATCACAGTTGTACCCTTTGTCATAGCAAGCTTCGCTCTTTTGGAAAGAGGAAGTGTGCCCTCCTCCTCTTCCAATGTTGTTGTAGCATATGCTGCTGCAATCTTCATTACTGGACTTCCCTTCTCAGCAGTTGTCTTGGTGTTTTTTGTTGCTTTTGAAGCTGGAGGGTGAGTCTCTACTGTAACAGGAGTAGAGGAGGGCACTTTTTCAGTCGATGTAGCACGAGGCCTTTTGGTGCTCCGCTGATCCTGCTGGGAGACTTGAGAGGCAGATTTCTTCTTTTTGGGCTCAGGGGCCACATTTTGTTCTGGCTGCTTGGATGGAGCAGTACCCATCCAGTCTTCATTAGAGGTAGAGCTGTCGGCAGGGTTGATGTTTTTTGTGGTGCTTCTCGGGGTTTACAGAAACTGGGTCATAAACATTGTTGAAGGGTGTTGTAGGGACATCTTCTTCAAAGGAGGGTAGAATTTCTTGGGGGAACTAGGGGATAGAAGTCTCAAGCTACCAATTATTAATATTCATTGTCTGCTTCTCCCACTAGCATTTGCAAAATTAGAATTACCAGAAAGCTTGCTCCTTCTTTATGTGTTGTTGCAACATGGTGGTCAGTTGATCAGCTTTATGCTCTAGCGTCCTAGAGCGATCCGACTGCTCTGGGGTGCCTGATTTGGGAAGTTTGCTTCCACTTGCACTGGCTTTTTATGAGTTAGAGTACATCCTCAGGTTGTAGTTCATTTCAATGGGGCCCTTGTTTTGCTCTAACCCTTCTCCAGGGTTGTACTCTATTCCTTGCTCCAGACACAGTTCAGTGATAAGACAGGGGAGGATTAGGTTACCTTGCTGCTTCATGGCCCAGATGGAGATCTGATTCTTCAGTATCTCCCCCACATTGATTTTCTTTTTGTTCACGATACAATCGAGTAGAACCAGGCGTTCTTTGTCCACTGTCTCCAGATGAGCAGTATGGGATAGGGAGTATATGAGGAAATGGTACCAAACCTTAGCCAGAGGCTGCAACATGGACTAGGGTAGCTTGAGTTGGCCTTCAGCTTACTGTATGAATTCTGCGCCAGGAAGGGCCAAATCCTTCTTCATCTGCTGCAGCTTAGTTGCTGTTGCAGCTTTCAAGATTTGTTGGTACTCATTCTCCACCTCATCCAGCCTAAGATGTTGATTAATGGTTTTGGCTGAGAAAGATACTTCACCCCCTCTGATCACCACAAAGGTTTGGGCATCAGAAGCAATATTCGTGTAAAACTCCCTTACCATTTGGGTACAGAAACCATTTTTATGCTCAACAAAGGTTTTCCACTGGTGTGCCTCTATTACCTCCACCAGTTTTGGCAGCAACCCCCAGTTCACCCCGTTTCCATATTTGAACCCCTTTTCTTGGTGGAGGTTACGGTTGAGGGTTTCTTTCTCATATTTTTCTTGCATTTCCTCACCAATCCAGGTGGTTAGGGTTTCGTTCGGAGTGGCAGAGGCGGGGGCAGCATTTTTAACAGCTTTGTGTTTCAAACAACTTCCTTTTTTAGTAGTCATGGTGGGTATGTGGGTTGGGTTAGAGAAGAAAGGGAAGAGTTTGGGTGATATGGTTTCATGGTTTGAGGGAGGAGAAGGAAATGTTTATGAGAGTGTAGTGAGTGAGTGGAAGAAAGAGGTGTGGGTTATTTAATGTGTAAGGAGGGAGGGGTGGATTGGGTATGGATGGTGGCAGACGTGGGAAAGAGGGGAATAAAGGAGAGGGGGAAATCAGATCATGTGGTTGGGAGTTGATCATGGGAGAACGTGATCTTCTCTCTCCACATCCCATTATCATTAGACATTTTTCAAAAAAATTTAAAAGTGTGCAACATACAATTTTCCCATAACATACAAAACCTGAGCTGGCCCCCACCTTGTACTTTTGTCAGCAGTTGGTCCCTATCCAAAAGATTTTTCCCTTTTCTGTTTGTATCATTTACGGATCATGATACAGCAGTGCTCCAGAGCAACCCATTATCTTGCTTATGCTGCAACATGACTTCTTTCATTTCTCCACTGCTGCTTTATTATTCAACAAACTGAGTATTCTTTATTTATGGGCTACCTCCCATGAGCGCTTGGTTTATCAGGTCCTCAGCCAAACCATGTTGAAACATCATTCCGTGTCATCAAGGGTGATGACCTTCATTCTGTCCACAGTCTCACCAAAATAATGCTTGATTCTCTTGCCATTAACCTTGAATTCCCTGCCACTTGCATCATCTAGCAAATCAACAGCTCCATGTGGATATACTTTCACAACTTGGAATGAACCAGACCATCTTGACTTTAGCTTGCCTGGAAAAAGCTGCAACCTTGAATTGAACAGCAGCACTTGTTCTCCATTATGAAAATATATGTAATGGATCTTCTGATCATGCCAAGCTTTAGTTTTTGCCTTGTATGCTTCAGCATTTTCATAGGAAAACAATCTGTGTTCTTCTAATTCATTAAGCTGCAGCATGCGTGCTGCTCCAGCAGACTGAAAACCAAAATTTAGTTTCTTTATTGCCCAGAAAGCCTTGTGCTGCAACTCCAGGGGTAAATGGCAAGCTTTCCCATACACCAGTCTATATGGGGACATCCCCAAAGGAGTCTTGAATGCAGTCCTATAAGCCCACATGGCCTCATCCAGATGTGAAGACCAATCCTTCCTACTTGGGTTGACCATCTTTTCCAGAATTCTTTTGACTTTCCTGTTAGATAACTCAGCTTGACCATTAGTTTGGGGATGGTAGGTTGTGGCTACTTTATGCTTAACCCCATATTTTGTAACTAGTTTTAAGAAAACATGATTGCAAAAATGGGTACCTTCATCACTAATGATAGCTTTAAGGATTCCAAATCTAGAAAAAATATTTTTTTGTAAAAACTTTGTTACTGTCGTAGCATCATTTTTTTATTGTTGCCACAACCTCCACCCATTTAGACACATAATAAACTGCCACCAAAATGTAGAGGTTGCCAAAGGAAGGGGGAAATTGTCCCATAAAGTCAATACCCCACACATCAAAAAGTTCAATTTCTAAAATAGTATTGAGGGGTATTTCATTTTTGTAAGACACATTCCCTACCCTTTGGCAACTATCACAGCGGTCCACAAATTCATGTGCATCTCTAAACAGAGTGGGCTAGAATAAACCTGATTGGAGCACCTTGGCAGCAGTTCTCATGCCACCAAAGTGTCCGCCATATGTTGCAGCGTGGCACTCAGTCAGTATATCCTAGAATTCTTCATCTACTGTACATCTTCTATTCAAATTGTCTGGGCACATTTTGTATAGGTATAGCTCATCCCAGACATATTTTTTTGCTTGATGAAAAAATCTCCTCTTTTGATGAGAATTCATATCTGGAGGAACCACACCACTGCCAAAAAGTTGACCAGATCAACATACCAAGGTGTTGTAGCGTCTTGCATTGCCAGTAGTTGTTCATCATGGAAGGATTCATCAATGACTGTTCCCTTGGATGCTGCAACATCCTCTGGTCATCTTGAAAGGTGATCAGCTACCTGATTCTCCACCCCCTTCTTATCTCTAATTTCCATGTCAAATTCTTGAAGCAAGAGCACCCATCTGATGAGCCTTGGTTTAGCATCCTTCTTATCAATCAAGTATTTGAGGGCTTAGTGGTCAGTATAGACTACCACTTTTGTTCCAACTAGATAGGATCTAAACTTCTCAAAGGCAAACACTACAGCCAGTAATTCCTTCTCAATGGTTGTTTAATTAATTTGAGCATCAATCAAGAACTTGCTTGCATAATAGACACGGTGCAGCACCTTGTTGTACCTTTGTCCCCATACTGCTCCTACAACAAAGTCACTTGTATCACACATGAGCTCAAAAGGCTTCTCCCAATCAGGTGGAACAATGATAGGTGCAGAGATGAGGGTATTCCTTATAAGTTCAAATGCCTTTAGACATTCAGCTGTGAATTCAAAATCTTTATCATGCTCCAGCAACTGACACAGTGGCCTAGAGATCTTGGAGAATTCCTTGATAAATCTTCTGTAGAAACCAGCATGGCCCAAGCAACTTCTAATTCCTTTCACTGATGTGGGGGTAGGTAGCTTTTCAATAACTTCAACCTTTGCCTTATCCACCTCAATACCATTTCCGGAGATTCCACGTCCCAGCACAATTCCTTCTATTACCATGAAGTGACACTTCTCCCAATTCAGTACAAGATTGGTTTCCTCACATCTGTCAAGTATTTGCACCAGGTTCAACAAACAACTTTGGAATGTTTCTCCAAAGACTGAAAAATCATCCATAAACACTTCCATAGATTTCTCAATCATATCTTAGAACACATCCATCATACATCTTTGGAAGGTTGTTGGAGCATTACACTGTCCAAATGGCATTCTTCTGAAAGTAAATGTGCCATAAGGACAAGTGAAAGTTGTTTTTTCCTGATCTTCTGGTGCTATAGCAATCTGGTTATACCCTGAATAGCCATCCAGAAAATAGTAATAATCCTTTCCAGCTAATTTGTCCAACATCTGATAAATGAATGGCAAGGGGAATTGATCTTTTCTTGTGGCTTTGTTCAACTTCCTGTAATCCATACAGATCCTCCAACCAGTCATAGTTCTAGTGGGGATTATCTCATTCTTTTCATTGGTGATGACTGTTACACCCCCCCCTTTTTAGGTACACACTGGATTGGACTTACCCATACACTGTCTGAAATAGGATAGATAATCCCTGCATCCAGTCATTTAATGATTTCCTTCTTAACCACCTCCTTCATGATGGGATTCAATCTTCTATGACTTTCAATGATGTTCGTTGAACCTTCCTCCAAGAGAATTCTGTGCATGCATAATGATGGACTAATCCCCCTGATATCTACTATTTACCAACCGATTGCTTTTTGTGCCTTTTCAGAGATGTTAACAATTGTTCCTCTTGGAAAAAGTTCAGCGAAACAAATATTATCATAGATAGAGTATCGCTATCACCAAGGTAAGCATATTTCAAATGACTTGGTAATTTTTTCAGTTCAAGAGAAGGAGGTTTAACAATGGAAGGAATGTTATCTTTAAAAGTCTCATCAGTTACCTCCAATGATTCTTTTTTTTTGGTCCACACATGTTGAAAAACCTTACAGTCTAAGGATTCTCCAACTTCTTCATCAGAGGGGTTTCCAACTTCCACTTGAAGTTGACACAGGGAAACACAAGAAGGGGGGTTGAATTGTGTTTCTTAACAGATTTTCGAAAAAGTCTTTTCTCAAACCTTTTACAAGCAAAATAATAAACAACACACAAATAGGAAAACGTTTTTGAAGAGTTAATAAACTCAGATTCAGAACCCCACAGTTAGTATAAACAAAAACTATAAAAGATAAGGGTTTAAAAGATTCAAGCAAGTGTTTTATCCTGGTTCACTCTCTTCCAACCAAGAGTTATGTCCAGTCCCTTCTACCTGAAGGATTTTCTCCACTATAATCCAACAGCTTTACAAGTATTCAACACTTCTTCAGGCTACAAGTATTCCTTTCTTACCAAGCCTCTTCAGGCTCTAACTCTATCACAGATTTAAAAGTTGATCTTCTTAACTCACTAAGTGTGAGAGTATGACAGTTTAAGATCAGTTGAATATTACAACAATATTCAAACTAATAAATTACAGACTTTTGCTTTTGAAAGAATGAAAGAATAAGAGCTTGTCTACTCAGGAATTGTATTGGCAAATGTTGAGCTCGCAAAAGTTATTCTTCAGTATCTGAGGTCTTCTACCTATATAGTGACCTTCTTCTGCTCTTGTAGTTCTTCAACGGTCTTCAAATTGTATCCGTTTAGACTTAGCATTAAATGTTTGATATCCGTTGCGACTGATAACTTGATATGCTTCACTGAGAAGCGCTTTTGTTTAACAAAGGAATGCTCAAAGTAGAACTGTCACTTCTCTATTGTACCAAAGGTTGCTTTTTGACTTACCATCTTTGTACTTGACTTGATCTTTACAACAAAGTATTTTGACAGAGTACAAACGTTTATGGTTTCGATGGAACGAAGTTCTTTTATCCAAGAGATAAAGATTTTATACAAAAGAAGCATCAAAGTAAAAGAAATATATTATTTGAATTAAATAAGCAATCATTTGAAATAAATTCATCATGGTCCAGATTGCATTAAATCATATTCAAGGTGGTAAAGATATAAAACATATATAGCCGCCTACTTAGTTTTAAGAACGCATCTATACTTAATCTGCTCGTCCACTGTTGTGGCAGAAGCGCTCGTCCACTAAAGTGACAAAAGCGCTCGTCTACTAATACGGCAGAAGCGCTCGTCTACTAATGTGATAGAAGCACTCATCTACTAATGTCTTTGGACTTGCTAAGTCCTTTAGAGAAACTCCTTCCAGTGACGTGGCACTGTGGACATCTACTGAATTTTAGTTAGACATTATGAATGTATTCTTGAGTTTTAAGGATAGCACTCGTCTGCTGACGTGGCAGGATGGACACAGTTGTTTTAAAGTCTTTGGACTTGCTAAGTCCTTAATGAGAATCTCCGTCCAATGACGTGGCATATGGAGCTCGTCTACTAGGTTACTTTAGACTTAGTAACGCTTCTCCCTTAGTTAACTCTAAGACCTCGTCTATTCTTATTTTAACGATCTCGTCTACCATAAAGCTAAAGACTCAAAATTTTACCAAGAGTTGTAGACTGGTCTAGAGGTTTGAACTAGAATATGTGGATTCCATACTTTAAATTTTAGTTCCTCTGACTGGCATAAAATCAAGTAATCCCTGCATACTTATAACAAACAAGTTAGATATTTGACAAATACTTTGCCATACAAATTTAACCTTTTTGTTAACATCAAAACTTAAGAGATTATTTTAATCCAAAATCACTTTGTTTCTAACACCATTGATGCTGCATCATCACCATAGTCAGATTGATTCTTCCGGATTTGCTGCTGCACAAGCTCATCAAATGATTCTATGAAGGAGCATTCCTCCATTCCTTCATCTGGATACTTTAAGGCATTGAAAACATTAAAAGTAGTATGCTAATAATTCGCCCTCATTATGAGTTCTCCTTTATGCACATCAATTAAAGTCTTCCCTGTTGCCAAAAATGGTCTCCCAAGAATAATAGGAACTTCCATATCTGCTTCAAAGTCCAAAATGATGAAGTTCACAGGAAACACAAATTTGTCAACTCTGATCAATACATCTTCAATCTTCCCCTTTGGATGCCTTCACTAGTGCAATAAGTACTTTTTACGTCAGTTAAAATTGATTTTATACGTCATAATATTGTCTGACGTAAATACAACTGACGTTAATAGTTAATATTTTAACGTCAGTTGTTTAAACAACTGACGTTAAAAATAAAATTATTAAAGTCAGTTCTTTAACACAACTGATGTTGATGTTGTTCAAACTAACGTCAGTTTTGTTAAAGAACTGACGTTAAATGTTTTAATTTTAACGTCAGTTGTTTATTGCAACTGACGTTAATAGTGTACTGTATATTTTATAAAAATACTATTAACATCAATTGTTTGATACAACTAACGTTAATAGATTTTTTTTTTAAATTCATTTTTAAAATATCACTCCCCTCAGCTATCCCTGCATTCAGTAAATATCCCAGTAACACAGAATATCACATACATTACAGAATTGCAAACACTACCCTTAAATTTCAATATTAACAAAAAGAAAATAAATATACAAAGGAACAATGGGGGGACTTAAAACCAAAACCCATGTATAGGAAAAACATAACTATCTACAAGTATATATATATATATATATATATATATATATATATATATATATATGTTATTTATTAGTTTCTAAAGTCTAACAAAAAAACTATTCATCTAAGTATTGCGGAGGTATCTTGTCAATTCCTTTTTCAGCCGCATACTTGAAGAAGAATTCTGCCAAGCGCATCCTCAAGTCTCTAAACTCATCTTTTTGAAGAGGCGATTGGTCGTTAAATGCCTACACACGTTCAAATAATAACAAAACATTAACGCAAGTCATCACCAAAACTATAATATATAATTTAACAAGTTGTTTAAATATTACCTTCCTCCATCCATCCGTAATAGATGCGGAGACTATGTTCAGCATATGAAGCATCACATAATAGCCGCACGACCACCCGTCAGGTTGAAATCGAGAATACAAACAAAATTAATTTCAATTAATGTCAGTTAAATATACATATAAATTAGTAATTATAATATTAATTATTTGATAAATAAACTACCAAACCTTGAGGATGATCCATTCAGGAATTCCTTTAGCCTTAGAAGTCCTACTTCTCCCGTTGGCGCAACTTATGATACTCGCCTTCAGCGCGCTATCATAAACAAATAATCATGTCAATTAACAAATTCATATATCATGTGTGTAATAAACTAAAAACAACTGATATTAAAACTTAAATTAAATTTAAGATTAGTTACTTACGTATTTACAGCTTCCACCACCTCTTCTGGCGGGTTTTGGTGGAGAGAGCATAAGAATATGACAGTATGCCTAGACGGGTGAAGTACGAACAACTGCCAATGGTTATTCATACAGTAGGGAGCCAGATATAATTCTTTCCGATTGTCTCCCATCAAGTTCCCTATGTATTTACTAAATGCATCGCCAGCAAAGAGTTGGGGCATAAGGATTGACGGATCTAAGAAGCCGTAAACTGATGCAACGCCCTTATCAAGCTGAAAACGATGGAGATACCTAAGATATGAAAAGGTGTGGATGTTAATTACATAATATATATATTAAAATTAAAATAAATTATTAAATGGAAAAATACCAAAAATAAATAAGTTATAAAATTAAAATTAACTTACGTGCACCAGAGACTCAAAACCGTGCTGGCCATCCAGACGTTATCTCTGCAGGTGTCCCCGAGATCTTCACCACAGAAGGAAAATATCCTCTGTCGATTTGGGCGTGCCACTCATCCATCGTGTTCCAATGGACATTCAAAAATCTCAAACGCATAATCCTCACCAAGTGAGAACAAACAAGTGACAGGTGACAGCGACACCGACGTCGACTTGGCCTTCAATTTAGGAAAAATAAAATAGATAAGTTGCTTATAATTAGAAAAACACAAGTAATTATTTGACTAATGTGGACATTAATAATGAATACATACCTTTTCAACATTTCGAGCTTACATCGTTTGAAGTCCAACTCAAGCTCACGCCTTTTCATTTCCAACTCAAGCTCATGGCGTTGGACTTTCAACTCCCGCTCCCTAGCTGCCAACTCATCCTCCTCCACATGTGCCTTACTATAACTCTCTTTTGTGCTCACATGTGAAGGGTTGGCATGTCCTGCGGTGTCCTGGGATGAACCGACGAAGGAAAGCTCTCTAGCAAGCGCCTGCTTGAATTCTGGGTTGGATAGTAAGCTTTTTATCAAATGCGTTGTAATAGCAGGGTTGGAGATGAGCTGCTGAGTCATGTCATCCAAAATTGATGTCTCATCGACGACCCACTTTCGTGAAGCAGACGTGCCATAATATTCTTTGATGGTCACGTTCCCAGGAACACCGATAACCCGACCAGGATGGTCTTTCTTTCTTAGGGCAGTCTTCAAGACGCCCTGCCGTCCATAAGGGACGAATGAGCCCTGGGAGCATTGTGCTTTAAGATCCATCTACAATGAAGAAATGAAAAAACGTGCAAGAGAAAAGTGTTAAGTTAAAAATATCTATACAAATATCAATTGAAATGAAGTTAATTATTTACTTACAATCTTATCTGCCACTTCGCGAGTGGCATCAACTTTAAAAGATCTCGTCTTTGTCATGTGGCCGACTAACCAGACATCCTCGCGGTCGATGTCCGACAGAGGACTTAATGGTGTGCCCTCAGGCACCTCTCCTCTTTCTATTCTAGCAGCGTGCTCTTCCTGCTTCACCCTCAGCCTATCCGCCATCATCTCCTCGATCCGAGTCTCGTACCCACCCTAAGACATGGTGTGGCGGTGGATGTTCTTCGCCTGATTCTGCCGACCCTTCTCTGCCTTAGCCTATTAAAAAAACACATAATTAAATACAGTTAAATGATCTATAAGAAGCATACAAAATTAACTTAATCAACCAACCTGAAATTCTTCATCCTGTCGACTTCTAGCAAACATATCCCAAGTATCCTGATCAATCCAGGGATAATCCGAGAACATCTTATCAAGTCGCTTCTTCCCATATACATAGTACCTGGTAAGATCATGCTTGAACCCATTCCAACGCTTTGATGCCATTTTCAGACATTTCATACGATGATCCTCGTGATTCGGCACCGTCCAAGCTACCTACACATTAAATACATAACAACTGGATGGATTATAACTCGGATAATTATATAATAATGTAAACCAAAAGAATGTAAAGGTAAAATACCGTGATAGCCTCCCAAATATGATCCTTAACGTTCTGTGGAACGTCATTCCAATGGTTGTAGTTGGTGCTAACGTGCTGCTTCGCTTGTAGAAACACCCACTTTTTAAATTCTTTAGCACGGGGTCCCTGGGGATTTAGATTAGCATCTAAGGACACCTCAAGCTTCTGTCCGCTTTGCCTGGCCTTCTCCAGTTTCTTCAAAGTCGTGGCTCCTCTACCCCATTTTCTATGAGCCTGTGATGTCTGTATGGACAAAAAAAATGATAAAATAGAGGGTTGTAACATTATAAACTTACATTAAAAAGAAGGACTAAAGATAGTATATAACATGTAAACTTACACTAGAATCAGGCGTAGGCACGATCGGGTCCTGCGTAGGCCCCACAGTGTCCTCCCGTGCATGTGGGCCATCCGACTGATCCATATGTATGCCTGTTCAGAAACAATATATATTTATTAACATATGTTATAACTAAAAATAAATACAGAAGTATAAATAAAAATAAATGTATACTAAGTTTAAACTACCTATATCAATATCCCTTCGTGATGATCATCGCGAGTGGCATGTACATCGTCCACTTGTGTCTCCTCGATTATAGTAGGCATGTTTGTTGAAAAAGAAGGAGTCTCAGGAATATCAAGATTTGAATATTTATTATCATCACTACCATTATACATGCTTTTTCCTTGGAGAACCACGGACAACCTTTCGTTAGAAGGATCAGTGATGTAGAACACTTGTTTTACTTGGGAAGCCATTATGAAAGGCTCATTTATATGACCTAACCTATTGAGGTCTACCAATGTGAACCCCAATTCGTCGGTTTGTACACCACCGTTACTATCAACCCACTTACATTTAAAAACGGGCACCGTAAGCTTAGTGTAATCGAGCACCCAAATATCTTCAATATATCCAAAGTAAGGTGTCGGTGCTTTAACGGGTTTTGTGTCCTTTGCACTAGAGAAGTGCATTTCTTCGGCCACGATCATAACCCCACTATTTTGCATGGTACTCTTGTTATCTTGTTCCTTTGTATAAAAGGAAAAGTTATTGATGTCGTATCCGCTCCAACATATGACGTTGAAGCTAGGCCCACGTGCTAGCCATCTTACGTCATCAGAAACAGTACTACCATCCTTAAGCATTTCTTCCTTGAACCATGGTAAGAAAGTCTTGTTATGCTTGTTCAATAACCACCTTTCGCTCATTCGAGGGTTTTCTTGATTGACTTTTCTTTTATGTTCAGATAAGAAAGGTTGAACAGAATCGATGTTGTTCAATACATACAAATGTGCTTGAAGCACTTCCTCCCGACACTTGCTATTAATTCTTAAGCCATGTGTACCCTTACCTTGACATCTTATCTCATCATGTCGAGGCTTAGGAACCCCTATAGGATCCGTGTTATGAAGGTAGTCCGAACAAAACTCAATAGCTTCTTCTGCAACATACCTTTGAACAACAGATGCTTCCGGACGATGAGGATTCTTCACGTACCCTTTCAAGATCTTTATGTAGCGTTCAACTGGGTACATCCATCTCAGAAAAACCGTCCCACATAATCTAATCTCCCTCACCAAATGAACAATTAAGTGAACCATTATGTCGAAAAAGGAAGGAGGAAAATACATCTCCAATTGGCACAAGATTGTAGCAGCCTCAACTTCCAAGTCATCCAACATACGGGGGTCAACGACTTTGCTACATATAGAATTGAAGAATGAGAACAATCGAGTAATGGCATGTCTCACATTTTTTGGAGCAATACCACGAATAGCAACGTGCAGAAGTTGTTGCATCAAGATGTGACAATCATGAGACATTAAGCCAACCAATTTAAGATCACTAGAGACAAGCCTCTTCATATTTGAAGAGTAACCATGTGGAACTTTGATGCCCTGAAGACACCCGCAGAAACTTTCTCTCTCTTTTTTTGACTAAGTATGACATGCTGGCGGCAAATAAGTCCGCTTACCATCCTCAACAACTGGAGCTAACTGCTCTCGTATACCCATAGCAACGAGGTCGAGACGAGCATTCACACCATCCTTTGTCTTGCCCTGAATGTTGAGAAGCGTCCCGATCACACTATCACACACATTTTTCTCCACATGCATCAGATCAATGCAGTGTCTGACATCAAGCTTGCGCCATTATGGAAGATCAAAGAATATAGACCTCTTCTTCCATATGTTTTTCTCAGCAACTTTACCTTTCTTTTTGGACTTTCCGAATATAACATCGATGCCCTTTACCCTCTGATAAACATGCTCTCCAATTAAGGCCGTCGGAGCTTCTTCTGTCTCTTGGCATCCATTAAAAGCTTTTTTCATCTTACGATATGGGTGATCACGTCTAAGAAATCTCTGATGCCCAAGGTAAACCGTCTTCTTTCCATGATGCAACTGAGTGTAGCATGTGCCTTCTTCACATATAAGGCATGCTTTATGCCCGTTGACACTGTACCCGGACAAGTTACCGTATGCAAGAAAGTCGTTGATGGTGCAAAATAACATGGCACGAAGCTTGAAAGTCTCATGAGAATACCCATCAACTACATCAACACCTTCCACCCACAGCGTTTTCAAGTCCTCAATCAAGGGACTTAGATAAACATCTAAGTCATTTCCCGGTTGCTTTGGGCCCGAAATCATCATAGACAACATCATGTATTTGCGCTTCATGCACAACCAAGGGGGCAGGTTGTAAATTATCAACAGAACAGGCCATGAACTATGAATACTACTCATGTTACCTTAAGGATTCATTCCATCCGTAGCAAGTCCAAGCCTTAGGTTTCTTGGCTCATCGGCGAAATACGGAAACATAGTATCAATATTCTTACATTGCATAGAATCAGCAGGATGACGAACCTTTCCATCACGTTTCCTCTCATCATTATGCCATCTAAGATTCTTCGCATCTTTCGCATTGGAAAACAATCGCTTGAACCTTGGAATTATTGGAAGATACCACAACACCTTCGTAGGAGGACCCTTTTTTCTCACATCATCAAGATCATCATCATCATCACCACCCTTCACTTTGTATCGTGATAACCCATATTTGGGGCAATCGTGATTGTCTTCATGAACACCGGTGTAAAAAATGCAATCATTTGGGCATGCGTGTATCTTCTTATACTCCATGCCCATTGGACACAATACCTTCTTGGCCTCATAGTTACGGTCAGACAATGTGTTGTCCTCCGGAAACAAGTCTTTCAACACTTCAAGAAATTCCGTGAAGCTTTTATCGGTCCAACCATTTCTTGCCTTCAGACAAACCAATTTTAGCACCGCCGACAATCGTGTATGAGTAGTACACTGTTGACGAATCTGGGCAAGTATACCCAGTCGTGTAAGTAATACAGTGGTGAGACCGTTTATCATTCCCGCGAGGACTGATACAAGTACTAGCACTTACCAAAACAATCACTATCTAAGCAGATTTTTGGATTGAAGGGAGTTCTATACTAACAAAAATTAAAAATAACGAAATAGAAAGAAGAAGTTCTTTGAAGAATTTTGTCAAACAGTTGAAGTGCAGAAAAACGGGTTTTCAAATATGATAAAAGGCGCTGGGATTAGACTTCACTAAACTTCATCCTCATGCAATGAAATGACTAACAAACAGTTTCTACTTCAAATATGACAATCAATCCACTAAATTACTCAAGCCCCGATGTCTCGGACGACAAGAGCCTAAATCCACTAATAGACCCTAATTTCTTAGGTGGCCTAGATTAATGAATTTGAATTAGGATTAGGGATTACACGATTGCGAATAAACCCAAATCCATCCCTAGATACAAGGTTTATCAGGTGGTTGATTTCAATTCCGGTTCCAATACGAATCTTTCAATTGCATATCAAAACACAAATCGAGTCATGGGGGTGCTAGCCACAACAAGCATTAAGCATGGAAAATCAATCACTCATAAAGAAGTAAAAACTGTATTATAAATCAAATCAAATACATGAGAATTCAGAAATAGCTACATCTAATCCCAACTATGGGAGTTTAGCTACTCATTATCATAGCTAAAACAAAAGAAATAAAGATGAAGGAGAGAAGGGATTCCATGGGGGCAATCCTAGGTAGCTGCTTCTGGTTCAGAATGAGAGTTTGAGGGTTCAAAAACTGTTTTTCCTCTGATCTGCTCGTGCCCACTTAAAGAAAGTCCACGCGTCACGACCGTGATGGTCTCTGCCCTGGGCGCGCTTTCAAACTTTCATCTGTCACGGCCGTGATACTCATCACGGCCAGGCCGTGATAGCTTATGTCTGTGAGGGTCTGGTCTTCACGGCCGTGATGCTCATCACGGCTAAGCCGTGACAGCTTCTGACTTTTGCCTTCTTTTCTGCTCTGCTTGATCACGGCCGTGATGGTCATCACGGCCAGGCCGTGATGGGCTCTGCCTGGGTCATTTTCTTCACTTTTCAGGTTCTGTCTTCATCCAAGCTCCACCATGGATATTCTGAGCATTTTTCCTTGAATTCCTGCAAAAACAACACCAAGAAACCGCCTAACCCGTTCCAAGGGAAAAACTAACTAAAATAAAATAAAGTATGCCTAATCTATATGAAAAATGCATGCAAAAGTGTACAAGAAACATGATGCAAAATCACATTATCATACACCCTGGATATAAAGACTTATCTGCATCACCGCACAACCTATCATACACATGAGCTCGATGAAAAGATTCTTGTCCAATATCACGGATCATGTCCTCTACTTGATCATCCTCCATATCTACGTCAACGTCCTCACTTTGGGAGACACTTGCCGTACTACTGAAGAACACATCACCATGCCATATCCATCTTGTATAACTCAAGCAAATCCCTTCACAAATCAAATGAGTACGTATATCCTTCACCGTATATTTCCTCGTATTCAAACACTTGACACAAGGACAACAAAACATTCCATTACTATTAGGAACATTCCTTCGAGCAAATTCTATATATTCTCCCACCCCCTTCAAATACTCAGCACTAGTGCGCTTACAAACCATCCAACTACGATCCATAACTAGATAGGTTCTGTAGGTATATAAAACATATATCCAATATAAGGACAATACGGGAGATTGAAAACTAGTTTTTGAAATCCTAATTGAAAACTAGTTTTTGAAATCCCGTCAACCATGTATATCTTATTTCACTAACTGCCTAAAACAAAATTTCCACGATAATCTCACATCATTCTTTTCATCAAGCAGGCAACAACACATATTAAGGCTATTGCTATATCTAGTACTATAACCACTCAGCCATATGAATCGATCAAGAGAGCATGATATATACAAGCAAGGCGTTTAAAAATTATTTCAAATTTACACCATTTTCAGGTTGAGCAATGAGCAATATATTGTTGATGTCACATGCTATAAGCAACTCTAAATTTCTTCCCATTTTGAAATAGGTCATGATAGCAGAAGAAAAATAAGAGAAAACACAAAACCCACGACCAGAAATAGAGACATTCCAAACAACTCAAACTCAGTTTCATGTTTCAACTACAGAGACTACAATTTCAACATACACTCAAAACCAAAAATAAAAAAATGTGCCCTAAAGACTCACCAGAAATAGGTGCTCGCGTGGTGGGGAGGGGAGATTGAGTGGTGGCCAACGTTCGATGTGGTTACTGAGAGCAGAGGGACAAGGAGAGTTAGTGTGCAGGAAGGGGAGAGAGAGATGTCAAGTTATTGCAAAGAATGAGCGGGAAAGATAGAGTTAGGGTTAAGAGTGTACCTCACGGTGGTGGCGAAGAAGCCCTCGCGGTGGTTACGGTGGAGAGGAGCTCGTGATTAGGGAAGAGTGAGAGTGAGCGTGATGAAAAGAGAAGAACAGAGACGTACAGAGCGAAGTGAAGAAGGCGAGTGGGTGTAAATGTTATAATTAAAAAACATCTTTAAAAAAGCATTTTACGTCAGTTGTTTGTAACAACTGACGTTAAAAGTCATCTAATTAACGTCAATTGTTACAAACAACTGACGTTACAAATAAATATTTTTTATTTAAAAACACTTTTAACGTCGGTTGTCTTAAACAACTGACGTTAAAAGCGTATAAGTTTCTGCAAAAACATTCATTCCTATGACTACTGTGCTACTTACCCATGCACCTTGTAACTTAATCCTCTTAATGAGCATTAAGTTTATAGATCAGTTTTCAAGAAAATCAGGTAGTCTCTATTCTCTATATAAAGTACCATTCTTCTGTATTAGTCTGTAATCCACCCCCCTCTTCTTTTCCTCTATATTTCGTGCGTTTTCTATTCCTTCACAATATGGCTCTATCATATTTGAGACTTTTGTTATTTTTTCCTATACCTAGACTTAAAGGTCTCTGTCTTAATGGTCAAAAAACTTCTGAGGTTGAGTAAATCACGTAACATGGATGGTAAGGTTGGGTGAATCACGTAATGTGATTCCCTCACTTTATTTCATCCCCTCATCACTTTCACTCCGCTTTCGCAGCAAGTGACTGTGGATTCAGATGGAGCATCAAGGAATTCAAGTGAGGGAGGAGATGCATCCATTGGAGTTTCTGAGGATAGGACTGACAAGAAAATGATGTTGAAGCAGAAACTTTTTTATATTTTAGGTCTATGTTGCAGAAATTTTTTTATCTTTTAATCATGTAATTGTAACTTATGAATCGCTTCAATGAGATACGATTTGATTATACATAAAACTTGTTTTATGTTAAGTGTTTATTTATTTTAATTTGAACAAGAATTTGTTTACTAATTCAAGCTAATTAATTAAGATTAAAAATAAACTTGTTTAAAAAAAAGATTAGAAATAAACTGCACTATATGGAGTGATCTACGTTAAGAGTGACAACAGGGAGATGACAACGAAAGAAAGATAGGAATGAGTTTCAGATAGGAATATAGGATTATTTACGTCGGTTATTTATTTAACTGATGTAAAAATCACACTTTTAACGTCAGTTGTATAAACAACTGGCGTTAAAAGTGTTAATAATTCTTGCAAATCACTTTTAACGTCAGTTCATTACACAACTGACGCAAATAGTGATTTAATATTTACAAAACTACCACCGCCTCATTTTTAACGTCAAACATATGGTCAACTGACGTAAAACGTTCCCGTATATTACATTATTTCCACTGGTGCTTCAATATGGATTCTAGAGATGGTTCTGGAGCTTTCTGCTGAACTTGTGGATGCTGCTGCCTAGGCTGCTGCTGCTGCTGGTTGTATCCAGGGGTGGATTCAGTGTGTTACTATAGTTGGAGTATTTCAAGTTTGGATGCTGTGATGGCTGCTATCCTGAATTGCCATATGAGTTGTTGCCTCTGTAGTTATTTTTCCCTACATAGTTAACTGAGGCAGGATTTGAGGAGCAGTTTTCAAACAGATGATCTCCTCCACAATATAAACATGATACACCACCTGCCTTGTAAATCTGTTCATTCACCATTTCTTCAGTCATTATGGGTGGTGCTGAGGAGTTTCCTTGAGTTGCCATAGTCAATCCCGTTACCAGATTAGTTAGGGATGTCATTTGAGCTGATAGTGCGGAGACTTCACTCACTTCATAGGCTCCTGCTACAACATTGGTTTTTCCAGAAGCTTGTCTAGTTGTTGACCACTGATAACTATTAATTTTTATTCCCTATATCAGAGCAAGAGCTTCATTGTAAGATTTATTGAGAAGACTGCCTCCAGTTGAGGCATTCAGCATCATTCTTGAACTAGGTAAAACACCATTGTGAAAGTGCTCCATCTGAATACAATATGGGATACCATGGTGGGGACACTTCTTCACAAGTTGTTTGAATCTCTCCCGGGCTTCAAATAGTGGCTCATCTTCTTGCTGCCTGTAGGAAGTGATATCAGTTCTCATCTTTGCATTCACGGTTGGAGGGAAGAACTTGATTAAGAATTTCTCAGCAAGCTTGTTCCAAGTGTCAATGGAGTTTGCATCCAGAGAGTTTAGCCAGTTCTTAGCTTTTCCTCCCAAAGAGAAAGGGAATAATCTCAATCTGAATGAATCATCAGTGACTCTAGGAATTTTGAAGTTGCTAGCTACATCTAAAACCTGTTTTAGATGCAGATGAGGATCTTCTGTTGCAGCACCATTAAACTGTCCAATTGTTTGTAACATTTAAAACATGTCTGGCTTGGATTCAAACCGAGCTGCAGTGATTGGAGTTCTCACTATTCCAGTATTCATTGCTTCAGGGTCAAATACTGCATAGCCTCTAATAGCACAGTTTCTGTCCAGCTGGAGATAATGCTTCCGTAAATCTGGTGTGGAGTTGGTTGGAGTATTCAGAACCAACTCAGGTAAAGGCTGAGATGAAGTTTAACCTCTACTGAGTCTTCTGAATGTCCTTTCTATCTCTGGTTCAAATCTGTATTCAGGTGACAAGAACCTGTACATACAGTTTCAGTACCCTGTGCTATAGCAAATCACCTAGAGTATTAGATCTTCTAACTACAGAACTAATAATCTAAAAACTGAATTTTAATACCATTAACAATCCCTGACAACGGCGCCAAAAATTTTTTGCCTTAAAAACAATTGTCTTTAAGCTTGTGCAAGTATACACAAATGTCTCAAGTAATATATAAACTAAGTTCAGATATCATTCCCATAGGGATTATATTGGTGCAGCAAATTCCAAATCAGATTATATGTTCTAGGAGTTAGAAATGGTAACCAAAAATAGTGGTTGGTGTGCATGTAAAATAAATAAAACTGAAAAGTAAACAATGAAAGGAAACTTCAAACAGAAAAGAAAAAATGTTGTCAAAAATGGAGAGAAATAGCTCTAGGTATGATGCAGCATAAATCCTGCTTAGCCTATATTATGCGCTGACTATGCTCTAGCATCTAACTCCAGGAAACAAAAGTATGTTTTCCAACACTTAAGGGATAAGTTCTATAACTGTGTTATATTCCTAGATTCAGATTAATTACACCACCCTCTTTATAAGCATGTTCCAGCTAGTTTAGAGGCTTGAATAAATATTCCTAGCCTATCCAACATCATTTAATTTTCTAATCAATGATTTAACCTCTATCCTTTATCAATTTCCACTTACTTAGTTTTTCCAAACAAAGCAAGCTAAATATCTAATTAAGTTGATCACTTTTAATTAAATAACAGTAAGCACATAATAAACGAAGATGAAGAACATATTCATTGCATAACTCAGCTAAGCATTCATTACATTTGTATACCTAAAGCTTAAAAGAGTTTAGCTCATGATGAGCTTATGAGAAACAAAGCATAAAAATGAAATGAAAGTCATTACAATGGATGAAAAATGAAAGCGCAACCGCTGGGTAGAGAAGACGAAGAGCGCATCCTCCAAGAAAGGACAGAGTAAACATGTAATAAAATCAAAGTGTGTCCAACTAGGGTTTCCCTAAATGCTTATATTGTGCCTATTCTCTTTCATCCCATTTTAGGCCAGCAACAAAAGTAATAATAAAATAACCCTGGCCCAATTCCTTAAAAGTAGGAAAATCAGATCCCAAGGCACGTGTGCTTCCTTAAAAGTGGTAGTCCCAGTTCCTCTGAGGAGAGACGAAAGGTGTCTTTGTCAGATTTGTCATTTAGTGCAGAGCCACTGGGAAGCAATCCCTACTGCAACAACCAGCAGTTTATTCACCCATACTTCTCCAATGCTTCAGCAAGTTCACAGCATAAGCAGACACATAAATTTTGAGACAATGATGGAGCATTCAAGAGCAAAATGCGGATATTTACAATGCTTCACACAAATATTTACAAAGCAACATTTCCTACCAAAATCAAGACTCAAAACCTCAAAGATAGCAACAATTAATAGAGAAAATGAGCTAAATAACTCTTCATAAAAAGAGTTATCAGATGCCACAGTGGAGTGCCACCACATTCTTGGAGAAAAGCACTTTAGATTTAAGGAAATTAATTCTTTCCCTAGACCAGTTACAAAAGGGATCAAGGATTACACGAATAGTATGAGCATGCTGAGAAAAGGCTTTATAGATTAAGAGAATATCATCAGCAAACTTTAAATGGGAAAGGGCTGGCCTACCCCTCCCAATTTTCAAAGGAACCCACGAACCATCTTCAACAACATCTATGATACAGTGACTTAAACATTCATGAGCGATCACAAAGAGATGGGGGACAGCGGGTCTCCTTGCCTAAGGCCACAAGAGGTAGGAAACTCGTTAGAGGGGCTACCAAGCCAATTAATGCTCATTTTTGTTGAAGCAAGGCAAGCAAAAATCACATCAACCAAGCTACCGGGGAGCTAAGAGTCAATGAGCTCTGATTTACCGAGGCTATCAACCCCGGATTATCAAAAACACTTTGAAAAAAAATTAAAAATAGAAGATCCCATGATCTCCCACTTATTCTTAAAGAATAATGGATAGAACCCATCGGGCTTGGGAGCTTTAAAACTTGCCACACTGAAAAGAGATCGTCTAACCTCCTCGATTTAAATCTGGGCATTCAAGGAAGCAATATTGATTCTGACAGAGGTTGAAAGGAATTCAAAGAAATCACCGCCTGTGAAGGAGGTCCTGAAGTTGAGTATAGCTTCTGGTAGAACTGCACCAACAGATCCTGTATTGCACTTTCTTTGTGGATCTAAACTTTCTGATAAGAGGTGTTTGGTGAAAAAAGCATGTGTTATGATCCCCTAGCTTTATCCATCGTGAGCGAGAGTGATGGATCCAATAAACTTCTTCTTGGTGAAGGATAAAAGTATACCTATTCCACAGAAATGTTTTAAGTTGGAGGATCCTATCATTATCACCTTCAAGAAGCTTTCGTGATATGCCTTCCAACCTTGCAATAATTCTTCTTTTCCTTTGAAAGGTGTTACCAAAACAGTCTCTATTCCAATTTGACAAACTTTCAGTAAGCTTTTTTTCATGTTAATCTCCAAGGGGTCATTGGCCCTTCAAGCATTATCAACTTGAGCTTGGAAATCAGGATGGTCCAACCATGATCCTAGAAATTTAAAATAAGGTTTGGCACTACCATCATTTGAATCTCCAAAATGCACCCAAATGCTACAATGGTCAGTGCTGGGAAGGGGAAGATTTGTGATCGAGCATGAAGGAAAATTATCATGCCATCCTTGGTTGCCCAGGGCATGATCAAGAGGATCACTTACCTGTCCATGCTTCCACATAAACGCATGTCCCTTAAAACCTAGGTCAATCAAATTTCAAGCATTTATACAGTTTATAAATTTAGTGCATGACCTACGACTAACCCTACACCCCCACTCTTTTCATGGTCATACATAGCAGTGTTAAAGTCACCTAATACACCCCAGGGGAGGTTCCAGGAATTTTTTATAGCAATTAATTCATCCCAAAGGTCATCCCAAACTCTTTCATTCAGGCTATCATTAAGAGTGTACAGGAGTTTGAGGTCGAGACAACCTCAACAACGTACGATTACATTTCCACATGCACCATATACCCCAGAGAAGCCATTCGCTTCAACCATAGCTCCTCCATGAAAACCACACCTAGAGATAACTAGCTCCGCCCTATTGATGGGTTTCGACAAGTGTATCGGATCGAAGCAAGTAATAAAAACACAGCAAGTTATTACAGAGGTCGAACACAGGGATTGGGAGACCAATTATATCTAAATTCAAAGAAAGCAACCAATTTTGACCAAGTCAAAGGAGAGAGAATTTGTTGAGATCAATTAAGTTATTTAAATTAAGTAAGATTAGAAATCAAATCACAAGAAATTATGAGAATTAAGATTGGATTGGGAAGATATGAGGTCACGATTTCAACTACACAATCAAACATAGATCCAGGTGATTATTATCTAACCCTAATTCAATTTCATGCCAACCAGGAACCCTAAATTATTCTAATGTCTCGTTCGAGCACAAGAGGAAACACCTAAACATGCCAATCAACTGTATCTCTATGATGAATAACAAGCATGATTCATTAAGTTCTTGGTTCTCTAAAACAATTGCACAAATCCCCTGTTGTACCTCTATCGATATTCAATTTGTGTTCTTAATTCAAGTCTTAAAGCATGAATCTCCGGTCAGATTCATCATGCTTGATTAGTTAATCACGAACTCTTTTGATTAACACAATACAAAATAGAATTAAGAAGCAAGAATTAAGAGTAGGGAATAGAAAACATCACAATTCACTATGTCGTCATGTGTGACTACGTCGATTCCTTAGAAAAGAGGATTATTTCCTCAGAGAGTACATTAATCATCCAAGATTCAAGAGAATGCAACCACAAAACTCATAAAATAGACTAAACGAGACATGGCTCTCAAAACTAGGATTAGGGTACAAAATTCACAGTGATAACTAGCTTAAATAACAAACAGTTTCTGCGAGCGCTCGTGGGGCGAGCCAATGTTCGTCGACTGAACACTTAAAATTTGCCCAGTCTGGAGTTGCCTATTTCTCGGGGCGAACCCTGTCTCACGTGGCGAGATAGGGAACCTTCATAATTTCATCCTCTACTTCGTGAGGTCAGTGCACAAATTTCAAGCAATTCATCAAAATAATTTTTCCTTTAATGTCCCCCCCCCCCCCCCCCTTTCAAGCAAAGCAATCCCCACAATCATTTATTCTAAACAATTGAGAATTTCATCATTCAAACAATCATTAATCTAAGCAGGGGGTCCAAGTTACACACAAGATGGAGATCACCAAATTCAAACAACTGCCTTCCTCACAAGGGAATTTAGTGTTCACTCAATCGCTCAGTTTGTGTCAGGCTATCAACATTGCACTCAATTTCACTTTTGAGAGCACTTCCCATAAATTTTATTTTCATCTCCAAATGGTTCCCACAGAAAACATGCATGCAACATCAAAAGGTCTTTTATGGGTTGTAATGGGGCCTGGCTAAGGGTAGGATATACAAAGGTACTAGGCTGAAGACCCTAGGAACTAAGAGAGCACGAACACTTCAAAACATTGAAATCCCACTCAAGTTCCTTTTTTTTCATTTTTTCTTTATGCTTTGGGTGACTACAGTCATTTCTTCTAATACTTTTATTTTTATCATTTTTTTTTCTTTAACATTTTTACACTTTTTTTTTCTCTTTTTTTTCTGCTTTTCTTTTCTTTCCCTTTTTTTTTCAACCTTTTTATTATATTTTTTTCTTTTTCTCAATCCCAGAATGACATGTAACATCCTTGTAGCCACCCCAAACTTAGTTTCTTGCAACCATTCTCTTGCTAAGGGTCCATGCTCTCCTAATCCTAAGATTGGGTTAACATGGTTTTTCAGATTTTAGGCTCATAACATAAGGTCATCAAGAATTAACAGGCTAATTAGGCTCAAAGGGGCTAACTAGGGAACATGCATCAGGAATTGGTTCTTTTAGGCTAAGTAGTTATTTACAAAGAAAATGCCTAAATCATTTGAAGCAAACACATAAACATGCAGACCATAAAGAGATTCGAGCAAATTCAGGAAAGTGCAACTTGAAAGTGAGTTCACACAGTTAGAAAACATGTTGGAGGCTCAAAACCTCACCTGGACATTCATGCAAATTGTTTGACAGAGATTCTATCCCTAGTGTGTGTTTCCCTTCACCCCAAACTTATCATAAATCATGCAATCATAACAAAATACCAAAGTTCAGTTTTCAATCATATGGGGATCAAATTTTCAAAAATTTCACATCCTAGGGGGAAAACAGTCAACACATAAAATGCAATCAATCTATGCAAAATTCAATCAAATCCAGCAAACTTGCCAACACAAGACTCAACACAACTCCTGAGCTTCTCAAATTATTCAGGAGCTTTATTGGAAACAAAACAGAAATAACGCAAGGAAAAGAAAATTAAAAGAGCAAGGTTCAGAAAAACTCATTGAAGGGCGGTTCCACCAGGATCCCATTGCTTGTAACATAAGGCCCAAGTGATAGCCAAAGGGTGGGAGTTCATTCCATGCTTCCATAACTTGTAGCCTTGATATGGGAGTGAGTGCTTGACAATTACGGTGACTCCTTCCAGTGCGGCGGACTTCTCACTCCCTTTTGGGTCAAAGATGACTGCTTTCTCAACAAACTCCTCCCAATAAAATTGGGATTCAACCCCTTGGACTGGCCACGGTGCAAGATCCAGTGGCTTGAACTCCATCACTGGTTGTTCCACAGTGGGAGGTGGTAAACAAGTAGTTGGGGTTACTGGTGCTGCTTCAACTTCTGCAAGGTCTTCATTCAATGCACTAACAAATTCATCACCTGCTAAACCTGCAGAAATCTCAGCACACACCACACAAAGGTTAGTGTTAGTAGAATCAATACATATATCACAATAGACTGAATCAGTAAAAGCCTGAATGTCTGGAAATTCAGCAATTAGTTCATCCATCCCATCACTCTCAACACATGCATATGAGTTAATTGAATCATCTACTTCCAAAGGTTCTTCATCATCCTCAAGCACGGGGAAGCAGATGTCCTCCTGATCCTTCTGATCCTCATTTTCTATGTTTCCTGAGAAGAATAAACCTGCATAACATTCTATACACAAAGCAGTGTCAGTACAATCAGCACATGCATTAGAATCAGGGGATTCAACACACAGTTCATCAACAGAAGTATTATCAAAATTATCATCAGAAGTATCTTCAAGAATAACTTGTGACTCTGTATGTTCTTCAAGGGGCTGTGGAGTTAGCAGTGCAGCCGAGTTGTCGACTATTTGATCAATTAGAATGGACAACTTCTGAGATTCAGCTTCGCTCCTCTGATGGCTTTCAAGACTTTGTTCTGCCATTCGTTGATTTTCCTCTATCATCCGTTGATTTTGCTCGGTCATTTGTTGTATCATTCCTTCCATTTGTGCAGTTATCTGTGCAGTCATTTGCTTGAACAGGTCCTCGAGTGAAGGTCCGGAAGGTGCAGAGGTGGTCACTTGGCTAGGATAATTGTTCACTCCAAACATGTCAAAATCATTACTAAACTCATAACCTCCAACAAAATTAGGATAATTTGTGCATGGTGGTGGTTCACTAAAATCAGGATAATACATGCATGGTTGCTCATAATAAACATTAGGCACATAATTTTGCATATAATTATCCATGGACTAAAAATCACAACCAGACAAAGCAGACAAAACTAATTCAGCAAAGATTTTTTTTTATTTATTTATTTTCTGCTAATAACACAACAAGAGTCCCCGGCAACGACACCAATTTTTGGCCGCGCTGTCGCCACGCGCCAAAAAGAACGAGCGTTTACAAAATAATGTAGATAGGGAAGCGACAACTCGATTATCGTCTCACAAGGACTCTTAGGTTGTTGTTATTAACAGAAAATGTGTTTTGGGGGGTTGGAGTGAAATAAAATAAAGAAAACAAAGCAGAGAGACAACGCAAACTAAAAATTATCAAATAGCAAAGAAACGATTAACCTATTGTTCTCGGTTTCACACTATCATTGGTTCACATAAATCCAAGCCCTAAGCAGATTCTAATCCCCTCTCGGTTGTAGCAACAATTAACAAACGAAATCACTACTACAGATATGTGTTCCTATTCCCGAATTAAACAAACGGGGTGAAGCCCTCATGAACTAAACGAACATGAACGAACACACGCGAATTAAACAAACGCGATTAAGTATAGGAACATAACATCACCGAAATGAATCAACACAACACTATACACTCCTGAATTAAACAAACAGAAACATATAGCATCGCATTGAAAAGAGAATAGCCAACAAAACAGGAAATACAGAACCTCAAGTGTAATTGAAACCAATTACAGTAGATTAATCTAGGAGACTAGTTCTCCATTACAGGAATAAACACAAAAGAAAAGAAAATAAAATAAACTACTGAAACTACTACTGACTAACTAGCTAAAAGCTCGCTCAGTTCTGCCTAAAACAGACTTATATACGGGTTCTGGAATCAGCGAACTCGCGAGGTTAACATTGTCTCGCGAGGCGAATAATGCGAACAGTTTGCAACGTTTGGTATTCTCGTGAGGCGAAGAACGGCTCGCGAGGCGAGGAATGGAAAGGTCATGGCTTCTGGTCTTCACTCTCGCGAGGCGAGGATTGGATTCGCGGGGCGACACAGAAAGGATGCAAATTTTCTGGCACAGTCACCTTCAGGTTCGCGAGGCGAATGCCTTCTCGCGGGGCAAAAACTCCAGATTTATTTCTTTTTATTAACCTGAAAACAGCAAATAGCATAAGTGCTTTATTTAACTCTAAATCAATTAAATTAACCTAAAAATACTTTATGGACTCAAAATGTTGCTTAAGGACAATCAAGTCTAATTTGGGCGAAAATGATATAAAATTAGCACAAAACCACGGTCATACTAGCTATAAAACTAGATGAGCCAGCGGCTGATCAGTCAGCATTTTCTCGTGGGGCACCCAAGAAAGTGTTGGCCGTGGCAACCATACCCAAGAGGGGGGTGAATTGGGTTTTAAATAAAAATGATTTTTTTTTCCGATAAATCAAAGCCCTTTTTAAAATATAAACAAAATTTGCAGCGGATATTAAATTCTTTTCAAATTAAAATGTTGTCGCATGCAAGTAAAAGCGTTTTTGCAAAAGACAAAACAAAAGTAAAAGAGATAAGGGATAAGAAGATTGACACAGTGATATATCCTGGTTCGGCCATAGACTACGCATGTGGCCTACGTCCAGTCCCCAAGACAATACAACCAAGGGTTTTCACTCAATCCCTAGCTTTTAAACAGGAGCAGCTAGAACCTTTACAATAACGAGAACTCCTCACAAACCGGGGACATACTATCCCCCAGTGACAGAGTCTCAAATCCCTAGCTTTTAAACAGGCACCGCAAGAACCCTGATAGTGGAATCACACCCACTAAACACTTACAAGAGATATACCCTCTCTTGCAAGAATGGTTACCAAAAGAAGGTTTGAGTCAATCCGGCTGTTACCAACAGTATGCACTCTTAATAGTGCTGATAGACATAAGTTGAAGCCAAATACAAGAAACACCTATATGGTGTGTATGTCTCTCAAGGATTAGTTATGAAAGTGTAAGAGAATGAGAGTGATAGAAATTGATTCAAGAGAAGAGAAAGATATAGAGAAATAGCTCAGTGTTGGTTACTCACTTTCTCTGAAAATGACCAATATATATTACTTTGAAACTTAGGTCAAAACTCTTAAAAGCTCTTTTTTTCTCGATCTATAATCGATTATCTGAAAATCATAATCAATTATTTTAGGCAAAATCACAAGGCGCATTTTGAAACAGTTAGGTCATAATCGATTACAATAATCGATTACATGGCCTCGGTTAAAAAGCTCAAACTGAATCAAGTAAGCATAATCGATTATCCTAATCCATTATGAAGCCTCTGACTTTTGATCTGAAAATCAATAATCGATTTTTGTAACACCATAATCGATTATAATTTGAATTTTAAACTCAATGACTAAGACAAAATCAAATCTCCATTAAACCATAATTAAGCTATTCAAAAACTGAGTTTAAAACGTGTTTAAAATATCCATAATTGATTACCATAATCGATTATCACACTTTGAGTTTTGAATTTCAAAAACCCAACAGCTCTTTTATTCAAAGTCTCATTTAAGCACAATTATGAGCTGCATAATCGATTATCATAGTCGATTATTCTCAATGTAAATTGGTTTTTGAAAATCTTTAAAGGTCTGAAAAGGATATGGTAAAATTAATTTTGAATTTTTCTAAAACAGATTTGTGTGTGTGTGTGTGTGTGATTTATTTTACCTTTGAGAGACACACACCCATTTACATTTAATCTAAAACAAACAATACAGTAAAAGAAATTTTCCCTTTTAACCCCGTATTTGTTTGTTGGTCCTTTTCATGCTTTTTGTAATTTGGTCCTTTAGACTTGAATTTGCGTGTTGGTCCTTGGACATGAAATTTCCCTTTTGTTCATCATCAAAACAAAAATACCTGTCAAGGCATAAATCCACATAAAGGTCTTCAAATTCTCCTCTCTTGCTCGCGGGGCACCCCATAGAGCCTTTAAAATCTCCTCATTTCAGGCTTCTGACTCGCGACGAGAGCACTGTCTCGCGGGGTGAGACAAAATTTTCTTCATTTTTCTTGTTTTCTTCAATTTTTCCTAGTTTTCTCAAGCTTCACTTTTAACTTAAAACTTAAAATAGCATTAGGTGCTTTATTTGACTCAAAAACTACCAAAATTCCTAGAAAATACTAAAAAGACTCAAAACATTGCTCAAGGACAAATAAAGCCAAATTTGGGTGGAAACGAGATTAAACTCAAACAATTAGCATATAAATCATGGCCTTTGTAGCTTTAAAACTAGATAAGCAAGTGAATTATCACATATCCCCACTAATACATGGTTCTAAAACAACCAAGAAACTTAAACCATAAATTCTAGTGCAATCACGGATTAATCCAGGAAAGAAACGACCTCCTGCCCAGCGGCAATTCCATACAAGTAAATTCATAATAAACAATATGAAAAGATAAAGGGTAGGGTTACCCATCACACCAACTGCGCAGCTGATGTTTCCATCACAACCATAGAATCTCCCTCCATACTATCCAAGGAGTTACACTCTTGAATCATCTCACAGCTAGTTGTCGAGTCTTGAGTTGTCCCGGGATCAAGAGGTTTCGGCTCCACTGCGGTATTCCCTGAGGAGATGACTGATCAGCCTCTGGCTCATCTAGTTTTATGACTAGTATGACCGTGGTTTTGTGCTAATTATATCCCGTTTTCGCCCAAATTAGACTTGATTGTCCTAAAGCAACATTTTGAGTCTATAAAGTAATTTTAGGTTAATTTAGTTGATTTAGAGTAAAATAAAGCACTTACTGCTAATTCTTGTTTTCAGGTGAATAAAGAGAAGCAATTCTGGAGTTTTCGCCCCGCGAGAAGCTACTCGCCTTGCGAGCCTGAAGACCAGCACGAGCAGCAACAGTCACCCTCTCTGGCTCGCCTCGCGAATCATGTTTCTCCTCTCTAGAAAACCAAACACTGAAGGACTGTTCATAAGATTCGCCTCGCGAAACATGTTTCTCCTCGCGAGCGACCGCAACCCAGAATCTGTATTTATATCTGTTTTAGGGCAGAACTGAAAATCTTTTTTTTTTCTCTTCTTCTTTTCTTTACATAGTGCGGCTGCAAAACTTAGGTTTAGGTTTATGTTTGTAATGGAGAGCTAGTCTCCTTTGATCAATCTACTGTAACCGGTTTGCACTGCCACTTGAGGTTTTGTAATTCCTGAACTCATTGCTATTCTCTTTCAATATTTGTTCTGTATGTTCCGTTTGCTTAATTCAGGATTATATAGAATATATATCGATTTGTTTCGATGATTGTGTGTTCCTAAACTCAATCGCGTTTGCTTAATTCGCGTGTGTTCAATTCGTGTTTGCTTAATTCACGAAGGGCTTAATCCGTTTGCTTAATTCGGAATTAGGAGCATATGTCTCGTAGTGTTGGTTTCGCTTGTTAATTGATGTTACAATCGAAAAGAGACTAGAATCCGCTTAGGACCTGGAATTATATGAACCGATGATAGTGGGAAACCGAAAGCAGTAGGTTGATCGTTTTAGCTATTTGATAGTTATTTAGTTTGCATAGTTTTATGCTTTGTTTTCTTTATTTAATTTCAAATCCAAAACGCCCCCAAATCTGTCTTTTCTGTTAACAACAACCCAAGAGTCCTTGTGAGACGATACTCGAGTTGTCGCCCCCTATCTACATATTTTTACAAACCGCTCGCTTTTTGACGCGTGCGCGACAGCGTGTCAATGACTGAAGGACAATGAGTCGAATTAACCTACATGTCCATCTTAGACACATCTTGGGGAACAATTTGAGTAGGAAGGGTCGTCATATTCACATCCTACATGGCCACCTAATAATCTTTACGTTCAACAGGATGGTTCTTTAGTGGAGGGTCAATCCTGCATGGTCACCCCTAGCCCTTTTCTTCCTTTACCACTCCTCTCTACCATGACAACTTTTTCAGAAGAGTTTGGATCAACTAGACAAGTTTGAGAGTGGCTAGTTCCTTTCCATGCACTATCTTCTAGTAATCCTTCAAATTTGTTACCATATGACTCTGCTGGAGTTGCTCTGGAGGAACCATTCTTTGTTTGACTAGCCTCAATTCCACCTTGTTGATGATCCTTAGGGTTTTTTGGGTTTTTCCACCATGAGCCAATCTCCATATAGGTCATCCACTTGTCCCAAACTCCTTTGTTTCCTACAGAGGACGATAGAATCACCTCAACAGGTCTGTTCTAGGTACCTTCCACTAGAATCTTGCTTGGCACGAAATTACCCTGATCGACACTTTATTTCTTGGGAAAATTCACAGTCACACGACAATAGATCCCACAGGTCTTGCACGTCAAGTGTAAACCTTCATATTCTACATTGAACCATTTGTCCCGAAACCAAACTCTCCCCACCACGGGTTGATCAAATTTGATTTCAACATAAACTTGTTCAAACCATGAGACCATTCAATAGTTCTATAGTCCACCCTGATAGGCTTATCCACAGCTGAAGCCATTGCGAGAAGGAGGTTATCATCATAGTGTTCCATTCCAAGACATGGAATCCTAAACCACACCATAGTACCATCAATCTTAACATCAGAAGAAATGAAGTCAGGAGACCAAGGAAGAAAAACATGGTAATGATCGAATAACATCCAAGGACCATTACTGATCACCTTGTCTCTATCTTCAACAACACCAAACTTAACCATAGAAAAGCCAACACCAGGCCTTTGTTCCTTCAGTCACAATAAAAGCTCCATTTGTCACCTTCCTATACTTTCTACAGTGCATGGTATAGAAGATCTTCTCCAACTCCTAAATCCCCCACTCTACCCTCTCAGGATCATAGACACCTCGGAACTCTGGTGGCTTCCCTTTCAGGAAGGTAGCCATCCCTGCATCCTTTGCCTCTGCAGCTCTCCGCTGGTTCTCATGCTCCTGCTGCTCTCTAGTCATCAGCAGCATCTAAGCGTTCTACTATGTATGTGGTATCATAGCAGTAGCAAGCTCCCTGATAGTCTGGAGATCAGATGGCTCTCCTCCACCAACTGCTCCTCCTCCTGTATGAGAACCCTCTGCGCTGCCACCTCTTCAACTCTATCTGTGGCTCTATCACCACCTCATCCCCATCGTCCTCTACCTGTACCTCAAGCTATGATCTTGTAAAAGGAATCATTATCTCACATTTATATGACATATAATATTACATAAAATTGGTATATAAATGCTATATGCCACACAAATGTTAATTATTGCATCTGGACTCACTACCCAACTTCTAAGCATAGTCGTTATCCGATGTGGATTCAACTAAAATGGCCAGTACACCCTAATCTCACAGTCTGAACAGAATTAAACTGCTCTGATACCACCAAATGAGACACCCCGATGTCCCATTAAAGAACAACCTAACTAACTAACAACTTAATCGCGATATTAGCGTTAAGCATATAAAACATAAATTCATAAATATGAAAACTTTAAACATAAAGAATGGAAACATAGCCATCACACATAGATATACATATACATAAAGGTACAAGGTACTATATAGGGTACCACACCAGAGTAGGGCTCCAAAAGTACAAACTGACGAAATAACCAAAGATACAACAACCCGAAAAAAGACGCACTGACCACAAACTCTCTACTCAACTACTCGAGTCCACTACTCGTCCTGCAACATCTGGCTCATAAGGAGTACCACCTAGTTTTTTAGTAACTGGCTCCTCCGCAGGGTCTTCTCATATTGATCACATAAATAAAACATATACATAAAGAAATAGGGAGATAAGAAACAATCTATCATCATAGGTGGAAAATGTTACATAACATATATACAGTAATAGCACACGACATGCATCACCAAATAAACACATAAATATAACAATCATCCTCAAAGTACATTATATTTCTCTACCCTTCACACTAATGCAACTGATCATGTATACTGGCGTGGCCACCACCTAATCATGTCACATCCCTAGTTTGATTAGGGATATAAGTCAATCGTCCAAGCCCACAAACATTGGTGCATGCCCTAGTTCCTGCTAGGGTGTCCATTCCCCGAATGAAACTATATCCCCATCCCGGTGAAGAATAGTCGCACTTGCTCAGCAAGGACTATGAGAGTATTACGGTAGTCTTCCTCGAGCCTCATCACCAGCAGGGCACTCACTCGTGACTCTACTATCATGGTAGTCTTCCTCAACATCATCGTCCGCAAGGCACTCACCCGTGACTTCGGTATCCGTAATCGGATACTCTGACCTCGTGTGTCACATACACAGAGCTGTGAACAACATCATGCAAACTATATATGAGTCTCATCGACTCGTATCAGGTCATAACCTAGTGCCTCAACCTTCCATCATCATCTCATCTAATATCTCAAGTCTATCGTATCATCAATCTCATCATCGATAAAAATATTAATTAATTAATTAGGTTAGGTACGACTAAGTCACATATCATACTATCCCCCAACACGCATCACTTTAAGATATCATATATTATCACCAAGATTCCAACTAAGCATATCATTGCAGATAAAACATATTATCACTCAATACATATTGTCAACCATAAACAAAATAAAATAATAATAAAATAATCATAATGAAATCATAATAATAATAATAAAATAATTATAAAATAATCAAATAAACATAATAAACTATAGTTAACATGTTAATCCAAACAGCACACAATAAGCAGCTCAAATACGATAAAATCAGACAACCTTAAAAATCAAAAAATTAACCTATCGGCAATAAACCTACAATTTTCATATCATCATTGGTACCACTAAGTAGTGGCCAATGTGATATTGACATTGTAAATTATTCACCCACTAGTAGGGTTTAAGTCATCATACGCCATTACTATAAAATATACTACTTAGCCATTTCCGATGATAGGAGGCTTCTTTCTCCCACCAGAAGTGTTGTAGGCTAGCTTTAGAGCAACGAAACGGACCCACTCCAATACTCCTCAAATCTGCCACGTGAGGTTCTCCCACCTCCGGGGCTCCAAAAATTCACCTGAATACATATTCATGAGCACGTGTTACGTGTATCCCAAATATGAAAGCGGAATTGAAAACCGATAGACGGATTGAAAGATAACCTCAATATCATCGTCGACGTCATTTCGGCATAATAAGGACATATGCTTACCTTAGCCTAATTAAGAAAAGAAAGATAGGATGATGAAGTAGACGTCGCAAGGATCACAACAGTATATTCGGTTTCTCAATATGACGAACGGATTGATCGAAAGCTCCTCCAGAATTTTCTCTCTCCCTCACATCCTCTCTTCTCTCTCTTTCACTATGTTTTCTGATTCTGCAATCTTCTACCAGCTTCTCCATGAAATGACTTAAGTTTACCTCTTTAAACTAAGATTTTTTTATACTTGGCGCTCAACGCCCAAGCACCAGCACTCAGCACTGATGGGGCTGCACTGCCATCCTACACGAGTCGCTGCGTGACACGTGTCCAACACATCCAGCGCTTAGTGCCCAGGACAAATGGGACAGCCCTATACCCCGCATGTATATAAAGAATTAGAAGATATGGTAATTTAAAATAAAACATCATTTATTAAAAACCAACTAAGGTAAAAGGCACCATATCGTATCAAGTCTCAAAACACGGAAAATAAAAACATAACATAAACAAAACCCAACCCTTGATGTCACATACATAGCTAGTATAACCAATCCGGAATAAATCCTCGGATACAACCGAAAACAACTGACTAAGCAACCTACTGAAAAACTGGAAATCCTGACTACGAGTCACGGCTCCTCAGAGTCACTCCTCAACTGGCTGCTCGCCATCCTCTGCATAAAAGATACATGCCACAACAAGAAACATAAAAATAGGGAGTAAGAAACATGAATACGAATATAATGGCAATGAAGCAGTTTGCAAGACGAGCATACATCAAACAATCATGTTATAGAAAACAACATTTTAACATATCGACGTCATAATATAAGTGTGTATGCTATGCAATGCAACACTACTCCACCACTCCATTATGCACTTGGATCCATCTATCTCAGAAAGTCAACATCAGAGTTACATTTCCACATTGGCCAATAAGCACCAACACCGGGGCAATCCACCAAACCTTGGATGGACCCCTAGGATAGCCGACGCACCTTACTCACGGATGCGCCACCACGGTTGTACATAATTCACTTGAATCACCGCGGATGGCCAGATCGCCTTACTGACAGACAACCTCCCTACGTTGAACATCCTCCACTAACATCTCCGATGCGTGAATGCATGCTCAACACAACACATAAACACAACTACAACCTCCACTTGGGACCATAGGCTACCCAAATTTTTAACACCATCAACACCTCGACCTCTCGGTTATCGAGGATTATCGTTATCTTTCGCATTTATTAATTAAACATTTTAGTCGTTCTTCACTAGAGATTACAACCTTGATCGATCAAGGCCCCCTTGGCCACTAGGCTACCAAGGTACCATATCATCATTAACACTCTAGCCATTAAGCACTAGAGATTACCACCTTGACCATCATGCATCAAGACCCCCTTGGCCACTAGGCTACCAAGGTACAGTAATCTTATCACTTGTCTTTGGTCTTCGTGTGTCGTTGGTATTTTATTAAGTCTTTTGGAGCATCTAGGGCCAAACACCCCTAACTCAGCATTCTGCGTCTATTATGATTTCTGGTCTGGACACGTGCTCACCCTCAGCACGGGCGTACCGGTCCTATAGGCAAGCACGGATGTGCTACCTGTCAAGCACGGGAGTGCTCCCTGTTGAGAATAGGCATGCTCAATTGCACGCCCTGCTGGCATGGGTAGAAGGGTAACAGGCCCTTTGCCAATTCTTGGGAACAATTGAGATTCAATCCTAAGGGTTCTTACTAATCCATTGATAACAAATTTCATTATTATTGGTTAAATGTTCATGTCTTATAATTAGATGGAAATTAATCCTTTAGTTTCATTTCATTTAATTGTCCCTAATCGCTCAAGATCAATCCCTAAGGTCCTTCTGGCCGCGCTGTCGCGCACGCGCCAAAAAGCGAGCGGTTTATAAAAATGTAGTTTAGGAGCGACAACTCGGATATCGTCTCACAAGGACTCTTGACTTGTTATTTACCACAAAAAACAGTTTTTTTTTTTTGGGGGTGGGGGGGGGTTGGATTTGAATGTAATTAAGAAAACAAAGCAATAACAGAGCAATAAAACAGAGCAGTTGAAAAGATTATCAAATAGCTAAAGAAGATTAATCTACTGTTCTCGATTTCCCAACTATCATCGGTTCATGTAAATTCGAAGCCCTAAGCAGATTCTAATCCCCTCCCGGTTGTAGCAACAATTAACAAGCGAAATCACTACTACGGATATATGTTCCTATTCCCGAATTAAGCAAACGGGGTTAAGCCCTTCGTGAACTAAGCGAACACGAATTGAACACACGCGAATTAAGCAAACGCGATTAAATATAGGAACATAACATCACCAAAATAAATCAACACAACACTATACACTCCTGAATTAAGCAAACAGAAATATATAGCATAGCATTGAAAAGGGAAAAGCATACAAAACAGGAATTACAAGAACCTCAAGTGTAGTGGAAATCGATTACAGTAGACTAATCTAAGAAACTTAGTTCTCCATGGAAAAACGAAACACACAGAAAATATGTAAAAACAAGGGAGAATCAAAAGTTTTTTCCAATCTGCCCAGAACAACAATTTATAGTATTCAGAAACTGAGCCCACTCGCGAGGTGAACCCTCACTCGCGAGGCGAATATCATGAAGAGTCTGCAACGTTGGGGCTTCTCGCGTGGCGAGGAATGGAAGAGTCATGGCTTCTGGCCTTCAGTCTCGCGAGGCGAGGCATGGATCCGCGAGGCGACACAGAATGGGTTTCATTTCTCTGGAACAGTCAGCTATCAGGGTCGCGAGGCGAGGTGTTGTTCGCGGGGCGAACCAGAGAGGATGACATTTTTGCTGTTCAGCTAGCTTTCAGGTTCGCGAGGCGAGAAGACTCTCGCGGGGCGAACTCCTCCAGGATTGGAATTTTCTCTGTTTCTTTATTCCCTTGACTTCTAACTTAACCTGAAAACAATAAAATAGCCATAAGTGCTTTATTTGACTCAAAACTGGCTAAATTAACCTAAAACTACTCAAACGACTCAAAATGTTGCTTAAGGACAATCAAGTCTAATTTGGGTGAAAATGAGATATAATTAGCACAAAACCCTGGTCATACTAGCCATAAAACTAGATGAGCCAGAGGCTTATCGCCTTCACTAAGCCATTGGCATAATCCTCACTCATTACTAATATTCAGTCTTATGAACAAGGGGAACAACCTCTCTTAACATTGTTTAATAGATTTATTGTGTTTACTGTAACACCCCGATTTTCGCCGCTTTGTAATATCGGTAATAAATATATAAATATATATTTTTATCCGAGACTTAGAAAATGATTTTTGATAAACCAAGGTCATTTCCTTGTTATACTTATTTTCATAAGGTTACGGGGAAGTTTTTGGTTGAAAATTCAGACGGAGGCTTGCTGCCGTTTTTTGTGTTTTATTTGTGAAAAAGTTTCTTTGCTCAGAAAACCTAATTTTAATTCGTGAACGAGATGAAAAATGTTGTTATCGTATTTGCTACGATACATGAAGTTTTGAAAAATTTAGTGTAAAAATTAAAATATTATATTTGTTGCGGGCGTATACGTCGAGATGTCTCTAGGAAAAGCTTGCGCCAGATGAATCGAGAAGTCGGCAACGTAGCAGAGATGTTGGATTGACCGATTTGCCGAGTATTTATGACGAGCTTATCCGAGTCATAATGGTCATAATGGCACATTTATGACAAAGTGAAATTTTCCTATGAAATGACCATTTTGCCCTTGTCTTTATATGACAATTGCAAGCAAATGCCATTGGAAAAGTTGACTAAAACTTACCCAAAACCCACGGCTACCAATTCTTCTTCATCAAGTATTGGATTCTTCTTCATCAAGTATTGGTTTCTTCTTCATCAAGTATTGGTTTCTTCTTCATCAAGTATTGGTTCCTTCTTCATTAAGTTTGGTTTCTTCTTCCTTTAAATAGGTTGTCTTCTTCATTAAGCCATTTTTCCATTTTCATGTTCTTTTCTCCAAAGAGTTCATAATTCGTCCGATTTTGCCTAGCAATTCTGACCAGTTTCTATTTTGAATCTCGGAAAACTTTCAACATGAAAGTTGTTCATCTTTCTCTCTTCTTTCCAACGACATAAAGATCATCCAAAACGGATAAGTATGTTGAGAGATCTACCCAAAATACTAAAACTGTTCTAAACCCTAACTATGTTCATCTTCTTCCTTAAGTTTCTCAAGAACACCATGAGAAATTTGTGAAGAACATCATCCAAATATTGCTTTCCTTGAATCATCAAGAGGTAGCAACTTCTTCTCTTGTCATTAAAATCATTTCTCTTCACAACTTTTGTAGATTCTTGGCTAAGATTCATATGTTCATCATTTACCTTAAAGTTCATGGAACTAGATTCAAAAATTCATAACCAATTCTAGAAAAATCCTTTTGACATGAAACCAATTGCTATGATCTTATAATCATCTCTATTTTCATCATCTAAAAGCATAAGATCATGAGAAATTTCTTTCCTTGATTTCTTGTCATGGCCGAACCTAGGGTAAAGTTGTGTTCTTAGGTTTTGTTTCATTTTCATGTCTTAATTCACGATTATATCTTGATAGTTATTGTATTCAAGTATATAGAAGATCAAAAATCAAACTTAAGCCTATTTGATCTCATCAAAACCGAAACCCTAGGAATGAGCACTTAATGGTTTTGTGATTCAAAAGTTGTTTGTGACACTTGAATCCAACTCTAGGTTTTGTATGTTGATTAAATCCAAGAGTTTAGAAATTTTAGAGATTTCTAACCCCAAACTCAGCCCTTGACCGAAACCCTAGTTCTTAGAACTAGTTGAGTTTTAGTTCATGTTCTTGGTTCATAATCTTGGTTTAAGTGAGTCATCATGCTTAAGTAACTTATGGATCATTAATCCTTAAGTTAATCAAATTTTCAACTTCCTAACCTAGATAATTGGTTGAAGCCGAAACCCTAACCATAAAGGTTAGAGGATTTTGTTTCAAATTTTAGTTTTGTAATAAGTAATCTATGATAGTTAAGACTCTAGTAATTAGGATCCAAAAGATGACATTAAGAAGATAATCCTAAACCTATTTCTAAGCCTTGGTCGAACCTAGCCCTAAAGTGTCCTAGATGGTTGTTAGTTGATTAATTATAGTTATGTTGTTTGAATGAAGGTGGTGGTGTTAACTCGTGGCGGGATAACGAGGATCGTCGTGTACGTATTTCCGGTGAAAACTCAGGTGGGAGAAAGAACCATTCCATCGTCGGAACTGATAAGTAGTATATAATTTATAATAATGGTGTAGGGCGACCTAAACCATACTAGTGGTCGAGTAATCGACAATACCAAAATCGTATTGGAATCTTTTCCGTAAAACCAATGACGATTTGGGAATTGTAGGTTTATCGCCTTAGGTTGATTATTCATATTTGAGGATGTTTGAATTGTTTACTTTTGACTGTTTGTGATACGCTGGTTGAGGTACTCCATCTGCATGTGACGTATTGTTTCGGTGTTTGAATAATTATGATAGTGATGATGTTTGCTGTCTGTCACGACCGTGGTGGTTGTCATGGCCAGGCCGTGACAGGTTCTGTGTTGTAGGATTCTTGTCTTTGTTGTCTGTCACTACCGTGATGGCTATCACGGCCAGGCCGTGACAGAGTCTGACTTTGTTAATTATTTGGTTGTGATAAATTGCCTTATATGATATTGAGATGTTGGAATATTCTGTTGATTAATGTGTTATGCATGATCTGCTTGGGTTTAATACTATGCTTAGATGATTTTAAGGAAAGATATATATATTGCTCGGAGGTATTTTGTTTGGGTGAGAGTTTTGAATATGAATTAGAAGTGCCTCGCTATTATTGTATAGAAGTGATGTGATATAGAATGTAAGTGGAGGTTATGAGGAAAAGCTTGAGGTACTAGGTTGTTATTGATAAAAGTCAGTGAGAATCATATGTTGCATTGTTGTTCATAACCGTGTATTTGAGATACACGAGGTCCGAAGTTCTCGTGGACCGTTCCAAATTAGAATTTAAGTTGTGCAACTATAGTGTCATTGCTTTGCATGAGCACCCTTGACTGAGTTGAGAGAGAGAACCAGGGTGTGCACCGGCGGTACTGTGCAGCTATAGTGTCATTGCTTTGCATGAGCATTCTCACCATGGATGTACACCATGGATGTGAATGTGCACCGGCGTGGGGAACGTGTCACTTGGACGACTGACTGACATTCCTAACGAGGGATGTGTGACAGGATTAGCAGTGGCCACGTCAGCATAAAGGTTTAGTTGCATGAGTTGGAGGGTAGAGGATGATATAGTGAATTGAGGATGATTGTTGAGTTTGAGTGATGCGTGTCTGTGACTATTATTGTATTATATGCTATGAATCTTTTCCACTTATGATGATAGAACTGTTTCTTATCTCCCTATTTCTGTATTTTTGGTGTATGTCTACTTTGTTACGTTAGAAGACCATATGGACGACTATGTTACGGAGGAGGTGGATGGAACCCCATACGAGACGAAGGTTGTTGAAGAGTTGAATGACATTCCGTATGAAGCTGACGCTGGAGAACAACCGATTGATCCTAATAATATAGTGTAGTAAGTTTAGGGCCAGTGAGTCATATATGACGTTTTTGTTTTCCGTTAGTTATAAGAAGTTTGTTTTAAATAAGTACCTATGTGGGATCCTACTAAGAGGATACCCTAATCAGTGTTGTGTAAAATAAAGGATACTCATGTGTGTATTTATGTAAAATAGTTTGGTGTGTTTTATATCTGCATAAGTTATATAATTATTAATTAAGTTTTAAGATTTACATATTTTCAACGTTAAGCGCTCGATTAAGTAAATAAATAATTAAGGATTTAATGTAATAATACAATGGGGCACAACGGGGTGTCTCATTTGGTGGTATCAGAGCAGTTCGATTCTAATCGGACTGTGAGGTTTAGGATGTTGTTACTGGCCGTGTCTAGTTGAGTCCACATCGGATTTTCACTATGCTTAGAAGTTGGGTAGTGTGTCCGAACCCGATGCGATAATTAGCATTAGTATGGCATATGGTATTTATATACCTGTCTATGTAGTATTATATGTCATACTGATGAGAGATGATGATTTCTGTTACAGAGTCATGGCTAATGGAAGAAGAAGTCCGATTATTAGTAGCGATAGAACTCCTGAGGGAACCATTGGAGCTGACAATGGTGAGGTTAATCCTAATGGAAATGGAGGAGAGTCATCTGCGACTCCCAATATCGTGGAAACGATAGCTGCTACCCTGCTATTTCAAACACAGCAGAATACGAAGATGCTACAAATAAACAAAGAGCAGCAGGAACTGCAGAATCAAATAACAGCCATTGAAACTGAGGAGGCAGAATTGATTATTTTCCTAAAAGGGAAGCCACCACAGTTCCGAGGGGACTATGACCCAAAGAAGGCAGAATGGTGGGTACAAGAGATAGAGAAGATATTTGACACCATGCGCTGCATGGAGGGGAGGAAAGTGACTTATGCTGCATACATGCTAACTGGAGAAGCAGAGTCTTGGTGGAGAGGTAAGATAAGATTACTGGAGTTAGAGGGTAGGATTATCTGCTGGCAGTTGTTTACTGAATGCTTCTTCGAGAATTATTTTCCGAATGTAGTCCGACGTGCGAAGGAGAGGAAGTTTACTAGTCTCCGACAAGGAAACATGATTGTAGGTGATTATGTATCACGCTTTGAGGCTCTGATTAAGTTTTCAAAATTCTATCAGAGATTCCCAGATGAGGATTGGCGGTGTAGAAGGTTTGAAGAAGGATTGCGACATGAGCTGCGAAGAGCTGTAGTGTATTTAGATATTCAGTGTTTTCCGGAGTTGGTTGATAGTTGCAGTGCTATAGAAAGCATAGACCAGAGGCAAGATGCTGAGATGAAACAACCAAGAAGTGGAGGCCCTAATCGATCAGGTTCTCCAAGGAGGGTAGAGAGTGGTTCTCAAGGGAGATGGGGACCATATACTAAACCAAAGGCATGACAGCTGCACCAACACTAGTGGTTAGATCGGATCAACAACAACAAGTCTATGCTTGCTTCGGATGCAGAGGATCGCATCATTTTAAAGATTGCACGGAAAAACCTAGTTGTTTCCATTGTGGTAAACCAGGTCATTATGCTCGTAAGTGTAGACAGAGAAATAGGCATCGATCAGTAGGGTCACTGTAAGGAAGCTGGAAGTTATGGAGGTGAAGCTAGGAGAAGAGATCCAGGAGCAGGTCAGGAGCCGCAAGAGAGCTTGGTTTGCTTCAGATGCGGAGGACCTCATCATGTTAGAAATTGCAAGGAGACCCTAGTTGTTTCCACTATGGAAAACCTGGTCATATAGCTAGAGATTGCGGACAGTGGGTCACTGGGAGAGTGTTTACAATGAGGGGAGTTGAACCTTCTCACTTTGCAGATTTCATATAAGGTATGTGTTTGACATCAGTGTCATATAGTTGTTAATAATATGACATTTATTGTAAACACTTGTCGATGATCTTATGGAAGTGGAAATCGTGCTCTTGGTGGGAAAGTCTGAAGATGGTAACGGAAATCCGCAAGTTTTTTTTTTTGTTAGTCGGTTGTGGTTTTCATGCTTGTATAAAATCAAGTACAGTGAAAGTATAGATTGTTGTGGGATAATTGGTATTAAGGGAACTTTATCTTAAGTGCTTGATATATTTGGATAGTATGGGTAGTCCTTGAAAATAATAAAGAGATAACGAATTAGTTTGGAGCTTATCTAGTATAGGATTCATTTGGTTGAAGCTTTGTAGCCTTTTATTTTTGAGATAATGGTTATAATGATATGTTGTTCTTGTTTAAATGGTGAGTTAGGATTTCACCTTAAGCTCTGATGGTTATGGATTACAATTAAGACTTGATTGAGCAACATATAATCTAGGTATAATACCTAAGTATTGTTTCCCTATAGTAGGATAAATAGGAAGTGATGGGAGTTTTGAGATATAGATATGACTGGTAAGATTAAGATCAGTATCAGTGAGTAAGACAATTACTATAAATCAAATATTGATCGAGGCATAGTATCATTATGGAATCTAGGGAAATGATTAATGATGGTAGTTAAGATGGATTGTATGAGTTTGGGAAGAGTAAACGAAAGTGTATATAGTAATTTCACCTAAGTTGAATATGAGCAGAAAAGATGATTCCTGATGTAAATTGAGGATTACTAGAGAAATTCAGATTTGTTAAGTTAGATAATCCTAACAGGTGTTGATCTTTTGATTGCAATTTATCTTACGTAATGTTGAGATGTTTATTTGGAGACTTGAAAGGTGTGATTTTGATATAATCTAGAATAGTGAAATACATTTTAAGGAACTAAGACTTTGATTGGATACATGAAGTAGGAAGTTAGGGTAGTTCAATTTCGGTGTTAATTGTAGAAGTTAGATGTTGAAATTGATTGTGGTGTTAATTGCGGTTAATTGTAGAAGTTAAATGTTGGAATTGATTGTGGTGTTAATTGCGGGAGTTAGATGTTGAAATAAAGTTCTCTAGTGGACCAGTAGTAAGAAGAATGAAATGATTAAGTCTTGATTATGTCCTTCAAGGATGATAGATCAAGGTGAAACGTTAAGGACAATGAATATAATGTAGTGATGGATTGTTTTGAGGATAAATAGAACGATATAAGAATGAATTTTGTTATGAAGTTACAGCGGTCACCTAGGGGAAAAATAGCGATGAGAAATATATTGTTGGAGCTTTAGATTATGATAAGATTACAAGATGATGTCTAGTGTTGAGTTAAGAAATTCCGAGGACGGAATTTTTTTCTAAGAGGGGTAGTAATGTAACACCCCGATTTTCGCCGCTTTGTAATATCGGTAATAAATATATAAATATATATTTTTATCCGAGACTTAGAAAATGATTTTTGATAAACCAAGGTCATTTCCTTGTTATACTTATTTTCATAAGGTTACGGGGAAGTTTTTGGTTGAAAATTCAGATGGAAGCCGGTCTGCCGTTTTTACGTGTTTTATTGACAGTAAAAGTTTACTGCTCAGAAAACCTAATTTTAATTCGTGAACGAGATGAAAAATGTTGTTATCGTATTTGCTACGATACAGGAAGTTTTGAAAAATTTAGTGTAAAAATTAAAATATTATATTTGTTGCGGGCGTATACGTCGAGATGTCTCTAGGAAAAGCTTGCGCCAGATGAATCGAGAAGTCGGCAACGTAGCAGAGATGTTGGATTGACCGATTTGCCGAGTATTTATGACGAGCTTATCCGAGTCATAATGGCCATAATGGCACATTTATGACAAAGTGAAATTTTCCTATGAAATGACCATTTTGCCCTTGTCTTTATATGACAATTGCAAGCAAATGCCATTGGAAAAGTTGACTAAAACTTACCCAAAACCCACGGCTCCCAATTCTTCTTCATCAAGTATTGGTTTCTTCTTCATCAAGCATTGGTTCCTTCTTCATTAAGTTTGGTTTCTTCTTCCTTTAAATAGGTTGTCTTCTTCATTAAGCCATTTTTCCATTTTCATGTTCTTTTCTCCAAAGAGTTCATAATTCGTCCGATTTTGCCTAGCAATTCTGACCGGTTTCTATTTTGAATCTCGAAAAACTTTCAACATGAAAGTTGTTCATCTTTCTCTCTTCTTTCCAACGACATAAAGATCATCCAAAACGGATAAGTATGTTGAGAGATCTACCCAAAATACTAAAACTGTTCTAAACCCTAATTATGTTCATCTTCTTCCTTAAGTTTCTCAAGAACACCATGAGAAATTTGTGAAGAACATCATCCAAATCTTGCTTTCCTTGAATCATCAAGAGGTAGCAACTTCTTCTCTTGTCATTAAAATCATTTCTCTTCACAACTTTTGTAGATTCTTGGCTAAGATTCATATGTTCATCATTTACCTTAAAGTTCATGGAACTAGATTCAAAAATTCATAACTAATTCTAGAAAAATCCTTTTGACATGAAACCAATTGCTATGATCTTATAATCATCTCTATTTCCATCATCTAAAAGCATAAGATCATGAGAAATTTCTTTCCTTGATTTCTGGTCATGGCCGAACCTAGGGTAAAGTTGTGTTCTTAGGTTTTGTTTCATTTTCATGTCTTAATTCACGATTATATCTTGATAGTTATTGTATTCAAGTATATAGAAGATCAAAAATCAAACTTAAGCCTATTTGATCTCATCAAAACCGAAACCCTAGGAATGAGCACTTAATGGTTTTGTGATTCAAAAGTTGTTTGTGACACTTGAATCCAACTCTAGGTTTTGTATGTTGATTAAATCCAAGAGTTTAGAAATTTTAGAGATTTCTAACCCCAAACTCAGCCCTTGGCCTAAACCCTAGTTCTTAGAACTAGTTGAGTTTTAGTTCATGTTCTTGGTTCATAATCTTGGTTTAAGTGAGTGATCATGCTTAAGTAACTTATGGATCATTAATCCTTAAGTTAATCAAATTTTCAACTTCCTAACCTAGATAATTGGTTGAAGCCGAAACCCTAACCATAAAGGTTAGAGGATTTTGTTTCAAATTTTAGTTTTGTAATAAGTAATCTATGATAGTTAAGACTCTAGTAATTAGGATCCAAAAGATGACATTAAGAAGATAATCCTAAACCTATTTCTAAGTCTTGGTCGAACCTAGCCCTAAAGTGTCCTAGATGGTTGTTAGTTGATTAATTATAGTTATGTTGTTTGAATGAAGGTGGTGGTGTTAACTCGTGGCGGGATAACGAGGATCGTCGTGTACGTATTTCCGGTGAAAACTCAGGTGGGAGAAAGAACCATTCCATCGTCGGAACTGATAAGTAGTATATAATTTATAATAATGGTGTAGGGCGACCTAAACCATACTAGTGGTCGAGTAATCGACAATACCAAAATCGTATTGGAATCTTTTCCGTAAAACCAATGACGATTTGGGAATTGTAGGTTTATCGCCTTAGGTTGATTATTCATATTTGAGGATGTTTGAATTGTTTACTTTTGACTGTTTGTGATACGCTGGTTGAGGTACTCCATCTGCATGTGACGTATTGTTTCGGTGTTTGAATAATTATGATAGTGATGATGTTTGCTGTCTGTCACGACCATGGTGGTTGTCATGGCCAGGCCGTGACAGGTTCTGTGTTGTAGGATTCTTGTCTTTGTTGTCTGTCACTACCGTGATGGCTATCACGGCCAGGCCGTGACAGAGTCTGACTTTGTTAATTATTTGGTTGTGATAAATTGCCTTATATGATATTGAGATGTTGGAATATTCTGTTGATTAATGTGTTATGCATGATCTGCTTGGGTTTAATACTATGCTTAGATGATTTTAAGGAAAGCTATATATATTGCTCGGAGGTATTTTGTTTGGGTGAGAGTTTTGAATATGAATTAGAAGTGCCTCGTTATTATTGTATAGAAGTGATGTGATATAGAATGTAAGTGGAGGTTATGAGGAAAAGCTTGAGGTACTAGGTTGTTATTGATAAAAGTTAGTGAGAATCATATGTTGCATTGTTGTTCATAACCGTGTATTTGAGATACATGAGGTCCGAAGTTCTCGTGGACCTTTCCAAATTAGAATTTAAGTTGTGCAACTATAGTGTCATTGCTTTGCATGAGCACCCTTGACTGAGTTGAGAGAGAGAACCAGGGTGTGCACCGGCGGTACTGTGCAGCTATAGTGTCATTGCTTTGCATGAGCATTCTCACCATGGATGTACACCATGGATGTGAATGTGCACCGGCGTGGGGAACGTGTCACTTGGACGACTGACTGACATTCCTAACGAGGGATGTGTGACAGGATTAGCAGTGGCCACGTCAGCATAAAGGTTTAGTTGCATGAGTTGGAGGGTAGAGGATGATATAGTGAATTGAGGATGCTTGTTGAGTTTGAGTGATGCGTGTCTGTGACTATTATTGTATTATATGCTATGAATCTTTTCCACTTATGATGATAGAACTGTTTCTTATCTCCCTATTTCTGTATTTTTGGTGTACGTCTACTTTGTTACGTTAGAAGACCATATGGACGACTATGTTACGGAGGAGGTGGATGGAACCCCATACGAGACGAAGGTTGTTGAAGAGTTGAATGACATTCCCTATGAAGCTAACGCTGGAGAACAACCGATTGATCCTAATAATATAGTGTAGTAAGTTTAGGGCCAATGAGTCATATATGACGTTTTTGTTTTCCGTTAGTTATAAGCAGTTTGTTTTAAATAAGTACCTATGTGGGATCCTACTGAGAGGATACCCTAATCAGTGTTGTGTAAAATAAAGGATACTCATGTGTGTATTTATGTAAAATAGTTTGGTGTGTTTTATATCTGCATAAGTTATATAATTATTAATTAAGTTTTAAGATTTACGTATTTTCAACGTTAAGCGTGCGATTAAGTAAATAAATAATTAAGGATTTAATGTAATAATACAATGGGGCACAACGTGGTGTCTCATTTACGCCACGCGTTCATAATTCCAAACAACAGCCAATATATTCCAATATCATAATCATGATAAAAACACTCAATCATGGCATCGTTACATCAACATAAACATAACAGACATCAATAAACAATTCATATTAGTAATGCCATTATCATAACAACAAACTGTTTAACATCATATAACAATTAGGCATATAGGCATACAACATGTTTTCCAACCTAAAGGGTTATGGGAACCCTTCATCTTATGCTACCCCCAAGCCTACATACTCATACTATTCCTTATCCCCATACCTGGTATGAAGAATTCCCGTTAAACTGAAGACGCTCTTAAACCGGCTCCCTCGAACCACTCGACGAACGATCCCCAGTCTTGGTCAACACATACAGGGTTAACCCATTAGTTCCCAATTCATGAAACATAAAAGGAAACAGAAGAGGGAAAGACCATTACCTTTGCTAATTGAAACTAGCTCGTGAATGTACTCTCTCAACTACAAACATAAACCAAAAAAAGATTGGGTTCAAAGGGGAAGAAGGAGAAAGGTTGTGGTCACACCTAGGATCGCCTAAAGTTCCAATTTTGAGGGTTTCACTCGTAACCCTCGCTGCTCACTATCTATATATAGACTCTGACCCGAGCATGGTCGTGCTCCCTGTTGAGCACGGTCGTGCTCCACTTTGCGTCAGTGAGACGCGTTTCCCCCTTGAGCACGGTCGTGCTTTCTATTGAGCACGGCCATGCTTGTGGCTCAAGCAGCCACAAGACACGTTAATCAAGCACGGGCGTGCTGACACATGAGCACGGGTGTGCTCATGCGTCGGGAAGGGATTTCTTTAACTCAAAAACCCCACATAGCCCACTCTAAACCTTCCTAACAAACAAGGCACACATAAAAGAACTTATACGGAAAACGGGGTGTTACAATTCCACCCCCTTTATAGAAATTTCGTCCTCGAAATTTCTACTCACCTTGAACGAAGAGATGCGGGTATGCCTCAATCATCTTGATCTCAAGCTCCCAAGTTGTACTCCCCTCAGTCGCCCCGCTCCAAACAACCTTAACCAAAGGAAACTCTTTGCCCCTCAGTTGCATCACCCTCCGGTCCTCAATTTGAAGGGGTTGTACCTTGAAAGTCAAATTCTCTTTTAACTGAATCATGTCTAGGATTATCATATGGCTTGGGTCATGAATGTACTTGCAAAGTTGTGACACATGAAAGACATTGCGAAGTTTAGACAAGAAAGGTGGCATTGAAATTTGGTACGCAACTTCGCCGACTCTTTTAAGAATTTGTTAAGGGTCAATGAATTTGGGATTAAGTTTCTTTGCTTTCATCACTCTACCGACCCCAGTTGTTGGTGCAACTCTCAAGAATATGTGTCGCCTTCTTGTAATTCGAGCGCCTTCCTCCTTTTGTCATGTAGCTTTTCTGCCTATTTTGTGTCGTCCTCATCTTTTACTGAATCATCCTCACCTTTTCTGTGGTTTCTTGCACTATCTCAGGTCCTAACACCACACTATCACCAGGTTCATTCCAACACAAAGGTGTCCTACATCTCCTCCCAGAAAGAGTTTCATAAGGTGCCATCCCAATAGTGGAATGGTAACTGTTGTTGTAGGTGAACTCTATCAGGGGCAAAAACTTGTCCCAAGTGCCTGACTGTTCTAGCACACAAGCTCTAAGCAAGTCCTCTAAGGACTGGATGGTTCTCTCAGACTGACCATCCGTCTGCGGGTGGTAGGCTGAACTTAGCCTAAGCTTGGTATCTAAAACCTCATGCAAACTAGTCCAAAACATAGAGGTAAACCTCGGGTCTCTATCTGACAATATGCTAGAAGGTACACCATGTAACCTAACTATCTCTTTGATATACAACCTGGTCAACTTTTCCAAAGGTCATCGGGATGAAATGGGCAGACTTAGTCAATATATCCACCACAATCCATATCGTTTCATAACCTGCTGGAGTCCTTGGGAGTCCAGACACAAAATCCATGGCAATAATGTCCCATTTCCATTCTGGGATACTCAAAGGTTGCAACTTTCCTGATAGCTTTTGGTGTTCTATCTTAGCCTTTTAGCACACTAAACAGGCATACACAAACTCAGCAACATCTTTCTTCATCACAGGCCACCAAAACATCCGTTTAAGGTCCTAATACATCTTGGTGGCACCTGGGTGCACACTCAGTCCACTCTTATGTCCTTCTTCAAGGATCAACTTCCTAAGCTCTGGGACGTCTGGTATACAGATTCTATCTTTGAACCTCAAAACTCCATCACTTCCTTCCTTAAAACTAAGGCCTCTACCTTGAGAAAGCAACTCCCTCTGGTCTAAGAGAAACTTATCTAACTTTTGGCCTTCTCTAACTTGATCCATCAAACTGTTGGTAACCTTTAAGGTTCCAAGCCTAATGCTTTTAGAGGTAACTTCCCAAGCTAAACTTAGGTCTCTAAACTCCTCGATCATATCCATCTCCCTAACCATCAAAGCGGAGACGTGCAAGGTTTTTCTACTTAAAGCATCGGCCACTACATTGGCCTTTCCTGTGTAGTAGGTCAGATCAAATTCATAATCCTTTAAGAACTCCATCCACCTACGTTGTCCCTTATTGAGCTCTTTCTGATCAAATAGATATTTCAAACTCTTATGATCACTAAAAACCTCAAACTTAGCTCCGTAAAGGTAATGCCTCCAGATCTTTAAGGCAAATGCAATAGCTCCTAACTCTCAGTCGTGGGTAGGGTAGTTCTTCTCGTGTATTTTCAACTGCCTAGAAGCATAAGCTACTACCTTACCATCTTGCATCAACACTCCACCTAAACCTTGCTTCGATGCATCACAATACACTATGAAAGGTTTACTAGGGTCTGCCAAAACTAACACTGGTGCTAATGTTAACCTATCCTTCAGGGTTTGGAAACTGTCCTCACATTTAGAGTCCCACACAAACAACTGTCCCTTCTTCATGACACGGGTTAAGGGCAATGCTAACTTAGAAAATCCTTATATAATCCTCCTACAATACCCTGCTAAACCCAAGAAACTTCTAACATCGGTTACTGACTTTGGAGCTTCCCACTGGAGCACCGTCTCTACTTTAGCTAGTTCCACGGCTATCCCACCTTTAGAGATCACGTGACCTAAGAAACTCACCTCCTCTAACCAAAATTCACACTTAGACAACTTAGCGTACAACTGCTTCTCCTTAAGGGTTTGCAAAATAACCCTCAAGTGCTCCTCATGTTCCTCCTTGGTCTTGGAGTACACTAAGATGTCATCTATGAAAACCACCACAAACTTATCCAAGTAAAGGTGATAGGTCTCGTTCATGTAATCCATGAACACAGCAGGAGCATTAGTCACACCAAAGGGCATAACACAATACTCATAGTGACCATATCGCGTTCTGAACGCTTTCTTCGAGATGTCTTCAGACTTAACCTGAATCTGATGGTATCCTGACCTCAAATCTATTTTTGAGAAAACACAAGCCTCAATTAACTGATATATAAGATCATCAGTCCTAGGGAGGGGATACCTATTATTAACGGTCACTTTGTTGAGTTACCGATAGTCGACACACAACCTCACACTACCATCCTTTTTCTTCACTAACAACACTGACGCTCCCCATGGGGATACGCTAGGCCTGATGAACTGCTTCTGCATCAGATCTGCTAACTGTTCCTTTAACTTAGCTAGCTCTAGAGGAGACATTCTATAAGGTGCTATGGAATTAGGCCCAGTGCTAGGCACTAAGTCTATGGCAAACTCCACATCTCTTTCTGGGGGTAGTTCATAAACGTCCCCACAACAGGCACGTTGTCGACATTAGGAGGGCTCTTGACTTCCAGGGAAGATAGCATCATGTAAATTTGGGCTTCTTATTTCATTGAAGCTTTAACTTGGTTGGCAGAGAGAAAGGTCGGATCCTTAGACTCCGGTGGAGTTTCAAAAACTATGGTTTTATCAAAGCAATTCAGAAGGACGTGGTTGGAAGATAACCAGTCCATTCCAAGAATAACATCAAGGTTTTTCAGAGGTAGGCATACAAGATCAACAATAAAGTCTCTACCATCTATGGTAATAAGAATATTCTTGCATGCATAAGAAATGAGAACAAGTTTATTCGTGGGTGTGGTAACAACTAAATCACACTCAAAAGTGTCACATGCAACTTAAGACTCTTAGCACATTCATATGACACAAACGAGTGAGTTGCACCCGAATCGAACAATACAGTCAAACGAACTTTATTAATGAGGCACACACCTTGCATCAAATCTTCAGATTCAGAGGCCTCGGCTCCACTGAGAGTAAAGACTCTCCCCGTGGTCTTCAGTCGGTTGGCTTGAGGCTTCTGAACCTTGCTCGCACTCTATGGTTCTGACTTTCATCCCTCGCAGTTCCGGCTGATGTTGCCATGCTTGCCTCACTTGAAGCAGATGATGTCCATCTCCTTGCATTGGGTAGTGAAGTGGTTTTGTCCACACTTGCCACATTGAAGTGGTCTAGAATCGGAAGAATCCCATCTCCTGGACCTGTCTGAAGAAAACTGAGACTTTTTGCCATCTCGCTTGAAGTCCTTGCTAGTTGGAGTGAGAAGCCGCTACCACTTGTTTCCCTGATCATTGCTCTTGTTGCTATGGTTGTCTGATCATTCCTATTCATAGATCCTGCACTTGTTCACTATAACTGGAAAGACTCGAATCTCCTGGTAGCTGATAGCTTGCTTGATCTCTGGATGTAGGCCATCCTCAAACTTCACACATTTGGAACGATCGTCCGCCACATACTGATACAGTGTATAGGAATGGGCGAGCTCCTCAAACTTAACAGCATACTTTCCTACCGAAATGTTACCCTGCTTCAGTGCCAGAAATTCCATCTCCTTCTTATCATTGATATCTGCCGGGAAGTACTTCTCGAGAAATCTGTCCATGAATACATTCCATATGATCATAGTGCCATCATCCTGCAAGCGCTGACGACAATTCTCCCACCAATGCTCAGCCTCCTCTTTCAGCATGGAAGTCCTAAAGATGACCTTCTGCTGATAGTTGCATCCCATGGCTCGGAACACCTTCTCGGTCTCCCTCATCCATAGCATGGCACCCTCAGCATCGTAAGCTCCCTTGAAAGACGGCGGATTGTTCTGCTGGAACTTTTCGAGACCCTGGAACTCAGCTGGTCCCCCGTTGTTGTTGACGTTCTGATTCTGGCCTATCGTGTTGGCAAGGAGTGCCAAAGCATTTGCCATATCCTGGTCGTTTCTGCCTGCTCTTCCTGCCATAAGTTCCTGTAAACGCCCAAGTTAACTCGTTAAATACAGGGAACTCAAAGCATGGAAAAGCTACGCCTCCTAACATATAACATCATTGTCTATAACAAGTATAGACAATTCAAACAAGAGAAAGCAACAGACTCATACCACGTCCGGACAAGGCTGAACTGCTCTAATACCATTAAATGTGACACCCTATACCCTGCATGTATATAAAGCATTAGAAGATAGGGTAATTTAAAATAAAACATCATTTATTAAAAACCAACTAAGGTAAAAGGCACCACGTCGTATCAAGTCTCAAAATGTGAAAAATAAAAACATAACATAAACAAAACCCAACCCTTGATGCCACATACAGAGATGGTATAACCAATCCAGAATAAATACTCGGATACAATCGAAAACAACTGATTAAGCAACCTACTAAAAAACTAGAAATCCTGACTACGAGTCGCGACTCCTCAGAGTCACTCCTCAACTGGCTGATCGCCATCCTCTACAGAAAAGATACATGCCACAACAAGAAACATAGAAATAGGGAGTAAGAAACATGAATATGAACATAGTGGCAATGAAGCAGTTAGCAAGACGAGCATACATCAAACAATCATGTTATAGCAAACAACAATATAACATATTGACATCATAATATAAGCGTGTATGCTATGCAATGCAACACCACTCTGCTACTCCGTTATGCACTTAGATCTATCTATCTCGGGAAGTCAACTTCAGAGTTACATTTTCACATTGGCCAATAAGCACCAACACCGGGGTAATCCACCAAACCTTGGATGGACCCCTAGGATAGCCGATGCACCTTACTCACGGATGTGCCACCACGGTTGTACATGATTCACTTGAATCATCGTGGATGGCCAAATCGTCTTACTCACGGACGACCTCCCTGCGTTGAACATCCTCCACTAACATCTCCGATGCGTGAATGTATGCTCAACACAACACAAAAACACAACTACAACCTCCACTTGGGACCATAGGCTACCCAAGTGTTTAACACCATCAACACCTCGACCTCTCGGTTATCGAGGATTATCGTTATCTTTCATATTTACTAATTAAACACTCTAGTCATTCTTCACTAGAGATTACCACCTTGATCAACAAGCATCAAAGCCCCCTTGGCCACTAGGCTACCAAGGTACCATATAATCATTAACACTCTAGCCATTAAGCACTAGAGATTACCACCTTGACCATTATGCATTAAGGCTCCCTTGGCCACTAGGCTACCAAGGTACAGTAATCTTATCACTTGCCTTTGGTCTTCATGTGTCTTTCGTATTTTATTAAGTCTTTTGGAGCATCTGGGGTCAAACAGCCCTAACTCAGCATTCTGCGTCTGTTCTGTTTTCTGTTCTGGACAGGTGAGCACCGGCGCGCTGGTCCTACAAGCAAGCACGATCGTGCTGCCTGTCAAGCACGAGCGAGCTCAAAAGCGCGCCCAGTTTCAATATTTGAATGGGAGCATGGGCATGCTCCCTATTGAGCACAGGCGTGCTTGAGTGTGCGCCCTGCTGGTCTTGGGAACAATTCAGATTCAATCCTAAGGGTTCTTACTAATCCATTGATCGTCAGTTTCATTAGTATTGATTAAATGTTCATGTCTTATAATTAGAGGGGAATTAATCCTTTAGTTTCATTCCATTTAATTGTCCCTAATCGCTCAAGATCAATCCCTAAGGTCCTTCACTAAGCCATTGTCATAATCCTCACTCATTACTAACATTCAGTCTTATGAACAAGGGGAACAACCTCCCTTCACATTGTTTAGCAGATTTATTGTGTTTACGCCATGCGTTCATAATGCCAAACAACAGCCAATATATCCCAATATCACAATTATGATAAGAACACTCAATCATGGAATCGTTACATAAACATAAACATTACAGACATCAATAAACAATTAATAATAGTCATGCCATTATCATAACAACAAACAATTTAACATCAGATAACAATTAGGCATATAGGAATACAACATGTTATCAAACATAAACGGTTATGGGGACCCTTCATCTTACGCTACCCACAAGCCTACATACTCATACTATTCCTTCTCCCCATACCTAATATGAAGAATTCCCGTTAAATTGAAGACGCTCTTAAATCGGCTCCCTCGAACGGCTCGACGAACGATCCCAAGCCTTGGTCAACACAAATAGGGTTAACCAATTAGTTCCCAATTCATGAAACAGAAAAGGAAACAGAAGAGGGAAAGACCATTACCTTTGCTAATTGGCACTAGCGTGTGAATGTACTCTCTCAACTACGAACAGAACACCAAACAAGGATTGGGTTCAAAGGGGAAGAATGAGAGAGGCTGCCATCACACCTAGGATCGGTTAAAGTGCCGGTTTTTAGGGTTTCACTCGTAACCCTCACTGCTCACTGTCTATATATAGACTCTGACCCGATCACGGTCGTACTCCTTGTTGAGCACAGTCGTGCTCCACTTACGTTAGCGAGACGCGTTTCCCCCTTGAGCACGGTCGTGCTTCCTATTGAGCACAATCGTGCTCGTGGCTCAAGCAACCACAAGTCATGTGCATCAAGCACGGACGTGCTGACATATGAGCACGAGCGTGCTGACATATGAGCACGGGCGTGCTCATGGGTCAGGAAGGGATTTCTTTAACTCAAAAACCCCCCTTAGACCACTCTAAGACTTCCTAACAAACAAGGCACACAAAAAAGCACTTATACAGAAAACGGGGTATTACAACAAGCGCTCAACAGCCCATTCTGTCCCGCAATCCAGGTTCATACGTTTCATCGCGTTCTGAGCTCGTTTCAAGTCCAATTGTCCTGAATTTTGAAACATAGACTCTTTTATACCTAAGGAATAAGATCAAGTCCTCAAATAATCCTAATCTCTTCCTAAACCTAAATTTCCTATTGTGCCCTCTTAAGCGTTCTAAGCATTACAAAGAAAACCCTAGAATATGTTCTCATTCGAATTGAAGTTGATTAATCGCGTACTTTCCATGCAAAGTTCCCAATTCCTAAACATGCATATTAGACATCAAATCAAAGTCTTAAACATAGTCATCAAACATATAAATAATGCCATTAAACACGATTGTTACAACAATAATAGTCCAAATGCCTCTAAAGGAGACAACCATCCATTTTCCTTAACACTATGACCACCTAATGCTTAGATTAGGTGATATATCCTAATAAATGATTGTGTATGTTAAATTTTACAACTTATACTTCCTTCAACATAGTTGAATATACCAGCTCTTGAACAAAAGATGCCCCGAGCTTTCTCTCTTCGTTATCTTCTGGTGCATTTGTCCAAAAGCTGCAAAATCACTAGCAATATTTTAGCATTGGGTTCAAGGAAAGAATTTTCATAAAACCATATTATTATCTCTATTTTGAAACCATAATAAAACCATTGTTATTAAGTTAGTAAAACTTTATATGTAGGATCCACATCATACCACCATATGACAAAGACCGGGGTTGATCTCCTTTGGTCTATTTCAAATTGAATGCAGATTACTAATAATCGAGCAATGAATAAACTTCAAGTGATATATCTTGTAGATCCATAGATAGCTTGGAAACTTACTATGAAATACGATAATTTTTAAATTAAGGTAACACCATCAACTATACAATTTCCATATATAATAAGAGGCGTTTTTTTTATGATGAGAACAATGAATGAGCTACAATAATAATAAATTCAGATAGACTAATTCACTTATGAGATTAGTTTATGTTAGTGAAATTAGTTATATTTCAACATTTATAACATTTACTGGAACAGGAAACTAGCAAAGACATCAAAGGCAAAAATAGTTGGGTTTTAAGCACATTATTTTAAATGCTTTGCACTTTGAACTTTAAATTTCTCAAGTTTGATCTTTTTATTTATACCAACTAACCATCATTACGGTTTACAAATCAAAAAAAGGATCATACCTTTTTGCATTAGAAATGTGTGAGGCATTTTTCATGGAATCTTCATTAGACATGTTGCGGATAGATGGTGACAAAAGTGAATCAGGTTTTGGCTCATGTATGCTTTTAGTTCCCCAGGAAGAAAATTTCTTGCCAAACATGTCTGAATTACCAACCCAGATCCTGGACTTCTCAGCACTACAAGTCTCCTATAGATCAATATATCAACATATTTAATTGAGTTCGGCAAGAATCTAATGCTCCAAAAGTCAAACCTGGTCCATTTTGTCCTCCTTTACTTTATCACACACAGGACAAACCTGATATTGGAACATTGAAGCAGTTAGTCAAAATTCAAATTTCAACTATAACTTAATTACTTGCATAAAATGTTTACATATGTCCTAATTCGTTTTTCCTTTGTTTTTAACTATAATGGTAGCTGAATCACTTGATCATTATCTTTCAGTTTAAAATCAGTGCTCCATATCAAGAAGATAGATAAATTTCTATTAAGTTCCACATAAAACTGCATTTAAGTAGGGAACTGTCATTTATAAATTATAACACAATCACTGGACAGTTTACCAATCAATCAAGAAAAGTAGGGTAAAGAAACAAAGTCTAACAAAAATGTAAACATATTAGCAATAATAACTTAAGCTAAACATAAAATTTTAAATTTTAGAAAGGCCATACTTGATAATATTGGCTATAGGATTCCAACGCTTCCAAACAATAGCGGAGCACAGAAGCTTTGAACTCAAAAGAACAGTAAGGACATAGAAAAACAGATTGTGAATCATCTTCCTCATAACTATAATTAAACACTGAAGACGTTCAGATCCGCGTACAGAGTCGTTGCTTGAGCCGTCGCCGGATTCACCTACGTCGTTGCCAACTCCACCTGAACCACCAGATATATGCTACCGATTGTCGTGGTGGTGGGCGGATGGTCAGAGGGGCACCGTCCCCGATGACCCAAGATCCACCGCCAAAAACGCCGACGCCGCGGTAGCCACTGGGGGCTGTCCAGATATGAGGTTGCAGCCATTGGTGAAGGTTGAGGTTGTTGGGTTCATAAATGGAGATAGAAGGAAGGAGATAGGGGCAGAAAAGGAAATCCAAAAATGGGTCAGTTTCTTAACCTAATGGGCCAAGTCCAGGTCAACATGAATGGTGATGAAATAAATTATTTTGTAAACTTAGTGCGTCTTTCCCACGAATTGCTCTCCAGCCAATTGACACAATTGATCAGAGAAGCATTTCCTCCATAGCATGCATTAGCACCCTCAATATTAGTATTTCCATGTTTCTCAAAATTCTGCATCAGGAATGTCTTGATGGATTTGCTTTTGTCTGTTAGTCTCACTACCTACTTCCAGACGACCAATTTGTTTCGGATCAATCCCATACTTCTCAAGAAGGAAAGTAACTACAGTCAAACTCATGGAGATGACATCTTTTACCATGGTACAAAATGCAATGCCATCTTGTCCAAGTCCAATGGTATATTTCCCTTTACTGGCACCATCATGAGAGAGGCTGCCATCACACCTAGGATCGGCTAAAGTGCCGGTTTTGAGGGTTTCACTCATAACCCTCGCTTCTCACTATCTATATATAGACTCTGACCCGATCACGGCCATACTCCTTGTTGAGCACAGTCATGCTCCACTTAGCATTAGCGAGACGCGTTTCCCCCTTGAGCACGGTCGTGCTTCTTATTGAGCACGATCGTGCTCGTGGCTCAAGCAGCCACAAGACATGTGCATCAAGAACGGACGTGCTGACATATGAGCACGAGCGTGCTGACATATGAGCATGGGCGTGCTCATTCGTCAGGAAGGGATTTGTTTAACTCAAAACCCCACTTAGCCCACTCTAAGACTTCCTAACAAACAAGGCACACATAAAAGCACTTATACAGAAAACGGGGTGTTACAACAAACGCTCAACACCCCATTCTGTCCCGCAATCCAGGTTCATATGTTTCATCGTTCTGAGCTCGTTTCAAGTCCAATTGTCCTGAATTTTGAAACATAGACTCGTTTATACCTAAGGAATAAGATCAAGTCCTCAAATAATTTATTTCATCACCATTCATGTTGACCTGGGTTTGGCCCATTAGGTTAAGAAACTGGCCCATTTTTTGGATTTCCTTTTCTGTCCCAATCTCCTTCCTTCTATCTCCATTTTTGAACCCAGCAACCTCAACTTTCACCAACGGCTGCAACCTCATATCTTGACAGCCCCCAGTGGCTATCACAGCACTGGTGTTTCCGACAGTGGATCTTAGGTTATCGACGACAGTGCCCCTCTGACCATCCGCCCACCTCAATGATAAACGACAACATATATCAGGCGGTTCAGGCGGAGTTGGCAACGGCACAGGCGATTTTGGCGGCGGCTCAGGTAGGGGCCCCGGCTGCGGATCTTAAGGTGGCTTAAGTGGTTTCGAAGTCATGGTCCATGGAGTCTTTGTAAATTGACATGGATCCGGCGATTTAGGAGGAGGATCATGTGGGGGTGGCGTCTCATGCAGCAACTTCGGCTGTAGCTCATTCGAAGGCTCCGGTGGAACTGGTAGCGGCGGCACCGACGGATTTGATGGCGACAATGTCTAAGGTCCTTTCAAAAGGTATCAGTCTCAGCAAAGCCACTTCTGTCACAAGAACTCTATTTTTTACACCATAAAAGGAACATCTCAAAATTAAATAGCGATAAGAAAATTAAATGAAATTGTATTTTAAATACTAATATACAGATGCACAAATTCACAAACTACAAACAAGAAGGAAAAATCACAATGCTGGGCTCCATAATGCTTTTTTGGGAGTTAGGAGGATAAGGGAAGAGAATGGGGTGTTAAGTAATAAGGTTCCAATCCCTTATCTGAATGTTTGAAATCATAAAAGATTCTCTAAATTAAGGGAACTCTTTGTTTGTAAAAATGAAAAAGAGAGGGTTTGGTGGGTTTCATGATAATCCCTCACCCTTTTTGTCCCTTCCCTTCTCTTCTGATCCATCCAAACAAACTAGAAACTTCAAGATCCAAGGCATATGTAAAACTTAGTACAGCCCTAAGCTTAAAGTAAAGCTTTGTCATATGATCAAATCTATAAAGGAAAAAATACCAAATATCCAGACATTAAACACAATATATATACTGAAGTCATGCTCAAGAAAAATGATAGATTACTACACACACAGACACACACAACTCAAAACTAAAGAAAAAATAAATAAATAATTTGATTTTACCTTCACCAGAAGATGCCCCATCAGGTTTCGATTTCTGATCAGCTCCATCCACTGAGCCGCTCAAAGGGCTCCGATTTTCATTCAGTGTCATAGAACGCCCCATCACATATGAATCATAGGACAATGCCATTTTGAGTCCAAGAATATTGTTCTCAGAGACACCGGTTCCATTCTATCCATTATATGAAGCACTCTCCTCTTTGTCCATGGGCATCTTCACTCAACTTTATCTGTCACCACCAAAGCTCAAGGGGTAGAAGCACAATGAAAAGTAGAAAAAAGGAAGAAGGGATAAACCCTTTTAAATAGCATGAAATTGAAACCGTTTTCATATCTCTTCAAAGCTTTCTATGGTAAAAGAATCATATATGGAAGCTAATTGAATTTCTCTTGGGTTGCTTTTATTTTTTTAATCCAAATTAAATTTAACTTCCCATAAACATATATAACCTCCTAGCATTCATTTGTGACCAAATCAAGAGAAGAAATTGTGATCACCTTTAATACAAATGAGGTCCACTGGGAACATAATCATTAATACAAATAAACAAATATTAAACAATGAATATATGTTAAAATCTATAAGTGTTTCAGTTGCAAGGATCAAACATGAATGGCATGACAAGAATGAATTTCTAGTGGCGGGTTCATGAACACTGGCAGAAAAAAAGGAAAAAGACACATAAATGCATTGAATATGAAAATGGGTAACTGAAGTAAGTAGGAAAAAAGTAGAAAGGATGATGAGCCTCTGGTTGACTGGTTTTATGACTAGTAAAGACCATGGCTTTGTGCTAATTTTATATCATTTTCACCCAAATTAGACTTGATTGTCCTTAAGCAATATTTTGAGTCTATAAAGTATTTTTAGGTTAATTTAGCTAATTTAGAGTCGAATAAAGTACTTACTGTGATTTCTTATTTTCAGGTAATAAAAAGGAATAAATCTGGAGCTTTCGCCCCACGAGAAAGGCATTCGCCCCGCGAGCCAGAAGGTGACTGTGCCAGAGAAATTGCAACCATTCTGTCTCGCCCCGCGATGACTTGACTCGCCTCGCGAGTAATCCAAGCCTGGAAGTCATAAAGCATCACGGTTTACCCGTGTGAAAGGTCACGGGCGTTACAGTTTGGAAATTGAAGAGTTTCGCCTCGCGAATACAATCCTCGCCTCGTGAGAGTGAAGCCCAGAAGTCATGACCTTTCCATTCCTCGCCTCGCGAGCCGTGCTTCGCCTCGCGAGAATACCAAACGCTGCAAGATTCGTCTCGCGAATGTGTTCTCGCCTCGCGAGTCCGCGTAGTCCAGAAGTTGTATATAAGTCAGTTTTAGACAGAACTGAAAGGTTGGCTAGGAGGCTGGGCTGTTGGCTAGTTTTTGGCCAGTGGCTAGCTAGTTTTAGTTAGTCAGTAGTTGTAGTTCAGTAGTTTTACTTCTTTTCTTTTGTGTTTATTTCTATAATGGAGAACTAGTCTCCTTGGTTAATCTACTGGGATTGGTTTCCATTTACATTTGAGGTTCTGTAATTCCTGTTTTCATTTACTTTTCTCTTTTCAATACGATGCTATATGTTTCTGTTTGCTTAATTCAGGAATGTATAGTGTTGTGTTGATTTGTTTCGATGATGTTGTGTTGCTATATATAATCGCGTTTGCTTAATTCGCATCTGTTTAATCATGTTCGCTTAGTTCATGAGTGCTTCACCCCGTTTGCTTAATTCAAGAATAGGGACATATATCTGTAGTAGTGGTTTCGCTTGTAAATTGTTGCTACAACCGGGAGGGGATTAGAATCTGCTTAGGGCTTGGAATTGCATGAACCGATGATAGTGGGAAACCAAGAACAGTAGGTTAATCGTTCTTTAGCATATTTGATAATATTTTAACTGCTTTATCTGTTTCTATTTTGTTTTCTTTATTTTATTTCAATTACCCAAACCCCCCAAAACTAACTTTTGATTTTCTGTTAATAATAACAACGCCTAAGAGTCCTTGAGAGACGACATCCGAGTTGTCGCTTCCCTATCTACATTATTTTGTAAACGCTCGTTCTTTTTGGCGCGTGGCGACAGCACGGTCAAAAATTGGCGCCGTTGCCGGGGACTCTTGTTTGTTGTTATTAGCAGAAAAAAAAAATCTCTTTGCTGAATTAGTTTTGTCTGGTTGTGAATTTTAGCACCCCCCATGGATAATCACATATATGGTTACATGCCTAATGTTTACTATGAACCACCACCATGCATATATTTTCCTGATTTTTATGGTTTATCGCACTGGTTGCCAAGGTTTAGTGGTCTTGCAGGTGAGAATCCGCAGGAGCATCTGAGGGAATTCCAGGCTGTTTGTTCTATAATGCTGAGACCTGCAGGAATAACAGAAAACCACATCAAGATGGAAGCTTTCCAGTTCTCACTTGAAGGTGCTGCAAGGGATTGACTGTATTGTCTTGATGAGAATTCCATCTCAAGCTGGTTTGATTTGAAGGAAGCCTTCCTGTTTAGATACTATCCTGCCTTCAGAGCTGCACCTTCCGAACCATCGCTAGAGGATCTGTTCAAACAGATAACTGCACAAACGGAAGAAATGATAAAACAGATGGCACAACAAAATCTTGAATTCCAACAGAGGATGTAGGCTGAATACCAGAGGAGCCAAGCTGAATCTCAGAAGTTGTCTGCTCTAATTGATCAAGTTGTCGCCAAATCGGCTGCAATGCTAACTCCATAGCCCCTTGAAGAACATACAAAGTCACAAGTTATTCTTGAAGATACTTCTGATGATAATGTTGATAATGTTTCTGTTGATGAACTGTGTGTTGAATCCCCTGATTCTAATTCATGTGCTGATTGTTATTGTGATGGCACTGCTTTGTGTATAGTTTGTTATGCAGCTTTATTCTGTTCAGGAAACATAGAAAAGGAGGATCAGGAGGATCAGGAGGACATCTGCTTCCCCGTGCCTGAGGATAATGAAGAACCTTTGGAAGTAGATGATTCAAGTAAATCAATTGCATGTGTTGAGAGTAATGGGGTGGATGAATTAATTGCTGAATTTCCAGACATTCATAATTTTACTGATTCATTTTATTGTGATATATGTACTGACTCTACTAACTCTAACCTTTGTGTGGTGTGTGCTGAAATTTCTGCATGTATAGCAGGTGATAAATTTGTTAGTGCAGTGAATGAAGAAAGTGCAGGAGTTGAAGCAGCACCAGTAACCCCAGCTAACTGTTTGCCACCTCCCACTGTGCAACCACCGGTGATGGAGTTCCAGCCTTTGGATTTGTCACTGTGGCCATTTCAAGAGGTTGAACCCCACTTCTATTGGGAGGACTTTATGGACAAAGTTGAGAAAGAGGTCATCTGTGACCCAAGAGGGAGTGAGAAGTCCGTCGTACTCGGCGAGGTCATCATAATTGTCAAGTGCTCACTCCCATATCAAGGTTGCGAGTTAGGGAAGCATGGAATGAGCTTCCGCCCTTTGGCTACCACGTGGGACTTATGTTACAAGCAATGGGATCCCGGTGGAACCGCCCTTCAATGAGTTTTTCTTAACCTTGCTCTTTTAATTTTCTTTGCTTGCTTTATTTCTGTTTTGTTTCCAATAAAGCTCCTGAATAATTTGAGAAGCTCAGGAGTTGTGTTAAGTCTAGTGTTGGCAAGTTTATTGGATTTTATTGATTTTGCATAGATTGATTGCATGATAGTGTTGACTGTTTTCCCATGGGACTTGACAAATTTTTGAAAATTTGATCCCCATGTGATTGAAAACTGAACTTTGAGATTTTGTTATGATGGCATGATTTATGATAAGTTTGGGGTGATAGGGAGCACACACTAGGGATAGAATCTCTGTCAAACAATTTGCAAAAAAATGTCCAGGTGAGGTTTTGAGCCTCCAACATGTTTTTGACTGTGAGAAATCACTTTTGATTGCACTTTCCTGAATTTGCTTGAATCTCTTTTTGATTTGCATGATTATGTGTTTGCTTCAGATGATTTAGGCATTTTCTTTATAAATATCTACTTAGCCTAAAATAACCATCCCTAATGCATGTTCCCTAGTTAGCCCATTGAGCCTAATTAGCCTGTTAATTCTTGTTAACCTTATGTTATAAGCTAAAATCTGGAAAACCATGTTAGCCCGATCTTAGGATTAGGAGAGCATGGAATCTTAGTAAGAAATTTGGTTGCAAGAAATTAAGTTTGGGGTGGCTACCAAAGGACAAGTACTAGAGTGAAGACAAGAAGCTTGGACAAAAGAGAGGTGTTTGGCATAATGCATAGTGGAAGGAACCCTGAAATCCAAGTCCATGTTCCAAGCTTCAACTAGCTCTAGAGAAGGGTTTGGTTGAGGGTTGAGGAAGTGCAGTGCAATGTTGATGATCAAAACTCAAAAGAGAAACTGAAATCTCAATGGAAAGAAAAAAACTTCCTTTCCCATCATCACTCTCAGTCATCACTTCATCAGCTACTGTGATTGGTGTGGTGGTGTTGTTTTGCTTACTCATGGTGTGGGCTCGACACCGGTCGGTTATGGTCGGATTCGAGCCCAAAAATCCCAATCCGACCAAAACCAAACTGGAGAATATATGGTCCATTTAAATCTATTTATGGCATCGGTTTGGGCAGCTATTGGTTTGGGCGGGTTGGGTGGGTGACGTCCGGTTTCGGGCATTTTCTGACAAAAAAAGTGTAACAGAAGTAGAAGAAAGAAACAAACAACTTTTAACAGATCTGAAACTTGAAATACAAAATAGAAGAAAAAAAAATATATATAACCAGATCTGAAACAGATCTTACCCAGAAGCTTCAAAATAGAAGAAAAAAATTTAAAAAATGTGGAAACTTGAAAAGGAGATCCAAAGGAAGATCTGAATCAACACACAAGTCGATCTGAGATATTCGGTGAGAGGAAGACGATGTGCTCTGGATGATGGTCGTGGTGCTCTGAACGGCCGCGCGTGGTGCTCGGGACGACTCTCACTGCTCTGGACAATGGTTGTGCGCTGTGCTCTTGGCAAAGACGAACAAAAAGAAACCAAGACGCCATTGTATTAGATCCGTGAAAGAGAGATGCACTCGAGAGAGTGAGTGAAGTCGAGTTGTAGAAGGGTGTGTTGATGATGATTTGGGCTTCTATGTTGAGAGAAAAAGAGAAAAAAAGAGAGGATGAAAGCATTCTGAAAACTGAAAAAGAGAGATATATCGAGAATGGGAAACAGGGAAAGAGAAATAGAGATTAGAGATCATTTTGAATGCTTTGAATACTTTACAGCTGGAGTGCAATTTACAAACTCTTTTTATCTTCCCAATGCCCTGCTGTGAGAGACTGAAGGGACAGGTACGACTGCGGTGAAGTATAACGTGTATTACACTTACTGGGCCATGATACATCACATGAGCAAGCGCATACATCAGGATCTGTGTTTTCTCACCCGCATGACCCGTTTACCCACCTAGACCCGCCCGCAGCCAACTTTTTTATTCGAATATTTTGGGTCTGGGTCTGGTTAGTCCATTCTGTCCAATCCTACTAATGGTCATGGCATCTGACATTCTCAACTATTTTCTAACGCACAAAAGGATTCACTCTGGATGATTCACACGTGGCATTTCAGGAATATTTTTATTCTTATTCTTTGATAAAAAAAAAATGTTAGTAACAAGCATTTTCAAATGAGCCCATGAATAACTAATTCAATTTAAAAAAATATGTGTTTCTATTAAAAATTTAGGGTGAAGGGTGGTGCTCCAGTCCAAGGCAGGGAAAACCTTGGGGCTCTATTAGCATTTACAAAGGGATTTATATTTACTTCACCTTAAGAAGAATAGTAGGGGCTTGAACCTGTAACATGTCAGATACGATACCTTGTCATGCTCCACTAGACCAACCCTTGACGTTATATATTTAATATATTGAAAACTAATAGATTTAATCTTTTAATGAAATTTTTTTTACAAAAAAATTACTTTTTTTATTCATTAATCAACGCTTAGTAAGGTTCATATATTTGTATATACATTAATTTAATTTAATCTTATTACATAAAGTTTATTTATTTTTATATGCACTTACTTTTTATTCAAAATAAAAACTTCAGTTAAGAGTCTAAATTAATAAATAATGGAAATTTAAAATAAATTCAAAGAACATAAATTTTAAAGAAAATTTAATAAGGCCTGACAATTAAAAAAATTACGCATTTAGAAATGTATTTAATAATTAAAAATATTATATATATTACACAAAATCTCTTTCCCCTACATTCAAATGGATATTTTAAATTTCTTACCAAAATACAATGGATATTTTAAATTTTATGACTATACCTATTAACTATTTATTCAAGATATAAATATTTAATAAATGTCTAATTTAATTTCATGTCTATAAAAAAACTTACACTAGTGGAAAATATACATTAGACGGTAAAGGTTTACGTCAGTTAACCAAAAGCTAGACGTTAAAAAGGAGGCGGTGGCAGTTTTGTAAATATCAGACTTCATTAATTCAATTTTAACGTCAGTTGTTTTAAGGACTGACGTTAAAAGTGAAGTGACCCACTTTTAACGTCAGTTCAATAAACAACTGACGTTAAAAGTGAACCTTTTAATGCCAGTTCTTCATTGAACTGACGTTAAAAGTGCGTCACTTCACTTTTAACTTTTGTTCTTTCATCAACAGACATTAAAGGTTATTTTAATAAATTTTTTATCTATTATACGTACCCTTCCGCATTGCCTTCCTCAAAGTTTCAGTTTCACAATTGCTTTGATGTTGTGTTTCTGTTTTGAAAACTAAAATATATGTGTGAAGTATAAGTTGAATCAATAACCCAAACCGGATCTCATTCATTGAAAGGGTTTAAAATCCTTTAAAATCCTATAAAAAGTTACAATTATAGGGTTTAAAATCCTATAAAAAGTTACATTGAAGGGTTTAAAATCCTAAACATTTTGTTGAGGCTTCGTTCCCTTCACTGGTGAGCAAGAGAGGAGAGTCGAGCGACCGAGTTTTTCAGAGCGGCTGAGCAAGGGTGCACCCGATCTGTTTCAGCAATGGTCTTGGAACAGTCATTTGCTTCCAAAGCTGACGTTCTGGTACTGTAGCTAGCTGCCGATTCTCCAGAAAGATGATAAGGTGAGCAACTAACACTATGTGATGTACACAACCTTATCACCCATGTTATGTGATTTACACAACCTCAGAAGTTGTTTGACCATTAAGACAAAGACCTTTGAGTCTAGGAATAGGAAGAAAGAGTGATGAAGTTAATCTCCACGGCAGAGCCATATTGTGAAGCAGAAAATTAAAAGGATGGAAGGAAGCTATTTATAGGACCAGGGGATGAAGTTACTAAGCTATTCTGATTTTCTTGAAAACTTACCTATAAACTTAATGCTCATTAAGAGGATTAAGTTACAAGGTGCATGGGTAAGTAGCACAGTAGTCAAAGGAATGAATTCTTGCATATACACCTTTAACGTCAGTTGTTTAACACAACTGACGTTAAAGGTGTTTTTAAAATAAAAAATATTTATTTTTAACGTCGATTTTATACAACCGACGTTAAAAGTGTGGTTTTTACTTCAAAGATAATAAATAGCCGACGTAAATAATCCTATAAATTATAAACGCGAGAATGAATATTGGAAATAATGTAATATACGGAACTTGGCAGTCATAAATTAAGTTGACGTTAAAAATGAGGTGGTGGCAATTGATTGGCAGTCATATTTATTTTTAACGCCGGCTTTTTTACAAACCGACGTTAAAAGTGTGGTTTTTTACTTCAGTATAATAAATAGCTGACGTAAATAATCCTATAAATTATAAACGTGCAGAATGAATATTGGAAATAATGTAATATACGGGAACTTGGAAGTAATAAATTATGTTGACGTTAAAAATGAGGTGGTGACAATTTGTAAATATTAAATCACTATTTGCGTCAGTTGTGTAAAGAACTTGTGTAAATATTAAACAAGTTTATTTTTAATCTACATTAATTAGATTGAATTAGTAAACATATTCTTGTGAAAATTAAAATAAATAAACACTTAACATAAATGTGTTATATGTATAATCAAATCGTATCTCATTGAAGCGATTCATAAGTTACAATTACATGATTAAAAGATAAAAAATTTCTGCAACATAGCACTAAAATATTAAAAAGTTTCTGCGTCAACATCAATTTCTTCTCGCTCTGTCTCGTAAACTCCAATGGATGCATCGATCCCCTCCCTGCTCCTTTGAAGTCCTTGATGCTCCATCTGTGCTTTATCCACAGTCGCTTGGGGAGGAGATGGAATAAAGTGCGGGAGTCATATTATGTGATTTACGTCAGTTAACCAAAAGCTAGACATTAAAAAGGAGGCGGTGGCAGTTTTGTAAATATCAGGCTTCATTAATTCAATTTTAACGTCAGTTGTTTTAAGGACTGACGTTAAAAGTGAAGAGACTTACTTATAACGTCAGTTCAATAAAGAACTGACGTTAAAAGTGAACATTTTAACGTCAGTTCGATAAAGAACTGACGTTATAAGTAAGTCTCTTCACTTTTAACGTCAGTCCCTACATCAACAGACGTTAAAAGTTATTTTAATAATTTTTTTTATCTAGTATATGATTCCTTCGGCATTGCCTTCCTCAAAGTTTCAGTTTCACATGAATTTCTTTGATGTTTTGTGTTTCTGTTTTGAAAACTAAAATATATGTGCGAAGTATAAGTTGAATCAATAACCCAAACCGGATATCATTCATGAAGTGTAATACAGACTGATCGATACAGAAGATTGAAAGGGTTTAAAATCCTATAAAAAGTTACATTGAAAGGGTTTAAAATCCTATAAAAAGTTACATTGAAAGGGTTTAAAATCCTAAACATTAAAGCTACATCCCATCAGAGAGTTTTATGAAATATGCCAAAGGGAAAACTATATATACTCCGAAGACCTCAGAAAACTGGGGGGCATGAGAGAGCTCAAGAGAGAGGCAAAAACAGGTGCACCAGATCCGTTTCAAGCAAAGGCAGTGGTTCCAGAGACTTCCAAGACGGTCACTTGCCTGCCAAAGCTGAGGTTTTGGAACTGTGACCCCCGAGCACCTGATTAGCCCTCCAGCAGCTGATTCTCCGGAAGGTGATAAGGTGAGCAACTCACACAATGTAATTTACTCAGACTTATCACCCATGCAATGTAATTTACTCAAACTCGAGAAGTTGTTTGACCATTAAGACAAAGACCTTTGAGTCTAGGAATAGGAAGAAAGAGTGATGAAGTTAATCTCACTACAGAGCCATATTGTGAAGCGAGAAAATTAAAAGGATGGAAGGAAGCTATTTATAGGAGCAGGGGATGAAGTTACTAAGCTATTCTGATTTTGTTGAAAACTTACCTATAAACTTAATGCTCATTAAGAGGATTGAGTTACAAGGTGCATGGGTAAGTAGCACAAGATACATCAAAGGGATGAATGTTTTTGCAGATATCTATACACTTTTAACGTCGCTTTTTAAAAAACTGACGTTAAAAGTGTTTTTAATAAAAAATATTAATTGTTAACGCGGGGTTTTATACAACCGACGTTAAAAGTTTGATTTTTACTTGATTAAATAAATAGCTCGACGTAAATAATCCTATATATTATACACGTCCGAGAATGAATATTGGAAATAATGTAATTAATATACGGGAACTTGGCGTCATCAAATAAGTTGATGTTAAAAATGAGGTGGTGGGTAAACTATTTGCGTCGAGTTCTATAAATAACCGACGTAAATAATTATTCATTGGTTGTCATGTCCCCTGTTGTCCCTCTTAACGCAGATCACTCCATATAGTACTGCAGTTTATTTCTAAACCTTTTTTTATACAAGTTTATTTTTAATTTTTATTAATTAGCTTGAATTAGTAAACAAATTATTGTGCAAATTAAAATAAATAAACACTTAACATAAAACAAGTTATATGTATAATCAAATCGTATGACATTAATTGAAGCGATTCATAAGTTAAATTACATGATTAAAAGATAAAAAATTTCTGCAACATAGCCCTAAAATATAAAAAAGTTTCTGCATCAATATCATTTTCTTCTCGATCCTGTCATCGAAACTCCAATGGATGCATCACCTCCCTCACTTGAATTCGAAGATGCAAAGTAAATCCTCGATCACTAGCAGCGAAAGCAAAGTGAAATGGATCTTTGCATCTTTCTTCTTCATGGAGTTCCTTGATGCATCATCTTGAATCCACAATCACTTGCTTCCAAAGCACAGTGAAAGGGATGACGGGATGAAATAAAGTGAGAGAATCACATTACATGATTCACCCAACCTTAATATCCATGCAATGTAATTTACTCAAACTCAGAAGTTGTTTGACCATTAAGACAAAGACCTTTTAGTCTAGGAATAGGAAGAAAGAGTGATGAAGTTAATCTCACTACAGAGCCATATTGTGAAGCAGAAAATTAATTAAAAGGAGATGGAAGCTAGGAAGCTATTTATAGGAGCAGTGGATGAAGTTACTAAGTTATTCTGATTTTCTTGAAAACTTATCTATAAACTTAATGCTCATTAAGAGGATTAGGTACAAAGGTGAATGGGTAAGTAGCACAGTAGTCAAGGGAATGAATGTTTCTGCAGAAACTAATAAACCTTTAACGTCCGTTGTGTAATACAACTGACGTAAGAAGTTGAGTGTTTTTAACGTCAGTTTATTAATACAACTTACGTTAAATATATGACATTTAACGTCAGTTATTACTAACAACTGACGTAATAAGTGTGAGAGTTTTTAACGTCAGTTTCTTAAGACAACTGACGTTAAATATATGATCTTCAACGTCAGGTTTTACCAAAAACTGACGTAAAATGTTGTTTTATTTTAATTATAACGTTTACCCCCGCGCGCCTTCTCCACTTCTCTACGTCTTTTCTCTTTTCATCACGCTCAACCCTCACTCTCGCTCTCACTCTGCCCTAATCGCGCGCTCATCTCCACCGCAACCACCACGAGGGCTTCTTCGCCACCACCGTGAAGTACACTCTTAACCCCTAACTCTGTCTTTCCCGCTCCTTCTTTGCAATAACTTGACATCTCTCTTTCCCCTAGCCTTCCCGCGCACTAACTCTCTTTGTCCCTCTGCTCTCAGTAACCACATCAAACGTTGGCCACCACTCGAGCTTCCCCCCCACCACCACGCGAGCGCCTATTTCTGGTGAGTCTTTAATTAGGGCACATTTTTTTATTCACGGTTTTGAGTGCATGCATGTTGCTCTGCTAGTTTGAAACTGTAGTCTCAGTAGTTGAAACTTGAAACTGTGAGTTTGAGTTGTTTGGAATGTCTCTATTTTTGGTTTTGAGTGTATGTTGAAACTGTAGTCTCAGTAGTTGTAACTTTAAACCGTGAGTTTGAGTTGTTTGGAATGTCTCTATTTTTCGTTTTGAGTGCATGTTGCTCTGCTGGTTGATCTGTCACGACCGTGATGCTCATCACGGATAGGCCGTGATCAGTTCTGCCTATGAGGGTCTGATTCAGTTGGCACGTTACGGCCGTGATGGACATCACGGCCAGGCCGTGACCAGTGCTTGGCAATGTTCAAAAACTATAGTTTTCAATCTCCCGTATTGTCCTTATATTGGATATATAGATGTTTTGTATATCTACAGGATCTATCTAGTTATTTTTATTTATACTTCTGTATTTATTTTGAGTTATAACCTATGTTAATACATATATATTGTTTTTGAACAGGCATACATATGGATCAGTCGGATAGCCCACATGCACGGGAGGACACTGTTGGGGTTTCGCAGGACCCGATCACGCCTACGCCTGCTGATTCTAGTGTAAGTTTACATGCATGTTATATACTGTCTTTAGTCCTTCTTGTTAATGTAAGTTTATAATGTTACAACCCTCTATTTTATCATTTTTTTTGTCCATACAGACATCACAGGCTCATAGGAAACCGGGTAGAGGAGCCACCTCGTTGAAGAAACTAGAGAAGGACAGGCGAGGCGGACGTGAAGCTTGAGGTGTCCTTCGATGCTAATCTAAATGCCCAGGGGACCCCGTGCTAAAGAATTTAATAAGTGGGTGTTTCTACAAGCGAAGCAACACGTAAGCATCAACTACAACCATCGGAATGACGTTCCACGAAACGTTAAAGATCGGATTTGGGGAGGCTATCATGGTATTTTACCTTTACATTCGTTTGATTTACATTATCGAGATAATTATCCGAGTTATAATCCATCCAGTTGTTATATATGTATCTAATGTGTAGGTAGCTTGGACCGTGCCAAATGACGAGGATCATCGTCATAAATGTATGAAAATGGCATCAAAGCGTTGGAATGGGTTCAAGCATGATCTTACCAGGTACTATCTATCTGGGAAGAAGCGGCTTGATAAAATGTTCTCGGATTATCCCTGGATTGATCAGGATACTTGGGATATGTTTGCCGAGAGTCGACAGGGATGAAGAATTTCAGGTTGGTTGATTAAGTTAATTTTGTATGCTTATTATAGATCATTTAACTATATTTAATTATGTGTTTTTGTTTGAATAGGCTAAGGCAAATAAGGGTCGGCAGAATCAGGCGAAGAACGTCCACCGCCACACCATGTCTTAGGGTGGGTACCATACTCGGATCCAAAGAGATGATGGCGGATAGGGTGAGGCGAAGCGGGAAGAGCACTCTGCTAGGATTGAAAGAGGAGAGGTGCCCGAGGACACACCATCAAGTCCTCCGTCGGACATCGACCACGAGGATGTCTGGTTAGCCTACGCATGACAAAGGCGGGATCTTTTAAAGCCGATGCCACTCGCGAAGTGGCGTATAATATTGTAAGTAAATAATTAACTTGATTTCAATTGATATTTGTATAGATACTTGCAACACTTTTCACTTGCACGTTTTTTCATTTTTTTTCATTGTAGATGGATCTTAAAGCAAAATCCTTCCAGGGCGCATTCGTCCCCTTCCGGGCGGCAGGACGTCTTGATGATCGCTCTAGGCAAGAAAGACCATCCTGGTCGGGTTCTCGGTGTTCCCGGGAACGTGACCATCAAACAATATTATGGCAAGTCTGCTTCACGAAAGCGGGTGGTCAATGAAGCATCAATTTTGGCTGACATTACTCAAAGACCTCATGACCAACCCGGATATTACATCACATCTGATGCAAGGCTTAATAGCCAACCCAGAATTCAAGCAAGCGCTTGCCAGAGAGCTTTCCTCCGTCGGTACATCCCAGGACACCGCAAGGCTTGCCAACGCTTCACATGTGAGCACAAAAAAGAGTTTTAGTATGGTACATGTGGAGGACGATGAGTTGGCAGCTAGGGAGCGGGAGTTGGAAGTCCAGCGCCATGAGCATGAGTTGGAAATGAAAAGGCGTGAGCTTGAGTTGGACTCCAAACGACGTGAGCTCGAAATGTTAGCAAAGGTATTTATTCATTATTAATGTCCAAAATAGTCAAATAATTACTTGTGTTTGTTTAATTATCAAAAACTTATATATTTTATTTTTCCTAAACTGAAGGCCAAGTCGACGTCGGTGCCGCTGTCACCTATCACTCGTTTGTTCTCACTTGGTGAGGATTATTCGTATGAGATTTTTGAATGTCCATTGGAGCACGATGGATAGGTGGCACGCCCAAATCAAGAGAGGATATTTTCCTTCGTTGGTGACGATCTCGGGAACGCCTGCAGAAATAACGTCTGGATGAACAGCAATGTCATCAGTCTCTGGTGCACGTAAGTTAATTTTAATTTTATAACTTATTTATTTTTGGTATTTTTCCATTTAATAATTTTTTTTAATTTCAATATATATATTATGTAATTAACATCCACACCCTTTTCATATCTTAGGTATCTCCATCGTCTTCAGCTTGATAAGTGGCGTTGCATCGCTTTACGGTTTCTTAGATCCGTCAATCCTTCCTGCCCGAGTTCTTTGCTTGGCGATGCATTGAGTAAATACATAGGGAAGGTGTTGGGAGACAATCCGAAAGAATTATATCTGGCTCCCTACTGTATGAATGACCATTGGCGCTTGTTGGTACTTCACCCGTCTAGGCATACTGTCATATTCTTCTGCTCTCTCCACCATGATCCGCCACCGAAGGTGGTGGAAGCTGTAAATATGTAAGTAACTAATCTTAAATTAAATTTAAGTTTTAATATTAGTTGTTTTTAGTTTATTATGCACATGATAAATGAGTTTGTTAATTGATCGACATGATTATTTGTTTATGATAGCGCGCTGAAGGCGAGTAGCATAAGTTGCGCCAACGGGAGAAGTAGGACTTCTAAGGCTAAAGCAAATCCTGTATGGAACATCCTCAAGGTTTGGTAGTTTATTTATCAAATAATTATTATTATAATTACTAATTTATGTGTATATTCAACTGACGTTGAAATTAATTTTGTTGGTAGTCTCGATTTCAACCTAACAGTTGGTCGTGCAGCTATTATGTGATGCTTCATATGCTGAACGTAGTCTCCGCATCTATTACGGAAGGATGGAAGAAGGTAATATTTAAACAACTTGTTAAATTATATATTATAGTTTTGAAGATGACTTGCATTGATGTTATTGTTATTATTTGAACGTGTCTAGGCATTTATCGACCAATCGCCTATTGAACAAGATGAGTTAAGAGACTTGAGGATGCGCTTCGTCGAATTCTTCTTCAAGTATGCGGCTGAAAAAGGAATTGCCAACATACCTCCGCACTACTTAGATAAATAGTTTTTTTGTTAGACTTTAGAAACTAATTAATAACATGTATATATATATCCTTAGATAGTTTTGTTTTTTAGACATTGGAACTAAAATTTATTTATATATATACATGGGTTTTGGTTTTAAGTCCCCCATTGTTCAATTTTCCTTTGCAATTCTGTAATGTGTGTGATATTCTGTGTTACTGGGACTGAATGCAGGGATAGCTGAGGGGAGTGATATTTTAAAACTGAATTTAAAAAAAAAAACTTATTAACGTCAGTTGTATCAAACAACTGACGTTAATAGTATTTTATAAAATATACAGTACTATATTAACGTCAGTTGTTTATTACAACTGACGTTAAAATTAAACCTTTAACGTCAGTTCTTTATAACAACTGACGTTAGTTTTAACAAAATCAACGTCCGTTGTATTAAAGAACTGACGTTAATAGTTTTATTTTAACGTCGGTTTTGTTAAGGAACTGACGTTAATAGTGTTATATTTAACGTCAGTTCTCAACTGACGTTAAAATAGTAACTATTAACGTCAGCTGTATTTACGTCAGTCAGTATTCTGACGTAAAAAATCAATTTTAACTGACGTAAAAAGCACTTATTACACTAGTGTTTTTTGACCATTAAGACAGAGACCTTTAAGTATAGGTATAGGAAGAAATAACAAAAGTCTTAAATGTGATAGAACCATATTGTGAAGGAATAGAAAACGCACGAAATATAGAGGAAAAGAAGAGGGTGTATTTACATACTGATACAGAAGAATGGCATTTTATATAGAGAATAGTCTCTCTCTGATTTTCTTGAAAACTTATCTTTAAACTTAATGCTCATTAAGAGGATTAAGTTTCAAGGTGCATGGGTTAGCACAGTAGTCAAAGGAATGAATTTTTTTGCAGATATACACTTTTAACGTTAGTTGTCTTCAAAAACTGACGTTGAAAGTGCTTTTAAAATAAAAAATATTTATTTTTAACGTCAGTTTTTTATACAACTGATGTTAAAAGTTTTACTTTTACTTCAATTAAATAAATAGTCAAAGGAATGTATGTTTTTGGATAAAGGTATACACTTTTAACGTCAGTTTCTTAAGACAACTAACGTTAAATATACGACCTTTAACGTCAGTCTTTACAAACAACTGACGTCAAATGTTGTTTTATTTTGGTTTACACCCGCTCGCCTTCTGCACTTCGCACTGTACGTCTCTTTTCTCTTTTCATCACGCTCAACCCTCACTCTCAACCCTCACTCTCACTCTCACTCTGCCCTAATCGCGAGCTCATCTCCATGGCAACCACCGCGAGGGCTTCTTCGCCACCACCGTGAGGTACACTATTAACCCTAACTCTGTCTTTCCATTCATTCTTTGCAATAACTTTACATCTCTCTTTCCCCTTCCCGCGCACTAACTTTCCTTGTCCCTCTGCTCTCAATAACCACATCGAACGGTGGCCACCACTCGAGCTCCCCTCCCCACCACCACGCGAGCACCTATTTCTGGTGAGTCTTTCGGGCACATTTTTTTATTTTTGGTTTTAAGTGTATGTTGAAACTGTAGTCTCAGTAGTTAAAACTTGAAACCGTGAGTTTGAGTTGTTTGGAATGTACGTCTCTATTTTTGGTTTTGAGTGCATGTTGCTCTGCTGGTTGATCTGTCACGGTCGTGATGCTCATCACGGCTAGGCCGTGATCAGTTCTGCCTGTGATGGTCTGGTTTAGTTGGCACGTTACGGCCGTGATGGACATCACTGCCAGGCCGTGACCAGTGCTTGCCAATCTTCAAAAACTATAGTTTTCAATCTCCCGTATGGTCCTTATATTGGATATATGTTTTATATATCTACAGGACCTATCTAGTTATGGATCGTAGTTGGATGGTTTGTAAGCGTACTAGTGATGAGTATTTGAAGGGGGTGGGAGAATTTATAGAATTTACTCAAAGGAATGTTCCTAATAGTAATGGAATGTTCTGTTGTCCTTGTGTCAAGTGTTTGAATACGAGGAAATGTACGGTGAAGGATATACGTACTCATTTGATTTGTGAAGGAATTTGCTTGAGTTATACAAGATGGATATGGCATGGTGATGTGTTGTTGAGTAGTACGGCAAGTGTCTCCCAAAGTGAGGACGTTGACGTAGATATGGATGATGATCGAGTAGAGGACATGATCCGTGATATTGGACAAGAATCTTTTCATCGAGATCATGTGTATGATAGGTTGTGCGGTGATGCGGATAAGCCTTTATATCCAGGGTTTACTACTCATACACGGTTGTCGGCGGTGCTAAAATTGGTTTGTGTGAAGGCGAGAAATGGTTGGACCGATAAAAGCTTCACGGAATTGCTTGAAGTGTTGAAAGACTTGCTTCCGGAGGACAACACATTGCCTGACCGTAACTATGAGGCCAAGAAGGTATTGTGTCCTATGGGTATGGAGTATAAGAAGATACACGCATGACCCAATGATTGCATATTGTACACCGGTGTTCATGAAGACAATCACGATTGCCCCAAATGTGGGTTATCACGATAAAAAGTGAAGGGTGGTGATGATGATGATGATCTTGATGATGTGAGAAAAAAGAGTCCTCCTACGAAGGTGTTGTGGTATCTTCCAATAATTCCAAGGTTCAAGCGATTGTTTGCCAATGAGAAAGATGCGAATAATCTTAGATGGCATAATGATGAGAGGAAACGTGATGGAAAGGTTCATCATCCTGCTGATTCTATTCAATGGAAGAATATCGATACTATGTTTCCGGATTTCGCCGATGAGCCAAGAAACCTAAGGCTTGGACTTGCTATGGATGGAATGAATCCTTATGGTAACATGAGTAGTATTCATAGTTCATGGACTGTTCTGTTGGTAATTTACAACATGCCCCCTTGGTTGTGCATGAAGCGCAAATACATGATGTTGTCTATGATGATTTCGGTCCCAAAGCAACCGGGAAATGACTTAGATGTTTATCTAGGTCCCTTGATTGAAGACTTGAAAATGCTGTGGGTGGAAGGTGTTGATGTAGTTGATGGGTATTCTCATGAGACTTTCAAGCTTCGTGCCATGTTATTTTGCACCATCAACGACTTTCCAGCATACGGTAACTTGTCCGGGTATAGTGTCAAGGGGCATAAAGCATGCCCTATATGTGAAGAAGGCACATGCTACACTCAGTTGCATCATAGAAAGAAGACGATTTACCTTGGGAATCAGAGATTTCTTAGACGTGATCACCCATATCGTAAGATGAAAAAATCTTTTAATGGATGCCAAGAGACAGAAGAAGCGTCGGCGGCCTTAATTGGAGAGCAGGTTTATCAGAGGGTAAAGGACATCGATGTTATATTCGGCAGGTCCAAAAAGAAAGGTAAAGATGATGGGAAAAACATATGGAAGAAGAGGTCGATATTCTTTGATCTTCCATACTGGCGCAAGCTTGATGTCAGACACTGCATTGATGTGATGCATGTGGAGAAAAATGTGTGTGATAGTGTGATCGGGACGCTTCTCAACATTCAGGGCAAGACAAAGGATGGTGTGAATGCTCGTCTCGACCTCGTTGCTATGGGTATACGAAAGCATTTAGCTCCAGTTGTTGAGGATGGTAAGCTGACTTATTTGCCGCCGGCATGTCATACTTTGTCAAAAAAAGAGAGACAAAGTTTATGCGGGTGTCTTCAGGGCATCAAAGTTCCACATGGTTACTCTTCAAATATGAAGAGGCTTGTCTCTAGTGATCTTAAATTGGTTGGCCTAAAGTCTCATGATTGTCACATCTTGATGCAAAAACTTCTGCCCGTTGCTATTCGTGGTATTGCTCCAAAAAATGTGAGACATGCCATTACTCGGTTGTGCTCATTCTTCAATTCTATATGTAGCAAAGTCGTTGACCCCCGTATGTTGGATGACTTGGAAGTTGAGGCTGCTACAATCTTGTGCCAATTGGAGATGTATTTTCCTCCTTCCTTTTTCGACATAATGGTTCACTTAATTGTTCATTTGGTGAGGGAGATTAGATTATGTGGGCCGGTTTTTCTGAGATGGATGTACCCAGTTGAGCGCTACATGAAGATCTTGAAAGGGTACGTGAAGAATCCTCATCGTTCGGAAGCATCTGTTGTTCAAAGGTATGTTGCAGAAGAAGCTATTGAGTTTTGTTCGGACTACCTTCATAACACGGATCCTATAGGGGTTCCTAAGCCTCAGCATGATGAGATCAGATGTCAAGGTAAGGGTACACATGGCTTAAGAATTAATAGGAAGGATCGTGAGGAAGTGCTTCAAGCGCATTTGTATGTATTGAACAACATCGAATGTGTTCAGCCTTTCTTATTTGAACATAAAAGAAAAGTCAATCAAGAAAACCCTCGAATGAGCGAAAGGTGGTTGTTGAACAAGCATAACAAGACTTTCTTACCATGGTTCAAGGAAGAAATGCTTAAGGATGGTAGTACTGCTTCTGATGACGTAAGATGGCTAGCACGTGGGCCTAGCTTCAACGTCATATGTTGGAGCGGATACGACATAAACAACTTTTCCTTTTATACAAAGGAACAAGATAACAAGAGTACCATGCAAAATAGTGGGGTTATGATCGTGGCCGAAGCAATGCATTTCTCTAGTGCAAAGGACACAAAACCCGTTAAAGCACCGAGACCTTACTTTGGATATATTGAAGATATTTGGGTGCTCGATTACACTAAGCTTACGGTGCCGGTATTTAAATGTAAGTGGGTTGATAGTAACGGTGGTGTACAAACCGACGAATTGGGGTTCATATTGGTAGACCTCAACAAGTTAGGTCATATAAATGAGCCTTTCATAATGGCTTCCCAAGCAAAACAAGTGTTCTACATCACTGATCCTTCTAACAAAAGGTTGTCCGTGGTTCTCCAAGGAAAAAGCATGTATAATGATAGTGATGAAAATGAAGATTCAAATCTTGATATTCCTGAGAATCCTTCTTTTTCAACAAACATGCCTACTATAATCGAGGAGACACAGGTGGACGATGTACATGCCACTCGTGATGATCATCACGAAGGGATATTGATATAGGTAGTTTAAACTTAGTATACATTTATTTTTATTTATATTTCTGTATTTATTTTGAGTTATAACCTATGTTAATAAATATATATTGTTTCTGAACAGGCATACATATGGATCATTGTTCCATTTTTCCTTTTCAATTCTGTAATGTGTGTGATATTGTGTTACTGGGATATCTACTGAATGCAGGGATAGCTGAGGGGAGTGATATTTTAAAACTGAATTTAAAAAAAAATACTATTAACGTCAGTTGTATGATACAACTGACGTTAATAGTATTTTATAAAATATACAGTACACTATTAACGCCGGGCTTGTTTATTACAACCGACGTTAAAATTAAGACCTTTAACGCCGCTTCTTTATAACAACTGACGTTAGTTTTAACAAAATTAACGTCCGTTCTTAAAGAACTGACGTTAATTTTTACAAAATTAACGTCAGTTGTGTTAAAGAATTGAAGTTAATTTTGACAAAATTAACGTCAGTTGTGTTAAAGAACCGACGTTAATAGTTTTATATTTAACGTCAGTTCGCAACTGACGTTAAAATTTTAACTTTTAACGTCAGCTGTATTTACGTCAATCAGTATTTTGACGTAAAAAATCAATTTTAACTGACGTAAAAAGCACTTATTGCACTAGTGTTAGACTAGAAACAAAAAAAAAGTTTTATATTTATCCGAAAATAAAGGATAAATAATATATAACAAAAATAAAAAAAAAATTAATCTCAACCTTTTTCATTCAATTAATTACTTAATTTAAAGATTTTAATAAAATATGTACATCATATATTTCTCTAAATTAGTTATAAAATAACCAACTCCAACATTAGTAGCATTTAAGTAATAACATTTTTTACTTACATACAAATTTTTAAACATTTTAGAAAAATATAATAGTAACTTATTATAAATTACATCAAAAACTTAATAATCAATATTTTTTTATCATAAAAGAAATAATTAATTGGTTCTCATTTGTTATAATTATCATAAAATCATAGTTATTTTTTTTGTTTCGAAGTTAAAATTAAATATCATTTTTTCCCGAGCATAATCAAATATCATTTTAAAATATAAATATGTGACAAAATTAAAAAAAGAATGCACATATACTCTTATTCGTCTCTAAAGTGAGTATGTTAATGTGGATTTATCCTTATTCTAATAAAGTGCATTGAGATTCTTCATTCATTAAGTGATCTAAGAATAAATATACTCTTCTTTGTTTATTTTAAGGATAAAATCACTTTAAAGTGAATTGTGCAATTCTCAATGTTGTGATTTCTTTCTTGTCAAAAATAAAATAAAATAAATGATGTGCTCTCTTTCGCTATGGAACCATTTAGAGAAGTTGATTAACCCTAAACATATACTAATTTGTTTAACAAAATACTAGGAAATAGACATGTCCTAAGCACGGGTATGATGAATTAAATATTATATATATGAAAATAATATATTTGTTATAGATCTTAAAAGCGTATAGGATTATATTTTGATTGAATAAGTCTTGAATGAATTAAGCAGTTTCTTCCCTTAATTGCCTCGTTCGGTGGTATTTGTCGGATGCGTATTTCATTTTTTCCGTTTTCTTTTTAAGTTTTTAGTTCAAGCAAATAAAGTAACGAAGGGGACCTATTTTAGTTCATAGACTCGATCAAAAACTTTATAAAAGTTTAGGGACCTATTTACAATTTTTTAGTTTAGGGACCTATTTGAAAATTCCCAAATAGTTCAGTGATCAACTCAATAGTTAGTTATCTGTGAAAAAGTATTTTCTCTCCTCTGTGAGTGCCTAGTTTTTCTCTCCTCTATGAGAGTCTAGTTTTTCTCTCTTCCCTTTGTGAGTTTTGGTGAGATTCTGTGAGTGCTTGAAAGGAGGGTATTCTGTGTTAGTGTAAGGAAGGAAGGAGGGCTGACGAAAGGCAGAAAAGTGATGAAGCCTGGATGGAAATGGAGGGTGGTGAAATTCACATTTGAGATACTTGGAGTCTACTTCTTCATGTGTTGCCTTCTCGGGTATAATGAGCAACTTTCGACGGGCTCTTTAATCTGGACCACGATGATGGTAGCGTTAGAGAATGGAGTCCAGATCTTAGAGTTGATCCTAGAAGCATGGGTGGCAGCGGTGGGAGCTGGTGGCTGAAGGAGGTAGCGGGAATCAAGGAGCAAGGAAAGGCGAGAATCAAGGGCATGATTACTCTAGCGTTGATTCAGATATAGCATCTCGCACAAATAATGGAAATAATTCCAAATCTGTAACTGACATAAATGTTACTAAGGATGTAGGATTAGGTGAGGTGCAGGAAAGGAAGGTTGGGATGGCAGATATTTTTCACCAGATTCATTAAGTTCTTGGTTCCCTAAAACAATTGCACAAATCTCCTATTTTACCTCTATCAATATTCAATTTGTGTTCTTAATTTAAGTCTTGAAGCATGAATCTCCGATCGGACTCATCACGCTTGATTAGTAAATCACAAGCTCTTTTGATTAACGCAATACAAAACAGAATTAAGAAGCAAGAATTAAGAGTAGGGAATAGAAAACATGACAATTCACTATGGCGTCATGTACGACTATATCGATTCCTTAGAAAATAGGAATAGTTCCTCATAGCGTACATTAATCATCCAAGATTCAAGAGAATGCATCCACAAAACTCAGAAAATAGACTAAACGTGACACAGCTCTCAAAGCAAAGATTTGTTAAGTCATAAAGCGTCTGAATCATCATGTGTCTGACTCACACTCCTATGACCCTTGTGTGTTTTGATGAACTCAAACATTAAGTAATTGATTTTAGATTGAACCATATGAACGTTTCTAATAATTTACTTGAGTTGTGTAGCCAAAGCATTCTATCTTAGCAGAACAAGTCAATAAAAGATTATGAAAGAATCAAATGGTTGCATACAAGCGTCTGAAGTACAATGCGTCTGATGCCTGACTCACTGAAGCCTACATCAACATCTTTCAGACTTATCAAACTATGAATAAGAATAGCTAGCAACAGTATCAAAGTAAAGCAACCAATGATTGTCATCTTCACTGAAAGCTAAAGGAAAATGACTTATTCATTCATAAGCAAATGAAAGAATAGAAAGTATCAAGCAATATTCTTATGGAAGACTGTTCGTTCTTACTTGACTGACTATGCTTAAGACCAAGAAGCTTGAAGTTATCAGTCAGAGTAATGATCAAAGTATTCGAAGAATACAAACACTATCTTCAGAAGTAAGTTGAAAGAAGAAGAAGGAACAAGATTATAGATAATTAAGTCTCACTTGAATGAAGCGTCTATCTCTCTCATTATGCGTCAAAGCCTCTGACAAAGTCAAGACCACTTTTCTGTCATATTAACATGTTTGATTCAAAAGATATTCAAACATCCATAAGCTTAGAAGATGTGAAACACTAAGTCACCTCTATGTTATTGAAGCACGTGCCAAGGAGAAAAGCTCTCTATGAAGGAATCACTTAATCTCTGATTCAAAAGTAAAGAGTGATTTGAAATATAGTTAATTAAACTTGAAAGAAGTGTATTAGTATATTTATTATCTTCAACCGAAATAAAAGAAAGTAGAAAATACAAAAGGGCAAAGCTACAGAAAAGCATTCATTATGTTAGTAAGAGAAAAGCTACTTTATTTGAGCCTCTCTAAGTGTTACACAAATAAGGAAAGAACGCTTCCCAAAGCCAGAAAAGTATATCTGCTATACTCAAATGTCAACAAGGACTCTTCAACGTTCTTCAAAGCATTTATTATCAAGTTAGAACGGATATTTCCTGAAGAACAAAGCTAAAGACTCTCAATGCATCTCAACGGATCTTAGTGATCAACTATAAATATAAGAAGTTGAAGACTGAACAGTAGTGATGTGATACAGTGATAAGCAACCAGAAAAATTACTCATCAGTTGAAAATCTATATTACTAAAAGAACACTAATCATCTTATCAAATCAATAGCTGAAAGCTCTCATCAATCACATATCTTCTTCTCATTCTGAAAAATCATTAGAAGAAGAGCTCATCTGCAACTCACCAAGTTCCTAGTTCATATTCACTCTCTTAGTGTTTAAAGATTGTTTGAATTACTTTTTTACTTTGAAGCTATGCTTCAAAACTCTCTCAAAACTCTGAGCCTGAAGAGGCTTGTTTCAAGAATACTTGTTGATCTTGAAGAGGCTACATGTGCAAACAATACTTGTGGTTGAGCCTAGAGAGGCTAGGTGTGTAAATAATAATCGTCTGTAACCTTGATCAGTTATAGTGTTAAAACTTGGTAAAGCCAAAGATTGGATGTAGTCCAAGGTTTGTGTGTGAACTAGGATAAATCAGAGTATACTCTCTCCCTATCCTTCACTTTATTATTCAGTTGTTTAACAGTTTTAAGTAACTAACTCGGGCATGTTATATAGTTGTTGATCAGTGTGTTGTGAAAGGCGTCTGTTCTAAGAGCCACTTTCATTAACTGGTTTTGTCTTGTGCTTATTAAACTCTGATTTTCGAAAACACTATTCAACCTCTTTCTAGTGTTGTTTTGTGCCATTTCAGTTGGTATCAGAGCTCAGCCTCTGGATTGAGCACCTCATAGTGTAGAGGAAAAGATTCTGAAGAATGGCAAGTGAAGCAGCCTCAAGCAACAATATGTACAATCGGGATACATATCTCGGTAAATCACCCATGTTCAGTGGAAAAGACTATAAGTACTTGAGGAGTGGGATGAGAATGTTCATAGAGTCAACTAACCTAGATTTATGGGAAATCATAGCTCAAGGTCCTTATAATCCAACTAATGAAAATGGAAATTTTTTCTCTAGAAATAGATGGACATCAGAATACAAACATATGGTTCATCTTAATGCCAAAGCCAAATTTCTTCTTGTATGCTCTCTTAGTAGGTTAGAATATGACAAAGCAGGAAGCTAAACTGCAAAAGATATCTGGATCAGACTTGAAGAACTATATGATGAAGATGTTATTGTCAAAGAAACATCTGAAGAAAGATCAGTTAACAATGTTGACAAGTTTCCAACTTCAAATACACCAATAGATCAACATTCTCAAAATGATGTTGAAGATGATGAGCTTTCTGAGGCAACCGGAAAGATGAGAAGATTCTAGACTAAAACAAGAGCTAAGAAAGTAGCAATCAGAACAACAGATGATAGAATGCCACCTCTCAAAAAGATGATCACTTGGGAAGATATGGACAAAGAATCAGATGAAGAGCTCAAATGTCTACTTGGAGACACTGACTCAGATTATGAGGTAAATTCTGAATTTGAGTATTTACAAGACGCCTATCATGAACTTATCAGTGAATCTAACTATATTCTTGATAAGTTCAAAGAACTTAAGAAAAAGTATGTGAAGCTCACTAAGGAGCATGAATAGAAAATCTTGAGGTCAATGAATTGATATTAGAAAACAGAAAGCTCAAGGCAGAAATGCTTAGAGCTGAGATCAATACTAAAACACCACCATCTGAAGAAGTTGTGAAATTTCAACTGAAAGTGGAAGAGCTCACTAATGATCTTGCTACATTTGTCAATGGCAAGAACAACCTGATGAAACTTCTCGGAAGTCAAAGGTCTAGTTTTGACTAAACTGGTATTGGTTACATTGAAGAGAATCATGATAAAGTATCTGACAAACTCTCAGATAATTTGAAAACTCCTATTAAACCCTCTTTTGATATATCATGTACTTTTTGTGGTAAATATGGACATATCACGTCCAAGTGCTTTCACAAAAGAAAAGCCAAGTCTTCACAGACTAAAATAACTAACAAAAATAGACCCAAAAAGGTATGGGTACCAAAGCACCTTATAATTCCTCTTGCAGATTTATTGAGTAGAACAAAGAAGACTCTTTTAATAGAGATTGGAAAATGGACTCTCACTACTCGTAACTACAAAAGAGTATATATTCCAAAGCCTCCAATTTAAGCAAGAACATCTCAGAGAAAAAGAGAAACAATAAAAGAGGTCAGTGATTTTTGAAACAAATCACTTACAAGTAAGTATTTAGAATCTTATTTTAAGAACTTTAAGTGTGAATATTTGATTAATGCGTCAGTTAGTTTAAAACCCGTCTGATATGACGTGGACCCTCTCTAAGACAGAGAAAGACATAATTAATTTCAAAATTCTTGAATGATTAAGTGGGAAGTTAACGAGAAAGCATTTCACTCCCTTCGGCTAGTTTCTATCTCCGCACGTCAGCGTCATAAATGCTAAAGTGCTTTTCGTAAACCTCTCCCCCATAGACAATCGTTCACCTTCAGACTCCTCTTTCTAAAGTTTATACCTTTCACCCTTCTTCTGCCCTAATCTCTCTTCACCTTCTTACCCAAATAGCATCAAAGAGATCATCAAACTCTTCTGCTATCCCTAATATGGAAGATTCTAAAGCAAGGAAGTTGGATATAGAATACATAATGGAGTTCCAAGAGATCAAAGATGCTGGCTTGGATTTTTTCGCAGAACTAGAGTTCGCGGGTTGGATGAACTTCTTTCTGATTAGAGAAAATGTTTACCCTCACATTGTTAAAGATTTTTGGAAGAACTCTGCCTCGTCAAGACATGTACACCTATTCAGCATTGTTGGAAACATAAACGCCGTGAGACACGGGTTTGACATCCGCGACATTATTCAAGCAACTGGTTCTCCAAGGGAAGGAACAGGAATGTCAGATGACTAGGAAGAGAATGAAAACAAGGAAGAATTTAATCTAACTTTGTTCGGAGACAGACTCATGGAAAACAAGTTTGTTCGTTATCTTCTACGAAAGGCAAGGTTTTTACATCTTCTCTTAACTAGGTGTGTGACTCCTAGAAAAGGTTCCTTAAATGTTATTTATAGAGCTGATAAGTATGCTTTATATCGACTTCTTTAGTTTAGGAAAGTAGATATAAATGATCTTATCTGCAATCATATGCTTAAGATAGTTAGTGGAAATAAGACATACTATCCTTATGCTATTATCTTGACAAGTTTCATAAGGAATAAGGGAACCGTCTTAAGTTCTGAAGTTATGAATCAGATTCATGTTATTTCAGTAAGAACTCTTATAGAACTGAAAATGAAATCTGGGAATGATTTCATAATTCTTGAAAACCCTATTGAAGAAGTAGCTTGAGACACCCCGATGTCCCATTAAAGAAGATCCTAATTAACTAAGCCTTAATTCGTACTTAACGTTATCGCTATTATTACAGAAGAAAATATATTACCATTTGGAAGTGGAAATTAAAAACTTTTGTAACATAAAACATGTGCAACGGTAAAACCCAACACACATATACATAATATATACAGCGGTCACCATATGAGTGCAGATTGTCCCAACGGAGGGACTTCTGATAACTCTTAGAAATAAGAGTTATTGATATCTTTTTAACTAAATCATTGTACTTGTTTTGAGAAATTTAGGAAAAATAAAGTTGAGTTTTGATTTGATGAACAAATAATTGAGTTAATTCGATAATTACTGAAACAATTATTAATTTTGAAATGTTACAGCTGAAAAGATGTTTGAGTTTTGAGAAGATTTTAAAGGTTAAATTTGCTAAAGGTGTTGCTCTGGAATTGCTATGGGATACTGGAGCTTCTGGGAAGTGATTCACTACAAGACAAAAGAGTTGCCAGTTCAGCACACCTCCACTAGAGGACAAAAGTCCTGCTATGCTGCCACAAAAGGAAGAAAGAGAAAATACAAGACCTCAGCTGCGTGTACTTGGGAAATGGGCCAAGGAGTATTTTAATATTTGAACTTCTGTAAGGCCCAAAAAGTGTGGCATGAGAGAGAATGTAAAAACCCTACTTGGGGAACACTAGTACAAATAGTGAGAGGTCAACCTCCTTTTAGGTAAGCCTGGTACAGAGTACAACAGCCACCAATTTCATCGTTGTCCTCTCTGTAATTATGTTTTACGCTTTATGTCTTCATCTACTATTTTATTAATTTGTTTTGTCTTTAAGATCGTTATGAGCTAATTTTCCTTAGCTAGGAACTATGAATTTGTAATCAATACTTATGGGTGATTTATGCAATGGATGTTATGAATTTTCCTCTTCACTGCATAAATGTTTATTTTAGTTTGGACTGATCAACTAATTGGAAAATCAATTGTGTTGAATGAGTTAGGAATAGCCTTAAAGTCTTTAAGTAGCTGGACGTGCTTAACCTTTCTCTGAGTGAATTTAATATGAACTTAGGATAACAAGCATGTAATGAAACTCAAGTGTTACTGCTGGAAAGGAAATTTTATTTCCTGGACTAAATGTTGTAGCTTCCTGAAGCATAAATTACCCTGAAGTTAAGATTACAGAGGATTAGATTCCTAGCTGTTAGACAACTCTCATTTATTGCTTTTACCATTCTGCAAATTACAATTGCTGCCTAACACTTCCTCACCTTCCCTTTTACTTTACATGTTTAAATCACTCTTTATTTTATTAAGCTAAGTAGAAAAAGTTAAAAGTTGAATTTATATTCAAATCATTTCAATCCTCGTGGGAACGATCTCTATTCACACTTTATTACTTGTACGATTGTGTTCACTTGCACACCTTGCAAATATTCATAAAATATGGCAACAAGTTTTTGGCGCCGTTGCCTGGGATTGACAATGGTGTTGAATATTTAAATTCTTTTGTTAACTTTTTCTATTTAGCTAGTACTGAAAACTATGTGCACTTTGCTCAGCAACAAGTTTACATCCGCATGCGCAGTAAGGGTACACTTGAGTTTCAATTAGACTTGGAGATAGAGGAAACTGTAAAGAGGCTAAGAAAAAAAAACTATAGAGCAAAGAGCTAGAGATCAACACTTTGACTTAGGCTTCATGGCTCACATTCTGGGAAATGAGGATGAAGATCAACCTAGTATGATTGAAATGGTAAATGATAAGGAGAGGTCCATCAGGGACTATGCTGTCTTTGATCCCCAAACCATGAGCACTAGGATTGTGAGACTAGAAATAACTACCCAGCAGTTTGAGTTCAAACCAATGATGTTCCAAATACTTCAAACTATTGGGCAGTTCAGTGGTGCCCCTACTGAAGATCCACACTTGCATCTGAGGCAATTTCTGGAAGTGGCCAGCAATTTCAAGATTCCTGGAGTAAGTGATGATGCTTTCAGGTTAAGGCTCTTTCCTTATTCTCTGAGGGACAGAGCCAAGACTTGACTGAACTCTTTGGAATCCAACTCCATTACTTCGTGGAATGGCCTAGTTGAAAAGTTTTTGACTGAATACTTTCCTCCTACTAAAAATGCAAGAATGAGAAGTGATATAACTTCCTTCGGGAAAAACGATGATGAATCACTGTATGAATTGTGGGAGAGGTTCAAGGAACTTTTGAGAAGATGTCCTCATCATAGCATTCATGTATGCATCCAAATGGAGACCTTCTACAATGGACTGTTGCCTCCTTAAAGATTGATGTTAGATGCTTCATCTGGAGGCACATTCTTGACAAAATCATACAATGAAGCTTATGCATTGATTGAGAGCATGGCTGCTAATAGCTATCAATGACCAACTGTGAGGGCCAACTCTGCTAAAACCCCTGCTGGAGTGCTTGAGGTGAAGGAAGCAAATGTCTTATCTGCTCAGCTACCTGCCATCACTAATATGCTGAAAAATCTGACTGCTACCAACGCAAGTAAGGAACCTGCTACGGTTGAACCTGTGGTGGCTCAAGTGAGTCATACTTCTTGTGTTTTATGTGGAGGGGAGCATCTGTTTGAAGAGTGTCCCAACAACCTAGTATCAGTGAATTATGTGGAAAATAGAGGGAATAATGCATATTCCAACACTTACAATCCTGGTTGGAAGCAACATCCGCATTTCACCTATGGGAATTACAACAACACATTGAATTCCTCAGTTGGAAATGCCTCACAACAATACCAACAACAAGGACAGAACAGCCAGCAGCAGCAGAATCAAGCCCCTGCGAAAGAAACATCTTTGGAAGCTATGTTGAAAGCTTTCATGACTGAAACTAAGGCTCAAATCCAGAACCAAGGAGCTGCAGTAAGAAACTTGGAGAATCAAGTAGGTCAGTTGGCCACTGCATTAACTAACAGACCTGCTGGTACCTTACCTGCTTCCACCGAGTCTCCATCTTCCTCAAATGATAAAGGGAAGGAGCAAGTTAAAGCCATAAATTTAAGAAGTGGCAAAGAGCTACAGGATGCTGTAGCACCTAAGCAGCAGGGAACAAAGCCAACTGAACCAGCTGAAACAGAGAAGTCTAAGCATGACTCAGTTCCACTGCCTGAAGGTATAGTGCAAGTCACTCCTAAGTGGACTGAGCTTAAGATGATTCCAAGCAACTGAGCAGTTGCACATCTACATACCTCTGGTTGAAGCTCTGCAGCAGATGCCTAACTACACCAAATTCATGAAAGACATTCTTACCAAGAGAAAGAGAATGGGAATATTTGAAACGGTGGCAATGACAAAGGAGTGCAGCCAGCTGTTACCAAACAAAATTCCTCAGAAAATGAAAGATCTAGGCTGTTTCACAGTCCCTTGTTCGATAGGGAATACTTATTGTGGAAAAGCTTTGTGTGATCTTGGAGCTAGCATTAATCTGATGCCTATGTCCATTTTCAAGCAATTTAGAATTGGTGAAGCCAGGCCTACCACTGTGACTCTGCAACTTACTGATTGATCCTTTGCTTACCCAAAAGGAAATATTGAGGATGTCCTAATCAAAGTAGATAGATTTGTGTTTCCAGTAGACTTTATTATCCTTGACTTTGAGGCTGATAAGGAAGTACCAATCATCCTTGAAAGGCCCTTTCTGGCTACTGGAAGAACATTGATAGATGCACGAAAAGGAGAGCTTACTATGAGGGTAAATGACCAGCAAGTTACTTTCAATGTCTTTAATGTGCTGCAATATCCTAAAGAAGAGATGGAAAGATGTTCTGTTATTACTGGTATTGAATTCCTTGTGCAATATCAACTTTTAGTAGCAAGGCAATGGGTGGAACCAGAATTTGAAATGTATGATGAAACTGATTCTAGAAATGAAGAGCTGAAGATCTTAGTTGAAGAGAAGTTGGCACAAAGATCTTGGATCAGAAAATATGATTCTTTAGAGTTAACTACAGACACCTTCAAGGAGAATGTTCCCTCTATTGAAAGACCTCCCACCCTTGAACTGAAGCAGTTACCTTCTCATTTGAAATATGCCTAATTCCTTTATCTCTCATAGGAAATAGTGCATAAGCACAGTATGCGTCACTATTTCCCCCATTGGAAATAGCACATAAGCACTTAATAAATAATAACTCGGTACGCCCCTATTCCCTTACCTATCATAGGGAATAGTGCATAAGCACAAGTATGCGTCACTATTTCCCTCATTGGAAATAGTACATAAGCACAAAACATATAGTAATTCAATGCGCCACTATTCCCTAATATCTAATAGGAAATAGTCCATAAGCACGATATGTGTCACTATTTCCCCCATTTGAAATAGCACATAACCATAAAAGACCTTAAAATTTGGTGCGCCACCATTCCCTAATCTTTAATAGGAAATAGTGCATAAGCACGGTATACGTCACCATTTCCCCTTAAAATAGCACATAAGCATAGAAGACATTTTTCCACTATCTTCAATGGGATAATCATAACAACACGTCCAGAACTAAAAGGTTATATTTATCAATGCATCTATATGACTCTCACCACCTCGCATCAAAAACATCCTTGTGCCTTAAGCTCTCATCATAGCCTCCACTTGCATTCTATGTCACATCTCATCCATTAGATAATTTAATTAAGCTAGGCACCTCTAAGTCAATTCATTCTCTCACCCAAACAATTATCTCCCGAACAGCATATATCTTTGCTTAAAATCATCTAAGCATAGTATTAAAACCAGGCAGATCATGCATAACACATTAATCAACATAATATTCAAATATCTCAATATCATATAAAGCAATTTATCACAACCAACCCATAATAATCAAATCAAATAAATAACAAAGTCGGACTCTGTCACGGCTTGACCGTGATAGCCATCACGGCCGTGACAGACATCAAATGTAAGAATTCTACAAAACAGAACCTGTCACGACCTGGCCATGACAACCATCACGGCCGTGACAGACAAAAAACATCCTCAATATCATAAATATTCAAACACCGAAATAATACGTCACATGCAGAAGGAATAACTCAACCAACGTATCACAGCAAATTCGATAACATAAAATCAAACATCCTCAAATACTTAAAATCAACATAATGTCGATAAACCTACAATCCCCGAATCCATTGGTTTTACAGAAAAGGTTTCCAATGTGATTTTGGTCTTGTCGATTACTCAACTACTAGTAGGGTCTACACAATTATTATAGAATATACTACTTATCAATTCCGATGATAGGATGATTCTTTCCCCCACTCGAGTTATCACCGAAAACATGAAAACGATGATCCTCGTTATCCCGCCACGAGTTAACACAACCACCTTCAACTAAATCAATAATAAAACAAATTAATCAACAAATCTAAATATGGACATATGGCACTAGGTTCGGCCAACTCATCCAAATGAGGGTTAGAGTTCCTTTCTCAACCTAAGCTTTTGGATACTAATTACTTAGGTCCTAGGTAGCCTAGATAAATTGCTATAACTTGAAAACATGAACAAAATATTCCAAGCCCTATTTAATTAAATTTCGGCCTCACGTAGAAAAATAGTCTAGGATTTTCCAAATCAACTTAATCTCTTAGATAAATGATCTTAGAGTGTTAGAGAGCATGAATCAAGCATTTGATTTCACAAATCAATGAAAAACTTTTCAACCCTTTTATGTTAGGGTTTCGGCCTCTATAAGAAAATTAGGCTAAGGATTTTTGTTGAACATAAGCTCTTGGATTTAAGCTATACAAGTATTATAGAACTTAAATCAAATACTAACTTTCAAACAAAACAACAAAAGATGAAAAACACTTTTATACTCAGTTTCGGTCTCAATTAGAAAATAGGGAAGGAAAATGATTTTGATCACATGCTCTTGGATAAAGAAAGTAGGGATCATAACTAGATCATAGAAATTGGTTTCACATTTTTATGATTTTTCTACAATTTTCTAGAATTATTACAAGTTCTAGATCTAGAAATGGAAAACTATGAAATAGGAAGAACAAAAGCTTAAACAAGAGATGACATGATCATGTTACCTCAAGTTAGGAAATTAGAAGAAGAAAAGATGATGATCTTGGCAAGCTTTGTAATGGAATCACTTGGAGTTCTTGAAGAATGAAAATGGAGTTTAAGTGTTTTTGGTGAAGAAATGAAGAAGATGAAGATGAGTGAAATGGGGAGGGAGGCCACGGTTTGGGGGGTATATATAGGAGTAATCTTATGCCTAGTTTGGTTTGTTAAGCTTAGATTAATAGCTTTTAGGAATATTTAATTAATATAAGCTTAACCATAGTTAATAATTAACTTAACTAAGGTTACCTTGCTAACTAAGGTTAATTAATGTGACTCACATTTAGTGGAGGGTGTGGCTGATTTCGGACCACATAAACTAACCATGGTTCCTTGACCATGGTTAAAATCTAATTTAACTTTGGTTAGGTTAAGCTAAAAGGGCATTTTGGTCATTTCACCTAAATTAATATTTAATGCTTCATAAATGCTTGGTGAGTCATGGTGTGACTAACCCCATGACTCAGCTCCTCCAGTGTCCGATTTTGTCTCTGCACCTCCCTTCTCGACTCCGTCGGTTCCCCGATTAGGGTTTTATGCCCGAATAAAAGCGTAATATTTCGTTTTCGACTAAAAATTTTCAAACTAACCAAACTCGTTGGAAATATGATTTAAATATAAACCATTTCATTCATGAGTCAAAATTAGGTTTTCTGATCATTAAAATCTTACTATCAGTGAAAACACCGACTATTTTCCGTCCGAACATTTACCAAAATTCGTCCGAATAAACAAAATATTTTATTTCTGATCAGAAATTTGGAAAGTAGGATTACTCACGGACATAATATAAAAAATCTACAAATTTCAGTTTTCGGGTCAAATTAGGGTTTTCTGTCAGTATAAAATTATACCGTCACTTAAAAACGCAGACCGGGCTCCGTCTGAATTTTCAACCCAAAATTTCACCATAGATTTCTACCATAAGAGAGACTATGAATATGATTTTATTTTATTTAAAATCACTTTCTAACTCTCAGATTAAAATATAATTAATTATATTTTAACTGGTTAAACAGCCTAATTAAAAATCAGGCTGTTACAATAAAGAAGTTGAAGTTTGATATACAAGCAACTGGAGAGGCAAGGTTGTTGTAACTGAATGAACTTGAAGAGTTTAGGCTCTTTGCTTATGAAAATGCTGAAGCATACATGAGCAAGGTCAAGGCCTGGCATGATTAGAGAATCCAGCCCAGGGAACTAGTTGAAGGTATGCAAGTGCTATTGTTCACTCCAGATTAAAATTGTTCCAAGGGAAATTGAAGTCAAGGTGGTTTGGACCTTTCAAATTGTTCAAGGTATACCCTCATGGAGTTATGGATTTGCTGGATGAAAGCTCTGGAAGAGAGTTCAAAGTAAATGGCCAAAGGGTGAAGTAATATTGGGGTGAGCCTTGTGCAAGAATGAAGCCCACCATCCATCTCTCAGACCCTTAGTCACAAGTGTGGAGTCAGGCTGAGGACATTAAACCAAGCGCTACTGGGAGGCAGCCCAGCTTTATGTCCTTTGCTTTGTCTTTTAATTTCAGTTAAATTGGTTTTATTTAGTTTAATTAGTTAGTTAGTGCTATTTTATAATAAATGAATGTTGTTAACATGTGAGTGCAGACTGAAGCATTTTAAGTCCAAGGTTGTGCTGGAAAGGTGGGTTGGTGTGGTCACATCAGGCCCAGTTAACAGAGATGTTGAAGGGTGATGGTTGGGACAGCATACAAGCCCAAGTTGGAATGAAATAATTTTGAATTTCCAATTCAAAAAGCTGAAGGGTTTTGGGGGGATGAGTTACAGGAAAACGTGGGGAATACAGTTTCACTTTTAACCACCCATTAATTACCACCCTTCTCTCCACCATTCACATCCATCCCCAATCTCTCACCTCAACCCACTCTCTCCTATTAAAGCTCCCACCTTCTCTGCCCTAACCCCACACTCAACCCTACCACTCTCATTTTCTGCCATACCCATCTCTTTCTGTTACTATCAGCCAAACTTACATTTACCCACATGAAATACCATGGGGAAATCCAACACCCAAGCTTCTAAGAAACCCACAACTGTCATTCCCTCTTGTTCCTCTGAAGATGTGGACACAACCATTGTGGATGAGGAGAGTAGACTGAAATACGAGAAAGAAGTGGTCAAACGGAGGTTCCATTTGGAAAAAGGTTTCTTCCTCCTTCATACTGATCATTACGGTATTACTGAAGAGGTAGCCAAGTTAATTGACACCCATCAATGGAATAAATTTGCTACTCACCCCAGGGACCCCATAGCTCCATTTGTGAGGGATTTTTACTCAAACCTCACCTCACCCCAACAGAAGCATGTTATGGTGAGGGGGTCCAAAGTCTCGTTCTCTGCTCCCACTCTGAACAGACGCTGGGGGTTTAAGGAGGTTGAGGACGAGTACAACACAGAGCTAGCAGTAATTGAGGAAACTACCCTAAATGACATGATGAGGGAAGTCATAGTGGAATGTGCTGAATGGATCAAGCAAGATGATAACTAGAAGATCGCAAGGCCTGACCTCACTCCCTTGGCCAAGGTTTGGTATCGCATCATAAGGCACAAGATACTCCCCACTGCTCACTTGGAGACAGTGAACAAAGAGAGACTCATTCTCCTCTACTGCATCCTAAAAGGGAAGAAAATCAATTTGGGAAAGTTAGTTGAGAAGGAAATCATTTCCCGTGCTTTCAAGCCAAAGGGACTGTTGTTCTTCACTTCATTGATCACTTCTTTGTGCTTAAGAAGTGGAGTGAAGGCGAAGCCAGGAGAGGAGGTCATTGCAAACAAGGGAGTTGTGGATTGGCTAGCAATTAAGAGATTTGCGGGGTCAAGTTCTAAGGTGGCTGCACAAGAACCACCTTCTGGGCAGGAGGATCACCCAGAAGGTTTGGAGAAGAAAATTAATTTATGCTATTAGATGCTGCAGCATAATATGAAGCAGCGGCAGCTCTTCTGGGAATTCTACAAGGAACGGCACCTGTGGCAGCACAGGACTTTTGAACTCAGCAAATTTAAACAAATCAACCCAGTCCCCATGATTCCTGAAGTTGTTTTTGCACCTTTCAAGTATTCAGCCACTGAACGTGCAAAGCAACCTGAGCATGAAAATCCCCCTATGCTAGAAGAAGAACCTGAGAACCCTCATGTGAACCCTACTGCCAGTGAACACTCTGTGAACAACAATGAGATTAGCTCTGACTGGACACCACCTGCACCTCAAAGGGACACCACTCCAGCTCCAACACAACCTAGTGGCACCAAGAGAGGCAAAGAGAAGATGATGGTGCTGCAACTGAAGGACCCCCTCCACCAAAGAAAGGCAGAAATAAACATAGGGCTCCTCCCATGATCAGAAATAAAAAGAAACTCAATGAGGAGGTCCTGAAGACTCCTTCTGCAACAAGTGAGGACCCAGAGGACTCTAAGGACAATCGACCTATTCTGAGCAGAGTTGAAAAACTCAAGACTGCCAAGGCCCAAGCCAGAACTGGTGGAGGGGAGGAGGCTGAAGCTGACAAGTAACCCAGTGCTGAGGTGGAAATCACCAAAGAAGTACCAGCAACGAGCAAGCCTACTATGAAGCAAATGACCAGAGGTGGAAATAGGAGGAGTAGTTCCAGATTGGCTCAGCTTTGAGCATAAAATAACACCCAAGGTGCTGCAGCATGCTGCAACAGCAGTAGTTTGTTTGTTGGTGGTTTGTGAAGTGCTTGCCCCCACTCTTTCAAATGAATTGTGATTAATGGAAAGTGGGGGACCTTTTTGGAAGAAAAATTTGAATGAATGAATGAATGGTGTTTGTTGTCCATGTGCATCTGATGAAAACATTCTATTTCTGTGTGTTTTAATGCATGAAAAATACATTAATACCTTTGATTAATCTCTTCTTCTCACTTATTCCCTAACTTAAAATATGCCTAAAAGAAGGACTACATACAAAGTCACCAATCAATTGGGGAATTCGGTTGCAAGGACCTCGTGTCTAAGGAAGAGAGGGTGAGGTTTACATTAGATTTCAACCTAAGTTTGGGGGTGTGTGAGACTAAATGAGATGTTGTAGCACTCTACAACATAAATCCTATAAGCTTTTGGGCCTCAGAAGTTTATTTCATCATGCATTTCATTCATGTGTCTTCTCTGCAGAACTTGCCTTATTTCTGTGATTGATTGCACATATCACTGATGCATACAAGTTGGCTTGAGGCACTTTTGTTATTTTAACAACTATGACTTAAAAGGTCAACCTTACAATATTATCCTTTGTAAACCACTTTGAGACTGAGACTTTCTTGTTGATATTAAGTAACATTACAAGCTCAATTTCCCTGAAAAATAATGTAATACCTTATTTAGGTGGAGTTTGAGATTGTTGGCAGAATGTTCTCTGAATGTGGGTCCTTACCAAAATGGTTGAGGACAACCATTGGTTCAAGTTTGGGGGTGGGTACAAGCAACAAAAGGAGGAAAGAAAAACGCACCAAAGGAACAATGTAAAAATGTGAAAAACTGCAGAAAAACTGCAAAGTATGTTTACACTTGAGCTGTTGCCTTTCTTCCTCCTCTTATTCATTTTAAAATAAAATAAAAAATATAAATCACGAAAGTACCCCTCCTTGTCATCATAAATGTGGGAAGAAACATAGAAATGCTTAAGTTTGGGGGGTTATATGGACAAGTGATCTTGAACTCCATCTAATTAAGCTACTGTCCAAATTGTACCACACCTGAACCGTAGCCCCATTACACCCAAACAAGCCCTCTTGCTGTGTGCAGGCATGTGTATGTGTTTTTGATTGATAGAAATTTGTCAAGCCTATGATAGAGTTGCGTGTGAATCATGATTGAGTGAAACACCAACAAGATCATAAAGTAGAGTGAAAAGAGTGGTGGGACAAATCTAAAAGTGTGTTTAAGCCCCTTTTCTTAGGAAGATAATCTGGTGAGCTATCATCCTTAAGTCCAAAGGATAGTTGGAAAATGTACCTAAGACTCTATTGAGAGGTGGTTTGGCTGGAGTCTTTTTGATAAAGTTGAATGGAGAACAAAGGGAAATCACACTCACACTTTGGAAAGTGATTAAAAAAGGGTGTTTTGTGTTGAACATGTCTTTGAAAAATGCATCTAAGGACTGCCATGGAATTTGCATATGTTGTTCTGATTTTGTTCATATTTTTCTAATGCTTGTTGAGAATCATTACTTGAGGACAAGCAATGGTTCAAGTTTGGGGGTGTAATAACTCTTAGAAATAAGAGTTATTACTATCTTTTTAAGTAAATCATTGTACTTATTTTCAGTAGTTTAGGAAAAATAAAGTTGAGTTTTGATTTGATGAACAAATGATTGAGTAGATTTGATAATTGTTGAAACAGTTATTAATTTTGAAATATTACAGCTGAAAAGATGTTTGAGTTTTGAGCAGATTTTAATGGTTAAAATTGATGAAGGTGTTGCTATGGAATTGATATGGAATGCTATAGCTTCTGGGAAGTGATTCACTACAAGACAAAAGAGTTGCCAGTTCAGCACACCTCCACTGGAGGACAAAAGTCTTGTTGTGCTGCCACAAAAGGAAGAAAGAGAAAAATACAAGACCTCAGTTGTGTGTACTTGGGAAATGGGTCAAGGAGTATTTTAATATTTGAATTTTTGTAAGGCCCAAAAAGGGTGGCATGAGAGAGAATGTAAAAACCCTACTTGGGGAACACTAGTACAAATAGTGAGAGGTCAACCTCTTTTTAGGTAAGCCTGGTACAGAGTACAGCAGCCACCAATTTCATCTTTGTCCTCACTGTAATTACATTTTATGATTTATGTCTTCATCTACTATTTTATTAATTTGTTTTGTCTTTAAGCTCATTAAGACCTAATTTTCATTAGCTAGGAACTATGAATTTGTAATCAATACTTATGGGTGATTTATGCAATGGATGTTATGCATTTTCCTCTTCTCTGCATAAATGTTTATTTTAGTTTGGATTGATAAGCTAAGCTGAGATATTAGCTGGCTAAGTTTGGAAAAACTTAGTTAGTGGACTTGTTTAGAGGATAAAGATTAAACAACTAATTGGAAAATTAATTGTGTTGAATGAGCTAGGAAAAGCCTTTAAGTCTTTAAGTAGCTGGACGTGCTTAACCTTTCTCTGAGTGAATTTAATATGAACTTAGGAATAACAAGCATTTAATGAAACTCACGTGTTACTGCTGGAAAGCAAATTTTATTTCCTAGACTAAATGTTGTAGCATCCTGAAGTATAAATTACCCTGAAGTTAAGATTACAGAGGATTATATTCCTAGCTGTCACCCATTTCTGTTTGACAACTCTCATTTATTGCTTTTACCGTTCTGCAAGTTACAATTACTGCCTGACACTTCCTCACTTTCCTTTTTACTTTACATGTTTAAATCACTCTTTATTTTATTATGCTAAGTGGAAAAAGTTAAAAGTAGAATTTATATTCAAATCATTTAAATCATCGTGGGAACGACCTATATTCACACTTTATTACTTGTATGATTGTGTTCACTTACACACCCTGCACATATTCATAAAATATGGCAACAACTACAGCCTATAAAAACTATGCAGACACTGAAACCAAAAGGTTACATACACATACTAGTGCTAAAACAAAGAAAGTCCTAAAGCTACCCTGCCCGCCTCTCCAAATACATCCAAAAGCAAAATAATCTCACAGGGGCTCACAACCTATCTGGCGCATCCGTCAAAACCATATCATAGACGATATGGGCGCCTAGAACTAACCTTTCCTTCGTCGTCATGGTAGGCCTTCCACATTGTCGTCTCCACCTTGCGGTTGCTGGTCATCTACCGTGTCGATAACATACATAGAAAGAATAAAGGAGGAAGGGAGATAAGCAACAGAACATGGTCATGAAAATGAGGATGGGGACACATAGAATAATCATAAAATCATGTTCATCATACCAAGTATAGCAAATATCATGTATCATCATGTATAAGTCAAACAACACATAAGCATGCAGTTCAGACAACCTCAATCAACATAAAGTCGCTAACTTAAGGTATCAGGATTACTGTCAATAAATCTACAACCACTAAATCCGAGACAACATTAAAATATTAATTTATTTTGGTTTAGCCATTGTCGATTATTTGACATTCTAGTAGGGTTTGGGTCACCCTACACACATGCATATATAATTATTATTCTACGCTTGCCTCCCCGACGATGTCGGTTACTTCCCCCCCACCTTACTGAGGTGCACGCTTTCCTGTAAAAGCTTTGAATGCTTATGCGCTACCGGCAAGAACCTCGACACACTTCCCAAAAACAACCTCAAATCTGATATGAACACCTACAATATGTGCGCTGGACCAAAAATTATCCCGAGCACACACACGAGGTCCAAAAATAGCCAGAAACACAATCAATCGCAGAATCAACAACCGACCAACACATGAATGAAACGATGACCCGAAAAGAATTAAACATAAGAAATCAAAGAAGAAACTTACCAAAACAATGGCTGTACCACGAAGTCAGATTCAAAGCTGAATTCCGTTTGATTAACTTGACCGAAAGACCCGTAAAAACCTAAAACGCATCGAAAACAATATCGGGACTATGAATAGGAGTAGAATGAATTTAAATAACTTAAAAAGGTAAAATTTCAAAGGCATCAACACTGAATTACCTTGACAAAAATGACATGCAAAGACACAACGTTGAAGATATCGAAGTCGTGAACACGAATACGCGATCGGTTTGAAAATCCGACAACCGAAACCACCTTAACTCAAGCTTATATATGGAACGAAAATGGCTACCTTTGGGAGAGTTTCTCTTCAATTGTCCTCTGGTTATGCGCCCAAAAGAATAGAAGAAGATGATGACCATGCATTCATTTCCTTTTTATATTACTTAGTTTAGGATTATTTAATTATTATCTTAGTTTTAGTTGAAGACAAGTGTCATTGCATTCTTTACTTAGATAGTTAGTGGGCTAGGTGTCATGTGTAGGTGGGTTTAGGAACATTTTAGTGGAATTGAGGTGGCGCGATGGTATGGCGACACGTGTCACCATGTGTTGCTTCGTTGGTACAATCGGCTGTTTTCTTCTGTATCTTCCTGCTGCTGGAATATTTTTTAATTATTTTAGGCTACTAAAAAAATTATTATGCTCAAGTCCAACCTAATTTTAATATTCTATTTATCAATTAATTAATTAACTGACTAACTAATCGCTCGGTTTAGCATTTGTTTGAGTTTCGGATCCGTTTCAACTCTAATTCTCCTCAAACTTGAAACACAAGCTAACTAACACCAAAGGAACATGATTAAGTCTTTAATCATACTTAATCTCTTCCTTAAACCCTAACCAATAAATCGAGGTGTTACATTACTACCCCGCTTAAAATAAATTTCGTCCTCGAAATTTAAATTAAGTTACCACATGCGAAAAGATGCGGATATTGCTGTTGCATGTCAGCTTCTCTTTCCCATGTCACATTACTAGTAAATGCATCCCAGATGACCTTGACTAAAGGAATCTTCTTCCGGTGGAGTTCTTTTATCCTTCGGTCCTCGATCCATACAGGCAATGCCTCATTCTCAAGGTTTTCTCTTAACTGTATTGATTCGGGTTCTATAATATGCGATGGATCGGGATAATATTGAGTTAGGATACATGGCAAACATCATGAAGGTTCGAAAGATTGGGTGGTAAGGCTATATGATAGGCAACTGGACCAATTCGGCGAAGAAATTGAAACTGTCCGATAAAATGAGGTGTAAGCTTTCTGGATTTTATTGCCCTGCCAATTCCAATTCTCATTGTGAGTCGCATGAAAACATTATCGCCTTCCTGGAACTCCAAAGGTCTTCTCCTCTTGTCGCTGTAGCTCTTTTGCCTATCTATCACTGCTTTTATCTTTTCCCGAATCTTCTGAACTTGTTCCGTCGTTTGTTGTACCACCTCTGGTCCAATTAACTGATTTTCTCCCATCTCGTACCGACAAAGAGGTGTTATGCACTTTCTTCCATACAGTGCTTCATATGGCGCCATGCCAATACTTGTGTGAAAACTGTTACTATATGTGAATTCAATAGTGGAAGAAATTCATCCCAACTTTCCGTGTGTTCCAACACACATGCTCTTAACAAATCTTCCAATGACTGGATTGTTCTCTCTGACTGACCATCCATCTGAGGATGATAAGCCGAACTCATCCTTAACTTTTTTCCCAAAGAACTATGTAAACTCTGCCAAAACCTTGATGTAAATCTCAAATCTCTACCCGAAATTATTCTCGCTGGCACTCCGTGCAATCTGACAACTTGCTTGATATACAAATGAGTTAATATTTCTATTGAGAACCTTTGATTGATAGGAAGGAAATGAGAACATTTCGTCAATCTATCAATTATAACCCAGATTGCATCATATTTCTTTTGTGTCTTCGGTAAACCAGACACAAAGTCCATTGCAATACAATCCCATTTCCATTTTGGGATGTCCAAAGATTGCAATAATCCAACTGGATTTTGGTGTTCAATCTTTGCTTTCTGACACACCGAGAAGGATTGGACATATTTCGTAACTTCTTTTTTCATTCCAGGCCACCGGAACATTTTCCTCAAATCTTGATACATCTTTGTGGCACCTGGGTGGAATCTCAACTTGCTTTTATGCGCCTCTTCCAGAATCATATTCTTAACTTCCATATCTTTAGGCACACAGATTCTCTCTCCAAACCTTACGATTCCATCATTATCTCTCTTAAATTCTATTGTCTCACCTTCTTCTATCATCTTGTTAACCTTTTGCAGATACTGGTCTTTAGCTTGCTTCTTCCAGATTAAGTCTAGGAATCCACTAGTGATAGTGACCATTCATAAACTCATCTTGTTTTGGGATGATTCCATTATCCCAAGACCCAAATCTCTGAATTGTTCAATCAGCTCCAACTCCTTAACCATCATAGAAGACATTTGCAAAGATTTCCAACTTAACGCGTCCGCCACGACATTTGCCATTCCTGGATGATATTGGAGATGAAATTCAAAATCCTTTATGGATTCCATCCATCTCCGTTGCCATTCTTGTGATCATTGTAAACTGTGAACATAGCACCATACAAATAGTGCCTCCATATCTTCACTGCAAACACTATTGCGGCCAACTTGAGATCATGGGTTGGGTAGTTTCGCTCATGTACTCTTAATTGTATTGAAGCATAAGCTACTACTTTCCTTTCTTGCATGAGCACACAACCCAGACCTTGATGTGATACGTCACAATACACATCAAATGGTGCTAACGGATCCGGCAAGACTAATACAGGATATGTTGTAAGCTTATTCTTCAATTCCTGAAAACTAGCCTCGCACTCGTTTGTCCATTCAAACATTTTACCTTTTCTCGTCAATTGCGTCATTAGTAACGCAATTTACGAGAATCCTTCTATGAACCTTCTGTAGTAACCTGCCAATCCAAGGAAACTCCTGATTTCTCCCACTGCCTTAGGGCGTTCCCAATTCACCACTGCTTCAACTTTGGCAGGATCTATAGTTATCCCATTGTAACACCCCGATTTTCACTATTTCAAAACAATCGAAATACGAATGATTATTTGAATAAATTTATTTGAGTTTTAGAAAATTATTTTAAATAAACGGAGTTTACTACTCAATCCTACTTGAATGTAGGAAGCTACAATTAAAATTTAGATTGGAAAGTCAGGCGAAACCCAGCCATTGACAGTATAATAATACTGCTCAAAAGACCTAATTTTAATTCGTGAACGAAAGACTTAAGTTTAGTATTTTATTTCCTACAATTTTGTATTTTTAGAATTATTTCAGAAAAAAATAAAATAAATTATGTTTTTCGGGCGAAACACGTAATCGGGTAGACGACGGAGGGGATTTTGGAGTTTCTAAGAGCCGATAGAGGGTTCATCTTAGGATTTTGAGATGATTCAAGGGGATGAATCATATTTTTAAGTCTAGAAGGTTTATAGGGTTAAAGTGAAAATTTAGGAATTTTACGCTTAAGTCCCTGAACTTTCTGTTAAATTACCCTTTTGTCCCTAAGTTAGTTTCTAAGATTTTTTCAAGTGAATTGGGATAGAATCCTTTTTCCCAATCTCTTAATGGACGTGGCTATGAAGCCCAAGTTTCCTAGTTCATGGATTGATTCCATAAAGCCTATTTGAAACTATACAAGTTTCCTATGTCATGCTTAAGCTTAAATCTTTAAGTGGGCCCCACAAAAATGAATTCAAGCCCAAATTGAGTAGGCCCATGCGCAATCCCATGAGGGAGAAGAGGCTTCCCTCATCATTTTTGGATGAGCCAAGATTGTTCTAGAATTTTCTACTACATTCCACACCATTCTACATTCTTCTACATTATTCTACAACATTCTCAAATCTTCTCAAGTGTTCTAGGGTTTTCTTAAAATATCTCATGACCAAAATCAGCCCAAAATAGTCAAGATAAGACCACATTTAATGTGGCACATGGTCATCATTTCAATCCATTGACAATTTGCAAAATAGTCCTTATACTTTTGGAATCTTTGCAAAATGGTCCCTATGAATTATTTGCACTTTAATCCTTTGAAAAGCCACCTCCTTTCTCCTAAATCCTCCAAAGTGGCACAGCCCACATGTCTATAAATACCCTCCCTCACATTTCATTTGGTTCATATTGCCTTTCTTTCAAAAACTCTTAAGTTATAAGTCTTTTAGCATCACCTTGTGAAGCAAGTCCTTGAATCTTCACTTGTTTTTGATCTTCAAGAGGTGAATCCTATTCTTCTTCCTTAATCATGTCTATGTTCTTCAATAATTTTCATGATTCAAAGTCTATTTCATCTATGTTCATCACTTTTAAGTTTCTAGATCTAGAACTTTGAAAAATCATAATAAATTCTAGAAAAATCTTATGGTGATGAAACTACTTTCTATCTTCTTGATATCATGCATATTATCTAAATCTAAGAGCATGATGTAATCAAAAAATTTCTTTCCTAAAAACCTAGCCTTGGCCGAATCTATCAAAGTAGGTTTGGTAGAGTTTTGTTCATGTGTTGTCATGTATGATCATGTATTCTATATGGCATGTATGTCTACACACTCTAATCCATGTTAGTTTCTCAAAAGGAAAATCTTTACTCAAAAATCTCTATGTTGGCCGAACCCTAGATGGGTGAGATTTGATGAGTTTTTGTTCATAGTTTTCATTAATGATCTTGTTAATCAAGCTATTAGTATGTATGCTTAATAAATCCAAGTTGGTTTATTAAACTAAGAACCCTAACCCTATGAACATGTTGAGGCCGAATCCTTGTATAAAAGAGTTAGGAAGTTTTGAGTTTCAACTTTAGTTGTTTAGTCACTAATCCATGATTTAGGTTAATTAAGGACCATTAATCTATGACTTAATCATGATTAGAAATTTTAAGGATTTTGAACCCTAAAAGTCAGCCCTTGGTCGAAACCCTAACCCTAAAGGTTAGAGGATTTTGTTTCAAATTTTAGTATTTTAATAAATAATCTATGTTTGTTAAGACTCTAGTAACTAGGATCCAAAAGATGGCATTAAGAAGATAACTGTGACACCCTAATCTCGGGTCATCACATGGTTACCCGTTTACGGAAATAAAACTTAATTTGCTGGTTGCTTTCAGAAAATCATGTTTTCTCAACGTTTATCTTTTCAAAATATGGTGATAATTTTTTTTTCTTAACCTCATAACCACAACAACGTAATCAAATCACATTTAAATGCATACTGTATATAAGTCCTCCAACTATACTGCCTCATATTTTTCTCCCATAAATCATAATCAACTTTATTCTTAAAACATAACATTACCTAATCTGGTCGTAACTAACGGACACTACAATCGATAAAAACAGCACAACATGCCTCGAACTAGACAGCCTTCGTCTTCTTGTAAGGATCATACCCCTCGTACAACTCTGATATGGTTGTAAGGGTGAGACGCCAATATATGGATTTATCACCATAACTAAATGCACAACACAAAAGAATGCACGTACACATATACATGTCTATAACAACGTACTCATTCATATCATAATATCTCGTTTATCAATGGGTTTCACACCCCAAACATCAACATTGGAAAAACTATGCATGAACACTTCAATACATCATCTAAACATTCATACTTAATCTCATGAGATATCTCCAACCTCTTGATGAGTTGATCAGACTCGATTGCCACAGGCACACCGCCACAGGCACTCTCATCGCACACTGTCCAACATCGTGACACAATGATAACAATCTGAGATGGGGCCTCATTGTCCAAACCCTGGGCACAATGAGAACATCTTTGTATGATCTACCCTGACGCCGCAAGGTAATCCCTCTTCTAATCATGGCACGTCTGCCAAATGCATGCAAGAAAACATTTTGTTCTCAACACTTTTCTTTGTGATATATCTTTATTTGTCAAAGCTCTCAAAAGCTTACGACTTAACATCTTTTGAAACATCTTTTCATCTTTTATTAACAACACAGGACCTCAAAGTCCGAGTGCTCAATCACGAAGCCCCTAGACCTTGCAATCAGTCTTAGGTTCGTGGTAATAGAAAACATCTTACAATGTGTTAACTTCTTTTATTAGATACCCAGTCTACAACACAATGAACCTTAATACCCCGACGTCTCGGTTATTAAGTTTCATAACATCATTTTACATCATTTTTACACCTTTTTACATCTTCTTACATCTTTTTACATCTTTTTACATCTTACATCGTTCTACATCTTTTACATTTTATTACATCTTTTTACATCGTTTTACATGTCCAAAATAAGACAACGTCTTAAGAACACTAGCACCCCTACATCTCAGTTACTAAGTTCTATATCGTCCTTTACGTCATTAAGTAAAACTCATTTACCTAAAATTCTTTCTACTTGAAATTCGTTTATAAAACGTCAATTCATAGAAAATCCACTTTTCCTTTGGAAACACATCTTTTCCAAAATAACGTCAAATCATCAATGACTTCTTTTTATTGAAACTTCAACTCTAATAAATCAATTCAAATTTAATCTCTTTTTAAATTAAGTACTGCTGTTTTCAAACTTTCCTCTTAAATAATTTCAAAACTTGTCGTCGTTTAGCATTTTCAAAGAAAATGTTCTTAAAGTCAAACTTTGACATTTCTTCTAAAATAATTTTCTTATATAATAAATAAGGTCTTTTCGAATATTAATTTCACAAAATCACTTTTTATAATATTTTGGAATTTCTTGTGTAAAAATTAGCAGTACTAAAAAAATTTCATGGTGACGCTCTCACCGTGACTCATAAATTTCTTTTACACTAATAAATCATTAAAATAATAATATTTCTCAAAACTCATTATTTTTCCAAAAATCATATTTTCCTCCACTATTATATTCCAACATTCCCCATAAAACGTTGAATATAACTTTCATAGCTTATTAATTCTTTTATCTGATTAATCGGTTGTGCACTGACCACTGTCAGGCCTCTCAAACAACATTCACATTCAACATTCAATAACATCATCATAATTTTATCCCCAGGCAGATCATGCATCATAGCAACATAATAAACTACTGCAGATAATTAAAAGCAGATAAATCACCGATACACAGATAAACAACACATCGTAAACAACATAAACAATTAATCACAAACCACATATAAATCATATAAGCCACACTGAAAGCAAATAGTTATTGAGAAAATCCCTCAGGTAAGCTCCCCTTACCTCTTGAAGACTCAACTAACGTTTTCAAACAACCTCCCGATTTAATCCGGTTTCCTCCGTCGGCTTTAGATCAAACCAACCCGATTGATTCCTTCAAACAAATTGCAATAAAATCAAACCACAACATACTTATCTCATGAGGGTTAGGTTTCGGTCAAGGGCTGACTTTTAGGGTTCAAAATCCTTAAAATTTCTAATCATGATTAAGTCATAGATTAATGGTCTTTAATTAACCTAAATCACAGATTAGTAACTAAACAACTAAGTTTCAAACTCAAAACTTCCTAACTCTCATATACCAAGATTCAGCCTCAACATGTTCATAGGGCTAGGGTTCTTAATTTAATAAACCAACTTGGATTTATAAGGCATACATACTAATAGCTTGATTACTAAGGTCATTGATGAAAACTTTGAACAAAACTCATCTAGTTCCAAGAACTAGGGTTTCGGCCTTTATGAAATAAATAGGTTAGAGTTTGATTTTTGATCTTCTATATACTTGGATACAAGAACTATCAAGGTATTTGAAGATTGAATCATGAATCAAGACATGAAAATGAAACAAAACCTATGAACATGATATTGACCTAGGTTCGGCCAAGTCCAGAAATTAGGGAAAGAAATTTCTCGTGATCTTATGCTTCTAGATGATGAAAATAGAGATGATTATAAGATCATAGCAATTGGTTTCATGTCAAAAGGATTTTTCTAGAATTAGTTATGAATTTTCAAAGTTCTAGATCTAGAAACTTAAAAGTGATGAACAACTATGATATAAACTTTGAATCAAGAAATTGATTGAAGAACATAGACATGATTAGAGAAGAAGAATAGGATTCACCTCTTGGAGATCAAAAACAAGTAAAGTTCCAAGAACTTGCTTCACAAACTTGACAGTCAAAGACTTATGAACTTTAGGTTTTTGAACAAAAGGCAATAGAAACTAAGTGAAAGATGAGCAAGGGTATTTATAGGCATGTGGGCTGCGCCACTTTTGAGGACCAAGTAGAAAGGAGGTGGCTTTTCAAAGGATTAAAGTGCAAATAACTCATAGGGACGATTTTGCAAAGATTCCATAAGTTTAAGGACTAGTTTGCAAATTGTCATTAAATTGTCATGATGACTTTTTTACCACATTTAATTTAAACTTATCTTGACTAACTTTGGCTTAATTTGTGTCATAGATATTTTTAATACAAATCATGAAAGTTGAAGAAAAATCAAGAATGTTGAAGAAAAATCAAGAATGATGTAGAATAATGTGGAAAATTGTGGAACATTCTAGAAAGTCTTGGTTCATCCAACAAAAAATGAGGTCAGCCTTCAATCCCTCATGGGCTTGCGCATGGGCTTGGTAATTTTGGGCTTGGATTCATTTTTGTGGGGCCCACCAAAAAGATTTTAGGCTTATGATGACATAGGAAACTTATATGGCTTCAAATAGGCTTTATGGAACTTAAGTCATGGGTTAGGAATTTGGGCCTCAAAGCCACGGTCCTCTATGGATTTGGAACAAGGATTCTAGCCCAATTCACTTGGAAAAACATAGAAACTAACTCAGGGACAAAAGGGTAATTAACAGAAAGTTCAGGGACTTAAGCGTAAAATTCATAAATTTTCACTTTACCCCTGAAAAACCTTCTAAACTTAGAAATGTGATTCATCCCCTTGAATCATCTCAAAATCCTAAGATAAACTCTTTATCTTCTCTTGAAAACTCCAAAATCCCCTCCGTCGTCTACCCGATTACGTATTCCGCCCGTAAAACGTAAATTATTTTATTTTTTCTGAAAAAATTCTAAAAATACACTCTTGTAGGAAATAAAATAAAAATCTTAAGTCTTTCGTTCACGAATTAAAATTAGGTTTTATGAGCAGTAAACTTTTACTGTCAGTGAAAACACAGAAAACGGCAGACTGGTTTCCGTCTGAATTTTCAACCCACAAACTTCCCTGTAACTTATGAAAATAAGTATAACATGGAAATGACCTTGGTTTATCCAAAATCATTTTCTAAGTCTCGGATAAAAATATATATGTTTATATATTTATTACTGATATTACGAAGCAGCGAAAATCGGGGTGTTACAATAACCCTAAACCTATTTTCTAAGTCTTGGCCGAACCTATCCCTAAAGTGTCATAGATGGTTGTCATTTGATTAATTATAGTTATGTTGTTTGGTTGAAGGTGGTTGTGTTAACTCGTGGCTGGATAACGAGGATCGTCGTGTACGTATTTCCGGTGCTAGCTCAGGTGGGGAAAAGAATCAACCTATCGTCGGAATCGATAAGTAGTAGATTATATGATAATTATGTAGGGCGACCTAAACCCTACTAGTAGTCGAGTAATCGACAAGACCAAAATCCCATTGGAAACCTTTTTTTGTAAAACCAATGTCGATTCGGGGATTGTAGGTTTATCGACATTAAGTTGATTTTAAGTATTTGAGGATGTTTGATTTTATGTTATCAAATTTACTGTGATACGCTGGTTGAGGTATTCCATCTGCATGTGACGTATTATTGCGGTGTTTGAATATTTATGATATTGAGGATGTTTGTTGACTGTCATGGCCGTGATGGCTATCACGGCCAGGCCGTGACAGAGTCTGACTTTGTTATTTATTTGGTTGGACTATTATGAGTTGGTTGTGATAAATTGCTTTATATGATATTGAGATATTTGAATATTTCCTGATGTTATGTTATGCATGATCTGCCTGGTTGTTAATATTGTGCTTAGCTGATTTTTAAGTAAGGATATGTGTTGTTCGGAAGATAATTGTTTGGGTGAGAGAATAAAGGTGATTTAGAGGTGCCTAGCCTAATTAAGTGGTTTTATCTATGAGGAAAAAGGTGTTGAGACTTTGATGGAAGGTTGAGGCACTAGGTTGTTATTGATGTAATTTAGGGAGATTCATTTATAGATGTATTGTTATTCACAGTCGTGTGAGTGGAACACACGAGGTCGGGATATCCTATTTTGGGGATATCGGATATTGCGGGTGAGTGCCCTACGGATGTGGATGCTGAGGTAGACTACCGTAATACTCTTTAGTTCTTGACGCGTTCAAATGTTCTTGGCACTGGACCGTTATGGAATGATATTCCTTGACGAGTTCGCATGTTCATGGCACTGGACCGTTCTGGATTGATACTCCTTGACGCGTTCGTATGTTCTTGGCACTGGACCGTTCTGGATTGATACTCCTTGACGCGTTCGTATGTTATTGGCACTGGACCATTTTAGACTAATACTTGTTTAGTCTTTGATGCGTTCGAAAGTTATTGGTACTGGACCGTTCTGGACTACTGACTAATGTGACAGGAGTGAAGATGGCCACATCAGTATAAGGTTTTAGTTGCATGGGCTGAGGGTAGAGGATGATATAGTGAATTGAGGATGATTGTTGATTCTGAGTGATGCGTGTCTGTGACAATTACTGTATAATTTACTATTACTCTTTTCCGCTTTTTGATGATATAACTGTTTCTTATTCCCTATATCTTTCTGTGTGTTGTATTTTATTTCTGATGTGATCGTACGAGAAGACCCGATGGAGGAACCAATTGCTGAGGAGTTAGATGGAACTCCTTACGAACCAGATGTCGGAGGTCGAGCTATGATTCATGGCGATTAGAGTATAGACATTATGGCCAGTGCGTCTAGGGAGTATTTATATTTCCGCTAAGTATGTCTGTAGTGAAGTTTATGCCTGTGAGGGGTCCTACTGAGAGGATACCCTCAATAGTGTTTTGGTAAAGTAGTAAATAAACATGTGTGTAAATATATCTATTACAACTTTGGTGTGTTTTATATTTGTAGAAGTTATAAGATTATTAATTAAGTTTTAAATTTTTACGTATTTTCAATAGTAAGCGCGCGATTAAGTAAATAAATATTAAGGTTTTAATGTAATAATATGATGGGGCACATCGGGGTGTCTCACCCATCTTTGTTGATAACATGCCCAAGAAATTGCCCTTCGTCAAACCAGAATTCACACTTGGACAACTTGGCAAAGAGTCATTTGTCCTTAACCACTTGAAGTACAAACTGAAGATGCTCTATATGGTCTTCTCTACTCGAGGAGTAGATCAGAATGTCGTCGATAAATACAACGACGAATTTGTCAAGATATGGTCTGAAGATTCGATTCATATAGTCCATGAATACAACTGGAGCATTAGTTACGCCAAACGGCATAACCAAATACTTGTAGTGACCATACCGACTCCTGAAAGCAGTCTTCGATATGTCATCTTCCTTCACTCTGATCTGATGGTATCTAGACCTCAGGTCTATTTTAGAAAACACAGTCGCTCCCCGCAACGGATCCCTAAGATCGTCAATCCTCGGCAACAGATTTTTATTCTTAATTTTTTCTTTATTCAATTACCGATAATCGACACATAACCTTAAGCTACCACCCTTCTTCTTCACAAAAAGAACTGGTTCTCCCCATGGTGATACACTAGGTCGGATAAATTCCTTTTTCAACATGTCACCTAACTGTTTCTTCAGCTCTGGCAACTCTGATGGGGACATTCGATATGGAGCTATTGATATCGGTCCAGTCCCTGGTACGAGATCGATTGCAAATTCTATCTCTCTTCTAGGTGACAACCCTGGAACATTGTAACTCCCCCCTTGGGCATTACCTCCTAATCACATGCGGAAATAAATAAAAAGGAAAGTTTGCTGGTTACTTTTGGAAATAACTTCTATTATTTTCATAAGTCTGAAAATATGGGGGTAAATTTTTTTTCTCTTTTCTGAGGTACACTTCGGAAAAATGATACACACGTCACAAAAGTATAGTTACATCGTACTTAAACACACACACAAACTGGTTTATTATCTTCCTGGAGTAGCTTTCATACTGAAAATTTATAAATCATACAAGGCTCTTCAAAACCACCTATAACAACTTTATTAAAAACACCCGACCCAAAGGAAACATCCTAAATTGGTCATTTTAAAAGACAACTACTGGAAAGAACTCTGTAGTTCTTACCATTAAAAACAATCATCCACCTCTTCAAGGATCGGGATTAATATCCCCCAGTGAGGTCAGGAGCTTCTCGTCACCGCCTGTCCTAGTGTACCAAGGTACAACAACCAAGAACCAGGAAAACCTGATATATTGTAAGGGTGGGATACCGATATATGGATTATTTAGGATAACTACATGCACACACACAAAACAACTTGCACAAGTAATATTCATATTCAACTGAAGATTTTCACAAATAAGCATAACATTCAATAATCATCGTCGTTTTTGAAAAATGCATGGCACTTCTATATTCAACATCTAATCTAATCTCCGGAGATCCCAACTTCCTTTTAAAAATGAGCTGATCAGGCTCGATTACCAAAAAGACACAACGTGTTTTTCCACAACATTGCCCAAAACTCCTGGCGGAGTGATCAACGTGTGTGGATATCCATAGCATAATGTCCAACTCATGCCACAGTATGGATTTCATTGTCCATCAAGGCACAATGATACAACGTCTTGAATATCTTAGCCAAGATATCCAGATTAACACCGACGGCACATCTGCCGAATAATGCATGAGAAAAACATTTTGTTTTCGCAGCTTTTCTTTGTGTTTCATTCTTTCCTTTGTTGAGGCTCAAGGCTCACGCCCATCCATAAATTTTCAACGTTTTAAAACTTTCATTATCAACACAGGACGTTTAAGTCCGAGTGTCCAATCACAACAGTCTTAGACTTGTGCACCAGTCTTAGACTTTGTGGTCGTAGAAAATGGTATTCACCTTTAACCTCGTTCATCACGATGTATCTGGGATGCACAATCCACAACCATGTATGTAGGACACACAGTCCACAACAACATATATAGGACACAGTCCATAACGACCTATATAGGACACACAGTTCACAACAATGTATATAGGACACACAGTCCACAATAACATGATACGGGTCATAGATCCACGTGTTTTTACTGCATAAACACTAGCATCCCGACGTCTCGGTTACTAGGTGCACTTTTCAATGTTATTTTTCGTTCAATGAAAATACAAATCCAAAACCAAAACCTCCGTAACTTATCCAAGTTATCGGAATATTTTCGTTGAGTAAAACTTCTGGCAAAAGAAAACTTTTTCATTTGAAATTCATTTTTAGAAACTTTGAGTTATACAAAATCTGTTTCTTTTCCAAAAATCTATTTTATTTTAAAACTTTCTTTTTCTGAAAACATTTGAAGCTTTTGCAAGAAAATCTTTTTAAAGTTTCAAAGTAACTTGTTTTTCTTTATGGTTTTGTACCATAAAACATTTTCAAAAAAATAAGTTTTCTTAAGATAAAATCATTTAAATTTTCAAAGAATTTTCCTTCATAAGAATAAAAATAAAAGTTTTAATTCTTATATTCTCTTAGAAATTTTTGAAAAGATAGTTACTTTCTGTTTCTCCAAAAATGTTTCTTCAACTAAAATTTTATTTTTCAGATATTCTTTGTATAGTTTTCTTAAAGCCTTTATCTTTGATTATTAATTGAGCTCTAACCAATGTTAGGCTTTACATTAAATCAACCCAACAGTCTCATAACAGATATAACATACATCAGCTAATTCACATATATTCTTAAATAATCAGTCCAACATACAAATTTTAAACATGTTATTCAATCAAATAAACCACTTAAATTATCACATCAAAACATTCAACCAATCACCTTAAGACAAAAACAAATAACATATAGTTATCAGACCAAGCAAACAACTTAAGCCACCAATCAAAACTCAGCAAACACACATAAAATCAATCACAAACAACATGCATTGGCTTTTGTCCCCCCATGTTGTTTGTATTCTTTTTATTCATTTAATATTATTTGGGTGTGCTACATATGATTAGTAGGGTTAGGGGTGCCAACCTAGTTGGGATGCCTTCCTCTACAGTGATGCTTTTGCATACCTTGGTTTATTGGAAAAAAAAATCACAAACAACATGTAGTTATCATAAAGAGGATCCCTCGGGCAGTCTCCCCTTACCTAATTCGACGGGTAGAAAAAGTCTTTGTTTCCGTGTTCCCAGAGCGAACTTCCTTTGCCCACATCGTGCCGCAAGTCTAAGAATTAAGCGAATGACTTAAATTAAAACAACAAAGTCATCTTCTATTTCTAAGTATAGGTTTTGGCCGTGGCTAGAAAAATGATGCTAGAGATGTCCAATTTCTTTAAATTCTTGGATTACATTTTGTCCAAAACTTACTTACTTATATATATATATATATATATATATATATACACACACACACACACACACACACACACATATATACTTTAATCCCATATTTTTATATATTTACATAAATCACTGGTTTATAGTCCTTTTTTTTTTACCAAAAATCTTTACTTGATTATGGTAAAAGATATTATTTTCAAAAATCATATTTTTCATTAAAAATTAGGATGAACTCTTTTATAAGCATTTTCATAACAGCAGTGGGTTTAAATTGTGAATGACCACCCAAATGACCTTTATAATTTTTGAAAGTTTAATTGAAGGCGCCCAACGCACATATAAACACATTGCAATTGGTCCCATGTCAAAATTCGAAGGAATTAATTTATTAAAAATCACACACTGCCACTGATTTTACAGGATTTTCCAGAAATCCGAGTTCACCAACATGTAACTTTATGAAATTGTCTCTCTTTACATACACATGTAAAAATCTCAAATATTCAACCACACTTTTGTTATACTTCAGTATTAACCCAGAAAATTTTACAAAAAATAATTTTAACCTTCAAATTCATGCTTAAAATCATCATGCAACTAATTATGTTCATATTTTCAGAGTCAGAAATTGATTCTACTTGGAGAGGTGTTTTGACCCAGTAAATCTTATCCAAATACTTACATATTATATATCAAATTAAATCACCATAAGTCTTCTTTACAAATATGTATTTAGTTTTTAGAAATATGTTTTCTATAAAAATTCGTGGGCTCACAAATAAATGTATGTCATGCTGCCGGATTCATATTTTACATATGTTCATTCACACCAAGTTATTATATTCATTCTAGCATCATCCATGGGCCATAAAATCAACATGCAAGGGTCCTAGACTCTCAAAAACATACATTCAAAAATAAAATATAAGGAAAACCATAAAATCACTCTATTTCTCTCATGCATGTAATTAAAATGATTATCAAAGCATGCTTTTTTCTATAAAAATTGAAACTAAGCCTCCTCAACTCTCATGGCTAGAGTTTCGGTCATGGGTGTGAAAATGGGAAAGAAAACTCATTTTTGATTCTAACTCGTGAAATTAAAGATACATGCATCAAATGATTTTAAACAAATATGAGAAAGTTTTAACAAAAATACTATCTTGCACTACATAGGGTTTTCGGCCACCCTATCAAAATGTGTTTTTGGAAAAATCTTTTTATCACATGCAAATGCATAAAATGAAAGTAAATATGTGTAGGAGTTATAAAAATTAATTTCATGTTCAAAAGGCTTTTCTAAGGATTTTTCTTGAAAATTCTAACTAAATCTAGAAACATGCAACATAAAATAAATAACATGCATGTAAATAAAAATAGATATTTGAAGAGATGAAGAGTAGAGGAGAAGAAAATATACCCTTATGGTGATGAAAAATGAGTGTAAGTGTGTGAGTAGTAAGAATGGTGGTGAGTGAGCTTGAGATAAAATTGCAAAAGTGGAGAATGGAGTTGAGAGGGATATTTATAGAAGAAGGGGGAGAGGGGGCGTAGATTTTTTTTTTTAATAAAGGCTATGGCTTGCAGAGGAATCACTAAAGCAGAAGGCATCCCAACTATGTTGGCACCCCAATTACTAACAATCATCTACCACAAGCCAACATAAAATATATAGAAAAAAGTAATACAAGGAAAACATGGGGGGCATAAAACCAACCCATGAGAGAAACAATCAACTGAACCTATAATTAGGCAAACCAATACAATTACGGAGAGACTCCTTTCTAATAAAGTCAGGCACCATGTCCCACCAGGTAGAACAATGGGAAGCCACACCATAGTTAGCTAAACCATCTGCACAGCTATTTCCTTCCCTGTAGATGTGGGTCACCCGGAACGACATGCTTCTACAGAGGACTCTACAATTTTCCCATCTGTTATGCAGTTGCCATGGAACTTTCCTGTTAAGGGTAAAAGCCTCAACCACTATTTTTGAGTCGCACTCGAGCCACAGCGAAGACCAACCCTTTTGGGACGCAGTTTCAACTCCCATCATTGCTGCTACCAATTCTGCATGGAGAGCAGAGACTACGCCCAGGAACTCAGAGAAACAACCCAAGACTCTTCCATCGGAGTCTCTAAAGATGCCACCCGCAGCAGCATACCCTGGACAGCCTTTAGCTGAAACATCAGTGTTGCATTTTATCCATCCTATGGGAGGAGGCAACCAGTCCACTTGCTTAATACAATCGGCCCTAGGAGCATGGCATGCCACAGAGAAGAACTTTATCACCTTGAAGTCGTCCATAGAGTTAGTTGCTGTCCCTTTAGACAATGAGCCAGCAAAGTGAGTATCTGCCATGATGAGGCTGGTTGCATGCCTGTAAGATAGAACCTTGTTTATGAATTTGATACTATTCCTGCACAGCCAAATAACAGAGAAAGTGTTAACGATAGCAGCCAAGACTATATCCCTGGCTTGGCTACTACTGAATCTACCACAGCAGTCCAGCAGACAAACAACAGAGGCTGAGTTTAGGCCACAATTCAACGCTCCTCCAAGCCAAGTCCAAAGCATGGATGAGAAGCTACAGCGAAGGAAGACATGATCAGCCGTCTCTTCAGAAGCATAACACAAAGGGCAGATAGAAACGATGACACAGCCCCTAGCTCTAAGGTTATCATCCGTTGGCATTTTAGAGTGCATCAGCCTCCAAACTATGAAAGACTTAGAATGAGGGAGGAAGCTCTTCCAGATGAGATTGCACCAGTTAAGGGTGTTGGAAGGAGGGTTCAGGAACCGATAGGCTTCCTTGAGAGTCAAGTTACCCGCATCTGAAGAACACCAAACCTTCTGATCTCTACCAGCTTCAACCGGGATGATTACTCTCTTCATCTCATGCAGGAGGGCAGGGAATCTAGCATGCAGCTCCAGAGGAAGGTGCCATTTTCCCTCGATGATGAAGTATGAAACCCTAGTAGACAGTAGGTGCTGCATGGTAGGAGGAATGCCAAGAAGATCAACCACAGACAATAAATTGGTTAGCCAGCTATCACTCCATAAATTAATCTCATCCCCCTTCCCAAGGATCCATGAGGAGTTATGCTCGATTAAACCAAAGTATCCTCTAATGCCCGGCCAGATGAAGGATCTGACAAAGGAAACCAAAGGCACACCCCTTCTAAAGAACCTGGATCTGCAGAGGACAGCCCAGTCCTCATTCGAAGAGGAGACCTTCCAACTCATCTTTAACATGGCTGCCTCATTAACCGATCTTGCTGATCTGAGGCCTAAGCCACTTTCAGCTAATGGCTTACACAGCTTACTCCAGGCAACAGTTACAATTTTCCTAGAGTGAGTGCAACCAGACCAAATGAAGTTCCTCAACCATTTATCAACGGTCTTTAGCAAGGCAATAGGCCAACTATAAACTTGGAAACTGTACAGCAGCATGCCTTCAATTACTGACTTTACCAGTTCTAATCTGCCCATAATCGACAGCAAGGAGCCCCTCCAAGCTGATAGTTTGGCTTTAACCCTATCAGCAATTGGCTGCAAGTGAATCACTTTGGGTTTTCCCTTGAAGACCGGAACACCCAGATAAAAGAAGGGAAGCCGACCTTGTGTGAAGCCAAGAACATCCTTAATTACCACTAACCTTCTAGGAGCAATGGCTCCAGCATAAAACTTGCACTTGTCCAGACTCAGCTACTGGCCAGAGGTCTCAGCATATCTGTTAAAAAGGTTCATTAGGTTTAGCAAGCCTCTTTTGTTCCCTTTGCAGAGGACCATTATGTCATCAGCGTAGAAGACATGAGAATGAGGCATGCAGTTTCTAGGGCCCGCCATGTGGTGCAGTTTCCCAGCTTCCATTAAAGAGGAGATACTCCTACTAAGCACCTCTTCAGCCAAACAAAAGAGGAGAGGGGACAAAGGATCACCTTGGCTCGCCCCTCTCTTACAGTCAATATAGCCCACCGAATGGCCATTCACAAGGAAGGAAAGCCTTGCAGATTTCAGAATAGTATGCACCCAGTTGCAGAAAACTTCATGGAAACCAAAGGCTTTCAGAACTCTCAACAGGAAGTCCCAATCCAGGGTGTCAAAGGCTTTTTTATGTCAAACTTTAGGGCTAGGTTCCCCCCAAAAGATTTGATATCTAGCATGTTAATCGCCTCAGAAGCTAGACAAACGCAATCAGAAATGTGCCTGTCCTTTACAAAGCCACGCTGCTGTGTCAAGATCACCTTAGGAGCAATGGAAGATAACCTATCCGCCAGCACTTTGGTGATGATTTTAAATTGGAAATTTGCCAAGGCAATTGGCCTATAGTCACCAATGCAGTTAGCCTCAGGAAACTTGGGAATGAGGGCCACCAGGTTGGAGTTAAGGCCTGGAAAGACCCAGTTCTGCTCAAAGAATTGGGATACTGATCTATACACATCCAAGCTTACTATATTCCAGTACTTTTGGTAGAAGGAACCCCCAAAACCATCAGGACCAGGGGTCCCAGAGGCATTCATTGAGAATACAACCTCAGTGATTTCCTCAAAATAAGGCATCCTAAGAAGCATAGCATTGTCTTCTGCTGTGACAGTGTTGGTGTAAGCCCTAGAGACCAGTGTATTTCTTAGACTTACATTTGTATCTTGCCATTATATATATATATATATATATATATATATATATATATATATATATATATATATATATGATATGAGGCATTCTAGTTTATTGTGTTACTTGTTTAAACATAATAAAGTCCTTAGAATAGAAATTTCAGTTTAATAGAATATCAAGTACATGACTTGATCGTGAGACACTATTGAACAATGAAATCCTATTCTTAAATATCCTTAGTCAAGTATTTTATTAATAAGGACAATAATAATACATTGAGACTATTATGTGTGCAGACTGATGACCATATATCACGGGTCGTGGATATGAGATATCGAGTCGCCACATAGGTACACATTAGAGTAATGATGTACTGGATTGACCCACCATGAGAACACTACATGGAGCGTTATGTGAGTGTCATAAGTAGTTCTCATAGTGACAATGGTGTATACAATCCTTCGACCTGAAATAGCTACGATCCCTACATGAGGAGTCGTGTGCTTTAATATCGTCAAACGTCATCTATAATAGGATGATTATAAAGACGGTCATTGGGCATACCACGAGCCATGCAGAGGGATGTGAGTGACCTAAATGGAATTTGTCCCTCCTACATAACAGGAGTAATATCTGTGGGGCCCCTGATAGAGTGAGACATCATAAAATGCATGGTTTGTCTTTGAAATGAGTCAATATGAGATATTGACCTCATTTGTTGTTAAGTCTACTCGGGTATCAGGGAACATGATATTGAACCATACAAGGGTGACACATTCTATGTCTTGTATTCAATATAGATATATGGACAAAGGGATAATAATGCACATGAATATTTGTCACAGAAAGGTTTCGTCAAATCACTGACTTTTTCACTACTTAGGTGGCAGTGATGTATTGCTAGATACCGCTCACTGTTTGTAATATTAAATGGGATTTAATATTACTACTAACGTTTTGGGAACCTGTAGGGTCACACACATAAGAGCGGATCAAAAGAAGCATTAAAAGGAGAGTTGGACTCTTCTATTGGGCCTAGCGCATAGTACATGGGGCTTAGGTCAAACGCTACTCACTAACTCACTTAGGGAGGTGCTACTATAAGTAGACCACTTAAGCTATTGCGCCTACACGGTTTTTACCCTAGCCGCACATAGAGAGTGACAGTGAGCAGCAGGTCTCGGTTTTCGAAGCTAGCACTGTGAGGCAGAGACGCTTCGTGTTCGTGACGTTGGACGTTCACGGGATCTGCTCGTGTGGATACCTTAGAGACACCGTTCGTGCGGTGTTCGTGATAGACGATTTCAATCAATTCTCATCGCTTCAAGAGGTAAATCTTCTAACCATGAATCATTTCGCAAGGATCCTTCGATGGGAATTTTTTTCCGCTGCGTTATTTTGTTTTATACGCAAATTCCCAACAGTGGTATCAGAGCCGCTTGCGAAACCATGACTCTGTTACGTGGTTTACCTGTTATGTATGATAACATGTTAATAATGTGAATCGTTTTTCTGAAAATTGTTTTTTGAAAATCGTTTGCATCCGTTTTTGCGAAACCTTGTTTCTATAATTTTCGTATGTATATGATATATGCGTCTATAGCACATTTATGTGTATATATGCGATATGTACATTGGTTCTGGAATCCTTATTATGTTCTGCGATGGCGTCAAGTGTTGATGTTAAACATGATCGGTTTCAGTTCTCTATTGGCGGCGTTAAAGGGTGTCAGACATGAAAAGTTCATGTTCTTGCGGCTAAGGTTCCAAGGGTTGAAACCCTAGCCGCCGTTCCTTGCAGCGTGAAGTGTTCGCGGGCCTTGCGGTTTTAGGGTTAAGAGGTTGAAGCCCTAGCCGCAAAGGAAGCGGGAACCCCGTGCTACCTCTACGTAGTGTGTTATTTCGAAATTCAAATTTTGAAATCTTTTATGTCACCATTTAATAACAACATCAATTACAATAAATGTGATTTATAGTAACATCAATTACAATAAATGTGATTTATAGTAACATCAATTACAATAAATGTGATTTATAGTAACATCAATTACAATAAATGTGATTTATTATATATATGTTATGTTTTCAAAATTCAGATTTTGAAATCTCTAATTAATAATAATAATAATAATTGTGTATTATTATTGGTTGTTACTATTTATTTGGTGATGTATGGTGAATGGTTATGGCCTTAGTCCTTTAATCTTTTGGTTTATATTTTGAAATACGGCCTGCATGCCGTGCCTTTCTCTTATATTCCATATGTATATTCTTTTCTCAACTCACTCCCCTCATATGTAAAATGAGGTTTATGTTTATGTAATGTAATGATGGAGACAAGAAGACGTTATCCTGTGGGAGATCATGCTTGGAGAAGCTTGGACACTCCTAGGTTTCAGTTTAGATTCTCTCATTGGCTTAGGAGAATCAATGTGTTAGGGGCCATAACCATATCACATTTATTTGCCTTATATATGTATGAGATGCATGTATGTATATAGTATATTAAAAGGGGTTTAACTAATATATGTATGAGATTAATGTACGTAAATAGTAAGTTAAAGAGTTTAACAAATGATGAGATCAAATTTTAATCAAATCCCTCAAAAGGAAATATTAAGTCACATTTAAAGGCCTTCCAATGCATGGCACTCGTCAAGACTATGATCGATTAAGTGTGGGTCCGCCAAAGCGGGGTACCTTTATCTATACTAGTAAGACGCGATGGGACAAATGTAATGTTCAACTGCTATCCATTGGGTCTGACTTAACTAAGCCAACTTCAATTGGATTGAAAGGCTTAGAGGCTTAAAAGTTGGGCTTTAGTCCATGTGATGGATTAGAATAAGAGTTATTCACCCAACTGTCCAAGAGTTGCATGAGATGCAATCGGAAAGTGTTTCCTACCTATATAACCGAACTTTGAGTGATCAGCCAAAGCTGACTTAAAGCTAGGTGAAATATGGATCTTGGCCCACTAGAAAATCTTCCAACGGGATTTTCCGAATCAATGATGAGGGTCATTGTTTTGAGTAAAATAGTGGGAGGCGTATTTAATTAAAGAACTTATTAAATAACTTCATGGCATGATACTTATATTTTTCATATTTATCCCTGTAGATTACCATGGCATCAAACACATCAAGTAACCTGTCATTGCGATTCGTCCTTAAGAAGGACAAACTATCCGGAACAAATTTTCTGGACTGGTATAGAAACTTGAGGATTGTCCTCAAACATGAGAAAAAGATGTATGTTCTTGAGGAGCCTATTCCTGAGGAGCCACCAGCTTCAACTGCTCCTAGGACTGACAGGGATGCTTATAAGAAGCATCAGGATGACGCCTTAGATGTCGGCCGTCTTATGCTTGCTACCATGACCTCTGAGCTGCAGAAGCAACATGAGACCATGGAGGCGTACAATATGATCGTGCACCTCAAGCTGCTCTACCAAGAGCAAGCAAGGCATGGGCGCTTCGAAGTTTCCAGAGCCCTTTTCCAGTGTAAATTGGCAGAAGGAAGCCCTGTGACTCCTCATATACTCTAGATGATCGGGTACATTTAGAATCTCGAGAGACTGGGATTTCCTTTAGGCCAAGAGTTGGCCACCGACTTAGTTCTGCAATCGTTGCCTGAGAGCTATAGTCAGTTTGTCATGAACTATAATATGAATGATCTTGACAAACCTTTGTCAGAATTGTTGAGCATGTTGAGAACTACTGAACAAAATATTAACAAAGGAAAGGGGAAGGCCATTTTGATGGTCCAGGCTGGAAATAGCAAGAAGCAGCCCAAGAAGCCCAAGCACAAACAAAAGGGCAAGGGCAAGGGCAAGGGCAAGGGCAAGGCCATCAACAAGATCAAGCCCAGTGCTTCTGGCTTGAAGCCTGTGGGTGGTGTGGCTAAGGAAGGCAATTGCTTCCACTGTGGTCGGACTGGACATTGGAAGAGAAATTACCCAAAATACCTGGAAGAAATCAAGAAGAAGAAGGGAAGTGAGACTTCCACTTCAGGTGTGTTTGTTATAGAAGTCAATTTATCTACTTCTGCATCATGGGTATTAGATACTGGATGTGGTTCTCACATTTGTACAAATGTGCAGGATCTAAACAGGAGTAGACCATTGGCAAAGGGCGAAGTCGACCTACGAGTTGGAAATGGAGCAAAGGTTGCTGCTTTAACTGTAGGAACTTATGTATTGACTTTGCCCACTGGGCTTACTATTCAGTTAGAGAACTGTTATTTTGTGCCTGCAATTAGCAGGAATATAATTTCCGTTTCTTGTTTGGACAAGATTGGTTTTTCTTTTATAATAAAGAACAAAAGTTGTTCTATTTATTTGGATGATATTTTCTATGCTAGTGCACACATGAGTAATGGGCTTTATGTCCTTGATCTTGAAATGCCCATCTATAACATAAATACTAAGAGGTTCAAACCAAATGAGTTGAACCCGTCTAATCTTTGGCATTGTCGTTTAGGCCATATAAATGAGAAGCGCATTTCGAAGCTCCATAAAGATGGACTCTTGGACTCCTTTGATTATGAATCATATGAGATATGTGAGTCTTGTTTATTGGGGAAGTTGACTAAAGCTCCATTCACCAGAAAAGGTGAAAGAGCTAACGATCTTTTGAGTCTTATACATAGCGATGTATGCGGACCCCTAAACACATTAGCTAGAGGTGGTTTTCAGTACTTCATCACATTCACTGATGATTTCAGTAGATATGGATTTGTGTATCTTATGAAACATAAATCGGAATCCTTTGAAAACTTCAAGGAATTCAAAAATGAGGTACAAAACCAACTTGGTAAAAATATTAAAACTCTTCGATCAGATCGAGGTGGTGAATATTTGAGCCTAGAGTTTGATGATCATCTAAGAGAGTGTGGAATTTTATCTCAACTCACTCCACCTGGAACACCACAATGGAATGGTGTTTCTGAGAGGAGAAATCGAACCTTGTTGGACATGGTTCGGTCTATGATGAGTCATGCAAACCTTCCAAACTCTTTCTGGGGACATGCTCTATTAACAGCAGCTTTTACACTTAACCGTGTTCCATCCAAAGCGGTAGAAAAGACACCATATGAGATATGGACTGGTAGACGACCCAGCATGTCTTTTATGAAGATTTGGGGTTGTGAAGCATATGTAAAACGTCAAGTTTCTAATAAGCTTGATCCCAAATCTGATAAATGCTTCTTTGTGGGGTATCCCAAAGAAACCAAGGGATACTATTTCTATAATCCTTCCGAAGGCAAAGTGTTTGTCGCACGGACTGGTGTATTCCTAGAAAAGGAATTTATCTCCATAGGAACCAGTGGGAGGAAGATAGAACTTGAAGAAATTCAAGAATCACAGAGTAGTGACCTACCATTGGTGGAACAGGAGCAACCTTCACAAAATGTTGTGGAGGAACAACCTACTCCAATAGCACAAGATCAACGTAGGTCTAACAGGATACGTCACCAGCTTGAGAGATATGGATTTCTCATGACTCCACAAGGTGATGTATTGCTCATGGATCAAGATGAGCCTGTGACTTACCAGGAGGCCATCACTGGCCCAGAATCTGAGAAGTGGCTTGAGGCCATGAAATCTTAGATGGATTCCATGTACACCAACCAGGTATGGACCTTGGTAGAGCCACCTGAAGGGGTAAAACCCATAGGGTGCAAGTGGGTTTTCAAAAAGAAAATTGACATGGATGGTAAGGTACACACCTTTAAGGCGCGATTGGTCGCTAAGGGTTTCAAGCAAATTCATGGTGTCGACTATGATGAGACCTTTTTCGCCTGTTGCGATGCTTAAATCTGTCCGGATCTTACTTGCTATCGCTGCATACCATGATTATGAGATATGGCAGATGGATGTCAAAACTGCTTTCCTTAATGGAAAGCTTCTTGAGGATGTGTACATGACACAACCTGAAGGCTTTGACATTTCAGAGGATGCCGGAAAGGTATGTAAATTGCAGCGATCAATCTATGAATTGAAGCAAGCTTCCAGAAGTTGGAACATTCGTTTTGATGATGCTGTAAGACAGTACGGATTCATCAAAAATGAAGATGAACCTTGTGTCTACAAGAAGGTTAGTGGGAGCATTGTTGTTTTTCTGGTGTTATATGTATATGACATATTACTCATTGGAAATGACATCCCTACACTACAAAATGTAAAGAAATGGTTAGGGAATTGCTTCTCTGTGAAAGATTTGGGTGAAGCTACCTATTGGCTGAAATTGCTTGGCCTAAGTCAGAGTACATACATAGACAAAGTGTTGAGACGCTTTAACATGCATGAATCCAAGAAAGGACTCTTGCCTATGTCACATGGTATATGCCTATCAAAGGCACAATCCCCTTCCACTCAAGAAGAAAGGGATCGCATGAGTAAGATTCCATATGCATCCGCAATTGGATCTATCATGTATGCCATGTTATGTACTCGACCAGATGTATCGTATGCTTTAAGCATAACGAGCGGTACCGATCCCGATCCGGGTGAAAGTCACTCGTGTCATAAGAACATCCTTAAGTAATTGAGAAGAACTAAGGATTCGTTCTTGGTATATGGAGGCAAGGAAGAGCTTGCTGTAATAGGTTACACCGATGCTAGCTTCCAAACCAATAAGGATGATTCCAGATCACAATCTGGTTATGTGTTCTGCCTGAATGGCGGGGCGGTGAGCTGGAAGAGCTCAAAGCAGGAGACAGTCGCTGATTCTACTACAGAGGCTGAGTATATTGCCGCCTCCAATGCAGCAAAGGAGGCTGTTTGGATCAGGAAGTTCATTGCTGAGCTTGGTACAGTTCCTAGTATTGTGGACCCCATTGATCTCTATTGTGATAACAATGGGGCCATTGCACAAGCTAAGGAACCTAGATCTCATCAACGATCCAAACATATACTTAGACGCTTCAATCTCATTTGAGAGATTATCGATAGAGGAGATGTGAAAATATGCAAAGTACCAACACTTGATAATGTTACTGACCCACTTACGAAACCTCTTGCTCAACAGAAGCATGAAGGTCACACTAGGTCGATGGGCATTAGATTTATGCCTGATTGGCTCTAGTGCTAGTGGGAGATTGTTGGTGTAAGCCCTAGAGACCAGTGTATTTCTTAGACTTACATTTGTATCTTGCCATTATATATATATATGATATGAGGCATTCCAGTTTATTGTGTTACTTGTTTAAACATAATAAAGTCCTTAGAATAGAAATTTCAGTTTAATAGAATATCAAGTACATGACTTGATCGTGAGACACTATTGAACAATGAAATCCTATTCTTAAATATCCGTAGTCAAGTATTTTATTAATAAGGACAATAATAATACATTGAGACTATTATGTGTGCAGACTGATGACCATATCTCACGGGTCATGGATATGAGATATCGAGTCGCCACATAGGTACACATTAGAGTAATGATGTATTGGATTGACCCACCATGAGAACACTACATGGAGCGTTATGTGAGTGTCATAAGTAGTTCTCATAGTGACAATGGTGTATACAATCCTTCGACCTGAAATCGCTACGATCCCTACATGAGGAGTCGTGTGCTTTAATATCGTCAAACATCATCTGTAATAGGATGATTATAAAGACGGTCATTGGGCATACCACGAGCCATGCAGAGGGATGTGAGTGACCTAGATGGAATTTGTCCCTCCTACATAACAGGAGTAATATCTGTGGGGCCCCCTGATAGAGTGAGACCGTAAAAATGCATGGCCGTCTTTGAAATGAGTCAATATGAGATATTGACCTCATTTGTTGTTAAGTCTACTCGGGTATCAGGGAACATGATATTGAACCATACAAGGGTGACACATTCTATGTCTTGTGTTCAATATAGATATATGGACAAAGGGATAATAATGCACATGAATATTTGTCACAGAAAGGTTTCGTCAAATCACTGACTTTCTCACTACTTAGGTGGCAGTGATGTGTTGCTAGATACCGCTCACTGTTTGTAATATTAAATGGGATTTAATATTACTACTAACGTTTTGGGAACCTATAGGGTCACACACATAAGAGCGGATCAAAATAAGCATTAAAAGGAGAGTTGGACTCTTCTATTGGGCCTAGCGCATAGTACATGGGGCTTAGGTCAAACGCTGCTCACTAACTCACATAAGGTGGTGCTACTATAAGTAGACCACTTAAGCTATTGTGCCTACACGGTTTTTACCCTAGCCGCACATAGAGAGTGACAGTGAGCAGCAGGTCTCGGTTTTCGAAGCTAGCACTGTGAGGCAGAGACGCTTCGTGTTCGTGACGTTGGACATTCACGGGATCTGCTCGTGTGGATACCTTAGAGACACCGTTCGTGCGGTGTTCGTGATAGACGATTTCAATCAATTCTCATCGCTTCAAGAGGTAAATCTTCTAACCATGAATCATGACCATTCGCAAGGATCCTTCGATGGGAATTTTTTTCTGCTGCGTTATTTTGTTTTATACGCAAATTCCCAACAGACAGACTGCTGGATTGCATTCTCCACAAGGCCGTTATCAATGCAATGATTCTCAGTTGCAAAGAGACTCGAGTAAAAATGAAGAACATGCTACTCAATGACTGTGGAGAGCTCGAGAACCTCATCACCATGCCTTAAGATAGACATTTGCTTGGTTGAGTTTTTAATTTCAACAGCTCTATGACGATAAGAAGTGTTTCTGTCTCCACATTTAAACCATTGCAGATTGGGCTTTTGTTTCCAGAATGACTCCTCATAGGTTAAAGTCTGATCCAACTCCATTTGAGCTTCAATTTCTTGTTGATGAAGCAACTCATAATATCCATTGGTTGCAATATCCATCTGAATCTGATCCACCAAAGTCAATGCTGCATTCACCCTTGCATGGACATCACCAAACACCAATTTATTCCACGATTTAAAGCTAGCTTTTAGGTGGTTCAGTTTTTGCATTAGAACATACATTGGACAGCCACTCACAGGCAAGGACCAGGCTTCCTTGACAAGGTTAGCACAGCCCGGGTGATCCAACCACATATCCAGGTATCTGAAGCTAGCTGGGCTTGACCTAGGACCTTTATGCCGAGTAATCATAATGGGATAGTGATCCGAGTGACTTTTGGTTAAGGTGTAACATGCTAAACTGGACCAATAGGACAGCCAAGAGGCATTCACTATTGCTCTATCAAGCCTTTTCTGAGTATATGCAGTGCTAACTCTACCATTCGACCAAGTAAAAGGCACACCTCTGGTTGCAATGTGAGAAAAATTGCCCGCATTTGCCCAGGCCATGAAGTCATCACAGGAAGCTTTAAGAGGCAAACAGCCTCCAGATTGCTCATGAGCCCCAAGGACTGCATTAAAGTCTCCCACAAATAGTCAAGGGCCGGGGTGATCATGCTCCAAACTAATTAAATCCCTCCAAAGCTCCCTCCTCCTTTGATACAAGGTAGAAGCATAGACAGCAGCCACAAAAAACCTGTGACTATTCAAGGAAAAAGAGAAAACACAGCATTGGGAGGAGACAAAGAGGACTACGGGATCCATACTGCGCAAGCAGAAGCACCATAAACTAGGGATTCTGTTAAGTCTAGTATTAGAAGAGAAATGCTTTAGACCAAGACTGGTCCAAAAGGACGGGCGAATCTGATCCAATTCAATCCAAGGCTCAGCCAAGAACACTAAGTCTAGCTTATTCTTTTTGCATAGCTTTTTAAGCATTTGCCTAGTATATGAGTTTCCTAGGCCTCTAGCATTCCAAAAGAAGGCTCTCATCAAGCAAGATTACGCGGACCGCCCCTTCTAGGGTTATGAACAACCACCTTAGCCTTGCTTGCTTTCTGTTGTTGTCTAAGCTTCTTTCTCTGAGACTTACTCAAAACCACAGTGAAGGGAGCATTACAAGCTGCATCCTATGCCCTGATGGCAGTAGGAGAGGGGTTGGGTTCCAAATCCTCTTCCTCATCTGCCCATAATCTGGAAACTATTGCCATGTCTTTCCTAACAGCTGGAGGAACCGGGTCAGAGAGAAACTCTGGTGATTTAGAGTAGGATGCATTTCCTTCCAAAGAGTCAGGAATCACCAGACTTTGCACCAAGTGATTGTTCTCTCCCAGAGCATTATAGGTGCGGTTGGGATTCATAAAAAATAGTCTCCACTGAGTCACTGTCCTCCTCAGTCACTGGTTGCATAGACTGCACAATGTCACCAGCTCTCTGAGACATAATGACCCGAGACACTTCTTCATTGCACTGAATAGGAGCCTCCAGTTCCCTTTGAATTATAAACTCCACATTCCCTCTATCAGGAATTACATCTGTACAAGGACCACCAAGGACATGTTGACCAACCACTGCACCAGTCACTTGAGGTCCCTGGTCATGAACCTCCTTCGTGCTACTACCAGGGCTGGCAAGATCAACCACTGTCTTCCTGGGATTCATCGCAGCCTCATCTCCATGCATAGCATCCACAATATGCTTCTACTTTTGAACATAAGTTAAAGAGCTCTTGGTGTGCCCCCGATCCTGATATTTTCCTTCCCTACCAGGGATGTTATCACCCTTCTTTTTCTTGCAGCTAGCCTCCTCATGACCAATGATACCGCAAAAATTACAGAAAGCGGGAAGGTTTTCATAGTCGAGTTCCACATAGAAGGCAAAGTCCTCCCTCTCAACCATTATCTTGTTTGGAATCCTCCCTTTCAAATCAATCTCAGCCAGGACCCTTGCAAAATGTCCCAATGCCCTCGTCCTGGTGGCCTCATCGAGGGTGATTGGAGTGCCAGATCCATTATCTATTTCAAAAAGGATTTTCGGATGCCAATATTCTTGAGGGAGATCATAGATTCTCACCCAACATTGCATCTGCGTCTGTTTCTGTTGATTAGGGTTAAAATCAGTGCTCCATCTGGACAGGCGCAAGATCCCAGGATTTAGATTCCAGGAACCCGAGGACCATATTCAAGAAAAATCTTCCTGGGACTGAAAGCCAAACTCAAAGTAGCCTTCCCCATAGGAGTCAAACGCCACTGCGAAATTGGCTTCCACAGGGCAGAAAGCTTGGAACGCAAGTCAGCGATCTTGAGAGGCTGGTTTCCTTTTGCCATCAGTAACCGGCCATGGAGGCAGTTCTTGGAGCTTTTAAGACCGATCTGGTACTCCTCCTCAGAAATGTTAATGGAGACCGCACCACTGATAATTCTAGGACGAGGCAACTGGGACAAAGAAAGGTCCATCATGTTGCAAACTGCTTGAGCGAACGACTTAGGGGGAGGCGACTGCACATGTTGGACGTGTGAGTTCTCATGAGGAGCAATCAGACAGGCAGTGTTTGGGGAGACAAGATTAGGAGGAGCAGAAGTTGAGGGAGGGAGAATGTCAGGGAACATGAATTCCCATGGGCAGTTCACGGAGGCTGCCATGGGAGAACACACACAACCCTAGACTACATGCAAACCCTAGCAGAGACAAAAAGGGTCCCCAAGTTGAGTCCACAGGGCAACCTCAAATTCTAAAAGGGGGCGTAGATTGGAGTAGAGGAAAATGAGGGATTTTTATTTTTTTTATAAAATACAACTTGATTTTAATTAAAATAATGGGTAACTTGTAAAAATCAAATAAAATGATGGTTTGTAATAAATATAGTCACTATTCACGTCAAATCCATAAATTCATTTTCACATCAAGTCTTTCAATCTGCACCTAATATATTTTAAATAAATTTTGTTTCGTTCTTGTTCCATCGAATTCCCGACTGTGAAATCCGACCGTATTTTCTTCGTAACTTTCTACCCCAAAAATTGACTATTGAAATAATTAGAAATGAAGAATTTTAAAATCATGGGAATTGTCATAATCAGGTTGGAAATTCTACAGTTTCAATTTACGAGTCGAAATACATTTTCTGGATCAATAAAGTCTTACCGAGAGAGAAAACGCAAACAGTTTTCATCTGAAATTTCAACCAAAAATTTTAATAGTAGCTTCCTAATATAAAATAAATTATGAAAGTAATTTTGGTTTATTAAAATAATTTCTCAAATTTAAAATACTAAACAAACTTATCCACAGATTATTAAGAAACAGAAAAATCGGGTGTTACAAACATCATCCGGGAAAACCTCTGGAAACTCGCAAACAACAGGAAGCGCATCCGACTTAGGAGATTCCTTGGCTTCCAAGGAAAACAGCACCATGCAGTCTCTCGATCGTCCATCTCCCAAGTTACTGTCATTGATTGGCAATAATCCAGATCGCTATGAGAAACAAAGGCTTTTGTTTGAGCAGTCCAAAATTACATGGTTGGCCGAAAGCCAGTCCATGCCTAGTATAATATCAATCTGTTGCATAGGCAAACAGATGAGGTACACTTTGAATTGTCTATTTTCCAAAATAATAGGACAATCCCGACAAACAAATATGGTTGTCAAAGTTTTACCCATAGGAGTAGAAACAGTAAGGTCATAAGGTAACAAAGAAACAGGTAAATGCAAATGATCCATGCACTCCATTGACATAAAAGAATGACTAGCACCCAAATCAAATAAAACCGATAAGAGTTTACCGAACACTAAACACTCACCCTGTATTAGATTAGGACATCGAGAGGTTTCAGATCCTCTCTCTGCAAAGACTCTTCCCGCAGCCTGAGGTCTTCCTCCTTGTTGAGTTCTTGTATGGGTCTGATTCCCCGCTCCTTGATTCCTTCCAATTGGCTGTGCATTATGATCTCTCCCAGTATTGCCTTGAGGACAATTCCATGACATGTGGCCCTCTCTCCTCTGGCATTCACTGACTGCTGAGTCGGGAGACTGTATGTGTAACACCCTGATTTTTCTGTTTTTCATATATCAGAAATGAATATATAAATGAATATATTTATGATTTGATACTTAAATGATGATTTTGGTTTAGCCAGAGTTATTTTCATGATTTGTTTAAAAACCTGAAGTTTCAGGGAGATTTGTGGTTGAAAGCTCAGATGGAGCCTGATCTGAGATTTCACTAGGTGTGGTATCTAAGTATTGTTTCCTCATAGTAGGAAAAATAGTAAATGATGGGAGTTTTGTCGAGGTATAGTTGTGAATGGTAGGATTGAACCTTAAGATCAATATTAGTGGGTGAGCCAATTATTATAAGTCAAATGTTGATTGAAGCATAGTATCATTCAGGAATTTAGGGTAATGATTAATGTTCGTAGTTAAGATGGATTGTATAGCTTGGGAAGAATGAACGGAAGTGGATATAGTAATTTCACCTAAGATGAATATGATCAGAAAGAGATAAGCTCTTGTGTAATATTGAGGTAATCCGGAATAGTGGAACACACTCTAAGGAACTAAGATTGTGATTCGAAGTTAAGGTAGTATGGATCTAGGTGTTAAATGTAAGAGTTGGATATTGAAATCGAATTTTCCAGTGGATTAATATTAAAAAAAATTTATTAAGTTTTGATTATGTCCTTTAAGGATGATGGAGTAAGTTGAGAAGTTAAGGACAATGAACAGGATGTAGTAATGGATAAGTTCGAGGATAATAGAATGATATAAGGATAAATTTTGTTACAAAGTTACCGCTGTCACTTAAGGGAAGACAGCGATGAGAAATACGATGTAGGATCTTTAGCATAAGAAACATTTGTAAGATGTTACCTAGTTTTGAGTCAACAAATTCCGAGGACATAATTATTTTTTTTAGAGGGGTAGTAATGTAACAACCCGATTTTTCTATTTTTCATATATCAGAAATGAATATATAAATGAATATATTTATGATTTGAGTCTTAAATGATGATTTTAGTTTAGCCAGAGCTATTTTCATTATTTGTTTAAAAACCTGAAGTTTCGGGGAGATTTGTAGTTGAAAACTCGGATGGAGCTTGATCCGAGATTTCACTGACAATAAGAATTTACTAATCAAAAGACCTAATCATGACTCGAGACTGGAACCATTAGTGGTTTTAAAGCCTTTGCAAGAATGCTGGCTATTTTAACAATTTTAGAAAAAAAATATTTTATTATTTGGTGCGGGGCCAAATTTCGAGAATCGCGTGAGAGGACCTGAGACAAGGAAAATACGGAGTAGAATCGGGAGTCGAGATATTTATTTTCAATCGAGTGACTGATGTGATGAGTATTTATGACGATCCTATCCACGTCAGAATGATTTTCATATATTTACTTTTACGATCTAGATAATTGCAAAAATGCCACTTCTTAATTACAAGTTTGCCACTGTAATGTGGTTCTAAGGCAGCCACACCTCCATCGATTGTGAGCCACATATTTGTGTGGACAAGGAGTAGCCACACCTCCATCCAATATGAGTCACATGAATTTTAACCCTAGTTAACAAAATTAACCTTAGTTAAGTTAATTATTAACCATAGTTAATTAGATATTTGTTAAGGCATCACAAAACCTATTAATCTAAAAGCTAACAAGCCAAACATGGCATTAGCCTTCCCCTATAAAAGAAACCCCCTTGAGGCCGTAGCCACCCCTCCCCATTTCACTCATCATCTCTTGCATTTTCTTCATAACTTAACACATAAACTCCATTTTCTTCTTCAAGAACACAAGTTCTCTCTTGGTTAAATCTTGCCAAGATCATTATTCTTTCTTCATTTCCTTCGCACACTTGAGGTAACATGATGATCCTTGATCATCTCCTTCTATTCTTAAGTTCTTATTCTCCATATTTCATGAGTTTCCATTTCTAGATCTAGAACTTCAAATAATTCTATAAAATTTTAGAAAAATCATAAAAATGTGAAACCAATTTCTATGATCAAGCTATGATTACTACTTTTATTATCCAAGAGATTGTACTAAAAAAAACATTTTCCTTCCCTATCTTCTAATTGAGGCCGAACCTAGGTGAAAAAGACAGTATGATGTTGTTGTGTCATTTCTCAATTCTAACACTTGTTTCATACTCTTTACTCTCTATATGATCTTAATCTAAAAGCTTAACTTGAACAAAGTTTTCTATCCTAAATTTCATGTATTGGCCGAACCTATGTAGGAAAGAGGAGTTGATGTTTTATTGTTGTTTTTGAAAGTTAACACTTGATTTAAGTTCAATAATAGTTGTATAGCTTAAATCCAAGAGCTTAGATTCAACAAAAGTTCCTAAACTAATTTTTCTAGGAAGGCCAAAACTTAGTAAAAACATGGATTGAAATATTTTTTTCATATTTTTAAGTTATGACAATTTATCTAAGCTACCTAGGACCTAAGTAACTAGTATCCCAAAGCCTAGGTTGAGAAAAGAACTCTAACCCTCATTTGAATTAAGTGGCCGAACCTAGCTATTCTAGGATTGAGGATGAGTTGTTGAATTAATTGTGGTTATATTGTTGGTTGAAGGTGAAATCGGTGACGTGATAACGAGGAATGTCAATTTCAGAATTCCGATGATAACCCATGTGGGGGAAAGAACCAATCTACCGTCGGAAATGATACGTAGTATATTCTATAATAATTGTGTAGGGTGACCTAAACCCTACTAGTAGTTGAGTAATCAACAAGACCAAAATCACATTGGAAACCTTTTCTGTAAAACCAATGGTGATTCGGGGATTGTAGGTTTATCGACATTAGGATGATTTTATCTTATCTGAGGTTGATTGAATTTATAATTATTAATTATTGAATTGCTTATGTGATATTTTGTGGTATTTGAATATTTATGATTGACTGTGTTATGCATCATCTGACTGATTTTAATATTTGTGCTTAGTGGATTTAAGTAAAGATATATGTTGTTCGGGAGATAATTGTTGGTTTAGGTGTGAGGATAATGGTGACTTAGAGGTGCTTAACCTAAATGAGTTATTTTAAAAAGGAAGTGTGACATGGAATATGTGTTAAGGCTTTCATGGAAGGTTAAGGCATTAGGATGTTATTAATATGGGTTAGTGAGATTCATGTGTGTGTATTGTTATTCACAGTCGTGTGAGCGGAACACACGAGGTCAGGATATCCTACTTTAGGATATCGAATATTACGGGTGAGTACCCTATGAATGTGGATGCCGAGGTAGACTATCGTAATAACTCTTTAGTTCTTGACGCGTTCGAATGTTCTTGGCACCAGACTGTTATGGAATGATATTCCTTGACGAGTTCGCATGTTCTTGGCACTGGACCGTTTTGGACTGATACTCCTTGACGCATTTCTATATTCTTGGCACTGGACCATTTTGGACTAATACTTGTTTAGAATTTGATGCGTTCGAAAGTTATTGGTCTGTGACATTTATTGTATGATATGCTATGACTTTTTTCCGCTTATGATGATAGAAATGTTTCTTAACCCTTATTTTCTGTACTTGGTATATATTTTATCACGTGACCGTTTGAGAAGACCCGATGAAGGAACCAGTTGCCGAGGAACTAGATGAAACTCCATATGAACCAGACGCGATAGGAAGAGCTGTGAATTCCATCGATGTAGTTTAGTGTCTAGGGCCAGTGAGTCTTATAAGACGTTTATTTTCCGCTGACTGTAATAATTTGTGTAAGTATGTACCTGCAAGGGATCCTACTGATAGGATACCATATACAGTGTTTTGATAACTCTGATGCAAGACATATATGGTGTATGTATTATATCTATAAAGTGTGATGCTTTAACTTTCAAATTTCAAATTTTTTATTTAAGTTTTTAATTTTTACATATTTTAACGTTAAGTATGCGATTAAGATTAATAAATAATTATTGGCACAACTGGGTACAACAGGGTGTCTCATTTGGTATCAGAGCGGTTCGATTCTAATCGGACTGTGAGGTCTAGGTTGTTGTTACTGGCCGTGTCTAGTTGAATCCACATCGGATTTTAACTATGCTTAGAAGTTGGGTAGTGTGTCCGAACTCAATACGATAACTAACATTGGTATGACATATTGTATTTATATACTTGTTTAAAATCGAGAAAAGTGAAAGGATAAATTGTTATGGGATAATTGTTATTAAGGGAAGTTTATCTTAAGTGCTTGATATATTTGGATAGTATGGGTAGTCTTTGAAAATAATAAAGAGATAACAAATTGGTTTGGAGCTTAACTAGTATAGGATTGATTTGGTTGAAGCTTTCTAGCCTTTTATTTTTGAGATGATGGTGATAGTTGTGGATTTGATTGTGAATTTAGGATTATAAGTTGAATTTGGTAAGAAAGGATAATCTAAAGTAAGGTTGTTAGATTGTTGCAAAGATGTTTTGAGGTGATAAATAGAGTTAAAGAATGATCATGTTAAGTTTAGAGTGATTGGGAATAGTTGTCAGAAATGTTAAAATCGGATTTGAGGATAATAGTTATAATTAGGTATGTTAATCTGATGGGTATGGATTGGAATGAAGACTCGATTGAGCAACATATAATCTAGGTGTAGTATCTAAGTATTGTTTCCTCATAGTAGGAAAAATAGTAAATGATGGGAGTTTTGTCGAGGTATAGTTGTGAATGGTAGGATTGAACCCTTAAGATCAATATCAGTGGGTGAGACAATTATTATAAGTCAAATGTTGATTGAAGCATAGTATCATTCAGGAATTTAGGGTAATGATTAATGTTCGTAGTTAAGATGGATCGTATGAGCTTGGGAAGAATGAACGGAAGTGGATATAGTAATTTCACCTAAGATGAATATGAGCAGAAAGAGATAAGCTCTTGTGTAATATTGAGGTAATCCGGAATAGTGGAACACACTCTAAGGAACTAAGATTGTGATTCGAAGTTAAGGTAGTATGGATCTAGGTGTTAAATGTAAGAGTTAGATATTGAAATCGAGTTTTCCAGTGGATCTGTATTATAAAAAATTGATTAAGCTTTGATTACGTCCTTTAAGGATGATGGAGTAAGTTGAGAAGTTATGGACAATGAACAGGATGTAGTAATGGATAAGTTCGAGGATAATAGAATGATATAAGGATAAATTCTGTTACAAAGTTACCGCTATCACTTAAGGGAAGACAGCGATGAGAAATATGATGTAGGATCTTTAGCATAAGAAACATTTGTAAGATGTTACCTAGTTTTGAGTCAACAAATTCTGAGGACAGAATTATTTTTTTTAGAGGGGTAGTAATGTAACAACCCGATTTTTCTGTTTTTCATATATCAGAAATGAATATATAAATGAATATATTTATGATTTGAGTCTTAAATGATGATTTTGGTTTAGCCAGAGCTATTTTCATGATTTGTTTAAAAACTTGAAGTTTCAGGGAGATTTGCGGTTGAAAACTCAGATGGAGCTTGATCTAAGATTTCACTGACTGTAAGAATTTACTGATCAAAAGACCTAATCATGACTCGAGACTGGTACCATTAGTGGTTTTATAGCATTTGCAAGAATGCTGGCTATTTTAACAAATTTCGAAAAAAAAATATTTGATTATTTTGTGCGGGGCCAAATGTGAGAATCGCGTGCGAGGACCTGAGACAAGGAAAATACGGAGCAGAATCGGGAGTCGAGATACTTATTTTCACTTGAGTGTCCGATGTGACGAGTATTTATGACGATCCTATCCACGTCATAATGGTTTTCATATATTTACTTTTACTATCTAGATAATTTCAAAAATGCCACTTCTTATTTACAAGTTTGGCACTGTAATATGTGGTTCTAAGGCAGCGACACCTCCATCGATTGTGAGACACATATTTGTGTGGACAAGGAGCAGCCACACCTCCATCCAATATGAGCCACATGAATTTTAACCCTAGTTAACAAAAGTAACCTTAGTTAAGTTAATTATTAACCATAGTTAATTAGATATTTGTTAAGGCATCACAAAACCTATTAATCTAAAAGCTAACAAGCCAAACAAGGCATAAGCCTTCCCCTATAAAAGAAACCCTCTTGAAGCCGTAGTCCCCCCTTCCCCATTTCATTCTTCATCTCTTGCATTTTCTTCATAACTTGACACATAAACTCCATTTTCTTCTTCAAGAACACAAGTTCATACTTGATTAAATCTTGCCAAGATCATTACTCTTTCTTCATTGCTTTAAAACACTTGAAGTAACATGATGATCCTTGATCATCTCCTTCCATTCTTAAGTTCTTATTCTCCATATTTAATGAGTTTCCATTTCTAGATCTAGAACTTCAAATAATTATAAACAATTGTAGAAAAATCATAAAAACGTGAAACCAATTTCTATGATCAAGCTATGTTTACTACTTTTATTATCCAAGAGCATGTGATAAAAAATACATTTTCCTTCCCTATCTTATAATTGAGGCCGAACCTACGTGAAAAAGAGAGTATGATGTTGTTGTGTCATTTCTCAATTCTCCCACTTGTTTCATACTCTTTACTCTCTATATGATCTTAATCTAAAAGTTTAACTTCAACAAAGTTTTCTATCCTAAATTTCATGTATTGGCCGAACCTATGTAGGAAATGGGAGTTGATATTTTGTTGTTGTTTTTGAAAGCTTACACTTGATTTAAGTTCAATAATAGTCGTATAGCTTAAATCCAAGAGTTTAGATTCAACAAAAGTTACTAACCTAATTTTTATAGGAAGGCCGAAACTTAGCAAAAACATGGATTGAAATATTTTGTTCATATTTTTATGTTATGACAATTTATCTAAGCTACCTAGGACCTAAGTAACTAGTTTCCAAAAGCTTAGGTTGAGAAAAGAACTTTAACCCTCATTTGAATTAAGTGGCCGAACCTAGCTATTCCAGGATTAAGGACGAGTTGTTAATTTAATTGTGGTTATATTGTCCATTGATGTGACACCCTTAACCCGAACATCACATTAATTACTTTATTAAGCGGAAAATAAAACGTTTAATAGATTATCAATTACTTTCAGAAATACGTATCTCTCAATATACTTATCCGTTTTTGATGATATTTTTGTTGTTGGAAAGAAGAGAGAAAGAGGAACAACTTTCATGTAGAAAGTTTTCCGAGATTCATAATAGAAAAGGGTCAAAGTTTCTGTGCAATTTCAGCGAGTATGAACACCTATGGATGTTCTTGGAGTTCTTAAGTGAAAAGGCTTTATATTTTAAGAAGATGACTTGAAAATGAATCCAAGTTGCCTAATTGTGGTGCTAAAGAGGGGGAGGTGTGTGGGGGAAATGGTGGTTTGGTCCAAAAACACAATGGCAAAGCTTGTAAAAATTATGTGAAGCTAGGGGCAAAATTGTCTTTTCCATGCCAAAATATCTAATTGTCATAAATACGCCATTATGGCCATTATGACTTGGATAGGATCGTCATAAATGATTGTCACATCAGTCACATCAATCATCTCAGCTCCGTTGCTGACTCCCTGATTCATCTGTCTCAGGTTTTCCTAGAGATATCTTGACGTTTTCGCCCGCAGCAAATATTATATTATATTTTTACGCTAAATTTTCAAAACTTCCAGTATCGAGGCAAATACGATAAAAACATTATTCATCTTGTTCACGAATTAAAAATAAGTTTTCTGAGCAGTAAACTTTTACTGTCAGTGAAAACACAAAACGGCAGACCGGTTTCCGTCTGAATTTCCAACCAAAAACTTTCCCGTAACCTTATAAAAATAAGTATAACATGAAAATGACATTGGTTTATCCAAAATCATTTTCTAAGTCTCGGATAATATATATATATATATATATATATATATATATATATATATATATATTACCGATATTAGAAAGCATCGAAAAGTCGGGGTGTTATAGACTACCCCTCTTAAAAAAATTTCGTCCTCGAAATTTCGTGACACGAAGCTAGACAAGATTGAAAGATCCCGAAGCCTTAATTTCACAAGAAAGTATATATAGAATAATTTTATCGATCTGAATAGAATATAAGAATATCATGTGCACGACAGATTCTCTAATAGGTTCGTGGATGTAAAAATGCATGATCGGTACACATTTACAAACTTGAGTCTAATAAAGTTCCTTCTTTCACAAGAATTTTACTACACAATGATTTAAAACAACAACACTCTGAAAAAATTCAGACTAGGTCACTTCCACTAAAAGTAAAAGTGAATAGACTAAGTCTCATCAAGAAACTTCTTTTATAAAAAGAAATTTGTGTTGCAATTCGAGAGATAACCTCAACGACTATTTCAATGAAATGTAAAAATATCCCGACCAATGGATACTATCAAACCAATCCACTCAAATGTCTAATACACTAAGGGTTATTTAAGAATGAGAGCAAGAATTTTCCTTTGTAATAACATGCCCTAAGAATTGCACCTCCTCGAGCCAAACTTGCACTTAGATAACCTCGCAACAACTCTTCTCCCACTAGCTCCGTAACACTCACCGCATAGATCCATCATACTCCTCGTGATTTTTAGAATAAACAAAAACATCATCGATGAAGATGATGACTAACTTATCGAGAAACGGACGAAAATTCCATTTCTTGAAGTCTAACCCGGCTAACTTCATAGGCAATATCCTACACAAAGAAGTTGAGATCTGGCTATATCTAGAAACTAGATCAATCATAAACTCAATATCCTCCACCAGTACAAACTTGGGACATTCTCAGAAAATTTTCCCCAAAAATTTTCCATGACGAGTACCTTATTCAAATATCTGACACAATTTCCAAAGGAACGAATGAACGTGTCAATATGAACATAAGTACTCTTTACAAAACATGAGTTCTCACAAGGTCTCAACCCAATCAGAACTCACCAAAGCATACGTACTTGTGTGTCAACACACATTGTTTCAACCAAGAAACAATTCAAACAAGGTTCAACCAGAGATCACACAACAAAAACCTAACAGACCTATTCCCCAACATTCCCGAAAGACTCGACCAGCTCTGATACCACTAATGTGACACCCTAACTCGGGTCATCACATGTTTACCCGTTTGCGGAGATAAAACTTAATTTGCTGGTTGCTTTCGGAAAATAATGTTTTCTCAACGTTTATCTTTTCAAAATATGGTGATAAAATTTTTTCTTCTTTTTAACCTCATAACAACAACGTAATCAAATCACACTTAAATACATAATGTATATAAGTCATACAACTAGACTGCCTCATATGTTTTCACACCTAGATCATAATTAGGTTAGTTCATTCTCAAAACATAATATAACATAATAAGACCTAAGCTGGTCGTAACTAACAGATACTACAACCGATAGAAGCAGCAACAACATGCCCCAAACTAGACATCCTTCTGCTTCTTGTAGAGATCATACCCCTTGTGCGGCTCTGATATGTTTGTAAGGGTGAGACGCCAATATATGGATTTAACACAATAAATAAATTCGCGACACAAAAGAAGGCACATACACATATACATGTTTATAACAACATAAGCATTCATATTATAGCATATAGTTTATCAATGGGTTCCACACCCCAAACATCAACGTTGGAAAACTATGCATGAACACTTCAATATTTAGGCTCTAAAATTTCATACTTAATCTCATGAGATATCCCAACCTCGTGATGAGTTGATCAGACTCGATTGCCACAGGCACGCAGCCACATGCACACAGACAAAACCCATCGCACACTGTCCTACATTGTGGCACAGTGATAACATCGTGAATGGGGTCTCATTGTCCTCCCGGCACAATGAAGAACATCGTAGCATGATCTACCTGATGTCGCAAGGTAATCACTCATAGAATCATAGCACGTCTGCCAAATGCATGCAAGAAAAACACTTTATTCTCGACACTTTTCTTTGTGTTATATCTTTATTTGTCAAAGCTCTCAAAAGCTTACGACCCATCATTGTTTTAAACATCTTTATAACTTTCATTAATAACACATGACCTCAAAGTCCGAGTGCTCAATCACGAAGCCCCTAGACCTTGCAATCAGTCTTAGATTCATGGTAATAGAAAACATCTCAAAATGTTTTAACTTCTTTAAGTAGATACCCAGTCTACAACACAACGAACCGTAATACCCCGACGTCTCGGTTATTAAGTTCCATATCATCGTTTATGTCATTTTCATTCTGTGATAAACAAATCCAAAATAAGATCTCCGCAACTTATCCAAGTTACCGGAAATACGTCATTGAGTAAACTCATTTACAAAAAATCCTTTCTACTTGAAATTCGTTTGTAAAACGTCAAATCATAGGAAAATCCATTTTCCTTTGGAAACTCATTTTTCCCAAAATAACGTCAAATCATCAAGAACACTTTTACTGAAACTTCAACTCTAAAAAAATAAATCAATTGAGATTAAATCCCTTCTCAAAATAAGTACTGCTATTTTTAAACTCCCACTATAAGTAATTTTGAAACTTGTCGTCGTTTAGCATTTTCAAAGAAAACGTTTTTAAGTCAAACTTTGACCTTTCTTCTAAAATAATTTTCTTATATAATAAATTAGGTATTTTCGAATATTAATTTCACAAAATAACTTTTTATAATATTACGAAATTTCTTAGGTAAAAATTAGCAGTACAAAAATAATTTCACGGTTACGCTCTCGCCGTGACTCATAAATTTCTTTTACACTAATAAGTCATTAAAATAATAATATTTCTCAAAACTCACTATTTTTCCAAAACAATATTTTCCACCACTATTATATTCCAACATTTCCCATAAAACATTCAATATAATTTACACAGCTTATTAAAGCTTTTATCTGATTAATTGGTTGTGCACTGACCACTGTCAGGCCTATCAAACAGCATTCAACAACATCATCAGAATTATATCACCAGGCAGATCATGCATCATATCAATATAATATACTACTGCAGATAATTAAATAAATTAAGAGCAGATCAATCACCGATACACAGATAAACAACACAACGTAAACAACATAAACAAATAACAACAACCATATATAAATTATATAAACTACACTAAATGCAAATGGTTATTGAGAAAAATCCCTCAGGTAAGCTCCCCTTACCTCTTGAATATTCAAGTATTTATCTCACGAACGATTTCCACATTTGATCTCCGTTTCCTTCGCACACTCAGGATAATCAACAACGATTTATCCTTCACAACAAATCATCACAAAATCAATGAAAATCAAACAACAAAACTTTCTAAACCATATGATAATGGTTTGGCCTACTCAAGATCATTAGGCTAGGGATGTTAAAAAATTTCTAACTTATGGATTTATGATCCTTAAACATGATGGAAACCTAATAAAAGATCATGAACTAAGAACATTGAACAAAACTCATATAAATTCATGAGTTAGGGTTTTAGGTTCTCACAAGACCAAAAGGCTAGGGATTTTGAATTCTTCTCAACTCTTGGATTCAACAAACATAGGTAACTTAGAGTTGGATTTAAGTGTCACAAGACAACTTTTGAATCAAAATTCATCCAACAACTAAATTTAGGGTTTCGGCCCTTTTGGAATAAATAAGCTAGGGTTTGATTTTTGGTTTTCAAATCACTTGTATACAATAGCTATCATGATATCAAGAGATTAAATCATGAATCATGGCTTAAAGTTGAAACAAAATCCAAGAACACCTATTTGACATAGGTTCGGCCTAGCTTAGAAAAATAGGGAAGAAATTTATCATGATCACATGCTTCTAGGTGATGAATATAGAGATGATTATGAGATTATAGAAATTGGTTTCATGTCAAAAGGATTTTTCTACAGTTAGTTATGAATTTTTGAAGAAAGCTTCAAGAACTTTGAATCATATGAAGAACATGATGATCAAAAGCATAGACTCAAGAAGTTTGTGAAGAGAAAGGCTTAGAATGACAAGATTAAGAGAGACTACCTCTTGATGATCAAAGAAAATGATGATATGGATGATGTTATCACAAAATCACCTTGATGTTCTAAGTGTTCTTGAGAAGTTTAGAGAGAAAGATGAAGATGATGAAGATTTAGAGCAGTTTCGGTAATTTAGACATATCTCTCAATATACTTATCCGTTTTTGATGATATTTATGTCGTTGGAAAGAAGAGAGAAATAGGAACAACTTTAATGTAGAAAGTTTTCCGAGATTAATAACAGAAAATGGTCAACGTTTCTGTGTAATTTCGGGGAGTATGAACACCTATGGATTTTCTTGGAATTCTTAAGAGAAAAGTCTTTATATTTGAAGAAGATGACTTGAAAATGAATCCAAGTTACCTAATTGTGTGATAAAGAGGGGCAACCATGTGGGGTAAAGGGTGTTTTGGTCGAAATACACAATGGCAAAGCTTGTAAAAATTATGTGAAGCTAGGGGCAAAATTGTCTTTTCCATGCCAAAATATATAATTGTCATAAGTGCACAATTATGGCCATTATGACTTGGATAGTATCATCATAAATGCTCGTCACATCAGTCACATCAGTCATCTCAGCTCCGTTGCTGACTCCCTGATTCATCAGTCTCAGGTTTTCCTAGAGATATCTCGACGTTTTCGCCCGCAGCAAATATTATATTATATTTTTACGCTAAATTTTTCAAAACTTCCAGTATCGTAGCAAATATGATAAAAACATTATTCATCTCGTTCACGAATTAAAATTAGGTTTTCTGAGCAGTAAATATTTATTGTCAGTGAAAACACAAAACGGCAGATCGGTTTCCGTCTGAATTTCCAACCAAAAACTTTCTCGTAACCTTATAAAAATAAGTATAACATGAAAATGACCTTGGTTTATCCAAAATCATTTTCTAAGTCTCAAATAAAAATATATATGTTTATATTTATTACCGATATTAGAAAGCTGCGAAAAGTCGGGGTGTTACAGCGGCCATATGCTGCAAATAGGATTCCATCGGTGGTAACGAAGTCTGAATAGTCTCAAAGGTATGCACTCTCCTCTCGGGTCCACCTACCTCAGTGCCATCAACCCTGTAGACAAGGTCAGTATACTCAGCCGTTTGGGCCCCCTGATGAAAGACCCATGCATCCGGATCATGCACATTATCAAAGATAATGGCCTGCACCCTCAAGTGTGCTAGGGGCGTGTTCGGATCCATCTATATTCAAGCAGATATAGGTACCATATAGAAAAGAAAATGCAAGGGTGAGATACCAATATATGGATGATTTATGACAACTACATGTACTACACACAAACAACATGTACAAATAAACAGTTACATACAACATAAGATTTTCAACATAATACAGCAACATCTACAATCTTCGTTATTTTGGAAAATCCATGGTACTTCTATAATTCACAATCTATCCTAAATCTCTGAAGGTCCCAACTTCATTTTAAAAAAACAGTGAGCTGATCAGGCTCAAATAGCCAACACATGGCACAACTTCATTCCCACAGCACTGTCCAACTCAAGGCGCAGTGATCAACACCTGTGGGTTCCAGAGCACACTGTCCTACACAAGGCACAGCTAACAAGACCTTTGGAAATCATGATCCATCAAGGCACCATGGATACAATGTCGCATGAGATACCTTCCCCTTAAAGGTATTCACACAAAACAACTTGGGCATGTCTACCAAATGCATGTAAATACATTTTTGTTTTCGTTGTTTTTCTTTGAGTTTCATTCTTTCCTTCGTCGAGGGTCAAGGCTCACAACCACCCAAAATCTTTCAACGTTTTAAACATTTATTATCAACACAGGACATGAAAGTCCGAGTGTCTAATCACAACTGTCCTAAACGACGCACCAGTTTTGGACATTGTGGTCATAGAAAACAACTTTAACCTTTTTACCACATTCACCACATTTTAATATAACGTGTATAGGACACACAATCCACAACAACGTGACACGGATCATAGATCAACGTGTTTAAAAACTCTAGTATCCCGACGTCTCGGTTACTAGGTTCACTTTTCAACATTATTTTTCGTTCAGTGAAATCTAAATAGAAAACAAAATATTTTTCCGTAACTTATCCAAGTTATCGGATATTTTCATTTAAATAAAGTCTTAAAGGAAAACTCATTATCTAAAATTCATTTTGAAAAGAAAACTCTAAGTTATAGAAAATCCAGTCTTAAAAAAAATCTATTTTTGTTTTTGAAAATTTTATTTTTTTGAAAACACTTGAAGTTTTCAAATAAAATCTTTTTGGAACTAAGAAATAAATTTGTTTCCTCTTCACGTTTTCTCTTCATAAAATATTTTCAAAAATTGTTTATTCTACCGTAAAATCATTTAAATTCTTATTCAAATTAATTTTTATTTTTCTAAAATATTTCTTCAAATGAGATGTTTATTCTTAATATTCTTCATATAGTTTTATTAATGCTTTTATCTTGAGAAATTTTAATTGAGCACTAACGCTAGTTAGGCTTTCCATGCAACAACCAAAGCATCATTATAATACACATAACAAGTAATCAACTCATTTAAATCTAACAATTCCAAAGACAGATTCATGAATATTCATCAAATCATTCAAATATCAACCAAATCAACATACCAAAACTTCAGTTAAACATAACAAATCATAAAATCTCAAACAAAACACATACAAACACATACAAATACATATATTTATCATCATTGAATATCCCTCAGGCAGTCTCCCCTTACCTCAAAACGAGTAATAAAGAGACCATAGTCCTTTCATGTTCAAGGAAAACGAACTTGATTTTGAAGTCGCAAGCTCGGATCTAAGCAAGATTAAGTTTACAAGTTAAAATTTGATAAAAATTACTTCAAAACTCTTATGCATGTTTCGGTTGTAACATGCTAATAAATGTAGAAATTCTAGATTTTCACAAGCTTTTTGGATTTAAAATCCTTAAACATCATATAGATAAAATAAAGGTTTAAAACTTAGAAACAAATTTTAATCTCCTAACTTCACTTAAAAGTGATTTTCGGCCTACACACAAAAGTGTGTAAAAATTTTGATTTCTAATTTTTTAACTGCATGCATGTAAATAAAATGATGTTTTAAGTAAACATCCTCCTAAACCAAATTGAACAAGGCCTCCTTAACTCTTTCAATAGAGTTTCGGCCTCCATGAAATTAAAAGGTTAGGAACTTGATTTTATTGCAATTGAGCTGGCTAATGATAAAGGTTGGAACCATCTTTGGTTAGAATGTGATTCTCAATTAGTCATCTCGTCCTTCAAGAATATCAACATTGTCCCTTGGCGTCTTAGAAATAGATGGTCCAATTGTTTGTCTATATCTAGGAATATGAATTTTGCTTATTCTCATATCTATCGTGAGGGCAATAGTTGTGATGATAAACTTGCCTCACATGGTTTGTCTATCCAGGGTTTTCTTTGGTGGGGCTCTTATCCTCCCTTCATTGGGGAAGACCTTTTTTGTAATAGGAATGGTCTTCCCAATTTTAGATTTAGTTGATTGTTTCATGGTTTTGGTTTATGCCCCCCCTGCTTTTCTGTCTCCTTTGTTTATTATTAATAAATCGGGTGTGCTGCAGATGATTGATAGTGGTTGAGGTGCCAACCTAGTTGGGATGTCCTCCACTATTGTGATGCCAATGCATGCCTTTTTTGCATAAAAAAAAAACATTGCACTTGCATGCATGTCACCAAAATGACGGTTTTCAACACATGAACTATCTAAAAATTTTAAAACAACACTTTCTTAACCTCAAAAAACATTACATTCGGCCTACTCAAAATCCTAGGCTAGAATTCAAATTTTTCAACTTTTATCAACACATGTATGCATCAAAATAAAGCTAATAGTAAGTATTTTTATTAAAACCACCATGACTCAAAATTTATCAAACTTTTCATCAACATGAAAGAAATAAATAAAATGTTTAAAATACTTTTTCATTCTCAAAAACTCAAGAATAACTACTTTCACATTTAGTATTACATGCATGTTGAAAACATAAGGACCAAAACAACATAGTTTCATGAAAATCAAAGTTGAGTCTCTTTAACCCAAACAATTAGGGTTTCCGCCCTAATCAACTAAAATAGGAGGAAACTTAATTTTTATGAAACTCATAAACCTAAAACTCACATGCAATTAGGTTTTAAGGACATGCAAGTTGAAAATACAACAAAAACTCCACTTTTTCTCCTTATAGGGTTTCTGCCATACCCTTAAAATTGGCTGCTATCTGTCGTCCCGGTTCCATTTATCTCTCAACCGTAAAAACCGATCGTATTTTACTTCATCAATTTTCTCCCAAAAATTTTTTATATTAAAAGAAATAAATTCAAAAATCATGAAATTAATTAAAATTGGGTTATAGAAATTAAAATTTTATTTTGCGTAAAAAAATTATTTTTCGGGTCTGTAGAGTTTTACCGAGAGTGAAAAACTCAGACTAGAAACGTATGAAATTTTTCTACCAGAAAATTCAACTGCATAATATAAAATAAAATACAATAATTAAATTTGGTCTATCAAAATAATTGTTCATGATTTATAATAATTAAATACTTAATTATTAACATAATCACATATTACAGACAAACAAAAATCAGGGTGTTACAGTTGAAGGTGAAAACCCAGGTAGGGGAAAGAACCAATCTACCGTTGGAAACGACAAGTAGTATATTCTATAATAATTGTGTAGGACAACCTAAACCCTACTAGTATTTGAGTAATCGACAAGACCAAAATCACATGGGAAACCTTTTCTGTAAAACCAATGATGATTCGGGAATTATAGGTTTATCTACGTTAGGATGATTTTATCTTATCTGAGGTTGATTGAATTTATTATTATTATTGAATTGCTTATGTGATATTTTGTGGTATTTGAATATTTATGATTGAATGTGTTATGCATGATCTGCCTGGTTTTAATATTTGTGCTTAGTGGATTGAAGCAAAGATATATGTTGTTCGAGAGATAATTGTTGGTTTGGGTGTGAGGATAATGTTGACTTAGAGGTGCCTAACCTAAATGAGTTATTTTAAAGAGGAAGTGTGATATAGAATATGTGTTAAGGCTTTGATGGAAGGTTAAGACATTAGGATGTTATTAATATGGGTTAGTGAGATTCATGTGTTTGTATTGTTATTCACAGTCGTGTGAGCGGAACACACGAGGTCAGGATATCCTAATTTGGGATATCGGATATTACGCGTGAGTACCCTACGGATGTGGATGCCGAGGTAGACTATCGTAATACTCTTCAGTTCTTAACGCGTTCAAATGTTCTTGTCACTGGACCGTATGGAATGATATTCCCTGACGAGTTCACATGTTCTTGGAACTTGACCATTCTGGACTGATACTCCTTGACGCATTCGTATATTCTTGGCACTGGAGCATTTTGAACTAATACTTGTTTAGTCTTTGATGCGTTCGAAAGTTATTGGTACTGGACCGTTCTGGACTACTGACTAACGTGATGGGAATGGAAATGGCCACATCAGTATAAAAGTTTAGTTGTATGAGATTGGGGTAGGGGATGATACATTAATTTGAGGATGATTTGTTAGTTATGTATATTGTTTGTTTGTGACATTTATTGTATGATATGCTATGATTCTTTTCCGCTTATGATGATAAAAATGTTTCTTATCCCCTATTTTATGTACTTGGTATATGTTTTATCACGTGACCGTTTGAGAAGACCCGATGAAGGAACCAGTTGCCGAGGAACTAGATGAAACTCCATATGAATCGGATGCGGGAGGAAGAGCTATGGATTCCATCGATGTAGGATACCATATATAGTGTTTTGATATTGAAATTTGTGTAAGTATGCACCTACAATGGATCCTACTGATAGGATACCATATACAGTGTTTTGATAACTCTTATGCAAGACATATATGGTGTTTGTATTATATCTATAAAGTGTGATGCTTTAACTTTCAAATGTTATATGTTTTATATTTAAGTTTTAAATTTTTACATATTTTAACTTTAAGTACGCGATTAAGATTATTAAATAATTAATGGCACAACGGGGCATAACGGGGTGTCTCAGTATGGTTTCGTACTTGACTGGAATCTACCTCTTCTTCCTCTCTGATTGTTTCCCCGTACTGGTCCACCGCTTCTTTGTTGTTGTTGAACATTTCCAGAATGATCATGTCCTTCTAACACAATACACTTCTCCACTAGAGCTGGGAAGTGATTCAACCCTAATGGCAATATTGCCTGCTTCAGCTTTGGCCTCAAACCGTCTTCAAACTTCCTGCACACCCATTCCTCATATGGGTGTACCTGGTAAAACTGTGAGAATTTTAGCAATGCCTTGAACCTTGAGGCATACTCCCCAACTGTCACAGATCTTTGAAGACTTCCCAGTTGATTTTCCGCCCTTCAGCCTCCAGCAACCTCTGCTTGTTCCTTCACCAGGATTATGCTTCTCCGACAAGCATGAAAGAAGCATAGGTCACTTTCCGTTCTTCTCTGCAATGTGTAACATCCCTGGCTGCTTTATGGATTGACGACTGTCCCCACAAACCAACACGGGTCTTTTCCATCCCAGGATCGCTCCAAGTCAAGCTTGCTTAACTGTGGAGTTCTTATGTGATGGGCTACCGAAAAGAAGATGCATCTTATTAGTATAGGTAGTACCAATCAATTCACATAAATCTTCCTCAACTGTATAGTCCCATACCTACACAGTCTCAAGATCCCTCTCATTCGGGTGTGTAATTAGTTCATTCATGTGTCCCTCCGCCTAGAAGCCTTCCAGGAGCCGCTCTTTGTCCATGCCTTCTTGCATCGGCAACCACTCCCCGCCCTCGTCGGCACCCGGCTTTTACATGCCCACCAACTTCCGCTTGGTTCGTCCCCGAACGACACCTTACTGGGAGAGGTGCCGCTCTGATACCATTTGTAACATCCATGGCTGCTTTATGGATTGACGACTGTCCCCACAAACCAACACGAGTCTTTTCAGTGTGCTTTGTCCTCACTCACACGCTTCCCGGGAAAACATCCCAGGAGGTCACCCATCCCAGAATCGCTCCAAGTCAAGCTCGCTTAACTGTGGAGTTCTTATGTGATGGGCTACCGAAAAGAAGATGCATCTTGTTAGCATAGGTAGTACCAATCAATTCACACAAGCCTTCCTCAACTTTATAGTCCCATACCTACACAGTCTCAAGATCCCTCTCATTCGGGTGTGTAATCGGTTCATTCATGTGTCCCTCCGCCTAGAAGCCTGCCAGGAGCCGCTCATTGTCCGTGCCTTCTTGCACCGACGACCACTCCCCGCCCTCGTCGGCACCCGGGTGTTACACAGTGCATAGCCACAAATAACTTCTCCACCTCATGTAACCACTTCTCTGTAGCTTCTGGGTCATAGTTGCCGTGAAACTGAGGTGGATTTCCTTTCATGAAGGCATTCAAACCACTATCCAGGTTTTCCTCTTCCCGTACTGTATTCACTTGGTGTTACCTTTCTTCCCGCTCTTCATGCCTCTGCATGAAATGGGTATTTTCCTGAGTTTGCTACAGTATAGCAGTAGCCAGCTCTCTCATCACTCTCATAGTATCATTGACAACACCACCATTATTAGCCCCCGATGAACTTCGGGGTAGATCGGTGGCTCTGTCTTCTCCGGTCCTGCCACCCCTTCCTCTTCTTCCGTTACCACGAGCCATTCTAATTTCCTGTAAAAGAAATCACCAGCTCTATTATTCACAAGATATGTAGGGCTATATACACAAATATATTACTTTACATGTCTTATAAATAATTAACCGTTATTCTCATACAGTAAGGATAACTGTCATCTCCACCTTGCGGTTGCTGGTCATCTACCGTGTCAATAACATAATAGAAAGAATAAAGGAAGAAGGGAGATAAGCAACAGAACATGGTCATGAAAATGGGGATGGGGACACAGAATAATCATAAAATCATGTTCAGCATACCAAGTATAGCAAATATCATGTATCATCATGTATAAGTCAAACAACATATAAGCATGCAGTTAAGATGTAACAACCCGATTTTCATTATACTGTTTAATCAATTAAAATATAAGTAATTATATTTTAATATGAAAGTGGAAAATATTTTGTTTAATAAAATTAAATCATATTCCTAATCAGCCTTATCATATGAAGTCACAGTAAAATTTTCGGTTGAAAATTCAGACGAAAGTCGGTCTGCGTTTTCACTGCCAGTATAAGTTTACTGAGCAGAAAACCTAATTTTGACCCATGAACGAGACGGTTAATGTTTTTATCATGTTTCCTTCAACTTTGGTTATTTTGAAAATTTTCGTTCAAAAATAAAATAAAATAAAATATTTTATTCGGGTCAAAACCTTCAGAAAATACGATCGGGTGTGCAACCGGTTACGTATTTAAGCAGTTAAAGGAACCCTAAACGATGAGAGAAGGCTTGATGAGATGCCTAATTAAATGCTTATTACATACTTTAAAGTGATCATCATTACTTTTTCAAATTATAATTTATTTTATTCCAAAAACCCATTAAACATTCCTTAAATGATCCAAACAATGCCCTAAACCAAAACTTCCTCTCCAAGCCTTGCTCCCTCTCCTCTAGGCCGTGCACCCCTCCCCCTTCCTCTATAAATACCACTCTTCATCCTCACTTCATCACTTTCCTTCCTTCTACTCCATTAAAACTCTTAAGCTTTCATATTTTTCTTAACTTCAAGCTTCCAAAGCTCTAGTTTTTCTTCTTCTTTTCACCAAGTGTTCTTCACCAAATTTGTTCCTCTTGCTTAGGGTAATACTCTCATGTATTCTTTCCTTTAAAAACTTTATCTTTTTCTAAAGTTTCTTCTTTATGTCATATATGAGCTTTTATCTTCAAAATCTGTCAAAAATGGTAGAAAACTCCTTTTGAGTTGAAAACAATTTCTATGGTCTTGTATTTACTTGTAGTTTAACATACTAAGAGGTTGTATAAATCAAAAATCTCCATCCTCTATTTCTTGAGGAGGTCAAATCTACTCATGATGGCCTAGGGAGTGTTTTTTTTTCAACTTCTTTTACATGATCATGTGTTAGTTTTTTTTTTTTTTGTTCCTTGATCATTGAATCCATAAATCTTTGAAGGTTTTGATAGCTTGTTTTCCCATGATGGACAAAACTATGTATTAGTGGCCTAGGATACTATGTTTCAACTTATCCAAGTGTGATAATGAACTTAGAACCCTAATACATTGTGATGCTTTACTTTATTCTTGCTTCATTTATTTATTGTGCTTTCTTTATGGCTTTCCTTAATTGTGCTTATTTATTTTTATGTCATTATGTTTCCGTTCATGTCATTTACTTCCATGTTCTTTATATTCATGTCTTTTATTTTATGTCATTTATATTTATGCCACTTACTTTATGTCGTTTATATTATGTCATTTACTTTTATGTCATTTATGTTTATGTCATTTATGATTCATTTACTTATGTCATTATGCTTTAATTACTTATAGGCTTATGTTGTTCTTACTTTATGTGCTTATGAGCTTTGTTATTTAAAGTCCTATGTTGCTTCCAAGATGATCATAGACTTGAGCTCCATAAGTTATTGGATGCTAAAAGGTCTAAAATATTGGAAAATTTAAAGGTTTCTATCACGAAAACCCAACGATGGCCGAATCTTAAAGGTTATGGACCTAGGGTGTTTCGTTTTTCATTTTCCAAAGTGATCGTGGTTTTGAGCTACTTACTATTAATGGATGCTAAACCAAAGAGATTGGAAAGTTTAAATGTTCCTAGCCTATCTTATTGGTCAAGGCCGAATCTCCATCAAGTGTAACTTGGTGGGATTTTTGTTCAACTTTGTTTAAAGTAATCTTGTTTTAAACTCCTAGCACTTAAGGATCATAAATCCCTAAGTTGCATGTGTTTTGGAAACTTCTAGCACTTAAGGATCATAAATCCAAGAGTCGCATAAATTTCGGAAACCCCTAATCCTAGTTTATTGTATGAACCGAACCTATACCTTGTGGTTAGTGTTCTTTGATAGAGTTTTAACTCATGATTTCATGTTTTGTAACCTTAGACTTCCATCTCGGAGGAAACGAGGACGTTCGTGGTATACCTCTTCGAGTATCTAATCTCCTTACCTTCACAGACGGTGGAGTTAATACTTTGTGGTGTGACGACGAGGAGCTTCGAGTTCGGGAGTTCGGTGATAACCCAGGTGGGGGAAAGAATCAATCTATCATCGAAATCGATAAGTAGTAAATTATGTAGTAATTATGTAGGGCGACCTAAACCCTACTAGAAGTCGAATAATCGACAAGACCAGAATCACTTTAAATTGCTTTTATAAAACATCCATGGTGATTCGGGGATTGTAGGTTGATCGATATTAGGTTGATGTTTATACTGTTGATGGTTGATTTGAGTTTTATTACCTTTATTGAACTGATTTAGTGCTATGTTGATATTTTGAAATATCTTTGATAGACTTGATGTTATGCATGATTTGTATGGTATTTACTTTATGCTTAGTGGATTAAGCGAAGATATATATGTGGTCTAAGAGATGAGTTGTTTTGGGCGTGAGGATCATGATGATTTTTAGAGGTGCCTAACCTACATGAAATATGTTAAAGAGGTGTTGTGACATAGAGCATGTGTTGAGGTCTTGATGAGAGGTTAAGGCACTAGGTTATGACCATAGGAGTCTGCGAGGTTCATAAGTTGTGTTGTTTTTATTACCGTATGTGGGACATATACAAGACCCGAAGTCCTTGTGGGACCATCCAAAGGGTAAACTTAACTTGTGCAGCTACGAGTGTCATTGCTTTGCATGAGCACCTCTGGGAGTGGACGAGGTGTGCACCGGGATCATCGTGCAGCTGTAGTGTCACACTTTGCGTGAGCGTTCGTACCATGGTGAAGGTGTGCACCGGGATAATCGTGCAACTATAGTGTCATTGCTTTGCATGAGCACCCACGGTCCTGGGTGTGCACCGGGTTTAATGTGCAGCTATAGTGTCATTGCTTTGCATGAGCATTCTCACCATGACTAAGGATGTGCATCGGGAATGGGACGGGTCGCTTGGACGACTGACCGATAACCATAACTATGATAGGGAAACCATAGCCATTTTTAGTATCAAGTTTTAGTTGTAGGAGTGAGGGTATGATGGATATAAGAATTTTATGGAAGATGGATGACTTGACTGATATTGTGTCTGTGATAATTACTATATAGTTTACTATGACTCTTTTTCGCTTTTGATGATAGAACTGTTTCTTATCCCCTGTATATTTCTGTATGATGTATTTTGTCTCCTTGTGGAACCGTACGAGAAGACCCTGTTGATGAACGTAACCAGGAGGAGTTGGATGGAACTCCCTACGAACCGGATGCCGGAGGACGAGCTGTGACCCATGGTGATTAGCGTCTAGTTAGTTATGGCCAATGCGTTTGTGTCGTGAAGCTTTATCTTTCGGCTTTTGTTTTGTATAACTATGCACCAGTTCGGGATCCTATTGATGGGATGTCCTGAAACAATGTTTGGATAACTCTGATGCTTTAAGTATGTGTAATATATTTATGTTTGCATATTATGTTCTATATGAATCTATTTGCTTAAGAAATTAAGTTTCAATTTTTACGTAATTTTCACGTTAAGCGTGTGATTAAGTAATTAAATAATGAGGTTTTAAACTAAATGACACAAAGGGGCACAACGGGGTGTCTCATAAGACAACCTCAATCAACATAAAGTCGCTAAATTAAGGTATCAGGATTACTGTCAATAAATTTACAACCACTAAACCCGAGACAACATTAAAATATTAATTTATTTTGGTTTAGTCGTTGTCGATTATTTGACAATGCTTCCGTGCTACCGGCAGGAACCTTGGCACGCTTCCCAAAAACAACCTCAAATCTGATATGAACACCAACGATATGTGCACTAGACCAAAAATTATCCCGAGCACACTCACGAGGTCACAAAATAGCCAGAAACACAGAATCAATCGTAAAATCAACAATCGACCAACACAGGAATTGAAACGATGACTCCAAACGAATTAAACACAAGAAATCAAAGAAGAAACATACCAACACAATGGCTGTCCCACGAAGTCAGATTCGTCTTCGAGCCCGAAGTCGAATTCCCGTTCGATTGACTTGACCGAAAGACCCGTAAAAACCTAAAACCCGTCGAAAACATATCGGGACTAAGAATAGGAGTAGAATGAATTTAAATAACTTAAAAAGGACAACTGTCAAAGGCAACAACACTGAATTACCTTGACGAAAATGACATGCAAAGACACAACGTCGAAGATGTCGAAGCCGTGAACACGAATACTTGACCGGTTTGAAAATCCGACAACCAAAACCTCCTTAACTCAAGCTTATATATGGCATGAAAATGGCTGCCTTTGGGAGAGTTTCTCTTGACTTTTTCCTCTGGTTATGCACCTAAAAGAAGAGAAGAAGATGATGACCATGTATTCATTTCCTTTTTATATTACTTAGTTAGGATTATTTAATTATTATCTTAGTTTTAGTGGAAGACAAGTGTCATTGCATGATTTACTTAGATAGTTAATGGGCTAGGTGTCATGTGTAGGTGGGTTTAGGAACAAATGTGAGGTGGCGCGATGGTATGGCGACACGTGTCACCACTGCTGGAATATTTTATTAATTATTTTAGGCTACTAAAAAAATTATTATACTCAAGCCTAACCTAATTTTAATAATCTAATTCTCAATTAATTAATTAACTAACTAATTAATCACTCGGTTTAGCATTTGTTTGTGTTTAGGACCCGTTTAAACTCTGATTCTCCTCAAACTTGAAACACAAGCTAAGTAATACCAAAGGAACATGATTAAGTCTTTAATCATACTTAATCTCTTCCTTAAACCCTAATCAAGAAATCGGGGTGTTACATAGCTTCTGAAAGAGTCTCTGAGGTCTCAGATGATGACAAGCCCATAGCTTATATTGTGAATAGGAAAAGAAAGGAAGTGTATGTGGCTGAGAATAGTAGGAAGAAAATAAAAGTAAAGAAACCTAAGTCTAGAGAACTATCACTCTCAGTAACTAAATCTGTATCTGAATTAGTTTCTGGTGTGACTGAATGTTTCAACAAAAATAAAAGATTAACAAGAAAAAGAAAATGAGGAAGGATTTACAAAGAGGAAGGAAGATTAAGTAAAGGCATCAAAATATGTGAACCAAGGAATGAAGAAACGGTGCAGGAAAGGCTATCTGAACAAGAAGTAGAACAAGAAGAAGAACAAGAAATGCAACAAGAAGAGATTGTTGAAGAATCCGAGGAACAAATAATAAAAAGACTGAATGAGTTTGATCAAAGTTGGGAAAAGTACAAACTTGTCAGGTGCATGAGGTAGAGACCAATTGAAGATACTACACCACAACCAATGAAAACAATTGGTGAAGTTTTTGAAAAAGAATTTGAAGCAGCAATGACCAAGGGAAAGAAGAAACCAATGAAGGCAAGGAAATTTATTGCAAATGATACTCATGTCCCCATTCCAAGATTTCTTTTGGATGACACTCAGGAAAGATCTCAAGAGAAAGATTGATAAGAGAATATGCACTTCAAGAGATGTGGCTATGTATCTCGAGGATGAAAAGGGTCAATGGGATGCTGAGTCATCTGGATCTGGTTTGACAGAATGTCATAAGTGGAAGACTCCAACTCAAAATGGAAGGATCGGCTTTGTTTCTTTGCAACATTTTGGGTACGTTGGACCCTCACAACATTTACCTCTCTATCCCTTTTTCAGAAGTTATATGTTCATGGTTGTGTCTGGAACCAGAGTGTATCTGTTCAAGAACACTTTTTATATCATCTTTGCTGGTCCAAGAGAATTCATCACATGGCTTCAGGATTCCATCTTCTATGAGGATGAAAAAGAGCCTCTCCCTCCTCAAAGGTCAACTGAAAGTTTGTTCTATACCATAGTGACCCATTCTCTAGTTAATAGATTGAGTCTGTGGTGTAGAACTCTTGCTTATGAAGAATCTGTATCTGGTGTGACACCCTCTAACCCGCATGTACTTTTAAAGCGATAACATAGAAGGAAATAATTTAGTTTTTCGAAATAAGATAAACACATGCTTATTCTTTATAAAAGAAAACCAACAGGTAAAGGATACCACTTTGTAACAAGGTCTGAATGCGGAAAATAAATCATGTTTAATAAGAAAGACATAACATAAACGTAAACATAAATGCAAGATATAAACGAACCCAACCCCGATGTCACATTACAGAGCTGGTATAACCAATCCAATAAAAAAACTAGGATAAACAACTAAACTAAACATAAATTAAACTACGAGTAGCGGCTCCTCGGAGTCACTCCTCAGAAAGCTCTCACCGTCCTTTGCATAACCAAAGGATACATGCAAAGAAAACAACAAAATACGGGGAGTAAGAAACATATATATGAACATAACGGCAACAGGATAGTTGGCAAGATGACCATACAACACATAACAACCATAACATAGTCATCATACCAACACAATAAGCATATCACAATATAACATCAATCATATAATGCAATGCGACTCACTACTCCGAATGCATGTGGATCCATCTACACCAGGCGCACGACTCCAGAGTTACATCTCCATATTTGCCAATAAGCACCAACATCAGGGTAGTTCACCTTACCATGGGTGGTCCCCTAGGATAGCCGATACATCTTATTCCCTGATGTGCCACCACGGGTGTACATGATCCCCTTAGTCTCGGATGAATCACCTTGGATGGCCAGATCATATTACATGCGGACGACCTCCCCTTAACTATCGTAACTCCCCCTAAAACTCCATGCATGATGCATGCACACAACAAACAACCGTTACCCACCACCTCCATCAACACCATTTATTATGGCTTAACCTCTTTGGCCAACCAGCACCAAAGTTAACATCATCTTTAATCTTTTAACTTTAAACGTTAAACAACACTCTAACCAAATAGCACTAGAGCCTTAGCACCTTGACCATTAAGCATCAAGGCCTCCTTGGTCACTAGGCTACCAAGGTACAACATCAACAACACCTTGACCATTAAGCATCAAGACTCAACATCACCTTTTCACTTGTCTTTGGTCTTCATGTTTCGTTGGTATCTTATTAAGTATTTTAAGTGATTTGGGTGAAAACCCATATTTCAGCATTCTGGTTCTGTTCTGGTCAGGTGAGCACGAGCGTGCTGGACCTGCAGGCAAGCACGGCCATGCTGGACCAACAGGCAAGCACGACCATGCTGCCTACTGAGCACGGGCTTGCTCGATTGCACGCCTTGCTCTGGATTTCAAACTGGAGCACGGGCGTGCTCCTTGTTAAGCACGGGCGTGCTCAATGGAGCGTGGCCGTACTAATCTAGGCAGAAAGGGTCAGAAACCTTTTCCCAAATCCTTGGGACAGTTCGCAGATTCAACCTATTGGCTTTTACTAATCCATTGATCATCAACTTCATCAATCTTAACTATTCTTCATTAATATTCATGTCTTATCATTATGGGGAATTAATCCTTTAATCATAGCTTCGTTATTAATGTCCCTAGAACACTCGCTATCAATCATAGGGTCTTTAACTAAGCCCAATGAACATAACCTTACCTCTCACACTTTGTTCATGTCTTATGAATAACTGGGAAAACATCCCTTAATTCTCATTATTTTCATTAACGCATTTTAATGTCTTAACATCATTGTTGGCATTAACATCGTCAACAATCAACACTCATTAAGAGCGCAACATCAAACAATATCCAATAACCATTATAACTCATTACAACATGGCATCAATATTCAACATGTTCATAATAGACAACATTCAATAACAAGAACATTCATACCATTATAAATATATTAATAACAGTCATATAAATATTATCATCACAACAATTAATATCATATAACAAATAGACATAAAGGCATATAAACATGTTATCATATAAACAGTCATATAGGCATTTAATCAAACACCAAGGTCATGGGTTAACCCTTCATCTTACGCTACCCCATAGCCTACATGGTCATACTAGCCCTTCTCCCCATACCTGGTATGAAGATTAAACCCCGAAAGCAAACTGGTCGCGTTCCTTCAAGCGGCTCAATGAGTTCCCCAAGCCTTGGCCAAACAAGAAGAGGATAACCAATTAGTCTCTAGATCTAATAATATAAAAGAGACTAAAAGAGAAGGAAGACAACGTTACCTTAAACGACATTATCGTGTTACTTCTTTCCCAAAACTAGAGCAAGAACACCAAGAACTTCAAAGGGTTCAAGGGAAACTAAGAAAGATGAAGATAGGCAGCTATTATGAGGTTAAAAATGTGAGAAATAGGGTTTAGGTTGAATCTTATGGTATAAATACAAGTTAGGGCATAACGAGCACCTATTTCAGCCCAAAGTGTATACAGATCGGTATTTTGACCATAACTTGAGCTGCAAGTTTCCGATTGAGGCATTCTTGGTGTCGTTAGAAACTCAGAAATATCTACAATTAATGTCTAACGATTGAATCCTAAATCGGAATCTAAGATGGTCAAAAGTTCGATGGAAGTTTAGCGACGGATTTGGTAGTTAATTCTAGATAGGATCCTTAGGAGATTATGATAAGATCTTAACAGATAACCAAAAGAGGGTTATCCTATATTAATAAGGACTCAAATATGATTAATCGAGGGACTAAAACCTAGGAGATACACTATCTCGATTTAAATACTAAATCACACTATATCTCATAATATCTTTCTTAATCACTTATTATTAATAAAAACACATATTATATATTAACATATAAAATCACATACAAAATCATATATCCATATAAGATCACACATTAAGGGACACAATCTCTTATTAATGTAAATAATCATATATTAATATACATAATATCATATGTAATAATATATACATACATATATATGCATATGCATAAAAACACTACAACACTAATCATAATTACACTATTAATATATTAATAACAATACATACTTCATTAATAAATATAATAATAATAATAACAACAACAACAATGACAAGTAGACATCCAAAGTAACATAATCCCTTAAACGAAAATCAGGGTGTTACAATTCCACTTCCTTATAAAAATTTTGTCCTCGAAATTTCTATCACCTTGATTGATTAAACTTTCACCAACTAGGCACATACCTTGGGTTAAGTCCTTGGACTTGGAGGCTCTAACCAAGCAGGAAGAACTAAAGGTTCTTAATACTAAGCATCATTATCTATAATAAGTATAGATAATTCAAACAAAACATGCAGAAGACTCGCAACAGACTCATACAACATTTGGACAGGGCCGAACTGCTCTGATACCACTAAATGTGACACCCTCTACCCGGCATGTATATTTAAAGCGATAACATAGAAGGAAATAATTTAGTTTTTCGAAATAAGATAAACACATGCTTATTCTTTATAAAAGAAAACAAACGGGTAAAGGATACCACATTGTAACAAGGTCTCAATGCGAAAAATAAATCATGTTTAAGAAGAAAGACATAACATAAACGTAAACATAAACGAAAGATATAAGTGAACCCAACCCCGATGTCACATTACAGAGCTGATATAACCAATCCAATAAACAACTCGGATAAACAACTAAACTAAACTAAACATAAACTAAACTACGAGTAGCGACTCCTCGGAGTCACTCCTCAGCAAGCTGCTCGCCGTCCTCTTCATAACCAAAGGATACATGCAAAGCAAACAACAAAAGACGGGGAGTAAGAACCATATATATGAACATAATGGCAACATGATAGTTGGCAAGATGAACATACAACACATAACAACCATAACATAGTCATCATACCAACACAACAAGCATATCACAATATAACATTAATCATATAATGCAATGCGACTCACTACTCCAAATGAATGTGGATCCATCTACACCAGGCGTACGACTCCATAGTTACATCTCCACATTGACCAATAAGGACCAACGCCTGGGCAGTTCACCTTACCATGGGTGGACCCCTAGGATAACCGACGCACCTTATTATCTGATGCGCCACCACGGGTGTACTTGATCCCCTTAGTCTCGGATATCACCGTGGATGGCCATATCGTATTACACGCGGATGACCTCTCCTTAACTATCGTAACTCCCCCTAAAAATCCATGTATGATGCATGAACACAACAAACAACCGTTAGCCACCACTTCCATCAACACCATTTATTATGGCTTAACCTCTTTGGCCAACCAGTACCAAAGGTAACATCATCTTTAATCTTTTAACTTTAAATGTTAAACAACACTCTGGCCAAAAAGCACCAGAGCCTCAACTCCTTGATCATTAAGCATCAAGGCCCCCTTGGCCACTAGGCTACCAAGGTACAACATCAACAACACCTTGATCATTAAGCATCAAGGCTCAACATCACCTTTTCACTTGTCTTTGGTCTTCATGCTTCGTTGGTATCTTAATAAGTCTTTTAAGCGTTTGGGGTGAAAACCCTATTTCAGCATTTTGGTTGTTCTGGTCAGGTGAGCACGGGCATGCTGGACCTGCATGTAACACCCCGATTTTGATGTTCCTTAATAATCTGTGTTTATGTATGTGTATGTGTGATTAATTTTAATGTTTTAAATCTGAGAAAAATATATTTATAAACTAAAATTATTTTCATAATTTATTTTATTCTAGGAAACTACAGTTGAAATTTCGGTTGAAAATTCAGACGAAGCCGGTCTGCGTTTTCACTGTCAGTAAGATTTTACTGATCAGGAAAATGAATTTCAACTCGTAAAATAAAATCATAGATTTTCCTAACATGTTTATAACAATTTTAATGATTTTTAAAATTTTCATTTATAAATATTTCAATATCAATTTCTCGGGTAGAAAATTTATGAAGGAAAATACGATCGGTTTTCACAGTCGGGAAATCAATAGAACCGGAAAGGAACAAAAATCTATTTAAAATGTATTTGATGCAGATTTGAAGAGACTTGATTTGAATAGTGTTTGCATTTACTTCACACCATCATGACCTTATACATAATTATTTTCTTTATTTTTAAAGTAACCATTATTTTATTTAAAACCAATTTTTATTTTAACAAAAGAAATAAAAAAATTTGGAAAATCCCTCTCCAAATTACTGCACCAGCTGCGCCCCCTCCCCCATTTCCTCTATAAATACCCCTCTTTAACACCTTGCCTCACTTTTGTTTTCTCACTCAAGAATCACTCACTTGCAACTCACTTACTTACTTCAACTCTTCTTCCATTTTCACTCTTAAAAGCTTTCAAGTCTTGTTCATCTTCAACTTCACTTCATCAACAAGGGTATACTTCTTCTTCTCTACTCTTCATCTTTTCCAATATCTATTTTATTTACATGCATGTTATTTATTGAGAAAACCCCCAATTTGGTCCCTGAGAAAAACACTCGGGTCTGAAATAGTCCCTAACCAAAAAAAACTATCCAGTTGGTCCTTAAGAATGTGTTTACCGGGACAGATTAGTCCTTCTGTCACAAATTGGTCCCTAACAATTTTTAAGTGATACCAGTAAAGTCCCTAAGAAACATGACCGTGAGCCAAATTAGTCCCTATTAACATGCACTACACATGATAGAAACACTACAAAATATGACAGAAGGACTAATCTGTCCCGGTAAACACATTCTTAAGGACCAACTGGATAGTTTTTTTTGGTTAGGGACTATTTCAGACCCGAGTGTTTTTCTCAGGGACCAAATTGGGGGTTTAGTCTTATTTATTTTATGTTGCATGTTTCTAGATTTAGTTAGAATTTTCAAGAAAAATACTTAGAAAAATCCTTTTTAGCATGAAATCAAATTCTATTAACTCACTCATCTCTACTATCATCTTATGCACTTGCATGTCACAAAAGAGTTTTCCAAAGCCTATTTTCTAAGGGTGGCCGAAACTTTACCTAGAGGAAGATAGTGTTTTTTAATACATGTGATTTTTAAGTTCATAAGTTACAACAAAATAATAAGTTTTCTTTTCCATTCTACTTAAGAGAGCCGAAACCCTAGCCATGGGAGTTGAAGAAGCTTGGTTTTAATTTTTAATGAAAATACATTGTATTGATCAATTTTTTTTAAACATGCATATGGTTCAAAAGTTGAGAATGGCTTTGTTTTTAATTTTTTTTAGAAGAACACTTACCTTAATCACCATTTTATTTTCATGCATGAATTTATAAAGTTGAAAATCAATTCCCTAGCGTATTTTTATGGGTGGGCCGAAACCTACTCTTTGTGGAGTAGATGGATTGAGTTTTTATTTTTAGGTATTAGACCTTGATTTTGTCTCTAAAATGCATAAGGTTCTTTGATCAAAAAGCTTGTAAAAATTTGAAATTTTTATCATCATTTTCTTGGCAAGGTCGAATGCATGCATGTGAGAAATGGGATGTATTTGTGAATTTTAACTTATACTTTTATACTTGGTTTTGATTATATTTACAAACGTGAGAAAGACTCAAGGCTTGCTTTAGTTAAACGTGGAAAAAAATCATGTTTTGATTCGTCAAGTTAAGGTAAGGAGAGAAAGCCTGAGAGATAATTATTTATGATGACTATGTGCTATTGGTTGGTTTTTTTATGTGTTTGCTTGATGTTGTTGTTGTAGTTGTTTTAGAATAATTTTGAGTTCTTGTTACAATGATGGTATATTTGAGGGATTAATATGTTTTTTTTTTCAGTTAATGATTTATGATCATGTGATTGTTGTTGGTAAAGGAAAATTATTTGAGCTAAAGGATTTTATTCTAAAAGAAAAACAAAATTTTTAGAACACTCTATGGTAGCAGACCATAGAAAATGGGATTTTAGTTTCCAATGTTCTTAGAAAGAGTTTTCTTTCAAAAAGGTTTTCCATATATTTGAAAAAGTATATTTTTCCAAAATAAAGTGGAATTTTTAGAAAAAGAAATGGAGTTCTTAAAGTTAAAGTTTTTCAAAAAAAAAATGAATTTCAAAAGAAAATGTTTTCGAAAAGAATTTATTCAAGTAAAAATATCCGATAACTTGGATAAGTTACAGAAGTTTTGTTTTGTATTAGTGTTACACTGAACGAAAAATAACGTTAAAAAGTGAACCTAGTAACCGAGACGTCGGGGTACTAGTGTATTAAAGCACGTTGATCTATGATCTGTGCCACGTTGTTGTGGACTGTGTGTCCTACATACGTTGTGTTACAACATTGTGAAAGTAGTAAAAAGGTGAAAATTGTTTTTCTACGACCTCAAAGTCCTAGACTGGTGCATTGCCTTAGGACTGTTGTGATTGGACACTCAGACTTAAACGTCCAGTGTTGATAATGAAAGTTTTAAAATGTTGAAAATTTATTAATGGTCATGAGCTTTTAGCCCGATGAAGGAAAGAATGAAACACAAAGAACATTTACGAGAACAAAATGTTTTACATGCATTATTCAGCAGACGTTTCGCAGGTGTTATTCAGGATATCTAGGCTAAGATATTCAAGAAGTTGTATCATTGTGCCTTGATGGACAATGAAGTCCATATGCCTTGGTTACAGTGCCTTGTGTTGGACAGTATGCTATGGATATCCACACACGTTGATCACTGTGCCAGGAGTTTTGGGTAGTGCTATGGAGAAACACGTTGTGCCTTTTGGCAGTTGACCCTGATCAGCTCATTTTTAAAACAAAGTTGGGATCTCCAGAGAATTAGAATAGAATGTTGAAACATAGAAGTGCCGTATGTTTTTCAAAAATGATGAAGATACTTTGATGTTATGTTTTTACCTGAAATGTCTATGTTATATATGAATCTTTTATTTATGCCTGTTGTTTTGTGTTTTGGGCATGTAGTCGTCATAATTGATCCATATATTGGTATCTCACCCTTGCATTTCTTTTTGTTGTATTCTCTCTCTGCGTATATATATATATATATATATATATATATATATATATATATATATATATATATATATATATATGTTTGGGGATATAGCTGGATCCGAACATGTCGTTAGCTCACTCTCGAGTGAGGGCCATCATATTTGAGAACGCTCAAGACCCCGCCGCTTGGGGTTTTCAGCCAGGATCCCAGCTTGTGTTCTATACTGGCCTAGTGTGTATTGTTGATGGATAAGAGTGGGAAGGACCTACGCGGAGGACATATACGATGAAGACGGTTCGGATTTCATTACCGCCGGTGGACTTCTACTTGCAGCATATGGCAGCCTAGGGACTAGTGGTTCTAGATCCTCCACAGAACCCGCATCAGCCGGCGGTAGCGCCCGCTTCACCGATTGAGGAGGACCCGTATGAGATAGACGAGGAGGATCCTCAGGAGGTTATCGAGGAGGACCCGATTGAGGTAATGGAGGAGAACCCGTAGTACCGTCCACTCAGTGATGATGATGATGATTCTCTAGACGCGGGGGTTGGAGTGGATAGGTCTCCATCAGTTTTACCTTCAGAGGGTGGGGACGATCGTTATGGTCTCCCCAATGGGTATCATTAGTGTCTGACCAGCTGTAGGTTTTCATTTTTATTTTGGGGTAATGAAATCTAGATTGTTGTTTACAATTTCGAGAACTATTGTGAAGTTGGCACAGGAAAACATAAGAGGGGGAGGGGGGGGGGGGTTGAATTGTGTTTGTTAATTATTTTCGCAAAAACCCTTTTTGAGATACCTTTTCACAAGCAGAAGATAAATAGTTTAAGCACACAAGAAATCCTTTTTAAAAGATTAACAAAACCAAAATCAAATCACACAGTTAGTATAAATAAACAAAACTGTAAAAGATAAGGGATAGAAAATTCACTCAGGTATTTTATCCTGGTTCATTCTTTTACAACCAAGAGTTACGTCTAGTCCCTTCTACTTGAAGGATTTTCTCAACTATTTCCAAACAGTTTCTACAACAAGTATTCTACACCTCTCTAGGCTACAAGTATTACTTTCTTTCCAAGCCTCTTCAGTCTCTAATTCAATCACAGATTTTTCTAAGATCTTTCTAACTCACTATATGTGAGGGTATGAAGGTTTAAGATCTACTGAATATTTTTAAAAATATTCAACCTTAAGAATTACAGACTTTTGCTTTACAAAGGGAATATTAGCTTTGAATATCTTGCAAATGTTCAAATGGCAAAAGTTGTTCCTCAGAGCTTGAGACCTTCTATATATAGTGGTCTTCAACTTCTCTTGCAATTTTTCAATGGTTATTTTTAATCATCCCGTTTAGAGATAGCATTAAATGCATGATATCCGTTGAGACTGATGGCTTGATTTTGGCCGTGATGAAAAGCATCCTTGGTTATCATAAAAGCACTAAATGGAGGCTCACTGTCCTGAGCAATCGTACCTTAAAAACTTTCTTTCCTCCTTTGTGTATAACCCACCTTTTTTTACAGCAATAAAGTTGTCATCGTACAGATTGTTTTGCAATTCCAATTATACTATTTGCATTTTGTATTTCCTTGATAGTACTATGAATTTTTCACAAAGGAACAAGGCATTAACCAGATAAAACAATTATAAAGAACATATATTCCATTGAAATAAATATCAATCATGTGAAACAAATTCAATGTGGTCCAGATTGCATTAAATCAATTTCAAGGTAGTAAAGATATAGAAGATGTAGAACCTTCTACAGGCACTCAGTTTTAGAACGCGTCTACACAAGGTTTTATTCTGCTCGTCAACTGATGTGGCAGAAGTGCTCGTCCACACAAGTCTTTGGACTTGCTAAGTCTTTAGAGAAACTCCGTCCAATGACGTGGCACTATCGACGTCTACTGAATTTTAGTTAGGCACTATGGATGTCTACTTAAGTTTTAAGGAGAGCACTCGTCTGCTGACATGGCTACTATGGACGTCTACAGAGATATAGTTAGTCGTCTACTTTACGATTAAAATATAAACAATTTAAATAACCTTTGGACGGATAACTCTTTGCAAGAGTCAAAGCATTGTATACCTTATATTATTTTGGATATTCCTGCATAAACTGAAATCACTTGTTAGATCTCAACTAACACTTTGCCAAGCAAATTTAATCCTTTTGTTAACATCAAAACCTAGAGATTAAATAAACCAGAACCACTTTGGTTCCAACAATCTCCCCCTTTTTGATAGATAATATAAAACCAAGTCTTATTTGCTAGATAATATAAGTTATCAGACCAAGATAGTAGCTTTTCAAACATTTGTGAATAAACAGTTCAAAGCAGTATCAAAGCCTAATTTACTTTAGACAAAATTTAGGTATAAGAATTCAAGGCAATGTATCATCAAGATGATTAGTTTAAACTTATGCATATGCAGACAAAATATGTACCTTTTCAAAAAAAAAAAAAACTCTGTATAAATTTAATCTTTCCTTTCTCCCCCTTCTTTGTCATCAGACAAAAATGTAAAAGGAGTGGACCATCATAGTCAGCAAAACAGATAAGATAAAGAAAGAAAAGGTTTAGGTAGGAGGAGGTGGTGGAAGGGTTGGTTTTGATTTGGGTTTTGGCTTTCCTTAAAATCCATCAATAAATCTAGCATCTGAGTCACCATTTCATTTGTAGGGGCCAAAGTATCTTGAACTTGCTTCTGTACCCTTTCTTCAAGCTGTTGTGCCATCTGTTCTGTCTTCTCTTCAACTATCTTACCAACCTTATCATCAACAATTCTTCCAATGATGTCCTCAAGATTTGGTGGCAAGGATAATTGTCTTGAGCTTGGGCTGGTGGACGAACCATAGCAAGAGCTAATGGTTGAGATGATGTCTTAGCAGACTCAGCACCTTGCTTAGAAGCACAGACCTCAGCTGACTGGTTGGTCAGAGTTGGCTCAATAGTAACAACAACAACGGCATCAACTAAAATAGTTAAAGGCTCAGAAGCAGGTCTGGAAGAGATTTCAGCATTTAACTCAGAGCCTTCTACAATTAACTCTTCTGTTGTATGTTCAGAGGCTGAGGTTGAAGCTAAAGCAGTGGCATATTGTAGAATTGGCTCAGGAACATCCTTTGCCCAATGAATAGGAGTGATTTCCTCCACATCTCTGCTAGTAATGGGGAGTTCCCACAGATCTTTGCAGTTCATATATCTGAACTTGGAGAGTCCACACTTTGCTCTGACTTTGGGAATTTTCTACTTTTCTTCTTGAGATAGGCCAGAAGAAGAGGCTTCCCTAGTACAGTGGATTATGTGAGACTTCTAGAAGTCGACGGCTATTCTTTCTTCTATTTTCCCAATAGCTTCCATGTGCAGATAGTACTCAAGCATAAAGTACTCAAATGTTTCTTTAGATAAGTCCAGCATTGCAGAATGAGGTTCAGGCATGACTCCTTTGTTTCTTCTGCACTTTCTGTCTTTGTCCTTATTAAGATCAGTCATGCTAAGCCTTGGACAGACAGGGTAAGGAGAAATTCCTTGTTTGGTTTTCTTTCCATGCCTAAGCCAGGTGAATGGAACATAGTGTGCAGCTCTGTCAACTTGGAAATGACTGAACTCCCATTTCAGTATCTCATAGAAAAATTGATCTTGGAAGAAGTTAGAGGCTCTTCCATAGATACTGGGGTGCTTGAACTTCATCCATTTTGTGTTGCAATCCACGATGATGGGAATATGCTCGGAAGATCTGGCTTTCTTCTTAGGTAGGGTATGCAGCCTGTTCCTTTTTGGGCCAGTCTGCCATACTGGTATGATATGCCTCTCTACTCCATCAGTGACGGGGATCAATGGAGGGGTTTTTATGAGGTGAGGGTTCATTTTTCTTCTGGGGAACCGTTTAAGGGGTAAGTGGGTAAGAAGAGGTCCATGTTGGTTGTGCATTTGAGGGAAAGGGTCCTTTGGGAGGCTAAGTGTTTGGATATCTGTTGGTCCAAGGGTAGTCCTCATATGGTTCATATTCATATTCAGCAAGAGGGTACCACCTGGTGAGAGGAGTGTTAGGGTCAATATCAGGGTCAGGTTGGTGAGTGTGAAACAGAGCTTTCCAATCTCTCTTGATCTTGGCCCAATTCTCATATTTGTTAGCAAAGAGAGTGGATGAGGGTACAATGGGTGGAAAGAGTTGTCTAAGAGGTTTAGGAAAAGGGGCACCTGGGCAAATTTCATCATCAGTTTGATGAAACCAGGGGTCAAAATCAGGTATAATTGGTGGAAAGATAGTTTTGATAGGTGTAGGTTATGGTATGGTCAGTTGATTTGAGGTGCTTTGTGGTGAGAATGGGGTTGTGGTTTGGTTAGTTTGGATTCTTTGTTTTGAAGGTTGGGGTGTGCGTAGAGTTGGTCTATATACATTATCAAAGAGTCCTTCAGGAGCAGAGACACTATCATTCACAGTATTGACAACAGGAGCATCTTCTGCTAAATTAACAGGAATTTCAGCAGAGATGTTTACCTTAGAGGATGCAAAGGTCTTTGCTTTCCTTGCAGGTTGCCTCTTCTTGGTTGGCACAACAACAGTTTCACTTGCGTTATTCTTCTTCAAGATTGTTCCCCGAGGAACCACTAGTGCAGAAAAGAGATTCCACATCGGTTATTTTTGGCTTTACACATCGGTTTTAAAACTGATGTTGAAACGACTGATGTGGTTTATTGGCACTTTACACATCAATTTTATAACCGATGTGTATAATATTTTATACAGCGGTTAACTCTTAACCGATGTGGAAAATTAATTTGTCAATTCGTATCCTATTGTGAAATTTCACTTTACACATCGGTTTTCATTAAAACCGATGTGTAAAGTGAAATTTCACATCGGTTTTGTTTAAAACCGATGTGGAAATTTCACTTTCCACATCGGTTTTAATGAAAACCGATGTGTAAAGTGAAATTTCCACATCGGTTTTAATAAAACCGATGTGTAAAGTCTCATTTTTTTTCCTATTATTTACATTTCTATCATTCCTTCCCCATGTTTCAGTAATGCAGATCAATATATACCAGAATAACATACTGTAAATATTCTCAACACAACTAACATATATTGAATTTATTATGAACAATACATACATACATACATACATACATACATACATACATATATATATATATATATATATATATATATATACACACATTCAATTACATTCAGAGACAACAAAAATAATTAGAAACCAAAAAGCTACATGATATATTATAGATTTCATATCAAAATACATATAATCAGTCAAAAGTAATAGCTAGTACATGATAAGTTTTTAAACTAACTACATATATACAAACTATGGTTGGTACACTTCAAGAAAGAAAGTTGCCCAACGCCTCTTTATGTTGTTCTTTGTCGAATCAGATAATGGAGTTGGATTGTTGAATATCTGCAAGTTTAATTGGACAAAAGATTATATCTTTTAAGTAATAAACTAACATAAAACATATAACGAATCTATACTATTACTTCTAATTGTGTCAATTAACATTTACCTCGTGCAATCTTTCAGTGATCCCGGAGGAGATAATTTCCAACATCCACTGCATCACATAGTAGCCACATTCCCATGACCCACGTTGTATACGTGACTACGTACAAATGAAACCCAATTAGAATATGAGGAATTAAATAAAATAGAAATCAATTATTGTACCCACTACATTTGATGCATTTGAACTAATAAATATCTTACGCTGGGAATAATCCATCTGATAGCCCGAGTACGCCTTTCACCACTCAACATGCGGGTTGCATTAATAGACCTATCATGACAAAAACATTAATTAAAGTATATCTAATAGATTTCAGATAATTAAAACAACTGCATTACTGATTATAAAGTATTTTAATGCTTACGTTTCGATGATCGTCTTCAGTTGATTCGCCGGCTTATTTCCTAATGAGCAGAAGAAGACCACGACGTTCATTCTTGGGTACAAAAGCAACAGTTGCCAATGCAGGCTGTATTTGCGGAACAGTTAGTGACTAAGTCATATATAGTTATACTTAAATAACCGGTACTTACTTATTGAGATAAGGCGCAAGATAGAATTGATGATCGTCTCGGGCAAGTATATCACGTATGGTAGTGACTGGGTCTTCCGATGCTAGGAGAACATCACCCTGAATGAACATGGGGTCAATGAACCCATAAAGGGCGAGGTTACCCTGATCGACTAACATACGATGCAGATACCTAATATATTGGAAAAACATGTTAATTATCATAGTATTTAAAAATTAATTACGTACTTATAAATAAAATGTACTTACGTGCACCAAAACGATATGTGTACAGAACTGACCATTTATTTATTGAGTACCATCTCCATAAGTTCCTTCTTTGGTATATACAGTTCACCAGGGCTGGCATCATGTTCCAACCTTACTAAGACTGCGTCATTCTCCATGGTGACAACCTGTATAGCCAGAACTTTAAAAACATCACCATGACCAGGTGCCCCTTTGTCGATCCCCTAAACAACATAGATATATATTAGTAATCACGGATAATTAAGTTATTTAATTCGTTATTAACTAAATGGTCAAATGAATACCTTGGCAGGAGCAGACATCTCTGGTCTTCCTAGATCCGACCTTTTAGGCACAATATCATTTCCAACATCCTATAACGAATAAAAATAAAGCATTATCTTTAAACAATAATAAATTATTTCAACGATGAATATAGAAAAACACAACTAACCGAATACCTCAGATGCAACAAGAAAGTTGACCAGTCTTCTTGGCGGAGGATGAAGTTACCGGGGGCCTGACCCACTGTTTGAACCTCCTCAGTGGGCACAGGGACTCGAGCATCAGCATCTCGAATAATCTCAACAACGACCCTCAGCTGATCATCCGGTAATAACCGATGGTGTATGGTATTACCTAAGTTATTATGCGCCCTACCCAATGCCACTAAGCGGCGATGATGATGATCATCAACATACAGCTCACACCTATCAGGGTCGTCATCATCATCATCATCATCATCATCATCATCATCATCATCACCATCACCATCATCATCATTTTCAGGATGATGAGGAGGATCACATGAGCCCTTAGTGCTCACATGGACAGAGGGTTAGATAGAGGGTTGGACACCGGCTGTCATCTGCTGGGACATAGAAGTCAATATTGCCATCTGCTGGGCAAACTGCTCGGCCATCTCCTGTCAAAGCTCAGCTGCAATCTCCTGTTTTAGTCGTGCTCTATCTGCTTCAACATCCCTGTGGCATTGGTGTGAAGATGAACCATGGTATTGGCAAATGCCGACTCCCCATCCAACACCAATGACACGGCCCGGGTGGTCTGGTTTACCGATGGCGGTAGATAAGATATCATTGCGTCCTCTAGGAACAAAGGTTCCTTGGGTTAGATGATCATCCAAGGCATCCTATCACATAAAATATCAGGTCACATTACAATTCGGTAACAATCTTAAAATGACAATTACAACAAACTATACTTACAATCTTCTCAGCTACTTGGCGGGCCTCCTCGGATGTATATTATCCCGTTTTTCTTTGTCGGCCCCTCTTCCATGAACGATGGCGTGGGGGTGGAGGTGGATCAACAACCTCTGGAAGATTTTCAGCATTAGGATCCGCCTGAGATGCTGCTTCCTGACGTGCTTTCTTTTCCTCTTCAACCATTTTCTGAACAAGCTTTTTATATCCCCCATGAGACATGACATGGGGGTAGACATTCTTGCTTTGGTTTTTCTGCCCCTTTTTCCTCTTCTCCTGTTATAAATAAAAGACAATTAAATTACATAAGTAAATGAAATTAATGCAATTACATAAATTTAGAGACAAATCAAATAAGTTAACCTGAAAGTCGGGATCATGTCGGCTCGAACAAAGCGATCCCACGTCGCCTTGTCAAGAAACGGATACACCTCAAGTGGGTTCTTTTTACTTTTTGGATTGAATACATAGTATCCGCCCAGGTCGGCCTTAAAAGCCCTCCAACGCTCTCCAAAGATACTTTAGCAAACGCTTCTTCATAACGTATGTATCCGGTATGTCAAAGGTCAACTACATTAAGACCAAAAGAATCAACGAATTACTGTATGATATTATTAAGATAAAAATAAAGTAGATACAGACAAACACAGGACGTAGAAGTATAGATACCAGAATACTCTCCCATATCTGCTCCTTCACGTCCGCCGGTACATCTCTCCACCTATGAATGAGTATACTGGGCCTGTTCCTAGCAAGGGTCGCCACAAAACTGTTAAACTGATCTTCCATTGGCCCAATAGGATTGAGGTTATTATCAAAGTCTACTCTTATCCTTTGATTTGACCCACGGTTGACAATCAAATTCCTCATCCGTGTGGCACGTCTACCCTTTCTACCAGTAGACGGGGTCTCTGACCCGCTGCATGAAGGAGGGATATCCTCATGATCAGCCATGTATACCTGTTTAAACACAAAACAAAAAAAAAACTTGTTAGTATTCTGCTTAATAATATGCTCGGAAACCGTAATGAATAATTAATGAATATTCTGCTTAATATTCTGCTCGGACTTAGTGTACCTATACAAAAAGTCATATTTCATGAACTGGCTTTTCCATTTCTAAAACAGAAAATGCAGCTGGCTATTTAGCAATAATATGAAGAACAGAAAATGCATCAAGACGAAGAAGATGAATAAGAAGAAGGGAGCACGTCTTTAACAGCAGAGGCAGCAGTGAGGTAATTAAGCATCTTTAACAATAGAAGACCATGAAAACACATATTTTAATTCCCACCACAGCATGACTAAGGCTCATAGGGATAAACACTTTGTTAACAATGGGCCCAAAAAAATGCATTCTAGAGAAAACAAATTTGCAGCCAACAATTCTACTAACTCACAATGTTAACATCCCTTAATGGCTTAATTTAACTTTTGTTCTCAGTATAAAGGAGGAAACAATTAAAAGTGCAGTAGAACCAATGTCATTGCAATATAAACAATACAAAGTAAGCCTCACTTCTCTGTTTTCGTTGAGTTCAGTAAAACCCATTTTTTATTATCACTTCATAACACAAAAAACCTATAAGCATCTAATCAAAGTGGCACATGCATGCTGGTTCATATTTGACACATCGTGACCAATCTCTTTGCTTTAACAAAAGGTTGCAAATTGGAAATGAGCAAGTGAAATCATCATTTTTACAAGCATTTAACATGTTCTATCTATACTACACTAAACCACTTTTAAACAGAATAAGTTTTTTGCTAGTAACGTATGCATAAATCAGATAGCACACCAACAAAGATTACACACCTGAACATTACTTTTCAGATTACAGAATGTGAATACTTGAACCAGAATGTCTTGTTGCAATTAGAAATTCAAATATCAGGAGTTCACATACCAATGAGTACTGCTGCAAACGATGTGATCAATTTGACATAACATTCTCACACACATTTAAGCAAACATATGACAAGCAACCCAATTCTAGAATTCCATCAATCATCAGCAATAACAGAACCCTTAAAGCTACTAAAAACCAGAAGAGAAATCATAGAGCAGTGCATGGAAGATAACACTTTAACCACTCAGGATTTTCATCGAACATTTCATATCCAAGAGTTTAAATACAACTAAATCCATTGAATCGATTAAAGCTGAATATTACTAAGTTGTCAACAACAGTGCAAACAAACAACAGCAATAAAGGAAGATGGATGTTAGTTACCTCTTAAATGGTCTCCCTCTCTTGCACGCTAATGGGGAGAGTGAGTGTGTGTGACCTATTTTCGTGGCAATGGAGGTGAGGAATGGGGTTTACTGGGAGGGACAGTGAGCACAGGCATGCAAGATGAACTTCGAGGAGAGAGCCGCGTGTTAGTAGAGAAAGAATGGGAGTGTTAGCGGAGGCAGCGGTAGGGATGAACTTCGAGCTAGGAGGTCGCGCGTTAGTAGAGGGAGGGAGTGTTTTCTGTTTTAGGGTTCATAAACTGAAGAATGCAGGGATATTACACATCGGTTATGCCTAAAACCGATGTGGTTAACCATATTATACACATCGGTTAAGCAAAAATCGATGTGTAAAAATTAAACTTTTAACTTCTGAATTTTTTTTTTAATTTTATACATCGGTTACTAAAACCGATGTGTAAAAGTAAAATTTTAATTTCTATTTTTTTTCTTTATAATTTTATACATCGGTTAATTAGAAACCGATGTGGTTAATCACTATTTTACACATCGGTTCATATAGAACCGATGTTGAATGTTAAAAATTCTGACTATTAATTTTTTTTATTTTAATTTTAAACATCGGTTATAAATAACCGATGTGGAAAGGTTTTACACATCGGTTATTCTCTAAACCGATGTGTAATACTTTGATTTTAATTTCAAAAATGTCACCGCACATCGGTTTTTAAGAAACCAATGTGTAAACTCCGATGTAGAATCCCTTTTCTGCACTAGTGAACATTGTCTTCATCATCATCATCATCATCATCATCATCATCAACTGAAGGCTGAACCAACTTATTTGCTCTCTTAGGAGCAGGTTGAGGATCAGGTTGAGGTGCCTCAGTTGTAGGCTCATTAATCAGAATGCCTCTAGTAGGCCTTCTAGGGTTAGGCTTCCTGACAGCCATTTTCTTCCTCTTGATTCCTTTCTTTAGACCAAGGATTGCAACATTGTTGGCCTCAAGTGATTCTTCTTTAATCTTAATCTTCTCCCCAAGCTTCGTCAACTCCACTTGCTTCTATGTGCTAATTTGCATGCCACTGAGATTAACTCTGCCAAAATCAGAAGCTTGCATTCCTTTCTAACGAAGGAGTCTTTCTTATTCATCATTAGGCTTTGCACTCAAAACATTGTACAAGCCTTGCTGCTTGAAAATATTTGACTGAAGGTGAGTGAAGTTGATGTGAGAATCAGATTCTTTGTTGGTAATGGCATCATTGAAGCAATGAAACAGGATCCACAGTAAGTTGATCTTTGTTTCAAGAACCAGATGGCAAAGACAGAACTTGTCAAGAGCTGATAAGTTGTCCTTAGACGCAATCTTATGCAGCACCACCTTGTTCAGGATTTGGTGAAGAATCCTGATGAGACCCTTCATCACAAAGGATTTCCAAGAGTGAGTTCTTACGGTGACTTGCCTCATTAGGGTAATAGGAATTGTCTCTGAACCACCTAGGTCTTCTTCCCAATTCTCCTTGAAGACCAAACCTTCTTAAGGACATGCAATCTCATCAGAGATGGTTTTCTCGGACACTATTACTTTTCTTCACAGCACAAACACAACTACTTCTGTTTCAGTAATATTTGGTCTTCTCCAGAATTCCCTTATCAAATCTGGATACACTGAGACCTTTTCCAGAAAGATTCCATCCCATCCAGCAGCGTTAATGAACTTACTCACATCCAGATTGTACTCTTGTAGAATTCCAAAAGTGAAGTGATGTTCCACAGATATAGACATAGTGTCAGTTGAAAAACCAGGCACGGGAGCAGAGGTTGAAGCCATTGTTGAGTAAGATGAGTTAATGTTTGGAAGAACAGGGGAAAGAGAGAGTTCGAAAGTTTCATAGAGAGGTTGGCAGGGATGAAGAGAAGCGAAAAGTTTTTCAAAGGGAAAGAGGTTACTTTTAAAGGTTTTTGAAAAACAACAGTTTCCAAAAAAATTGACAAGACATGTCATTGTGTGTAAATCGGCATTGGTAAATTGGGACCATAAAAAGTTATGATGGGATTGATGGAGGTAGCTGACTCAGCAAAAAAAATGTTTTATATAAATGTGTTCAAGGACAAATTAATACAAACAATAAATGTGTGCATAGACGAGTCCACACAAGACTAAGAGTGGACGCGTAAAGACATATGTAGTGGACGCGGCACACCAACAGAAGTGGATGCGTAGACTCCACGTGCTCTGGACGTCATGACTAGTGGACGTGCAGAAAAAACATGCAATAGACGACCAATTTAACAACAAATATACTAACTCAATCCACATACAACATATTTAAATGCTTTCTTATAAAGATAAATCTGTCCTCAGCAAGAGGTTTAGTGAAGATATATGCCTATTGGTGGTCAGTATCTACAAAATGAATAACAAATACACCTTTTGAACATAATCCCTAATAAAATGATGTTTGATTTCTATATGCTTAGATCTAGAATGAAATATTGGATTCTTAGATAAATTGATTGCAGCATTATTATCATACATAAGTGGAATACTACTTACAAATACATTGTAGTCCTCCAATTGGTGTTTGATCCATAGAAGTTGTGAGCAGCAACTTGCAGCTGATATGTACTCTGCTTCAGCAGTTGATAGAGTAATGGTACTTTGCCTTTTGCTTGACCATGATACTAGGTTAGCTCCAATGAAGTGACATCCTCCACTGGTGCTTTTTCTTTCAATTCTATCTCCAGCATAGTCAGCATCACAAAAACCAACCAATCTGTAATCTTCATCTTTCTTAAAGCATAGACCAAGATTAGTAGTACCTCTTAAATATCTAAAGATTCTCTTAACTACTGATAAGTGAGTTTCTCTAGGATCAGATTGAAATATAGCACATAAGCATACACTAAACATTATATCAGTCCTAGAAGCAGTTAGATATAAGAGGGATCCAATCATACCTCTGTATACCATCTGATCTACCTTTTTCTCTTTATCATGTTTGTTCAATGTGGTTGTGGGGTGCATAGGAGTGTTCATAGGTTTGCAGTCATCCGTCTTAAACTTTTTGTGTAATTCCTTTGTGTATTTAGTTTGATGGATGTACACCTCATCCATAGACTGTTTAACTTGAAGTCCAAGGAAGAATTTGTGTTCTCCCATCATGCTCATTTCAAACTTTTTCTGCATTAACTTAGAAAATTCCTTGCACAGGGATTCATTAGTAGCACCAAAAATGGTATCATCAACATAAATCTGTACTATAATGAAATCTGACTTAATAGATTTTCTAAATAAAGTTGTGTTTACTTTTCCTCTGTTAAAACCACTTTCCATTAGAAACGAACTTAACCTATCGTACCAAGCTCTAGGAGCTTGTTTAAGTCCATACAGTGCTTTCTTAAGCTTATAAACATGTTCAGGGTGATTTGTACTTTCAAAGCCAGGAGGTTGCATGACATATACTTCTTCATTAATAAAGCCATTTAAAAAGTCACTTTTAACATCCATTTGAAAAATCATAATGCTATGATGTGCAGCAAACGATATTAAAATTCTAATAGCTTCTAGCCTAGCAACTGATGCAAAAGTTTCAGTGTAGTCTATACCTTCTTCTTGTGAATATCCTTGAGCAACAAGTCTAGCCTTGTTTCTTACAACCTTACCATTTTCATCAAGCTTGTTTTTGTACACCCATTTTGTTCCAATAGCTGATTTATCCTTAGGTAGGGGTATAAGAGTCCAAACCTCACTTCTTTCAAACTGGTCCAGTTCTTCTTGCATTGCCAAGATCCAGTCATTTTCCAGTAGAGCCTCATCTACTGACTTTGGTTCCAATTTAGAGACAAATGTCGAATCATCTTGTTCACTAAAAGTTGATCTGGTTCTCAGTCTGTCATTAGGATCTCCAATGATTTGATCTTGTGGATGATAGTTCTTGAAGTACCAAGATCTTTGAATTTCTTGTTGAGAAGTGGATGTTTCTAGTTGTTGTTGAGGAGAATCATCTATTTGATCATTAGTCTTTATTTCTGTTTTGTCTCCTGAAATATTGAGATCAAGATCTGCAAAGACTTCATCTAGCTCTGATAATTTCTTATCAGGCTGTTTGTCATCAAATATAACATGTATATACTCTTCTACTATTAAGGTTCTTGAATTGTAGACTCTAAATCCTTCTGAGGATTTATAAAATACTAGTAGAATTCCATTATCTACCTTAGCATAAAATTTAACAAGTTGATCTTTTGTATTCAAAATGTAACATTTACATCCAAAAGGATGAAAGTATGAAATGTTGGGTTTTCTACCTTTCCACAATTCATAAGGAGTCTTATTCAGAATAGGTCTAGTGTATATTCTATTTTGAATGTAGCAGGCAGTGTTCACAGCTTCAGCCCAGAAGTGCTTAGGGACAGAATTGTCATTGAGCATAGTCCTAGCCATCTATTGAAAAGATCTATTCTTTCTCTCTACCACACCAATTTGTTGTGGTGTTCTTGGTATTGAGAAGTTTTGTTGAATACCACCTTCTTCACAAAACTCATGGAATAGCTCATTGACAAATTCTCCCCCATGATCACTTCTAATTGAAGTTATACACATGCCATTTTCATTTTGTACACGTTTGCAGAATACAGAAAAGACCTTGAATGACTCATCCTTGTGAGCAAGGAACATAACCCATGTCCATCTAGTGTAGTCATCTACTATGACAAGACCATATTTCTTACGACTGATAGAGGCAGTCCTTGTTGGACCAAAGAGATCAAGGTGCAGCAATTCTAGTGGTCTGTTGGTACTAACAACATTCTTAGATTCAAATGAACATTTGACTTGTTTTCCCTTCTAACATGCATCACAGAGCATTAGATTTGAAACTAAGGTTTGGTAGACCTCTTACAAGGTTATGCTTTTTCATCTTTGAGATTAATCTGAAACTTGCATGACCTAACCTTTTGTGTCAAATCCATCGCTCATCCTCAATGGACACTAAACACGAGACACTTTGATTTAAGAGGTCCTCTAAGTCAATCTTATACAGATTTTTTTGCCTCTGGGCAGTGAATAGGAGTGATCCATCAGCTTTCTTGATAGTACACATATTCTTATCAAATGAAACAGCAAACCCACTATCACATAATTGACTAATGTTAAGCAGATTGTGTTTAAGACCATTTACTAACAGAACATTATCAATGGAGGGAAAATGATGTTTACCATTTTTGCCTATACCAATGATCTTTCCTTTTTGGTTTCCTCCAAAAGTGACCCAGCCACCATCTTTGGGTCTAAGGTCTTGGAACATACACCTTTCTCCGGTCATGTGTCGTGAGCACCCACTGTCCAAGTACCAGGACTTCTGTTTCTTTCCAGTTGTTAAGCAGATCTGCAATAGGGATTATCTTATCTTTAGGTACCCAAATTGACTTGGGTCCTTTCTTGTTAGTGATCATAGGTCGTGAATGATTTGCATGCTTGTTATGTATGCATCTAGATGACACATGGTCACTTTTTCCACATAATTTGCAGTAAGTATTGGAAGGGCTTGGTTTTGACTTAGTTGCTGTGGACGGACTTTAGAAGCCTTATATTGTGTATGAACCTTTGGTTTATTCAGAGATGCAACTTGATTCTCTTTATCATAACCAATGCCAGATTTGTCACGTGGTGGTCTAGAATCCCTTAAAATAAGGTTTAATTTATCTAAGCTACCAACCAGTTTTAACAGAGAGTCTATCAAGTATGTCACATCTTGTTTCAATTGTTCAACTTCACAAAGGCTATTAGACTTACACTTCATCCTATCAGCCAGACTGACATTGATTGATTTTAATGTTTCATTTTCATCCTAAAGGTTTTGATTCACTGTGCAGACCTTATCATAGTCTCTAGAGAGTTTAATAAACTTCTTTTTGAGACTCTTATACTCGTTAGACAGTATGTATGATTCATGTAGTAATTCATCAAAAACAGTTTGAAGAGTAGACGAATCAGAGTCCATTACCTCGGCATCAGTGAATTCACTTTTTGATGTAGTGTCAGCCATGAAGCAAATGTTTACTTTTTCTCATGCTTCATCTTCTTAATCTGTAGAAGACAGGTCAAAATCCTCCCATATAGCCATCAAGCCTTTCTTCTTTTTGAATAATTTCTTTTTCTCCTTCAGCTCTGGGCAGTCAGCATTGAAGTTTCCTGGTTTTTTACATTCAAAGCACAGGGGTGGGACTTTCTCCTTGGAATCTGACTTCTCCTTGGAGAATTTTTTGTTAAACTGCTTCCTTATGAATCCACCTTTCTTTCTCCACATGTGTTGGATTTTTCTGGAGATGAAAGATAGTTCATCCTCATCTGAGTCGCCTTCACTATTTGATGAATCAACTTCATCTGAGGACTCAAACTTTAAGCACCTTTGAGGAACTAGCTTTCTTGGCATTTAAGGTAATGGATTTTCCTTTTCTGGAGTTTTCCTCTTCATTAAGTTCAAGTTCTTGAACTTTTAATGACCCCAGAAGCTCTTCCAGAGAAAGAGTATTCAGATTCTTTGCTTCCTGGATAGCAGTTACCTTAGGTCTCCACTGCTTTGAGAGACCTCTCAAAATTTTTCTCACATGATCTCTATTCTCATAGACCTTTCCAAGAGACCTGAGACTGTTGGTGATTGTTTGGAATCTTCCAAACATCTGGTCTATAGTTTCATGATCAACCATCTTGAATAGCTCATAGTGGTGAACCAGCTTGCTGATCTTTGATTCCTTAACTTGTAAAGAACCCTCATGAGCTAGGGCAAGAGTATCCCAGATTTCTTTAGCAGTATTGCAGCTGTGAACTTTGTCATGTTCAGATCTGGTAATGGCACACATGAGATAGTGCTTGGCTTTTAGGTTAAGCTGGTGTTGATTTTTCTGCTCTTGAGTCCATTGAGCTTTAGGAACAGCAACCCCATCTTCATTTCTGGGCTCAGTATAACCAGTTTCTATGATCTCCTAGATGTCTAGATTTTGTGCATCCAAGAAAGTTATCATCCTCTTCTTCCAGTAATCATAATCGGTTCCATCAAAGAGAGGAGGTCTGTTGATAGCTTGTCCTTCTGCATCTATATATGATAGCAGGATCGTACTGTCTTAGCACTTGTTAGATGCTCAACCCTGTCAAGGCTGAGCTCTGATACCAACTGAAGTTGGCACAAGCAAACACAAGAAGGGTGGTTGAATTGTGTTTGTTAATTATTGTCGCAAAAACCCTTTTTGAGAAACCTTTTCACAAGCAGAAGATAAAAAGTTTAAGCACACAAGAAATCCTTTTTAAAAGATTAACAAAACCAAAATCAAATCCGACAATTAGTATAAATAAATAAAACTGTAAAAGATAAGGGATAGAAAATTCACTCAGGTATTTTATCATGGTTCACTCTCTTCCAACCAAGAGCTACGTCCAATCCCTTCTACTTGAAGGATTTTCTCCACTATTTCCAAATTGTTTATACAACAAGTATTATACACCTCTCAAGGCTACAAGTATTGCTTTCTTGCCAAGCCTCTTTAGGCTCTAATTCAATCACAGAGATTTTTCTAAGATCTTTCTAACTCATTATATGTGAGGGTGTGAAGGTTTATGATCTACTGAATATTTTTACAAATATTCAACCTTAAGAATTACAGACTTTTGCCTTACAAAGGGAATATGATCTTTGAATATCTTGCAAATGTTCAAATGGCAAAAGTTGTTCTTCAGAGCTTGAGACCTTCTATATATAGTGGTCTTCAACTTCTCTTGCAAATTTTCAACCGTTATATTTAATCACCCCTTTTAGAGATATCATTAAATGAATGATATCAGTTGAGACTGACAACTTCATTTTGGCCGTGTTGAAAAGCATCCTTGGTTATCAGAAAAGCACAAAATGGAGGCTCACTATCCTGAGCAATCGTACCTTAAAAACTTTCTTTCCCTCTTTGTGTATAACCCAGCTTTTGTCCAGCAATAAAGTTGTCATCGTACAGATCATTTTCCAATTCCAATTGTACTATTTGCTTTTTGTATTTCCTTGATAGTACTATGAATTTTCTCACAAAGGAACAAGGCATTAACAAGATAAAACAATTATAAAGAACATATATTCCATTGAAATAAATATCAATCATTTGAAATAAATTCAATGTGGTCCAGATTGCATTAAATCACATTCAAGGTAGTAAAGATATAGAAGATGTTGAACTGTCTAAAGGCACTCAGTTTTAGAATGTGTCTACATAAGGTTTTATTCTGCTCGTCCACTGATGTGGCAGATGTGCTCGTCGACACAAGTCTTTGGACTTGCTAAGTCTTTAGAGAAACTCCATCCAATGACGTGGCACTATGGACGTCTACTGAATTTTAGTTAGGTACTATGGATGTCTACTTGAGTTTTAAGGAGAGCACTCGTCTGCTGACGTGGCTACTATGGATGTCTAGAGAGATACAGTTAGCCGTCTACTTAATGATTAAAATATAAACAATTTAAATAACATTTGGATGGATAACTCTTTGCAAGAGTCCAAGCATTGTATACCTTATATTATTTTGGATATTCCTGCATAAACTGAAATCACTTGTTAGATCTCAACTAACACTTTGCCAAACAAATTTAATCCTTTTGTTAACATCAAAACCTAGAGATTCAATAAACCAGAACCACTCTGGTTCCAACAAGTTGTTCTTCTGATTTATGACTCTTTTAACATTTTACTTTTAACTTGAAATCTTGTCAGTGTATAATTTGACCTTTCACTCATGTAAATTTCTGTCAAATGGCCTGTCTCCAAGAAGGCCTTATGTAATTTATTTACAAAAAATTTATGTTTCCAAAAGTAAATCGACAACTTGCTAAACGTTTTATTTTTCCGCAAAACAAAGTAGTTAATGTGATGCTAGGGTTAAGGGTGTCACATTAATGGTGGTATCAGAGCTGGTCGAGTCTTTCTGGAATCTTTGGGAATAGGCCTGTTGTGTTCTTGTTGTGTGATCTCTGAGTAGGCTTGTTTGAATTACTTCTTGGAAGTAATGAGTCTTGGAAAGACGTTAAGTGTTTCTTATCTGGTTGCCATTTTACTGATTTTATCTTGTAGGTCAGTTATGGAACTAGATGCAGGACGTGGACGTGGCCGCAGAGGAGGCCATAGAGGTGGTTTTGTTGGTGGTCGTGTACATGTTGGTGGAGGAATGGACTTCAGAGCACAAGCTATGGCAGACGTTGTAGCTGCCATTGCTCCACAAACTGCTACTATGGCTGCTCAACATCAACAGGAGCAAGCCCGTGCTGAACAAGCCGTTGAAAGTTGTGGTCTGACGGTTTTTCGATGTCAGAACCCACCACAGTTTCATGGGGATGCTGACCCTACAAAGGCTGACTTGTGGATTCAAGAACTGGAAAATATTTTTGAGTTGATTCACAGTCCTGAATGCGTAAGAGTGCCTTATGCTACTTTCCTGTTAATGAGAGATGCTGAGTATTGGTGGAGAGACACCAGACAACTGCTAGAGGCGAATCATTGAGAAATTACTTGGGAGGTTTTCCGTACTGCATTTCCGGACAAATACTTTCCTTAGAGTGCTCGAGCTGAGAAAGAGCAGGAATTTTTGCGCTTGCGACAAAGAGATATGTCAGTCGGGGAATACGTGACAAGGTTTGAGTCACTTGCCAAGTATTTTCGCTTTTTCCAAGACAACCCAGATGAGGGATGGAAGTGTGAATGGTTTGAAGGAGGACTGCGGTACGAGATCAAGGAATCAGTGCTGCCACTGGAGATTAAGAATTTGCAGGCTCAGGTGGAAAAATGCAGGAAAATTGAACAAATGAGAAAGGGAAGAGACAACCGAGGGAATGTCGTGGGACCCTCCGGATCTAGGAACCAGAAAGGGAGACAGAGTTAGAGAAAGCCATACGCTAGATCAGTTGGAAACAACCAAAATCAACAACCATATCATCCCATTGCTTCATCAACTGGAAGTGGGAACCAGATGAGCCAAAGCCAAAGTCAAGAAAGGAGATGCTATAAATGTGGAGACCCAAACCATCTGGTCAATGTATTCCCCATGAGGGGAATGAAGTGCTTCAATTGTTATCGATTGGGGCACATGGTAAAGGATTGCAAAGCACCAAAGCGGAAACCTACCGTCAATAGTGCCAAAGTCAATAAACCAATGGCTAGAGGGAGAGTTTTTACCATGAGTGGTGTCGACGCCTCGAACTCCAAAGATCTGATACAAGGTAGTTGTAACATAGCCGATAGCCTCTTAAATGTGCTTTTCGATTCTGGTGCGACACATTCATTTATCTCAGTGGATTGTGGGGCGTTGTTGTATTTTATTGTTTCAACTCCTACTGCTGAACCTGTTATTGCTAATTCGATGTGCTTGAACTGTCCTATTGTCATTCTGGATCGACACTTCCTTGTTGATATGATATGTTTACCCTTAGTATAGCTAGATGTGATTTTGGGCATGGATTGGTTATCTTCCAATCATGTTCTTCTAGATTGTGCTCACAAAACCTTAGCTTTTCCTGATCCTGAGATTCTTGGATTTTTATCCACCAAACAAGTGAAAACTTTTTCTAAAGAAAATGGTCAGATATACTTGCTTCTGACTAACTTAGAAGCCGAGGAGGAAGTCGATTTGAGAACTATACCTGTTGTGAAGGATTTTCCGGAGGTGTTTCCAAATGATGTACCAGGGTTACCATTAGTAAGAGATATTGAATTCTCCATCGATCTTGTTCCAGGAATCGATCCAATATCGATTGCTCCATATCGAATGTCACGTACAGAACTCGTTGAATTGAAAGATCAGTTGGAGGATCTGTTGTCAAATCAGTTCATAAGACCCAGCGTTTCCCCGTGGGGAGCACCTGTTCTTTTAGTCCGAAAGAAGAACGGAGGTTCAAGACTCTATGTGGATTATAGACAACTTAACAAAGTGACGATCAAGAACAAGTACCCGTTGCCACGGATAGATGATCTGATGGATCAACTGCAAGGAACTGCTATTTTCTCATAGATCGACTTGAGGACGGGTTATCACTAGATTAGAGTGAAGCCTGGAGATATACCAAAGACGGCGTTCCGAACCCGTTTTGGACATTATGAGTATCTTGTGATGCCATTTAGAGTGACGAATGCACCTGCTGTTTTCATGGACTACATGAATCGGGTTTTTCGTCTGTTTCTAGATAAGTCTGTTATTATGTTCATCGATGACATCATCATTTACTCTAAGAGTCGTGAGGAACATGAAGAAGAAGTTGTATGCAAAGCTCTCCAAGTGTGAGTTTTGGCTTGAAGAAGTGAAGTTCTTGGGTCACGTGAATTCTAAATATGGAATTAATGTAGATCTTGCTAAAGTGGAGGCAGTACTTTCTTGGGAGAGACCGAAGACAGAAATAGAGATTCGAAGTTTTATCGCCTTGGCTGGAAATTACCGGAGATTTATAGAAGGATTTTCCAAGGGTGTTGCGCCGTTGACTCAGCTTACAAGGAAGGGCCAACCTTTTGTGTGGACTACATAATGTGAAGAAAGCTTCCAGACGATAAAGGAACGTTTGACAACTTCACCAGTGTTAATACTTCCCTAACCTAGTGAACCTTACGAAGTGTACTGCGATGCTTCGTATCAAGGTTTAGGTTGTGTATTAATGCAACACCAGATGGTCGTAGCGTATGCATCACGTCAGTTGAAGACTCATGAGAAGAATTATCTGACGCATGATCTTGAGCTTGTTGCGGTGGTCTTTGCACTAAAGATATGAAGGCATCATTTGTATGGAGTTAAGTTCAATTTTTTTAGCGACCACAAAAGCCTGAAACATATGTTTGACCAGAAAGAACTCAACATGAGTCAAAGACGATGGATGGAATTTTTGAAAGATTATGACTTTGCTTTACAGTATCATCATGTGAAAGCGAACTTCGTTGCAGATGCTTTGAGTTAGAAAGCCATACATGTTTCAGCGATGATGGTGAAAGAGTTAGAGTTGATCGAGAAGTTCCACGATCTCGATTTGATGATGCAGATAAGCCCAAAGAGAATCAGTGTGGGGATGATTACGGTCTCAAGTGGATTGATGGAAGAAATCAGAGAGCAACAAACCACTGACGTGTATCTTCAAGAGAAGAAAAAGCTTATGGAACAAGGAAAAGCCACAGATTTTAGCTTAGGTCCAGATGACATCCTAAGGTGGAATGGACGAATCTGTGAACCTGACAATTCTGAAATGAAAAAGATGATTTTCGAGGAGTCACACAAGAGCAAACTGAGTATTCATCCCGGATCAACAAAGATGTACCAAGATCTAAAACAAATATTTTGGAGGCCATGCATGAAGAAGCAAGTGGCAGAATATGTGGCATCTTGTCTGACATATCATAAGGCAAAAGTGGAACATCAATGACCCGGTGGAAGGTTAAAATCTCTGGATGTACCAGAATGGAAGTGGGATAGCAAATCCATGGATTTTGTGGTAGGATTACCAAGAAATTACAAAGACTTTGACTTGATTTGGGTAATCATTGACCGGCTAACGAAGTCGGCACACTTCTTACCAGTTAAGGCCAATTATACGGTGGAGAAGCTAACCGAGGTGTATATCAGGGAGGTGATCAAACTTCACGAAGTACCCTCTAGTATCATTTCGGATCGAGACCTGAAGTTCACTTCGCGTTTCTGGTGAAGTTTTCAAAATTTGCTTGGAACCGAGTTAAGGCTAAGTTCGGTTTATCATCCGCAAACTGATGGACAAACGGAAAGGACAATACAGACGTTAGAAGACTTGCTAAGGGCGTGTGTCCTAGATAATCACGGAAGTTGGGATGATCTTTTGCCTCTCATTGAGTTCACATAAAACAATAGCTTTCATTCAAGTATAGGGATGGCACCTTATGAGGCTCTGTATGGGAGAAAATGACAAACACCACTGTGTTGGTACCAGGATGGAAAAAGCACAATTTTAGGACCTGAAATTGTGCAACAAACAACAGAAAAGGTGAAACAAATCCGTGAAAGGAAGAAGGCTTCGCAAAGTAGACAGAAAAGTTACGCCGATCGGAGAAGACGACTCTCGAATTCCAGGAAGGCGAACACGTATTTCTGAGAGTCACACCTACGACTGGGGTAGGTAGGGTTATAAAGTCCAGAAAGCTCACTCCTAAATTCATTGGACCTTACCAAATTCTTTGAATATCCATGATGTCTTTCATGTCTCGCAACTAAGGAAGTATGTTCCCGATCCATCGAATGTAATCGAGTCAGATATAGTACATTTAAAAGAAAACGTATCTTATGAGACCTCACCTGTGCGGATCGAGGATATGAGGATTAAGCAACTTAGGGAAAAACAAATTCCCTTAGTTAAGGTTATTTGGGATGAGACAACTGGAGACGTGACATAGGAGACTGAAGACAAAATGAGATTATAGTACCCTGATCTATTTTCAAGTGTGTAATTTCGAGGACGACATTTTTTTTTATTGGGGTAGTAATGTAACACCCCGATTTTTCTGTTCCTTAATAATCTGTGTTTATGTATGTGTATGTGTGATTAATTTTAATGTTTTAAATATGAGAAAAATATTTTTATAAACTAAAATTATTTTCATAATTTATTTTATTCTAGGAAACTACACTTGAAATTTCGGTTGAAAATTCAGACGAAGACGGTCTGCGTTTTCACTGTCAGTAAGATTTTACTGATCAGGAAAATGAATTTCAACTCGTAAAATAAAATTATAGATTTTACTAACATGTTTATAACAATTTTAATTTGTAAATATTTCAATATCAATTTCTCAGGTAGAAAATTTACGAAGGAAAATACGATCGGTTTTCACAGTCGGGAAATCAATAGAACCGGAAAGGAACAAAAATATATTTAAAATGGATTTGATGCAGATTTGAAGAGACTTGATTTGATTTGAATAGTGTTTGCATTTACTTCACACCATCATGACCTTACACATAATTATTTTCTTTAATTTTACAAGTAACCATTATTTTATTTAAAACCAATTTTTAGTTTAACAAAAGAAATAAAAAAAATTTGAAAAATCCCTCTCCAAATTGCTGCACCAGCTGCGCCACGTCCCTCATTTCCTCTATAAATACCCCTCTTAAAAAGCTTGCCTCACTTTTGTTTTCTCACTCAAGAATCACTCACTTGCAACTCACTTACTTACTTCAACTCTTCCTCCATTTTCACTCTTAAAAGCTTTCAAGTCTTGTTCATCTTCAACTTCACTTCATCAACAAGGGTATACTTCTTCTTCTCTACTCTTCATCTCTTCAAATATCTATTTTATTTACATGCATGTTATTTATTTTATGTTGCATGTTTCTAGATTTAGTTAGAATTTTCAAGAAAAATCCTTTTTAGCATGAAATCAAATTCTATTAACTCACTCATCTCTACTATCATCTAATGCACTTGCATGTCACAAAAGAGTTTTCCAAAGCCTATTTTCTAAGGGTGGCTGAAACTTTACCTAGAGGAAGATAGTGTTTTTGCTAAAAAAATTTACATGGATGACATAGAACCCTTAATACATGTGATTTTTAAGTTCATAAGTTACAACAAAATAATAAGTTTTCTTTTCCATTCTACTTAATAGAACCAAAACCCTAGCCATGGGAGTCGAAGAAGCTTAGTTTTAATTTTTAATGAAAATACATTGTTTTGATCATTTTTTTTTAAAATGTATATGGTTCAAAGGTTGAGAATGGCTTTTTTTTAATTTTTTTTAGAAGAACACTTACCTTAATCACTATTTTATTTTCATGCATGAATTTATAAAGTTAAAAATCAATTCCCTAGCATATTTTTATGGGTGGGCCGAAACCTACTCTTTGTGGAGTAGATGGATTGATTTTTTATTTTTAGGTATTAGACCTTGATTTTGTCTCTAAAATGCTTAAGGATCATTGATCCAAAGCTTGTAAAAAATTGAAATTTTTATCATCATTTTCTTGGTAAGACCGAATGCATCCATGTGACAAATGGGATGTTTTTGTGAATTTTAACTTATAATTTTATACTTGGTTTTGATTAGATTTACAAACATGAGGAAGACGCAAGGCTTGCTTTAGTTAAACGTGGAAAAAGATCATGTTTTTATTCGTCATGTTAAGGTAAGGGGAGAAAGCCTGAGGGGTAATTATTTATGATGACTATATGCTATAGGTTGTTGATTTTATGTGTTTGCTTGATGTTATTGTTGTTGTGGCTGTTTTAGAATAACTTTGAGTTCTTGTTGCAATGATGGTATATTTGAGTGATTAATATTTTTTTTATTTCAGTTAATGATTTATGATCATGTGATTGTTGTTGGTATATGTTAGAATTGTTGTAAATGTTGCTTGGTTGTTGCATGGAAGCCTAACCATTGGTTAGAACTCAATTAATAATGCAAGATAAAAACTTTAAGAAACATTGTGAAGAATAATCACAAATAAAGATTTCTTTTTTGTAACGTTTTAATAAAAGAGAAAATAAAATATTTCTAACATTTGGTGAAATTATTTTAGAATTAAAAACAATTTTATAAAGGAAAATTATTTGAGCTAAAGGATTTTATTCTAAAAGAAAAACAAAATTTTTAGAACACTCTAAGGTAAGAGACCATAGAAAATGGGATTTTAGTTTCCAATGTTCTTAGAAAGAGTTTTCTTTCAAAAAGGTTTTCCATATATTTGAAAAGGTAGATTTTTCCAAAATAAAGTGGAATATTTAGAGAAAGAAATGGAGTTCCTAAAGTTAAAGTTTTTCAAAAAAAAATGAATTTCAACAGAAAATGTTTTTGAAAAGAATTTATTCAAGTAAAATTATCCAATAACTTGGATAAGTTACGGAAGTTTTGTTTTGTATTTGTGTTACACTGAACGAAAAATAACGTTAAAAAGTGAACCTAGTAACCGAGACATCGAGGTACCAGTGTATTAAAGCACGTTGATCTATGATTCATGTCACATTGTTGTGGATTGTGTGTCCTACATACGTTGTGTTACAATGTGGTGAACGTAGTAAAAAGGTGAAAATTGTTTTTCTACTACCATAAAGTCCTAGACTGGTGCATCGGCTTAGGACTGTTATGATTGGACACTCAGACTTAAACGCCCTGTGTTGCTAATGAAAGTTTTAAAATTTTGAAAATTTATCAATGGTCGTGAGCTTTGAGCCCGACGAAGGAAAGAATGAAACACAAAGAACAATTACGAGAACAAAATGTTTTACATGCATTATTCGACAGACGTGCCGCAGGTATTATTCTGGATATCTTGGCTAAGATATTCAAGAAGTTGTATCATTGTGCCTTGATGGACCCATATCTCTTTACATTGATACTCTAATATTTCTTGAGATCCATTGAGATTCTTCTTTGTAGTTCTTCATCTTCAAGCATTCATTCATGATCATTCTTTTGCTTCTTTGATCCTTTGCATCCTTTTCCTTGCACTGATAATATCTTATACAAACATACAAGCTTGGCAAGAAATTAGTGAATCAAAGTGTAATTCAAGTTAGTTTAGTCATTAATCAAAATATACTAGGGTCATTTTTCCACAAACTCCCCCTTTTTGATTGATGACAAACCTACCATACTTTATATGTTCAGTCTAAAAGTATATTATAGGAATTATATATATCAGAGATTATAGTGCAGCTGTGTTTTATTTTAACTCATCCTGTCTAAGTTGAAGTTTTTGAATATTTGGATCATGAACTAGAAATTATCTATAGTATGGTCCATTTTCCTTCTCCGCCTTTGTCATTATCAAAAAGAAACTATGAGGGATGTAAGATACATATTATAAGGTTCATGCTATTAGAAATTCATTGAGAAACAAGACCATTCATTCATTCATATATTGTTTCAAGTGAGAATACATGATATTATTTTAAAAATAAGTAATAACATCAAATCATTCATTACATTCATCCATTCAAAAAGGAAAAACACACAAACACCAAGAGACCCTAAAGACTAAGCATCTTCATTATTCATTTGGCTCTTCATTGTTTTGTGTAGCTTCTGTTGCTTGAACATTTGGAATATCTTCTTCCTCAACAGCAGCAACAGCTTGCCTTGCCATGTGCACAACATCTTCAGAAGTTGGAGTTTCTTCTTGAGGTGGAGGTACAGTGATGGGGATGCCTAAATGTGCATGAATGGTTGCCATCTGTCCTTCAAGAACATTAATCTTTAGACTCATGTAGTCCAAAGTTCTCTTGATCATCAGGTTTTGCTTATTTTGCCTCTGCTCAAACACTTGAATCATTTATATCAGCGTATCCAATTTGGAATTTGTTTCAGCATTGTCCATTGCAGCTCTTGCTTTATCTCCAGCTAATCTTACCCATTCTCCTTCATAATTCTTGGCCAACTTCATCTAGCTTATGGTGCCCTCACCAAACTTGTAAGTCATTTTCCTTGCTTGGAACCTTTCCTCATGTTTCATCAAGACTTCAAAGTTCTCAACCAATTTGACAACTAGGCCAGGGTAAGGTAATGTAGCTCCACTGATTCTGCAGTCTACCATGTGTCTCACAATGATGTAGCTCCAACTGAGTTGTTTCTTTTCAATCATAGCCCAAAGCATCAGAATATCATTGTTCTGAACTACGACATGGTTTCCTGATCTTGGAAGCAAGATTCTGCTTAGCACATATTGAAGCAGCCTGTGCTGAATGTGCATTGAGCTGATGTTGATCAGTCTTCCTTTAGGTGCATTGTCAACCAAAAGGACCTTCATAGCCTCTTCCTTATCATAAGCTTTTAACCAAGCACTATCAGGACCTATTCCAGCCATATTACTTCCCAAGTAATCTAATCCAGTGAACTGAGAGAATTCTTCAAAAGTCATTTCAATTCTCTTGTTTTTCACTTCAGCAAAAAAGCCAACATTATCCATTTCCAAGGTGCAATAAAATGCCTTAATTATGGTTAGATAAATATTACTTTTGGTTTGCATAAATTCTCCTAACTTGTAGTGTTCAAGAATCTTATGAAATACGAATTCATTCTTTTCAAACTAATTGAAATCAATAGTTCTAGCCTCATGTGTATCTCTATGCTTAAAATCTTCCTTATAAAGCATTATATTCTTCCTCTGTTCTCTTCCTCTTTTTATGTTCTCATTTTTTAGGTGCTTCCTTAGCCACCTTCTTCTTTGCTTCTTTCTTCTTTGGTACAGCCTTTGAGGTCTCACCAACCTTTTCCTTTCCTTTAGAAACCTTTTTCTTGATAGGTTCCTTGATTTGTTGCTTGCCTTGCCTCTGAGGGGTTTGAGTTTTCTCTATTTCCTTCCTCTTAGGGTGTGAAGGTGTGGCTATGGGGGAAAGTTGTTGAGGTGTGGAAGAATTAGTTGAAGATGATGAATTCGATTTGGATTGGACTGGATTAATGGGTGTGGTTTGCTTCACACGAGCCATTTTAGGGATTTTCGAGTTCTGCTCGGGTTTTGGGTGCTGAAGATTTGATTTAGAAATGTGAAGAATTTGGAGGGAAAGTTGGGTATTTATAGAATCAGATCAGTCAATCAATGTATCAATCGATGTATAAGCTATTTCAGGGAGTACCAAATTCTGCAACTTGAACTCAATCGATGTATAAATCGATGTATAACATTACTCAGAGTACTAAGTTCTGCAACTTGAACTCAATCGATGTGAAAATCGATGTATAGGATAAGTCTGTGAGTCCCAAGTTCTGGAAGCTTCACTTAATCGATGTTAGAAACGATGTATATACAGGATTATCAAATTTAACCCAAGTACATCGATGTATCAATCGATACATAAGTACTTACAGAGAGTAGTGCTTTTTGGATCAGTGGATCAATCGATGCATAAATCGATTTATGACAAATCAGGTTTGGATTTTTATAACAGATAAATCGATGTATAAGGTCTTTCATAAAGACTTGTTTTCTAATTTTGTCTAACAATAGATGTATCAATCGACATGGATTATACAGTCTATGTACTAGCTTTGAAGTTATGGTTTTGGGTTTATCTAATCGATTTGCTAATCGATGCACTGATACCAACAATCAAGCATTCAATCATACAAAACATCAAGCATAAGTTGGATCAATTATTCCTAATTCTCTTCTTATATAATAGAAACTTTCTTTAGCTAATGGTTTAGTGAAAATATCAGCTAATTGCTTAGATGTGTCAATATATTCAATAACTATATATCCACTTTGAATATGATCCCTTATGAAATGATGTCTTATTTCAATATGTTTGGTTCTAGAATGCAGTATAGGATTCTTAGTTAGATTTATAGCACTAGTGTTGTCACATTTGATTGGCACTTTCTCTAAGAGAACACCATAGTCAATGAGTTGTTGTTTCATCCAAAGGATTTGTGCACAACAACTTCCAGCTGCAACATATTCTGCTTCAGCAGTTGTCAAAGCCACACTTGTTTGTTTCTTACTAAACCAGGAAACTAGTGAGTTCCCAAGTAGGTGGCAGGTTCCACTAGTACTCTTCCTATCCAACTTGCATCCAGTAAAGTCAGAGTCAGAGTATCCTATTAGATTATAAGTTGATCCCTTAGCATACCATAAACCCATATCTTTAGTTCCTAGCAAGTATTTCATGATTCTCTTTACAACTGTTAAATGAGATTCCTTAGGGTTTGATTGATATCTTGCACACATGCAAACACTGAACATTATATCAGGCCTACTAGCTGTAAGGTAAAGTAAGGAGCCAATTGTACCTCTATATTTGGATATGTCTATAGTTTTACCTCTTTCATCCTTATCCAAGTAACATGATGGACTCATTGGAGTTGCCATTTCCTTTGAATTCTCCATGCCAAACTTCTTCAGCAGTTCCTTGCAATACTTTTCTTGGCTTATGAAGGTTCCATCATCACATTGTTTAATTTGAAGTCCCGAGAAGAAAGCGAGTTCTCCCATCATGGACATCTCAAGTTCATTTTGCATCAACATGGAAAATTCCTTACACAATGAATCATTAGTAGCACCAAATATAATATCATCAACATATATTTGTACAAGCAATATATTTTGACTTTTTCTTTTTATGAAAAGTGTTGTGTCAACCTTACCTCTAGTAAAACCTTTTTGAAATAAAAAGTTTCTTAGCCTTTCATACCAAGCCCTTGGAGCTTGTTTAAGTCCATACTGAAGTTGACGCAGGCAAACACAAGAAGGGGGGGTTGAATTGTGTTTGTTAATTATTTTCTCAAAAACCCTTTTGAACAACTTTTTCACAAGCAAAAGATAAAAAGATAAAGCACACAAAAAATCCTTTTTAAAAGATTAACAAAAGCAATATCAAAACCCCACAGTTAGTACAAGTAAATAAACTGAAGAGTTTAGGGATAGAAAATTCACACAAGAGATTTTATCCTGATTCACTCTCTTCTAACCAAGAGCTACGTCCAGTCCCTTCAACTTGAAGGATTTTTCCACTATTTCTCCAAATAGATTACACAACAAGTATTCAACACCTCTTCAGGCTACAAGTATTCCTTTCTTACCAAGCCTATTCAGGCTCTAACTCTATCACAGAGATTTAAAAGTTGATCTTCTTAACTCACTAAGTGTGAGAGTATGGCAGTTTAAGATCAGTTCAATATTATAACAATATTCAAACTAATAGATTACATACTTTTGCTTTTGAAAGAATGATAGAGTCAGAGCTTGTCTTATCAAGAATTGTATTGGCAGAAGTTTGGCTCGCAAAAAGTTATTCTTCAGTAATTGAGGTCTTCTACTTATATAGTGACCTTCTTCTGCTCTTGTAGTTCTTCAACGGTTACTTTGAATAATCCCGTTTAGAGATAGAATTAAATTCATGATATCTGTTGTGACTGATAGCTTGATTTTGGCGAGTTGAAAAGTATCCTTGGTTATCAGAAAATCACAAAATGGAGGCTCGTTGTTCTGAGCAATTGTACCTTAAAAGCTTTCTTTCCTCCTTTGTGTATAAACCAGCTTTTGTTCAGCAATAAAGATGTCATCGTACAGATTGTTTTGCAATTCCAATTGTACTATTTGTTTTTTTTTTATTTCCTTGATAGTACTGTGAGTTTCCTCAAGGGAAATAAGACATTAAATTGGATAGAGACAATTGGAAAGAACAAATATATATCAATCATTTGAAATAAATTCATTGTAGACCAGATTGAATTAAATCACATTCAAGGATAGAAGATATAAAACATATAGAACCGTCTACTTAGTTTTAAGAACGCAACTATACAGGATTTTAATTATGCTCGTCCACTGTTGTGGCAGAAGCGCTCGTCCACTAAAGTGGTAGAAGCGCTCATCTACTAATGTGGTAGAAGCGCTCGTCTACTAATGTGATAAAAGCGCTCGTCTACTAATGTGGTAGAAGCGCTCGTCCACACAAGTCTTTGGACTTGCTAAGTCCTTAGAGAACCTTCATCTAATGACGTGGCATATGGACTTCTACTGAATTTCAGTTAGGCACTATGGATGTACACTTGAGTTACAAGGATAGCCTTCGTCTGCTGACGTGGCAAAATGGATGCGCATATTTTCAAGTCTTTGGACTTGCTATACCTAACAAGTTATTTATTTATAGCCTCGTCTACTAAGGAAAAATCGGTCTACTTATCAATTAAAATAAAAACAGTTTAAATAACCTTTGGACGAGTAATTCTTTGCACGAGTCCAAGTATTGTATACCTTATATTATTTTGAATATTCTTGCATAAACTGAACTCACTTGTTAGATCTCAACTAACACTTCGCCAAGCAAATTTAATCCTTTTGTTAGCATCAAAACTTAGATTATTAAATCCAAAACTACTTTGGTTCCAACAATCTCCCCCTTTTTGATGATGGAAAAAACTGATTACATTTAAATAGCAAAATCTAAGAGAGCTTGCAAGGCTCCCTCTAAGACAAAGCATTCGAAAACTTAAGCAGACTAACAGATAGATACAAACACTTATCATTATATAAACACAAGTATCAGAGCAAATAATATAAGTAAAGCAGATCAATGTAAATGCAAACATATAAGTGCTTTTCAACAACTGATTTTATTTATAATTTTCTTTCTTTTCCTTTCTCCCCCTTTTTTGTCATCAGCCAAAAAGGTAAAAAGTGAGTGGACCATCACTGTCATCAAAATAAAACAAGAAAGAAAAAATTCTAAGAAGAAGGAGGTGGTGGAAGGGGTTGGTTTGGATTTTGATTCTTCTGAAATTCCATTAGCAAGGCCAACATTTGAGTCACCATGGCATTTGTAGGGGCTAAGGTGTCTTGCACTTGATTTTGCACTCTTTCTTCAATTTGTTGTGCCATCTGCTCAGTCTTCTCTTCAACAATCTTTCCAACCTTATCATCAATAATTATGACAATGATGTCTTCAGCATTGGATGGCAATGATAATTGTCTTAAGCTTAGGCTGGAGGATGAACCATAGCAAGAGCTAATGGTTGAGAGGATGTCTTAGCAGACTCAACACCATCCTTAGAAGTACATATCTCACCAGACTGTTCTGTCATAGTTGGGTCAACAGCAACTGCATCAGCTAAGGGAGTTGAAGGCTCAGAAACAGGTTTTGAAAAGATTTCTACATTCAGCTCAAGGCCTTCCACAAATAATTCTTCGGAAGTATGCTCAGAGGATGAGGTTGAAGCTGTGGCAAAAGCATATTGTATAACTGGCTCAGGGATATCCTTTGCCCATCTGACAGGGTAGACAAATTCCACATTTCTGCTATTGATAGGAAGTCCCCAAAGGTCTTTATATATCATGTACCTAAAGTGTGAGAGTCCACAATTTCCTCTAACCTTGGGAATATCTTCCATTTCTTCATCAGACAATCCAGAGGAAGATTCCTCTCTAGTGCAGTGAATCAAGTGTGACTTCCAAAAATCAGCAGCCTTGTGCTCATTGATTAACTCAATGGATTCATGATTTTGAAGGAAATCCAACATTGAGTAATCAAAAGTTTCTTGATCAAGGTCAAGCAATGCTGACTCAGCTTTAGGCATCACTCCCTTGAATCTTCTGTGCTTCAAGTCCTTGCTCTTGTTGAGATCCAGCACTCTCGGACAGATTATGTAGGGCTTGATTCCAATCCTGGTTGCTTCCTTATGCCTCAGCCAGGATGGAGGAACAAAATTTGCAACCCTATCAGCTCTGAGTTGGCTGAACTCCCATTTCAACATATCAATACAGAGTTGATCCATGAACAAATCAGCAGCCCTCCCATAGATTCTGGGATGCGCAAATGACATACATTTGTGTCCCTTGGCATGATCATGGGGATATGCTTAGATGATCCAGATCTCCTCTCAGGAATATTAGAAAGATTCTTCCTCTTGGGGTTAGTCTCCCAGACGGGTATAATGTGTCTCTCAACTCCATCAGTAATTGGCATGAATGGAGGAGTTTTGACAAGGTTTGGGTAAATTTTCTTTGGGGGGGAATTTTTCTAGAGGTAGGTGGGTGACTAAAGGCCATAAATTATTGTACATTTGAGAAGGTACGGTTTTGATTAGTTGACACTCTGGGTGAGGTAGGTAGAGGGGTTCAACAGATTGGCGAACTTCTTCCTTATATTCAGGTAGAGGATACCATCTGTTTAGGATGAGTTCTGGTTCATGTGGAATAGTGTGGAAGATTATTTTCCATTATTTTTTTACTTTGGCTCAATCCTCATATTTGTCATTGTAAAGGATGGAAGTTGGGATGAGGGGAGGAAATAGGGTTCTCAGAGGTTTGGGGAAAGGTGCACAAGGGAAAATGCCTTCATCTGGTTGATTTAACCAGCTATCATCGGCTTGTGAGGTGGTTGTTTAATTTGGTTGAGGTGGTGAGGGAATATATACGTCATTTGAAGAGGGAATAGGTATATCATCTATCCTAGCTTCTAAACTTGATACAAGGTTATCAACTGCTAATTGAACAGGATCATTAGCAGAGATAGTTACCTTAGGAGTTTTGGTTGACCTAGCTTTTCTTGTTGGTTGTCTCCTGGTTATGTTGGTACAGTTGAAGGATCAGTCACAAAGGCCTTAGCAGAATCAGCAGAGGTCTTCTGCTTCTTTAGGATAGAGCTGATAGGAATGCTATCCTCATCAGCTTCCTCATCTTCATTATGAGAGAGGATAATTTTCCTTGGCCTCTTTGAAGAAGGGGCAACAGAAGGATCCCCGATAGCAATCCCACTTGCTGGTCTTTTGGGGGCAGGCTTTCTTGTAGCAGTTGTCTTTTGCCTGGTTACCCTTTTAACCCCTATAACTTCTGCATTATTCTGTTCAATCATCTCTTCTTTAGCCACCAATAATTCCTCAGTCTTAGCCATTGCAGTAGCAGCATACGTACTGAGGTTCATGTTGGCTATGTTCATCTTTCCAAAGTCTGCAGCAGACATTGGTTTACCAGTCAGTAACCTTGCTTGCTCCTCGGGAGTCTTGGCAGCAAGAAACTCATATACTCCTTGAGCCTTGAAAATCTTAAAGAGAAGGTGGCATAAGGGAAGTGCAGAGAGTCTTTTCTTATTCATCACTGCATCTCCGAATCTTCCATAAAGGATTCTTGGAAGATTGATTCTTGTCTCTAAGAGAAGATGGCTGAGACAGAACTTGTGAAGAGATGAAAGGTTGTCCTTTTACCCAACCTTGTGAAGGACCACTTTGTTGAGAATCTGGTGAAGGATACGAACGATATCCTTCATTTCAACAATCTTCCATGAGTGATTCCTGACCGTGTCCTCCTTCATGAGACAGACTTCTATAGTCTCAGAATAGCCCAAGTCTTCTTCCCAAGACTCGGTGAAAACTAGTCCTTCCTGAGCACAGAAGATTGCTTCAGCAATAGTCTTCTCTGAGACTGTAATCTTCCTTCTTAATACGATTGAGTAGAAGTCAGTTTCTGTCAGTTGGATGTTTCTCCAAAAATCCCTGACAAGATTTGGGAAAGCAGAGACTTTCTTTGTGAAGAGTCCTTCCCAGCCAGCAGCATTGACATATTTGCTTATGTCAAGATTGTAGTCTTTTATCATATTAAGGTTGAAATGGTGCTCTATAGCTAGGTTGAGTTTGTCCACGTTGAAGATGCCATTGTAGATGATCAACGAGCTTAGGGTTTGGAGAGCAGAGAGAGGTAAAGAGAGATAGCTCGAGAGATTATGAAAGCGTAAAGTCTTTCTCAGAGGGAAAAGATTTCTTTTAAATGAATCTTGAATATCAAAAGGTTTATAAAAAACTTTTGATATGACATGTCATACTGATAAAATGGCATTGGTAACTTGGGACCATAAAAAGGTCTTGATGGGATTGACGAGAGTAGCTGACTCAGCAAGGAAAGAGAAGTGTTTTATATAAATGTGTTCAAGAACAAAATAATATCAACAATAAATGTGTGCGTAGACGAGTCCACACAAGACTAAGAGTGGATGTGCAAAGACATAGGTAGTGGACGCGTAGAATCCACTTACTCTAGACGTCATGACTAGTGGACGTGCAGAGAGAACATGCAATGGACGAGCAAATTAACAATAGATATACTAGTTCAATCCACATACAACATATTCAAATGCTTTCTTATAAAGATGAATCTATCCTCAGCAAGAGGTTGAGTGAAGATATCTGCCTATTGGTGGTCAGTATCTATAAATTAAACATCAAACACACCTTTTACATAATCCCTAATGAAATGATGTTTAAACTCTATGTGCTTAGCTCTAGACTGCAATATTGGATTCTTAGATAAATTGATTGCAGCAGTATTATCACACATAAGTGGAATACTACTTACAAATACATTGTAGTCCTCCAATTGGTGTTTGATCCATAGAAGTTGTGAGCAGCAGTTTGCAGCTAATATGTATTCTGCTTCAGCAGTTGATAGAGCAATGGTACTTTGCCTTTTACTTGACCATGATACTAGGTTAGCTCCAATGAAGTGACATCCTCCACTGGTGCTTTTTCTTACAATTCTATCTCCAGCATAGTCAGCATCACAAAAACCAACTAATCTGTAATCATCATTTTTCTTAAAGAACAAACCCATATTAGTAGTACCTTTTAAATATCTAAATATTCTTTTAACTATTGAGAGATGAGACTCTCTAGGATCAGATTGAAAACGAACACATAAGCAAACACTGAATATTATATCAGGCCTAGACGCAGCCAGATATAAAAGAGATCCTAGCATACCTCTATATACCTTTTGGTCTACCTTTTTCTCTTTATCATCTTCGTTCAGTATTGAAGTGGGATGCATAGGGGTATTCATTGGTTTGCAATCGTCCATCTTAAACTTCTTTAGAAGTTCCTTTGTATACTTAATCTATTGGATGTACACCTTGTCCATAGACTGTTTAACTTGAAGTCCAAGGAAGAATTTGAGTTCTCCCACCATGCTCATTTAAAATTCTTTCTGCATTAACTTAGAGAATTCCTTGCACAGAGATTCATTAGTAGCACCGAAAATGATACCATCAACATAAATTTGTACTATAATGAAATCTGACTTAATAGACTTTCTAAATAGAGTTGTGTCTAATTTTCCTCTGTTAAAACCATTTTCCATTAGAAACGAACTTAACCTATCATACCAAGCTCTAGGAGCTTGCTTAAGTCCATACAATGCTTTATTAAGCTTATAAACTTGTTCAGGGTGATTTGTATTTTCAAAGCCAGGAGGTTGCATGACAAATACTTCTTCATTTATAAATCCATTTAAGAAGTCACTTTTAACATCCATTTGAAAAAGAATAAAGCTATGATGTGCAGCAAATGATATTAAAATTCTTATAGCTTCTAGTCTAGCAACTGGTGCAAAAGTTTCAGTGTAGTCTATACCTTCTTCTTGAGAGTAGCCTTGAGAAACAAGTCTTGCCTTGTTTCTCACAACCTTACCATCTTCATCAAGCTTGTTTCTATAGGCCCACTTTGATCCAATGATTGGCTTGTCTTTAGGCAGGGGTACAAGCGTCCAGACATCACTTCTCTCAAACTGGTTTAGCTCTTCTTGCATAGCAAGAATCTATCCCTCGTCCAGTAGAGCTTCGTCCACTGTCTTTGGTTCACATTCGGAGACAAGAGCAGAATCACTTTGTTCTCTAAAGGATGACCTAGTTCTTAGCTTGTCATCGGGATCACCAATGATTTGATCTTGAGGATGGTAATTTCTGAAGTACCAAGATTTCTGAGCATTTTCCTGTTGATAGGTAGATGTTTCAGGTTGTTGTTGAGAAGTGTCGTCTACTTGGATATCAGTCTTGATTTCTGATTTCTCTCCTGAAATGTTTAGATCAAGATCTGGAAAAGCAACATCTAACTCTGATAGATACTTATCAGGCTGTTTGTCATCAAATTTCACATGAATACATTCTTCTACAACTAAGGTTCTAGAATTATAAACTCTAAATCCTTTTGAAGTTTCAGAAAATCCTAGAAGGATTCCATTATCTACTTTAGCATCAAATTTACCAAGTTGATCTTTTGTATTCAAAATATAACATTTACACCCGAAAGGGTGGAAGTATGAAATGTTGGGTTTTCTACCTTTCCACAATTCATAAGGAGTCTTATTCAGAATAGGTCTAATGTATATTATGTTTTGAATGTAGCAGGCAGTGTTCACAGCTTCAGCCCAGAAGTGCTTAGGGACAAAATTGTCATTTAGCATAGTCCTAGCCATCTCTTGAAGAGATCTGTTCTTTTTCTCTACCACACCATTTTGCTGCGGTGTTCTTGGTATTGAGAAGTTGCGTTGAATACCACTTTCTTCACAAAACTCATGGAATAGCTCATTGACAAATTCTCCCCCATGATCACTTCTAATTGAAGCTATACACATGCCTTTTTCATTCTGTACACGTTTGCAGAATACAGAAAAGACCTTGAATGACTCATCCTTGTGAGCAAGGAACATAACCCATATCCATCTAGTGTAGTCATCTACTATGACAAGACCATATTTCTTTCCACAGATAGAAGCAATCCTTATTGGAACAAAGAGATCAAGGTGTAGCAATTCTAGTGGTCTGTTGGTACTAACAACATTCTTAGATTCAAAGGACCCTTTGACTTGTTTTCCCTTCTTACATGCATCACAAAGAGCATCAGATTTGAAACTAAGGTTTGGTAAACCTCTTACAAGGTTATGCTTTTTCAGTTTGGAGATTAATCTCAAACTTGCATGACCTAACCTTTTATGCCAAATCCATCGCTCATCCTCAATGGACATTAGACATGACGCACTTTGATTTGAGAGGTCCTCTAAGTCAATCTTATACAAATTGTTTTGCCTCTGAGCAATGAATAAGAGTGATCCATCAGCTTTCTCGACAAAACACATATTCTTATTAAATGAAACAGCAAACCCACTATCACATAATTGACTAATGCTAAGCAGATTGTGTTTAAGACCATTTACTAATAGAACATTATCAATGGAGGGAAAATGATGTTTACCAATTTTACCTATACCAATGATCTTTCCTTTTTGGTTTCTTCCAAAAGTGACCCAGCCACCATCTTTGGGCCTAAGGTCTTGGAGCATATACCTTTCTCCTGTCATGTGTCGTGAGCATCCACTGTCCAAGTACCAGGACTTCTGTTTTTTTTCCTGTTGTTAAGAAGATCTGCAGCAGGGATTATCTTATCTTTAGGTACCCAAATTGACTTGGGTCCTTTCTTGTTAGTGATCATAGGTCGTGAATGCTTTGCATGTTTGTTATGTATGCATTTAGATGACACACGCCCACCTTTTCCACATACTTTGCAGTAAGTTTTGGAAGGGCTTGGTTTTGACTTAGTATGTTGTGGACGGGCTTTAAATGCCTTATATTGTGTGTGAACTTTTGGTTTATTTAGAGAAGCATCTTGCTTTTCTTTATCATAACCAATGCCAGATTTGTCATGTGGTGATCTAGAATATCTTAATATAAGATTTAAATTATCTGAGCTACCAACCAGTTTTGACAGAGAGTCTGTCAAGTATGTCACATCTTATTTCAGTTTTTCAACTTCACAAGAGCTATTTGACTAACACTTAGTCTTGTCAGTCAGACTAACGTTGTTTGATTTTAATGTTTCATTCTCATCCCTAAGGTTTTGATTTACTGTGCAGACCTTATCATAGTCTCTAGAAAGTTTAGTAAACTTCTTTTTGAGACTTTTATACTCTTTAGACAGTATGCATGATTCATACATCAATTCATCAAAAACATTTTGAAGAGTAGATGGATCAAATTCTATTACCTCGGCATCATTGAATTCACTTTCTGATGCAGTGTCAGTCATGAAGCCATCAAACCTTTCTTCTTTTTGAAGAATTTCTTTTTCTCCTTCAGTTCTGGACAGTCAACTTTGAAGTGCCCTGGTTTCTTACATTCAAAGCACAGGGGTGGACCTTTCTCCTTGGAATCTGACTTCTCCTTGGAGAATTTTTTGTTGAGCTGCTTCCTTCTGAATCCACCTTTCTTTCTCCACATGTGTTGTATTTTTCTGGAGATGAAAGATAGTTCATCTTCATCTGAGTCATCTTCATTATTTGAAGAATCATCTTCATTTGAAGACTCAGTAACTTTAAACATCTTTGAGGAACTAGCTTTCTTGGCCTTTAAGGCAATGAACTTTCCTTTTCTGGAGTTTTCCTCTTCATTAAGTTCAAGTTCATAAACTTTTAATGACTCTAGAAGCTCTTCCAAAGAAAGAGTATTCATATTCTTTGCTTCCTGGATATGTGCAATCCTTCTATGCCATAGCCAATTCTCTTCTTTTGAAATTAGACAACATGCATTATTTGAAGAGGTATTATCTAAGTCAAGCATATAGATGTTGTCTGTCTTATGGCCAATCAGTTTCAGATTTGCATCATTCTGATTTTCTATCATATAGCTATTGGAATTGAATTTTACCTTGTAACCTTTGTCACATAGCTGACTTATACTCAGGAGATTGTGCTTTAGTCCCTCATCATGTGCTTGTCTCCATATGTAACACTTCCACTAGATTTTGTAGTGAATGTTAAACTTGCTTCTGTCTCCTGTCATGTGCTTGGAACAACCACTATCAAGGTACCATTTAACATTTTTGGCCTTCCAACACACCTACAAAACATATTTTTCAAACTTTTCTTTTAGGTACCCAAATCTGGTTGGGTCCTTTGTTGTTAGTCATCACATATGTTCCCTTAAGAACCCATATTTGTTTAACATTTATCCTTGAAGGATTTCTAAAATAGCATGTAGAAGCAGTGTGTCCTTTTCTAGCACAATAGAATCATTTGACAAAAGGACTAGCAGATGACTTAGGTGCAACAAAGAGTTTCTTAAAAGCTTTTTCATGCATTGTTGGTCGGTATCCTATTCTAGCTTTATCATATACTCCTTTTTGTGGTCCTAGAATAGCATTAAGATTATCTCTTCCTAAAGTAAATTTAGAGAGAGTGGATTTCAGTTTTTCAACCTCTTTTTCAAGCATATTGCAATTTGAGCATGTAGAGCTAGATGCACTTAGCCTACTGTTTTTAGCTTCTAGTTATTTATTCTTAATTTGAAGAGTTGCATATTCACTACATTGTTCAGCAATCACTTTCCTAGATGACATTAATTGCTTAGCAATTTTCAGATATTCACTATGTAATTCATCAAAGGCATCTTGCAGTTCACCATAAGTAGGGAGAAGGCTCAAGAAAAGATAAGGTCTTTCGGGCACATTCTAATACTACATGGTTAGCCGAAAGCCAATCCATGCCAAGGACAACGTCTATCTGCTGCATAGGTAAACAGATGAGATCTACCAGAAATGTCCTATTTTCAACAACTATAGGACACTGTAAGCAAATAGTCATAGTGATCAAAGGATCACTGGCAGGGGTAGATACTATCAAAGTATATGGTAGCTGGGAAACAGGTAAGTGTAAATGATCCACACACTCATGGGACACAAAAGAATGTGTAGCACCTGAATCAAACAACAAAGACAAGAGTTTTCCAGATATTAAACACATACCTTGAATAAGATCTGCAGATTGAGAGGACTCAGATCCTCTCACTTTAAACACCCTCCCCGTGGCCTGAGGTCCGGCCGTCTATCGTCCTGCTACTAGAACTCCTCTCCCAGCTCCTTCTCTGGAACCACTGGATCCTCTAGAACTACTGTACCGCTCTCTGGCTGCTTTTGTATCGCTCTCTGTCGATAATCTCTAGCAAAATGACCTGGTTTACCACAGACGTAGCAACCGGACCCATCTGTGCAATCTCTGATGTAATAAGGACCTCCACATATGAAACAAACTAGCTCCCTCTGCTGCTGGCCCTCTCCAGTAACTGGGGCTGGTGGTGCAGATGTCTGAGCACTCTGCCCAAGTCTAGTATATGGTCCTCTCCTCCACTGTGAACCCCTATCACCTATCCTCTGATGACCTGCTCTCATAGGTCCTCCACTCCACTGCTGTCTCCGATTAAGCTGGTCCTGTTGCTCTGTAATCATCTGTAGCATCCGAACATTCTGCTCGGTTTGCTGTAGTATAGTTGTGCCTAACTCACGTATAGTCTGGAAAGTCACGGATGACTCTCCTCCACTTCCAACTCCCCCTCCAGTCTGAGAAGCGTCACTGTTACCCCTTCTAGGGTCCCTCAATGTAGCTCTACCACCACCCTGTCTTCCACGTCTTCTACCTCTACCTCGAGCCATGATCATGTCCAAAGGAATCATTAGCTCACATCAATATGACATATAATACTACATAAAACTGGAATATAAATACTATATGTCTTAGAAATGTCGCGTTCGGACTCACTACCCAACTTCTAAGCATAGTTGTTATCCGATATGGATTCAACTAAATGGTCAGTTCACCCTAATCACAGTTCTGACAGTTTATTTCAGAACTGAACTACTCTGATACCACCAAATAAGATGCCCCGACGTCCCATTAAAGAAAAACCAAAATATTAAGACCTAATTTCGTTATTATGGTTAAGTTGATATATTAAAACAGCAGAAAAATTAAAAACTTAAAATATACACAATGTATATACATACATACATACATACATACATACATACATACATACATACTACGTACGTACGTACGTACATACATGCATACATACATACATACATACATACATACATACATACATACATACATACATACATACATACATACATACATACATACATACATACATACATACATACATTCATCAAGACCTGATACAGTACAGTAGAGGGAATCCCATCAGTCAGATCCCAAAATGTACAAACTGATAATCAAATAGAAAATAAAAACAACATCTCAAAGAGACAAGACGCACTGGCTATAGACTCTGTACTCAACTATTAGGATCCACTGTTCGTCCTCCAACATATGGCTCATACGAGGTCCCATCAAGCTTCTCCATAGCTGGCTCCCCGTAGGATCTTCTCATCACGTTCACATAAAAAAAAACATATACAATATAGAGAAGACAGGGATAAGAAACCATATAACATCAAACGTGGAAAAGGTTTAGCTACATTTAATTAAATAACGACACACTAAACATCTGCCTCCCAAGTATAAAAATATGTAACACAATCATCCTCAATCCACATCTAGGATCTTTCATCTACCCTCCATCATGATGCAATGTAAATGCTGTATGAATAATCTCCTCAAGTATCGGTGATAAATCATTTTGAGTCACCTTTTAGTATTGTATACTTGGCCTAATTAATGTATATTTGTGTTTAATATTGGTGATTTGGCTAAATTTTGCATTATTGGGTTTAATTGGGCTTAATTGCTAAACATTGTTAATTTTAGGATTTTTCACTCATCCTGACCTTGTTGTCTTGCGCATAGCATAACCAGAGCTACAGAAATCGAATTTGGGAGATCATGGTGTCCCTAGAAATCTAAGATGAAGATCTACAATTTTTTATTTCACAAGGATTGTCAAAATCAGCAAAATGCAAGGCCAAACTTGGTCCCGAATTCTCTAACGTGGATCAATTCACAGTCCATGATATTCCTTCACTTAAATGGGCATAACTTACTCATCTTAAGCCCAATTAAGGCATATGATACCTTGTTGGAAAGCTTATTCAGAGGGTCTTAATTTAGGTTAGGTTTAGATTAGTATTAATAAGTAAAAGTATCAGTTTAGTTCCGTACAAGGGGGACGAAATTAGACCACTTTTGATAATCCTTGTATTTTGCAAGTTTTGGAATTCTCTTCTCTTCTGTTCTTTTGAGTTTTCTGCACTTTGTTAATGTTTGTTAAGGCTTATCCAATGGTGATGACTATGGAAGGCTAAATATTTTATCAATCCTAGACATTCAAGTAATTTGGTTTGAATTCTGAGTTCCCTACTCTTAATTGTATTTCAATTGCTTCCTCCCCTCTTCTCTCCCTTCAATTATGATTTGTGTTGTGAGTGTGATTACACTTCATTTATGTCTGATTAGATGTAGATTCTGTTTTCATGAATGAATTGGAATTAGAAATTAGGATTGATCAAAATGTAAATCTAATAGAGATTAGGGAACCGATTGATAACCTAAGTTAATCGAATTTGTGCATAAATCAACATTATTAGGGATTGCGATTGTGATTTCAATTTCATTGATTAAATCCTACATGATTATGTAGTAGATTCGAATTAACAGAGAAGGAGGGCAAACAAATTTATATCTTTTGGAACAATGACGAATTCTACCAAAGAACTTGACGTCTTGGATTGATGTTTTTAATTGATTGAATTTCTTTGTTTGTTGCAAATTTGTTTCCTCATTGAAAATTTCAAAAACCCCTTTTTTCTGTAACATTCTTGATTGGTTGATAAATTTTAAAGTCCTCGTAAGACGACCATGGTTGTTTTGCCTTTGTACTACAGTTTTTAATTACTATATTAATTTGACCCATGTACGGCCACTGATCAAATTTGGTGCCGTTGTCGGGGATCTTTGATCTCGATTAGCCAATTCAATAACACTACTTACTTTAGTTTATAACTGACATTTTATCTTAGTGTTTTCTCTATTTTTCATATTGTGGCCTTGGAATTGTAGAGTGAAATTGATCTCCTGATTGAGAAGTGACAGTTTTGCCCTTCATATCAAAAATCGGTTTTGGGTCAAAATCCAAAATTCCATCGTTTAGACCACTTTTTCAAATTTTTGAATTTTTCATATTTTTAAAAAATCCAAAAAAAAAATTGTGTGTGCTTTATTTGATTTTTAGGGATTTTCTATGGTGTTTTTGATTTTTTTTTTATTATATTTGGTACGGTTTCTCAATTTGTTTTTCATTTTAGCGATTAGGACATTGTTGGTATTTTCTAAATTGTTATCCTACCTTATTATGTTTTCATGATGCATGGCTAGGTTTGATCCAGATGAATTGTTTGAATATAACCCTGAATAGAGTCAATAGGAGGCTTACTATTCATAGTTTTGCACCAAATAATCAAGTAGATAGTGACTTAGGCGAACTAAGTGACTCTGCATCTGATTTTAGTTCAAATTTTGCATCTTATATTGGTGATTATGTTTCTGACTTTAGTGATGATAATATGGCTAATTCAAATAACAGAACACTAAAAGAGTTGGTTGCACCTGATGTTGCATATCAACCTTTGTGTATTCCATACCCTGATTTGGATGCACCATTTGAGCTTAAATCTGGTTTAATCCATTTGTTTCCCAAGTTTCATGGTCTTGCAGGTGAGGACCCTCACAAGCATCTTAAGGAGTTCCATGTTGTATGCTCTACTATGCGACCACAAGGAGTTCCTGAAGATCATGTCAAATTGAAAGCATTTCCATTCTCTTTAGATGTTGCAGCAAAGGATTGGTTGTACTACCTTCATCCTAGTTCAATTACTAGCTCGGATGACATGAAGATATCTTTCTTGGAGAAGTTCTTTCCCGCATCCAGAACAGCATCAATCAGAAAAGAAATTTGTGGCATCATGCAGTTTTCTGGAGAGACATTATACGAGTATTGGGAGAGGTTTAAGAAGCTATGTGCAACCTGTCCCCACCATCAGATTATTGAGCAACTTCCCTTCTAGTATTTCTATGAAGGACTAACGCCAATGGATAGAAGTATGGTTGATGCAGCAAGTGGTAGAGCATTGATGGACAAGACACCTATGGAAGCCAGAAGTCTGATTGCTAATATGGCAGAGAACTCCCAATAGTTTGGTTCAAGAGCTCTAACGCTAGCTAAGGGAGTGCATGAGGTGAAAGTTACTACAGATAATCAGAGGCTTGAAAATAAAATCACAGAGCTTACTTCTCTTATTAGACAGCTAGCCATCGGGCAACACCAGCAAGTTAATGCAGCAAATCAATGCCTACCCAATGCATGCGGCATATGCACCTCACCGACCACCCTACAGATATGTGTCCTACACTTCAAGAAACTGATCAAGGTGTTCATGAATCAGCTACAGTGGCTGGAATGTTCACTGGAGTACAACCATATAGATCTCAGCAGCAGCAGAATTATGATCCATCCTCTGACAGGTATCTAGGATGGAAAGATCATTCTAATTTGAAATATGGTCCTGGATAACAAAATGTGCAACAACATCAGAGATTTCAGGCAGCTGGTTCGAGCAACAAGTACCAACCACCTCCTTTTAGGCAACAATGTAGAATATGCGAAACCCATGCGAGCTCAAAGATCTTGGACCATCATTGGAGGATTTAATGAAACAGATGGCAACTAGAAACATACAGTTCCAGCAGAATATCAATACCACCATTCAAGACATGCAAACACAGATTGGACAATTGGCTACCACTGTTAATAAATTGCAGTCAGAAGGTTCTGGTCAAATTCCCTCTCAACCAATTATTAATCCAAAAGGAAATATGAGTGCCATTACCTTGAGGAGTGGTAAGGAGCTGGAACTGCAGGAAACTGAATATAGCAGCATAAATATAGAAGGACAGAGCAATGCAGCAGGAAACACAGTTGCAGGAAAACAAGCTGAAGAAAAACATGTTGCAGGAGAAAAATTAGAAAAATCAAGTACTGCGGCAGATTCTGAAAGAAGGCCTTCATTACCTTTCCCTAACAGAATAGCTCAACCAAGGAAAGTATCACGAGACGAGGTAGATAAAGAGTTACTAGAAACTTTTAGGAAGGTAGAGGTGAATATTCCCCTATTGGATGCCACCAAACAAATTCCCAAGTATGCAAAGTTTCTTAAGGAGTTATGCACCCATAAAAGGAAGCTGAAGGGTGATGAAAAAGAAAGCATGGGCAGAAATGTTTGAGCTGATTCAACCTAGTATGCCTCAAAAATGTAAGGATTCAGGCTCTTTCACCATCCCTTGTACTATAGGCAACTCCACATTCGGGAATGCAATGCCGGATTTAGGTGCTTCCATAAATGTCATGCCTACATCAGTTTTTAGGTCATTGAAGCTTGGGGATTTGAAGCCAACTGGTGTAGTTATTCAACTAGCCAATAAAAGCACAACACATCCAGCTGGAGTACTTGAAGATGTGCTAGTTCAAGTTAATGAGTTGATATTTCCAGCAGATTTCTACATTCTGGACATGGAGGATGAGTCCTCTAGTCATGGAACCTCACTGATTTTGGGGAGGCCATTCTTGAAGACAGCAAAGACCAAGATAGATGTTCATGCAGGGTCTTTTTCTATGGAGTTTGGTGATGATATTGTGCAGTTCAAAATATTTGATTCCATGAAACATCCCATGGAAGAGCATTCTCTTTTATATCTTGATGTCATTGATTTACTAGTTGATGATTATGCAAATTTAAATTCTGAATTTCCTGAACTTACTGATTTGGATTGCTCCCCTTGTACATGTGATGAATCTGATGTGTGTGCTATTTGTGCAGAAATAAATGTTGCTATAGATAATGTTTATGTAGGTTGTGATGTAGTAGCAGCAGCAGCAATAGAGAGTACACAATTGCCGTCTATTGTGCAGCCACCAATTTTAGAGTTGAAGCCTCTACCTGGGTACCTGAAATATGCTTACTTAGAGGCTAATCACAAGCTGCCAGTGATTATAGCCAACAATTTCCAACCAGACCAAGAGAAGAAGTTGTTGCAGACTTTGAAGGGTCATAAAAAAGCAATTGGCTGGACTTGAGCTGGTATTCCAGGGATTAATTAGTCCTTCTACATGCATGCACCAGATATTGTCAGAGGATGATGCCAGAGCAGTAAGGCAGCCACAGAGGCGACTAAATCCTACCATTCTTGATGTGGTCAAGAAAGAATTCAGCAAGCTATTAGCAGCCGAGATCATATACCCTATATCAGATAGTGAGTGGGTTAGTCCTGTTCAGGTGGTCCCTAAGAAGACTGAGATAACTGTTGTGAAAAATCAGAATAATGAGTTGGTCCCAACTAGTGTGCAGAACAGTTGGCGAGTTTGCATAGACTACATGAAGCTTAACTAAGCCAATCGCAAAGACCACTTCCCTTTGCCCTTCATTGATCAAGTATTAGGAAGGTTGGCAGGAAAATCCCATTACTGTTTCCTGGATGGATTCTCAGGGTATTTTCAGATTCACGTTGCACCGGAGGACCAACATAAAACCACTTTCACCAGTCCTTTCGAAACTTTTGCTTAGAGGAGGATGCCATTTGGCTTATGCAACGCTCCAGGTATCTTTCAAAGGTGTATGGTGAGTATATTTTCTGATCATTTAGAGAGTTGCATGGAGGTGTTTATGGATGATTTCACTGTTTATGTTTCTTCATTTGATGCATGCCTACAGAGTCTGTCTAGAGTTTTAGATAGGTGTATTGAAACTAACCTTGTATTGAATTATGAGAAATGTCATTTTATGGTGGCAGAAGGAATTGTCCTAGGGAATTTAGTGTCTAGCAGAGGCATTGAGATAGATAGGGCCAAAACTTAGATGTTATTGCTTCTTTATCTTACCCCGTATATGTGCGGGAGGTGTGTTCTTTTCTTGGTCATGCAGGTTTTTACAGAAGGTTTATCTAGGACTTCAGCAAGATAGCTTTGCCCTTGTCCAAGCTTTTACAGAAGGATGTAGAGTTTGTCTTTTATCAATCTTGCCAGGATACATTGAATGAGTTGAAGAGGCGACTCACCACCACTCCCATCATCCAGTCACCTAACTGGGAGCTTCCTTTTGAGTTGATGTGTGATGCCTCAAAATTTGCACTTGGAGCTGTTTTAGCCCAACGAGTTGGCAAGATCTCCCATGTCATAGCTTATGTCTCTAGAACATTAGATGCAGCCCAGGCCAACTACACCACTACTGAAAAGGAGCTTTTGGCAATTGTTTTCGCATTGGATAAATTTCGCTCTTATTTACTCGGTTCTAAAGTAATTGTTTTCTCTGGCCATGCTGCATTTAAATTCTTGTTGAAGAAGCCTGATGCTAAGCCAAGATTAATTCATTGGATGTTTCTCCTTCAAGAATTTGACATAGAAATCAGAGATATGAGTGATGTAGAGAACTTGGTAGCTGGTCATTTGAGCAAGATAGAGAGAGAGGCTGAGGTTTTGCCTATTAGGGAAGATTTTCCAAATGAGCAGCTTATGCAGGTGCATGATACTAACCCCTGGTTTGCTGATATAGTTAATTACCTAGTTGCGTCTGTTATTCCCTCTCATGCATCTAAATCACATATAGCTAAACTAAACAGTGACGCAAAATATTATCTGTGGGATGATCCGTATTTGTGGAGATTTTGTAGTGACCAGGTAATTCGTAGATGCATACCTAACCATGAGATCCAATCCGTGCTTTATTTCTGTCATGCCTCCCCTATAGGAAGGCACTTTGGTTCACAGCGGACAGCTAGGAAAGTGCTGGACTCTGGATTTTATTGGCCTGCCATTTTTAGGGATGCGCATCAGGTTTCTATGACTTGTGAGCAGTGCCAGAGAGCAGGGATAGCCATCACTCACAGGCAGGAGATGCCCCAACAACCTATTCTTTTGTGAGGTATTTGATGTTTGGGGTATAGATTTTATGGGCCCTTTTCCTATTTCTTTTGTTTATTCATATGTCTTACTTGCAGTTGATTATGTCTCTAAGTGGGTGGAGGCCAAGGCCACCAAGACTAATGATTCTCGAGTTGTTGCAGATTTTGTCAGATCTAATATATTTTGCAGGTTTGGTGTGCCTCGAGCTATCAGCAGTGACCAAGGGAGTCATTTCTGCAATAGGACCATGGAGGCTTTGCTTCAGAAGTATGGGGTAGTGCACAGAGTTGCCACAGCTTATCATTCTCAAACCAACGGGCAGGCCGAAGTCTTTAATAGGGAAATCAAGAGAATTTTACAGAAGGTTGTACAGCCAAATAGAAAGGATTGGAACCGCCAGCTTGAGGATGCTTTTTGGGCTCACAGGACCGCTTACAAGACACCTATAGGGATGTCTCCCTTTCGGGTTGTCTTTGGTAAAGCGTGCCACCTACCTGTGGAAATAAAGCATCGTGCATACTGGGCAGTGAAATGTTGTAACTTAGCCTTTGAGCAAGCTGGTTCAGTGAGGAAGCTTCAGTTACAGTAACTTGAGGAGCTCCGTTTGGTGGACTATGAGAATTCTAAGATGTACAAGGAGAATACTAAGCATTTTCATGACAAAATTATTTCCAGGAAAGAGTTCTCCATTGGCAAAAAAGTGCTTTTGTTTAATTCTCGCTTCAAGCTCATGCCCGAAAAGCTTCGCTCTAGATGGGATGGTCCTTTTGTTGTTACGAATGTTTTTCCCCATGGTGCAATGGAGATTAAAAATGAGACCACTGACAAGAGTTTCAAGGTTAATGGCCACCGTCTTAAGAAGTTTCATGATATCCCCATATTGGTTGAGGAGCATGTAGAGGAGCTGTCCTTGGAAAAGTCCACCTTTCCTGAAGTGCAGATTTTCGCACCTTGATGAGGGAGTCCTTCCCCTTTTACTTTTAATTACACTTATTCCTTATCTATTGTCTTTGTGCGTACATTGAGGACAATGTGTGATTTAGGTGTGAGGGGTGTTTTCGTGTTTTAGGATTTTTATTTATTTATTTTGTTTGGTTTCTCATTTTTAGAGTCTTAAAAATAAAACTAAGAATAAGAATAATATTTGTTTTTGAGTCTTGTTGCATGCTTTTCAGTGAATTTTTAAGTTTGTGTGAGTTGTGAGTGTTCATTCTTGGTTAAGAGGTTTCATGACTTGATATGGAGATATTCTTGCATTTCTAGTGTAATAAGTTGGCATTGAAATTAATTTGTGAATCATTTGTGGTAGAATTAACCCTTGTGAGTTTTTGAGCCCTATACATGGATGAACTGCAATTGTTCCATGCTTTTTTGTTTCTTGTGTACACTCATGATTGTTAATTACTCTAGAACTTGACTTGACTCTTTGAAGCCTCTTGTTCACATGCATGTATTGAGATGATTTAGGTCTTCTCAATCTGGGATCTTATACAAGGTATGTATTTGATATCTGGTAGACTTTGTTTGTTTGTCTAAGTAGCATGATAGACAAGAAAGTGATGAGAGTTTTGTTGAGATATAGTTGTGACTGGTAGGATGTGAACCCTTAAGATCAATATCAGTGAGTAAGACAATTACTATAAGTCAAATGTTGATCGAGGCATGGTATCATTATGGAACCTAGGGCAATGATTAATGTTCGTAGTTAAGATGGATTGTATGAGTTTGGGAAGAGTAAACGAAAGTGTATATAGTAATTTCACCTAAGTTGAATATGAGCAGAAAAGATGATTTCTGATGTAAATTGAGGTCACTAGAGAAATTTAAATTTGTTAAGTTAGATAATCCTAACAGGTGTTGTTCTTTTGATTGCAGTTTATCTTAAGGAGTGTTAAGATGTTTATTTGGAGACTTAAAAGGTGTGATTTTGATATAATCTAGAATAGTGAAATACATTCTAAGGAACTAAGACTGTGATTGGATACATGAAGTAGGAAGTTAGGGTAGTATTGATTATGGTGTTAATTGCGGGAGTTAGATGTTGAAATAAGGTTCTCTGGTGGATCAGTAGTAAGAAGAGGAAGGGATTAAGTTTTGATTATATCCTTTAAGGATGTTAGATCAAGTTGGAAAGGTTAAGAATAATGAATAGAATATAGTGATGGATAAGGTCGAGGATAAATAGAATGATATAAGCATGAATTCTGTTATGAAGTTATCGCTGTCATTTAAGGAAAGACAGCGAGGAGAAATACGATGTATGATCTTTATATTAAGAAACATTTGTAAGACGTTACCCAGTTTTGAGTTAAGAAATTTCGAGGACGATTTTTTTTTTCTAAGAGGGGTAGTAATGTAACAGCCTGATTTTTAATTATGCTGTTTAACCGGTTAAAATATAATTAATTATATTTTAATCTGAGAGTTAGAAAGTGATTTTAAGTAAAATAAAATCATATTCATAGTCTCTCTTATGGTAGAAGGTTACGGTTAAAATTTGGGTTTAAAACTCAGACGGAAACCGGTCTGCGTTTTGTAACTGACACTATAATTTTATACTAACAGAAAACACTAATTTGGCCCGAAAACTGAAATTTGTAGATTTTTTATATTTTTTCCGTGAGGAAGTCTACTTTCCAAATTTCTGTTCAGCAATAAAATATTATGTTTATTCGGATGAATTTTAGTAAAAGTTTGGATGGAAAACAGACGGTGTTTTCACTGACAGTAAGATTTTAATGAACAGAAAACCTAATTTTGACTTGTGAAAGAAATGGTTTATATGTAAATCATATTTCCAACGAGTTTGGTTAGTTTGAAAATTTTCAGTCGAAAACGAAATATTACGCTTTTATACGGGCGTAAAACCCTAATCGGGGAACCGACGGAGTCGAGAAGGGAGGTGCAAAGACAAAACCCGACACCGGAGGAGCTGAATCATGGGGTGAGTCACCACCATGACTCACCAAGCATTTATGAAGCATTAAATGTAAATTTAGGTGAAATGACCAAAATGCCCTTTTAGCTTAACCTAACCAAAGTTAAGTTACATTTTAACCATGGTCAAGGAACCATGGTTAGTTTATGTGGTCCAAAATTAGCCACCCTCCACTAAATGTGAGCCACATATTTATTAACCATAGTTAGCAAAGTAACCCTATTTAGGTTAATTATTAACCACAGTTAATCATATATTAATTTAATAATCACAAAACTTATTAATCTAAAACCTAAAAACCAAACAAAGCCTAAGATCTAGCCTATATATACCCCTCAAAACCGTGGCCTCACCCTTCCCCACTTCGCTTCATCTTCTTCATTTTCATCTCTTAAACTCTTAAGAACATAAGCTAGTTGGTGGAAGAAATCATCAAGTCTTTTGCAACTTTCTTGTTACATCTTCATCTCCTTAAGGTAATCTCTTCTTCCTTGATCATTGTTCTTCATCAATAATCATCTCTTCCATTCTATGATCTTAATCTATCTAGTTCATGGTTTTTTATTTTCTTAGATCTAGAACTTAAAAGAATTCTAGAAAATTTTAGAAAAATCCTAAAAATGTGAAACCAATTGCTATGATCTCCAAATGACTTCTACTATCATCATCTAAGAACTTGTAAGCAAAAACATTTTCTTTCCTACTGTTCTTCTCAAGGCCGAAACTGTCATGAAAAATGAGTTTGGTGTTTTTGCTTCTATTGTGAAATCTAAGGCTTGAATTAAGCTCCCTAGTATGTATGTCATCTAAATCCAAAAGTTTGAATCCAACTCAATTTTCTAACGTAATTTTTCTATGAAGGACGAATGTATGTCTATGTAGGTTAGATGAGTCTTTCTTCAATTTTTACTTGAATAATGACTTGTCTAAGTTAGCTAAAGTCTCTAGGTTATAGATCCAAGAGTTTGTAATCAAAAACAATTTCTAGCCTATTTTAACCCTTATGACCGAAACCCTAACCTAATTGGTTAGAGGATTTTGTTTCATAGTTTAACTATTAACACTTAATCTATGCTAGTTAATGCTTTAGGAATTAGTATCTAAAAGATTGGATTAAGAAAATAACCCTAGCCTTATTTTGGGTTGTCATAGCCGAACCTAGCCTTTTGTGGTTAAGGATGAATTTTGTTTGATTAATTCATTCTTATGTTGATTGGTTGAAGGTTGATTTAATAATCGTAGTGTCGTGACGAGGAGCGGGAAGTTCTTGTTTCCGGAGATAAGCTCAGGTAGGGGAAAGGATCACTCTATCGTCGGAATCGATAAGTAGTATATTATATAATAATTGTGTAGGGCGACCTAAACCCTACTAGTAGTTGAGAAATCGACAAGACCAAAATCACATTGGAAACCTTTTCTGTAAAACCAATGGTGATTCGGGGATTGTAGGTTTATCGACATTAAGGTTGATTTTATGATGTTGAGGATGTTTGACTTTATTACTTGTTTGATTTGATTGTGATATGCTGGTGGTGATAATTTGCTCTATGTGATATTTATGATGTTTGAATATTTTGTTGATATTGTGTTATGCATGATCTGCCTGGTTTTTAATATTGTATTTAGTGGATTTTAAGCAAAGATATGTGTTGTTCGGAAGATGTTTTCTTGGGAGAGAATGGGTGTGATTTAGAGGGCCTAGCTTAATTAAGTTGTTTTATAGATAAGATTATGAGATATCGTAATTTAAGGATTTATACGAGTTTCTAGGGAGAGGTTGAGGCACTAGGTTATCACTCGTAAGAGTTGGTGAGGTTTATATAAGTGTATGTATAGCAATTGGGCTATTAGAGATATAATTGTATGTATAGCAATTGGGCTACTAGTGATATAATGGTATGTGTAGCAATTGGGCTACTAAAGATAAAATTGTATGTGTAGCAATCGGGCTACTAGTAAATAGTTTATGTGTAGCAATTGGACTACTAGAGATATAATTTTATGTGTAGCAATTGGGCTACTATAGATATAATTTGATAGAGGGGAGTGCTCGTTTGGATGAAGGACTAATATTCCTATTTGGGTGGAGATGGTGTGAAAGGATTGTAGTGGTCCCATTAGCATAAAGGTTTAGATGTATGAGAGTAAGGGTAGAGGATGATATTGTTAATTTGAGGATGATTGTTAGTTATGTGTGATGTGTGTCTTTGACTGTTTCTTATCCCCTATGTTTTCTGTATGTTATGTTTTATCTTTTATGGAATCATTCGAGAAGACCCTGTTGAGAAGAGGATTGAGGAGGAGTTGGATAGAACTCCGTATGAACCAGAGGCCGGAGAACGAGCCGTGATCCATGGTGATTGGAGTCTAGATAGTATAGCCAGTGTGTCTTAGGGAAGTATTTTTGCATGTTTCCGCTAGTTTAACTTTTGTTTAAGTATATGCATGTGAGGGATCCTACTGAAAGGATACCCTCAACAGTGTTTTAGTAATGTAATAAATAAACAAGTGTATATTTATATATTACAACCTTAGTGTGTTTAATTTGCAGAAGTTATATGATTGTTTAAATAAAGTTCTAATTTTTACGTGTTTTCACGTTAAGCGCGTGATTAAGGAATTAATTAATAAGGTTTTAAGCTAATAAAACACCGGGACACAACGGGGTGTCTCATTCATGATGTGCCTTGAGCGTAAACACAAACATTAAACACTTGAGGGTTAGAGAGTATGCCTAGTGAGGACTCTACCACTTTTAAATCATCTTTGATTTGAATTGCCTTCTTATTTGCTTGAGATGTTAAGGATGTATTCATGATTGTTTTTGATTCCTTGATGCTTTGAATGTTTGTATCGTGCTCACTCTTGTACATTCTTGGGATTCATTGATAAGTGTGTTTGTTTTGTTCATCAAGTATTTAGGAATTCAATTTTTGAGTTTTGCTCAGGAGTGCAAAAGAATAAGTGTGGGGGAATTTGATAAATCATTTTGAGTCACCTTTTAGTATTGTATACTTGGCCTAATTAATGTCTATATGTGTTTAATATGGGTGATTTGGTTGAGTTTTGCATTATTGGGTTTAATTGGGCTTAATTGCTAAACATTGTTAATTTTAGGATTTTTCACTCATCCTGACCTTGTTGTCTTGCGCATAGCATAACCAGAGCTACAGAAATCGAATTTGGGAGATCATGGTGTCCCTAGAAATCTAAGATGAAGATCTACAATTTTTTATTTCACAAGGATTGTCAAAATCAGCAAAATGCAAGGCCAAACTTGGTCCCGAATTCTCTAACGTGGATCAGTTCACAGTCCATGATATTCCTTCACTTAAATGGGCATAACTTACTCATCTTAAGCCCAATTAAGGCATATGATACCTTGTTGGAAAGCTTATTCAGAGGTTATTAATTTGGGCTAGGGTTAGATTAGGATTAATAAGTACAAATACCAGTTTAGTGCCGCACAAGGGGGGACGAAATTAGACTACTTTTGATAATCCTTGTATTTTGCAAGTTTTGGAATTCTCTTCTCTTCTCTTCTCTTCTTTTGAGTTTTCTGCACTTTGTTAATGTTTGTTAAGGCTTATACAATGGTGATGACTATGGAAGGCTAAATCTTTTATCAATCCTAGACATTCAAGTAATTTGGTTTGAATTCTGAGTTCCCTACTCTTAATTGTATTTCAATTGCTTCCTCCCCTCTTCTCTCCCTTCAATTATGATTTGTGTTGTGAGTGTTATTACACTTGATTTATGTCTGATTAGATGTAGATTCAGTTTTCATGATTGAATTGGAATTAGAAATCATGATTGATCAAAATGCAAATCTAATAGAGATTAAGGAACTGATTGATAACCTAAGTTAATCGAATTTGTGCATAAATCAATATTATTAGGGATTGCGATTGTGATTTCAATTTCATTGATTAAATCCTACATGATTATGTAGTAGATTCGAATTAACATAGAAGGAGGGCAAACAAATTTATATCTTTTGGAACGATGATGAATTCTACCAAAGAAGTTGACGTCTTGGATTGATGTTTCTCTAACATTCTTGATTGGTTGATAAATTTTAAAGTCCTCGTAAGACGACCATGGTTGTTTTGCCTTTGTATTACAGTTTTTGATTACTATATTAATTTGACCCGTGTACGACCACGAATCAATCGGCCATATCCGGATATCACAACAATATATTCGACACGTCCCAGAGTCCTCGGTTCACACCCTCGTCCGCAGATGGAAGGTGCCCATGCAAAGCAATGGCACTATAGCTACACAACCCGGTGCACACCTATGGACCACAATCCAGGATGCTCATTCAATGCATGAACTATAGCTACGACTAAAATGAAATCATCTCCGGGCGGTCCGCCGTTAGCCTATCCCCGGGAATTCTCCCTCCGAGCAATAGACCCCACTCCACCATGTTTCAAGTCCACTCGACCATGTTTCAGGTCCCTCATATCATAGACCATGTTTCAGGTCTCTCAAAGATTACCTCAAAATAATCTCATCTCATCAATCTCATCCTCAGGTCACGATAATCATCTCGGTTAGGCACTGCTATCACGTATCGTATGCAATCCCCAATACATCCTCATGTCTCAACATAACTTGTTATTGACTCAATCCTCTAAGCACAATCATAACACTCATCATATCATCACATTCATCATCATGTTATCCAAAATCATCATCATATATCATCATGTCATTAATTCCATAATAATAAATACCAAAATATAACAATAATAAATATAATCACTTTCCAAAATAATTATAACATTCATGTTATCATTCATCAAGCACCAAGTTCAAGTTAACCAGTCAAGCAGGCAATCATCACGTAATAAAATAATAATAATAATAATATATATATATATATATATAGCGTAACGACGATAAACGCATAATTTCTATATCATCATCGATACCACTAGGTTGTCCCCAATGTGGTATATACATTGTCCGTTACTCTCTATCGTGTAAGGTTTGGGTCGCCCTACGCCATTATCTAATTAAGTGTAACCGCGCCGTTTCCGACGTTAAATAGTTTCTTTCCCCCACCTGGAGAGTCGCGCGCTAAATGGAACGAGATGAAACGAACTAAATCGAAGTGTCCCCGAACTCCTCGATTCTGCCTCCCTAAAAAATAGGGCCTCCAAGCCTCAAAATTCACCTACAATCACATTGTGAAAGGCATATTGTAAGGAACTCAAAATCGGCAGCAAACACCACAAAATCCACCACTGATTTGGTCTCATATCTCACAATCCAGACATTAGTTTACAAAATTGAATGGCGAGATTAAAGAACTACCTTTCCTTTACCATATCCAAAACTTTCAGCTCGATCCAACGGGGGATGAGCCTGGGATGAACCTCTCAAGACAACTGGTCTGGAGCTACCCGAGTTGAACTCAACTACAACCTCTAGGCTGAATAGCTCACACTCTGGGGATGATACAGAAATTCTAACCATTGAATAGGAAGAACTACTAGTCTAGAACCTCCATATCAAATTTTAATACAATCCAATGGTGCAAGAAGGGGAGATGACGATTTTACAGAAGTTGTTCCAGCTTCAAAGTCCTCAACAATGGTGATTTAGGGTTCATGGTGATTTATGTCACTTAAGTCATTTTATTTTTTCTGAAACACGTCCCCACGCTCAAGCGTGAGAAATTCCACGCTTGAGCGTGGGAATTGCCACGCTTGAGCGTGGAAAGCCACCGAGCCATGCATCCACTCACAGGCTGCAACGTAAGCCCTGATGACACGTGGCAAGTCAAAGCATGGTCCTAGTCTGGTTGACTTGGGCGCTTGAGCATGGATACACCCACGCTTGAGCATTGACTTCTGACCAAAAGTCAACCCTTTTGCATTCAGGGTCCGTTCGACGTTTGATTCCGCTCAAATTTGAGATGTAGGCTCATTAGGAACTAATAAAAAACCTAAAACCATCAAAAAGGCCTAATATCATCTCTAACTTCAAAATTCTTATTTCACATTCAGACGTCTCAAAGATGCTCACCGGGAAAACCCTATTTGGTCTCCACGTTCAAACTCTCCCGAAAATGTTGCGTACTTAACATGCAAAGGTCTCAATGCCTCAAACCACATCTCCCAGATATAATTCAATCCCTAAACTTAATCCTTCTACGTAAACCACAAATGAAATCACTGATGTTACAAGCAGTCCCATGTCTTCTTCATAATCTTCATCCTCCTCAAGTTCTTCATCTTCATCACTGTCATGAACTTCCTTGGAGATATGAGCCTTTAGTGATAAGCCTTTCTTCTTTTTCTCCTTCTCTTCATGATCATTCAGTCTATGGAGTTCCATCTCATGTACTTTAAGTTTTCCAAACAGTGTAGCAATATTCATAGCTTCTAAGTCTTGAGCTTCAGCTATAGCAGTGATCATTGGTTGCCATTCCCTTGTCAAGCATCTCATAACTTTGTTGATTTGTTGCTCATCTGAGATAGTCTTTCCAAGTCCATCTAGTTGATTCACAATGTGAGTGAATCTCCTTTGCATATCATTGATATCTTCATCTTTCTTCATGTGAAAGAGTTCATATTCATGCATGAGTGAGTTCATTCTTACTTTCTTCACATCACTTGTCCCTTCAGGATTAACCTGCAGCGTATCCCATACTTATTTTGCTGTCTTACAATTAGAGACCCTGAAAAATTCATCATAACTCAAAGCAGCAGTTATAATATTCTTAGCTTTAGCATTATAACCTACTATTTTCTTGTCCTCATCATCCCAATCAGCTCTTGGCTTATTTGGCTTGGTGCCATTTGCATCAAGATTATGAGGGATGTATGGACCATTTTGAACGGCATCAAAACCACTTGCCTCAAGGAATATTAACATCCTTTCATTCCAATACATATAGGTAGTGCCATTGAATGCAAGGGGTCTCGCTGAAACTTTTTCTCAGTTTCTTGAAAAATGTTTTGTCAACAAACTTAAACCAAAACAAGTTTTTGCTAAGTGATAGCTTCAAAACTTTATTCTTTTACAAGAAAGAGAGAGATGAAAAGATTTATTGAGATATTATGCATTCATAGATTTGCTCCCTAACAATTTACCTAATTACACATTCATCAAATAAAGCAATTAAAAGAGTTAAAGCATAAAGAGAAATGCAACCGAGATTTTATCCAGGTTCGGCTACCTCCTCTGGTAACCTACATCCAATCCCCACTTTGTAGTGAGTTTCGTCCACTAACAATCAAAACAATTACAGGATTCTATACAAGCTTCAACTCCTAGGTTCCTTCTACCCAATTGAAAGCTTTTGAGTCAAAGTAATCTTGTAATTCCTAAGAGTCCCTTCTACTCTTATCAAACCACCAAGAGTCCCTTCTGGTCTTGATCTACACAGAGAGAACACCTTCTCTCTAATCTTCCTTTTGCAGCAAGAAAGGTTTTTGATTCAGATAATAAGAAATCAGAACTAAAAATTGAAGTTCTAACGGAAATATATCAAGTATTCTCAATGAAAAGCTCTCTCAAAGAATTTCGTGGTTAATCTCAGTATTGAGTGAATTCGTGTTTAGAAAGTGTTTGCCCAAGCCTTTATATAGATGTTTCACTAGTGGAAATAATTTAATATACGGGAACGTTTTACGTCAGTTGACCATATGTTTGACGTTAAAAATGAGGCGGTGGCAGTTTTGTAAATATTAAATCACTATTTGCGTCAGTTGTTTAATGAACTGACGTTAAAAGTGATTATTAACACTTTTAACGTCAGTTGTTTATACAACTGACGTTAAAATTGTGATTTTTACTTAAGTTAAATAAATAACTGATGTAAATAATCAACTTTCGTTGTCATCTCCCTGTTGTCACTCTTAACGCAGATCATCACTCCATATGTAGTGCAGTTTATTTCTAATCTTTTTTTTAAAAAAGTTTATTTTTAATCTTAATTAATTAGCTTGAATTAGTAAACAAATTCTTGTGCAAATTAAGATAAATAAACATTTAACATAAAACAAGTTATATGTATAATCAAATCGTATCTCATTGAACCGATTCATAAGTTACAATTATATGATTAAAAGATAAAAAATTTCCGCAAGATAGCACTAAAATATAAAAAAAATTCTGCTTCAACATCATTTTCTTCTCAGTCCTGTCCTCAGAAACTCCAATGGATGCATCTCCTCCCTTACTTGAAGTCCTTGATGCTCCATCTGAATCCACAGTCAATTTGGAGCCAAAGCAGAGTGAAGAGTGCACTCGATATGTTTCAGCAATATTCTTGGAACAGTCAATTGGTTCCAAAGCTGAGGTTTTGGAACTGTAGATGCTGATTCTCCAGAAGGATGATAATGTGTGCAATTCACATAATGCGATTTACACACCCTTATCACCCATGTAATGCGATTTACACAACCTTAGAAGTTGTTTGACCATTAAGACAGAGACCTTTAAGTCTAGGTATAGGAAGAAAGAGTGATGAAGTTAATCTCCATGGCAGAGCCATATTGTGAAGCAGAAAAATTAAAGGAAGTAAGGAAGCTATTTATAGGAGTAGGGGATGAAGTTACTAGGCGTCGTAAGTTGCTAAAAATTTAAATTGATCATTAAGAGAATTAGGTTCCAAGGCGCATTGGGAGTTGGCAGTCATATATTATAAACGTACAGAAAAGAAAACGCCCGAAGGAATAGGAAGAAATAGACCTTTAAGTCTAGGTATAAACTTAGTGCTCATAAAGAGGATTATAGGTTACAATGTGCATGGGTAAGTAGCACACCAGTAATGGGTAATTAAGTAGCAGAGTAGTCAAAGGAATGAATGCTTTTGCAGAAACTTGTACACTTTTAACGTCAGTTGTTGAATAAAACTGACGTTAAAAGTGTTTTTAAAATAAACAATATTTATTTTTAACGTCAGTTGTTTATACAACTGACGTTAAAAGTGTGATTTTTACTTCAATTAAATAAACAGCTGACGTAAATAATCCTATATCCCTATCTGAAATGCCCTATTGTCACTCTTAACACAGGTCAATGGGTAAGTAGCAGAGTAGTCAAAGGAATGAATGTTTTTGCAGAAACTTATACACTTTTAACGTCAGTTGTTGAATAAAACTGAAGTTAAAAGTGTTTTTAAAATAAAAAATATGTATTTTTAACGTCTGTTGTTTATACAATTGACGTTAAAAGTGTGATTTTTACTTCAGTTAAATAAATAACTGACGTAAATAATCCTATATCACTATCTGAAATGCCCTGTTGTCACTCTTAACACAGGTCAATCCACATCTATAGTGCAGTTTATTTCTAAACTTTTTTGTTTAAACAAGTTTATTTTTAATCTTAATTAATTAGCTTGAATTAGTAAACAAATTCTTGTGCAAATTAAGATAAATAAACACTTAACATAAAATAAGTTATATATGTATCTCATTGAAGCGTTCATAAGTTACAATTAATTACATGATTAAAAAATAAAAAAAATTTGCAACATAGCCCTAAAATATAAAAAAGTTTCTGCTTCAACATCATTTCCTTCTCAGTCCTGTCCTCAGAAATTCAAATGGATGCATCTCCTCCCTCACTTGAATTCCATGATGCATCATGATTAATCAAAGTGAAAGGGATCTTTGCATCACCTCCTTCACTGGAATTCCTTGATGCATCATCTCGAATCCACAGTCACTTGCAGCCAAAGCAGAGTGAAAGGGATGACTGGGATGAAATAAAGGGCGGGAATCACATTACGTGATTTACTCAACTTTACCATCCATGTAATGTGATTTACACAACCTCAGAAGATTTTTGACCATTAAGATAGAGACCTTTAAGTCTAGGTATAGGAAGAAATAACAAAAGTCTCAGAGCCATTTTGTGAAGGAATAGAAATATAGAGGAAAAGAAGAGGCGATACAGATCGATACGTAAGAATGGTACTTTATATAGAGAATGATTTTTACACAACACTTTTAACGTCAGTTGTATTCAACAACTGACGTTAAAAGTGTTTTTTTAAAAAAATATTAATATTTAACGTCAGTTTTTTAATACAACTGACGTTAAACAATTACTTTTAACGTCAGTTTTTTAATACAACTGACGTTAAATGTTGCTTTATTTTTGGTTATAACGTTGAGTGGAAAATGTGTTTAATGCTCATGCTCTCTTAGTTCCTAGGGACTTAAGCCTAGTATCCTTGAATATCCTACCCTCAGCCAGGCCCCATTACAACCTTGATAAGACCTTCTGATATTGCATGCATGTTTTCGTGGGAACCATTTTTTAGATGAAAATCAAATTCATGGGAAGTGCTCTTGATATGTGAAATTGAGGGAAAAGTTGATAGCCTAGACAAATTTGACCGAATGAGTGAAATTTTACATACCCTTGTGAGGAAGGCAGTTGTTTGAAATTGGTGATCTTCCTTTTGTGTGTGACCCTGATCCTCAACTTAGATTAATGATTGCATGAATGATGAAGTTCTCAATTGTTTAAAGTAAATGAATATGGGGATTACATTGATGTAAGGGGGGGAATTCATTGAAGGAAAACTGTTTTGAGTGCATGAAATTTGTGCGAAATCGATAGATTCCCTTAAGCTTGCCAAGTCTTGAGTCCTTTTTGAGTTTTAGCTTGATTGGGGACAAGCAAGGTTTAAGTTTGGGGTGTTTTGAAAAGCCTTCGGCTTATCTAGTTTTATAACTAGATGGACTGTGGTTTTTGTGCAAATTATTCGAGTTCAATCTCGTTTTCGCCCAAATTTGGCCTTGTTTTATTCCTAAGTAGACTTTTACTCGTTCTAGGCATTTTTAGTAGTTTTTAGTCTATTTTGAATAGAATTACGCTTTTTGTGTCTTTTTATTGTTTCAGGTTAGAAGTGAAGCTCCGGGAGTCAAGAAAAGTCAAGAAGCAGTGGAAAAAGCACTTCTGGAGATACTCGCCGCGCGAGTGGATGCTCGCCTCGCGAGCCTGAACATCAGATAAAGCAGCAACAGTCATCACTCTGGTTCGCCCCGCGAACAGTCTGATCGCCTCGCGAATCATGAAGACCTGGAAGTCAGAGACCATCACGGCTTAGCCGTGATGAAGGTCACAGCTTAGAATTGAATCTCGCCCCGCGAAAGTGTGTTCGCCCCGCAAGAGTCTGAGAACCAGAATCCTTATTTATAGGCTGTTTCATATCAGAATCCGGGGGAGTTAGTTTTAGCCACTATTTTAGATCAGATTTTGTGCGAATCCTTGTTTCTGGAGATGCGTCTCCCTTTTCTTTCCTTTTTCTTATTTTATTTTGGAGATTATGTCGGATTGTTTGTGCGTCGTCACGGGCATGAGGAACTAATCCCCTCGTCCGAGGGATCAATGAAGCCGCCCATGGCGGTATAGTGTTCATGTGATGTATGTTTTTCTCTCCTTCTCTCAATGAATGTTTTCCAATTATGATTTGAATGCGTTGATCATATGTGTTGCGTGATTGACTAGTTAAACGTGTTTGAGGCTGATCGGCGATTCGCGTTTTAGAACTTGGATTGGGATCACTAATCGAATAATGAGCACGACAGTGGATTTAGGAGATTAGTGCAACCTTATAGGTAACAAGAATTAATAGAATTCGAGATTAGGGTTATGAGACCTAGTAAGTAATTAATCCAATCATCGAATACGTCCTATTGAGCACGACAGTGGATATAGGAGAAATTGGGGGTCCCAGTTGACATTGTAATTGAACTTAGGGAGGAATTCATCATCACTTGGGTACTATACATGATTGGGTAGGTGGATTTGAGACCTTGGATATTTTAATTTCTGATTTTAAGACCTTAGTTTATTTGATTTGTCAATTAAATTGCGATCTTAATCTCTCTCTCTCTCAACCACCTTCTGTCACTTGACCAACGTATCGGATTTCCCACGGATTAGTCGAATTGGTAGCCCAATCCCTGAGTTCGACCTCGGTAATTTCTTACCGTGTTATTTTATTACTTGCGACGACCTGGTACACTTGCCGGTGACTCAACAAGTTTTTGGCGTCGTTGCCGGGGATTGGCACAACCAATTTTCCTAATTTTAGGTAAGTTTGATTATTTGATTAAGTTATTTTTATTTTTATTTTTATTTTACTATTATCTCTCTCTACTTCTTTGATTCCACTTGGTCTTGCCTTGATTTGTATGCAAGGTACACAAGGGAATGCTTCCGGGTTGCGAATATTGTAATGGAGACCATGACACTTGGAGCTGTCCGTTCTACTCCTCTCAAGAATATGTGGACTCATGCCATAATTTCTATGACAGCGTGCCCCAGGATAACTATCAGAGTCAGAATCAGTATTGGGGTTATATGAGGGGAGACCATCCGGGTTTCGCTTGGAGTAATGATGGCGATGGTCTAGCTTGGCAACAACAACCTCAACAGGATGGTGGAAGACGACCTTGGGAGTTGGCTCTTGAGAGGACAATTGCGGCAATTAATAAGATGGCCCAACAACAACAACCTTGGGAGTTGGCTCTTGAGAGAACAAATGCGGTAATTGATAAGATGGCCACATCATTTGAGAAGGCGAATGCGGCAGTAGAGAAGTTGGGTCAGCTCGTAGAACAACAAAATGAACGTCTCACAGGCACTTTCCCAGGTGATACCAAGAACAACCCTAAGGACCAATGCGAAGCCATAACAACTAGAAGCGATAGGGTGTGGGAATCTGACTGGGATGCAACTAGTTCTCAGGAAGTTGAGGAAGAACTACCACATGTTGAGGAAGAACAACCTGAGGATCAAGAGGAGTTGATAAGTGACATGGCCCCGGAACAACCACATGTTGAGGAAGAGCAACCTGAGGAAGAGGAATTGACAAGTAACAAGGCACCAGAGCAAGGGAGTAGAGAACAAAATGCAAATAAGGTGGTAGAGGAGTTCACCATGCTGGCCAAGCAACCTAAAATTACTGCATTAGATAACTATGTTGGCTTGCATGCATGTGTGGACACCGGTAAGTTAGACCCTCCCACTTGTCTGGCACACTTCCTCGAGAAAACACCATTTGACCCGAGAGGAAGTGAGTTCATAATTATAGAGGTCAATGGAGTTTCCACACACGGGCCAGATGGAATCAATGATAGAGTCGTATTGCTCCTGCAAGGGCCACTTCACAAACCATAGGATCCGGGTGGAGGATTTCACATGATGAGCATCTCTTGGCCCTTGAACCACAGACTATGGGATCCAGGTGGATGCTTCTTAATAAGTCAAGCTCGGGACGTTAAACAAGCGCTACTTGGGAGGCAACCCAAGCTAGGTATCCTTTGGTTTTAGTTCTGTCATTTTCATTTATATTATATAAAAAAAAAGAGCTTGATTCGCCACGCGAATCCACAGTGGCCGCGCGAGACAGAAGCCCTGAATCTCAGAGGCTTACTCACTTTTCTGTCTCGCGTCGTGAGGTGTACATTCGCCACGCGATTCTGGGCATCAGCATCTGTTGGAATTCCAGATTCGCCTCGCGAGATACTACTCGCCTCGCTATTCTGGAAAGTGTGAATAACAATTTTCCAGAATCGCCTCGCGAGTTGTCTCCCGCCTCGCGAATCTGCACTTAAGGTTTTAATTTGCAGGAGTTCTTCCAAGATGCTATGCAACAGAAGGGAGGCCGTGAGACCAATTGGATGAGGAGGCAACCATGGAAACTTGATCAGGGAGTATCCTCTCCTCTCCTCACTTTTGTTTTGTTTTTGTTTTTGCTTTTTGTTTTGTTTTTGTTTGTCACTCTTGAATAATTTGAGAAGATCAAGAGTTTGTGTATGAATAGTGTGTCGGCAAGCTTGTTGGATTTTGATTAAATTGAGCATAGATTGATTGCATGAATTGTATTGACCATCGATGATTTCCCCCTAGGTTCTGAAAATAGAAAATTGATCCCCATGTGAAAAATTGAAAATTGAACTTTGAGAATTTTGTTGTGATTACTTGATTTATGATAAGTTTGGGGTGAGGGGGTGCTCACACTAGGAATCGTATCTCGGTCAAACAATTTGCAAAATGTCCAGGTGAGGATTAGAGCCTCCAACTTTGTTTTTGATTGTGTGAATCACTATTAAGTTACACTTTCCCGGATTTGCTCGAGTCTCTTCATGGTTTGCATGTTTATGTGTTGCATCAAATGATTTAGGCAATTTTCTTTGAATAACTACTTGGCCTAAAAAGGACCATCCCTAATGCATCTTCCCTAGTTAGCCACATTGAGCCTAATTGACCTATTGTTTCTTGATGACCCTATATTACAAGCCAAAATCTGAAAAACCATGTTAACCCAATCTTAGGATTAGGAGAACATGGAAGCGTAGCAAGAGAATGGTTGTGAGGAACTAAGTTTGGGGTGGCTACAAGGTGATGTGTCATATTGGGGGTGAGAAAAAGAAAAATAAAGGTTGATATAAAAAATTTGCCAAAAGAAAAGACGCAAAAAGAAAAATAGAAAAAGGAATTTGAGTGGAAAATGTGTTTAATGCTCATGCTCTCTTAGTTCCTAGGGACTTAAGCCTAGTATCCTTGAATATCCTACCCTCAGCCAGGCCCCATTACAACCTTGATAAGACCTTCTGATGTTGCATGCATGTTTTCGTGGGAACCATTTTTGAGATGAAAATCAAATTCATGGGAAGTTCTCTTGATATGTGAAATTGAGGGAAAAGTTGATAGACTAGACAAATTTGAGCGAATGAGTGAAATTTTACATACCCTTGTGAGGAAGGCAGTTGTTTGAAATTGGTGATCTTCCTTTTGTGTGTGACCCTGATCCTCAACTTAGATTAATGATTGCATGAATGATGAAGTTCTCAATTGTTTAAAGTAAATGAATGTGGGGATTACATTGATGTAAGGGGGGGAATTCATTGAAGGAAAACTGTTTTGAGTGCATGAAATTTGTGCGAAATCGATAGATTCCCTTAAGCTTGCCAAGTCTTGAGTCCTTTTTGAGTTTTAGCTTGCTTGGGGACAAGCAAGGTTTAAGTTTGGGGTGTTTTGATAAGCCTTCGGCTTATCTAGTTTTATAACTAGATGGACTGTGGTTTTTGTGCAAATTATTCGAGTTCAATCTCGTTTTCGCCCAAATTTGGCCTTGTTTTATTCCTAAGTAGACTTTTACTCGTTCTAGGCATTTTTAGTAGTTTTTAGTCTATTTTGAATAGAACTACGCTTTTTGTGTCTTTTTATTGTTTCAGGTTAGAAGTGAAGCTCCGGGAGTCAAGGAAAGTCAAGAAGCAGTGGAAAAATCACTTCTGGAGATACTCGCCGCGCGAGTGGATGCTCGCCTCGCGAGCCTGAACATCGATAAAGCAAAGAATCATCACTGCTGTTCGCCCGCGAGCAGTCCCCGATCGCCTCGCGAATCATGAAGAACTGGAAGTCAGAGACCATCACGGCTTAGCCGTGATGAAGGTCACATCTTAGAATTGAATCTCGCCCCGCGGAAGTGTGTTCGCCCCGCAAGAGTCCGAGAACCAGAATCCTTATTTATAGGCTGTTTCAGATCAGAATCCGGGGGAGTTAGTTTTAGCCACTATTTTAGATCAGATTTTGTGCGAATCCTTGTTTCTGGAGCTGCGTCTCCCTTTTCTTTCCTTTTTCTTATTTTATTTTATTTTGGAGATTATGTCGGATTGTTTGTGCGTCGTCACGGGCATGAGGAACTAATCCCCTCGTCCGACGGATCAATGAAGCCGCCCATGGCGGTATAGTGTTCATGTGATGTATGTTTTTCTCTCCTTCTCTCAATGAATGTTTTCCAATTCTGATTTGAATGCGTTGATCATATGTGTTGCGTGATTGACTAGTTAAACGTGTTTGAGGCTGATCGGCGATTCGCGTTTTAGAACTTGGATTGGGATCACTAATCGAATAATGAGCACGACAGTGGATTTAGGAGATTAGTGCAACCTTATAGGGAACAAGAATTAATAGAATTCGAGATTAGGGTTATGAGACCTAGTAAGTAATTAATCCAATCGTCGAATACGTCCTATTGAGCACGACAGTGGATATAGGAGAAATTGGGGGTCCCGGTTGACATTGTAATTGAACTTAGGGAGGAATTCATCATCACTTGGGTACTATACATGATTGGGTAGGTGGATTTGAGACCTTGGATATTTTAATTTCTGATTTTAAGACCTTAGTTTATTTGATTTGTCAATTAAATTGCGATCTTAATCTCTCTCTCTCTCAACCACCTTCTGTCACTTGACCAACGTATCGGATTTCCCACGGATTAGTCGAATTGGTAGCCCAATCCCTGAGTTCGACCTCGGTAATTTCTTACCGTGTTATTTTATTACTTGCGACGACCCGGTACACTTGCTGGTGACTCAACAACCCGCGCTCCTTCTGCACTTCGCTCTGTACGTACGTCTCTTTTCTATTTTCATCACTCAACCCTAGATCACTCTCAACCCTCACTCTCACTCTCACCCAGCACAGAACCCTAATCGCGAGCTCATCTCCACCTCAACCACCGCGAGGGCATCTTCGCCACCACCGTGAGGTACATTATTAACCCTAACTCTATCTTTCCATTCATTCTTTGCAATAACTTGACATCTCTCTTTCCCCTTCCCGCGCACTAACTCTCCTTGTCCCTCTGCTCTCAGTAACCACATCGAACGTTGGCCACCACTCGAGCTCCCCTCCCCACCACCATGCGAGCACCTATTTCTGGTGAGTATTTAGGGCACATTTTTGTATTTTTGGTTTTGAGTGTATGTTGAAACTATAGTCTCAGTAGTTGAAACTTGAAACCGTGAGTTTGAGTTGTTTGGAATGTAAGTCTCTATTTTTGGTTTTGAGTGCATGTTACTCTGCTGGTTGATCTGTCACGGCCGTGATGCTCATCACGGCTAGGCCATTATCAGTTATGCCTGTGATGGCATGGTCTAGTTCAGTTGGCACGTTACGGCCGTGATGGACATCACTGCCAGGCCATGACCAGTGCTTGGCAATCTTCAAAAACTATAGTTTTCAATCTCCCGTATTGTCCTTATATTGGATATATGTTTTGTATATCTACAGGACCTATCTAGTTATGGATCGTAGTTGGATGGTTTGTAAGCGTACTAGTGCTGAGTATTTGAAGGGGGTGGGAGAATTTATAGAATTTGCTCAAAGGAATGTTCCTAATAGTAATGGAATGTTCTGTTGTCCTTGTGTCAAGTGTTTGAATACGAGGAAATGTACGGTGAAGGATATACGTACTCATTTGATTTGTGAAGGGATTTGCTTGAGTTATACAAGATGGATATGGCATGGTGATGTGTTGTTGAGTAGTACGGCAAGTGTCTCCCAACGTGAGGACGTTGACGTAGATATGGAGGATGATCGAGTAGAGGACATGATCCGTGATATTGGACAAGAATCTTTTCATCGAGCTCATGTGTATGATAGGTTGTGCGGTGATGCGGATAAGCCTTTATATCCAGGGTGTACTACTCATACACGGTTGTCGGCGGTGCTAAAATTGGTTTGTGTGAAGGCGAGAAATGGTTGGACCGATAAAAGCTTCACGGAATTGCTTGAAGTGTTGAAAGACTTGCTCCTGGGAGGACAACACATTGCCCGACCGTAACTATGAGGCCAAGAAGGTATTGTGTCCTATGGGTATGGAGTATAAGAAGATACACGCATGCCCCAATGATTGCATATTGTACACGGTGTTCATGAAGACAATCATGATTGCCCCAAATGTGGGTTATCACGATACAAAGTGAAGGGTGGTGATGATGATGATGATCTTGATGATGTGAGAAAAAGGGTCCTCCTGCGAAGGTGTTGTGGTATCTTCCAATAATTCCAAGGTTCAAGCGATTGTTTGCCAATGCGAAAGATGCGAAGAATCTTAGATGGCATAATGATGAGAGGAAACGTGATGGAAAGGTTCGTCATCCTGCTTGATTCTATTCAATGGAAGAATATCGATACTATGTTTCCGGATTTCACCGATGAGCCAAGAAACCTAAGGCTTGGACTTGCTACGGATGGAATGAATCCTTATGGTAACATGAGTAGTATTCATAGTTCATGGCCTGTTCTGTTGGTAATTTACAACATGCCCCCTTGGTTGTGCATGAAGCGCAAATACATGATGTTGTCTATGATGATTTCGGGCCCAAAGCAACCGGGAAATGACTTAGATGTTTATCTAGGTCCCTTGATTGAAGACTTGAAAACGCTGTGGGTGGAAGGTGTTGATGTAGTTGATGGGTATTCTCATGAGACTTTCAAGCTTCGTGCCATGTTATTTTGCACCATCAACGACTTTCCAGCATATGGTAACTTGTCCAGGTATAGTGTCAAGGGGCATAAAGCATGCCCTATATGTGAAGAAGGCACATGCTACACTCAGTTGCATCATGGAAAGAAGACGGTTTACCTTGGGCATCGGAGATTTCTTAGACGTGATCACCCATATCGTAAGATGAAAAAAGCTTTTAATGGATGCCAAGAGACAGAAGAAGCGTCGACGGCCTTAATTGGAGAGCAGGTTTATCAGAGGGTAAAGGACATCGATGTTATATTCGGCAAGTCCAAAAAGAAAGGTAAAGCTGCTGAGAAAAACATATGGAAGAAGAGGTCGATATTCTTTGATCTTCCCATATTGCGCGCAAGCTTGATGTCAGACACTGCATTGATGTGATGCATGTAGAGAAAAATGTGTGTGATAGTGTGATCGGGACGCTTCTCAACATTCAGGGCAAGACAAAGGATGGTGTGAATGCTCGTCTCGACCTTGTTGCTATGGGTATACGAGAGCAGTTAGCTCCAGTTGTTGAGGATGGTAAGCGGACTTATTTGAAGCCAGAATGTCAAACTTTGTCAAAAAAAAAAGACAAAGTTTCTGCGGGTGTCTTCGTGGCATCAAAGTTCCACATGGTTACTCTTCAAATATGAAGAGGCTTGTCTCTAGTGATCATAAATAGGTTGGCTTGAAGTCTCATCATTGTCAAATCTTGATGCAAAAACTACTGCACGTTGCTATTAGTGGTATAGATCCAAAAAATTTGAGACAATCCATTACTAGTTTGTGCTCATTCTTCAATTCTATATGTAGCAAAGTCGTTGACCCCCGTATGTTGGATGTCTTGGTAGTTGAGGCTGCTACAATCTTGTGCCAATTGGAGATGTATTTTCCTCCTTCCTTTTTCGACATAATGGTTCACTTAATTGTTCATTTGGTGAGGGAGATTAGATTATGTGGGCCGGTTTTTCTGAGATGGATGTACCCAGTTGAGCGCTACATGAAGATCTTTAAAGGGTACGTGAAGAATCCTCATCGTCCGGAAGCATCTATTGTTCAAAGGTATGTTGCAGAAGAAGTTATTGAGTTTTTTTCGGACTACCTTCATAACACGGATCCTATAGGGGTTCCTAAGCCTCGGCATGATGAGATTAGATGTCAAGGTAAGGGTACACATGGCTTAAGAATTAATAGGAAGGATCGGGAGGAAGTGCTTCAAGCACATTTGTATGTATTGAACAACATTGAATGTGTTCAGCCTTTCTTATTTGAACATAAAAGAAAAGTCAATCAAGAAAACCCTCGAATGAACGAAAGGTGGTTGTTGAACAAGCATAACAAGACTTTCTTACCATGGTTCAAGGAAGAAATGCTTAAGGATGGTAGTACTGCTTCTGATGACGTAAGATGGCTAGCACGTGGGCCTAGCTTCAACGTCATATGTTGGAGCGGATACGACATAACTAACTTTTCCTTTTATACAAAGGAACAAGATAACAAGAGTACCATGCAAAATAGTGGGGTTATGATCGTGGCCGAAGCAATGCACTTCTCTAGTGCAAAGGACACAAAACCCGTTACAACACCGAGACCTTACTTTGGATATATTGAAGATATTTGGGTGCTCGATTACACTAAGCTTACGGTGCCGGTATTTAAATGTAAGTGGGTTGATAGTAACGGTGGTGTACAAACCGACGAATTGGGGTTCACATTGGTAGACCTCAACAAGTTAGGTCATATAAATGAGCCTTTCATAATGGCTTCCCAAGCAAAACAAGTGTTCTACGTCACTGATCCTTCTAACAAAAGGTTGTCCGTGGTTCTCCAAGGAAAAAGCATGTATAATGGTAGTGATGAAAATGAAGATTCAAATCTTGATATTCCCGAGACTCCTTCTTTTTCAACAAACATGCCTACTATAATCGAGGAGACACAGGTGGACGATGTACATGCCACTCGTGATGATCATCACGAAGGGATATTGATATAGGTAGTTTAAACTTAGTATACATTTATTTTTATTTATATTTCTGTATTTATTTTGAGTTATAACCTATGTTAATAAATATATATTGTTTCTGAACAGGCATACATATGGATCATTGTTCCATTTTTCCTTTGCAATTCTGTAATGTGTGTGATATTCTGTGTTACTGGGATATTTACTGAATGCAGGGATAGCTGAGAGGAGTGATATTTTAAAACTGAATTTTAAAAAAAATACTATTAACGTCAGTTGTATCATACAACTGACGTTAATAGTATTTTATAAAATATACAGTACACTATTAACATCAGTTGTTTATTACAACTGGCGTTAAAATTAAGACCTTTAACGTCAGTTATTTATAACAAATGACGTTAATTTTAACAAAATTTTAACAAACTTAACGTCAGTTGTGTTAAAATCCCCGTACGTTAAAGAACTGACGTTAATTTTAACAAAATTAACGTCAGTTGTGTTAAAGAACCGACGTTAATAGTGTTATATTTAACGTCAGTTCTCAACTGACGTTAAAAGTTTAATTTTTAACGTCAGCTGTATTTACGTCAGTCAATATTCTGACGTAAAAAATCAATTTTAACTGACGTAAAAAGCACTTATTGCACTAGTGTTTGTCAAAATAGATCCGTTGGGCATACTTCAAAATTCAGTTAAGATCAAAACTAAATTTCATTGAAAAATTCATTTATCAGTCAATCGATTGTCTAATCCATGTATTAATCAAAGATTCATTTTTTATACCTAAATACATCGATTACCTAATCGATTATGTTCTTGAAAAATCTTGATTCTGACTAATACATAGATGTGTACATCGATTGTGTCCTTGAAAAAACATAAGAGTTCTCAGCCCAGAAGTCTTTACATCGATTGCATAATGGATTCCAAAAGTCTTTGCCTCTGTTTGGGCTTATGCAACGATGTACTAATCAATTGTTCTATCATTTTTAAAAGACTTAACTTTTGTTCTGTGTTTACATTGATGTATCAATCGATTGTATGCATGTTTCCATAAGTGTTGGCTTCTGTTCAGCCTTATGCATCGATCGGTCAATCGATTGTAAGCTTCTTTCAAAAAGTGTCAGCTTCTGTTTCATCTTATACATCGATTGTGCAATCAATGTACTAAAGCTTGTTTTGTATTTTTATCAAGTTAGTCATAATCAATCGATGTATACATTGATGTATACTTTTTATACATTGATGTACACATTGGTTTTCATTAAAAATGAGTTAATTAACTGAAAGTACATCGATGTACACTTAGATGTACAGAACTTTCAATTAATTCTTTTTCCTTCTAAGTTCATCTTACTATATGAAAACCTTTTTAGTTTGTTTTTATGAGAGCTATTTCAAAAACAAAAACTTAACATATCTCTTTACATTGATACTCTAATATTGCTTGAGATCCTTTGAGATTATTCTTTGTAGTTCTTCATCTTCAAGAATTCCTTCATGATGCTTCTTTTGCTCATTTGATCATTTGCATCCTTTTCCTTGCACTGATTATATCTTATACAAACATTCAAGCTTGGCAAGAAATTAGTGAATCAAAGTGTAATTCAAGTTAGTTTAGTCATTAATCAAAACATACTAGGGTCATTTTTTCACATCCATATGCCTTGGTTACTGTGCCTTGTGTTGGACAGTATGCAATGGATATCCACACACGTTGATCGGTGTACCAAGAGTTTTGGCCAGTGCTGTGGAAAAACACGTTGTGCCTTTTGGCAATCGAGCCTGATCATTTTTAAAATGAAGTTGGGATCTCCGGAGATTTAGCATAGAATGTTGAAATATAGAAGTGCCATATGTTTTTCAAAAATGATGAAGATGCTTTGATGTTATGTTTTTACCTGAAAAGTCTATGTTATATATGAATCTTTTATTTATGCATGTTGTTTTGTGTTTTGGGCATGTAGTCGTCATAATTGAGTCATATATTGGTATCTCACCCTCGTATTTCTTCTTGTTGTTCTATATATATATATATATATATATATATATATGTTTGGGGATATAGCTGGATCTGAACATGCCGTTAGCTCACTCCCGGGTGAGGGCCATCATATTTGAGAACGCCCAAGACCCCGCCGCTTGGGGTTTTCAGCCAGGATCCCAACATGCGTTCTATACTGGCCCAATGTGTATTGTTGATGGATCAGAGTTGGAAGGACCTACGTGGAGGACATATACTACGAAGACGGTTTAGATTTCATCACCGCCAGTGAACTTCTACTTGCAGCATCTGGTAGCCCAGGGACTAGTGGTTCTAGATCCTTCACAGAACCCGCATCAGCCGGTGGTAGCACCGCTTCACCGATTGAGGAGGACCCGCATGAGATAGATGAGGAGGATCCTCATGAGGTTATCGAGGAGGACCCTGTTGAGGTAATGGAGGAGGACCCACAGTACCATCCACTCAGTGATGATGATGATGATTCTCTAGACGTCGGGGTTGGAGTGGATAGGTCTCCATCAGTTTTACCTTCAGAGGGTGGGGACGACCGTTATGGTCGCCCCAATGGGTATCATTAGTGTCTGACCAGCTATAGGTTTTCCTTTTTATTTTGGGGTAATGAAATCTAGATGGTTGTTTATAGTTTCGAGAACCGTTGTTCTTCTGATCTATGACTCTTTTAACCTTTTACTTTTAACTTGAAATCTTGTCAGTGTACAATTCGACCTTTCACTCATGTAAATTTCTGTCAAATGGCTTGTCTCCAAGAAGCCTTTATGTGTAATGTATAAAGGTGTTTTGTAACTCTAGTGTTATTTACATTTTTAGTCAATTATGTTTATTTATGCAAGCGGGAGAAAGTTTTAAAATTTTTACGAATGTCGCAATTTTAAAGAATGTAATTTATTTACAAAAATTTTATGTTTCTAAAAGTAAATCGACAACTTGCTAAACATTTTATTTTTCCGCAAAACAAAGTAGTTAATGTGATGCTCGGGTTAAGGGTGTCACACTACAGGAAAACACGGTCGTGCTGCCTGCTGAGCACGATCGTGCTCAAATGCGTGCCCTGCTCTAGGTTTCAAACTGGAGTACGGGCGTGCTCCTTGTTAAGCAAGGTCACTCGTGCTCAATGGAGCGTGGCTGAGACACCCCACTGTGCCTCTTTGTGTCATTAGATTAAAACCTCATTATTTAATTACTTAATCGCATGCTTAACATGAAAATACGTAAAGATTAAAACTTAACTTATAAAGTATACAACTTCATATAGAATGGCATATAATAATATAAGTATATTATGCATATTACAAAACACTATTGATGATATCCTATCAGTAGGATCCCTCACAGGCATATACTTAGAAAAAAGGTTAAACAATGGAAAGCATAATAAAAATACGCCTCACGAGACGCACTGGCCATAACTAACTAGACCCTAATCACCATGGGGCACAGCTCGTCCTCCAGTCTCCGGTTCGTAGGGAGTTCCATCCAACTCCTCCTGGTTACACTCATCCACGGGGTCTTCCCGTATGATTCCACAAGGAGATAAAATACAACATACAGAAATATACAGGGGATAAGAAACAATTCTATCATCAAAAAGCGGAAAAGAGTCATAGTAAATTATACAGTAATTGTCACAGACAATCAACACACATAACTAACGAATCATCCTCGGATTAATATATATCATCCTCTACCCTTACTCTCAGGTAATCTAACACGTTATTTTAACGTAACCTCTCTAATCCTGTCACCATGTCCTTATGTTATCGTGGTCACTACCACTCCTGTCATGTTGAGACGACGAAATCTAGGCAAGTATACCTAGTCGTACAAGTAATAAAGAGGTGAAAGGGATATCGTTCCCACGAGGACTGAGACAAGTACTAGCACGTACCGAATCAACTACTATCTAAGCGAATCTTTGGATGGAAGGGAGCTCAATACTAAATACCAAGCCCAAGAGTTAAAATAAACAAAATTAAAAGGAAAAAGTTCTTTTAGGAATTTTGTCAAACACTTGGAATGCAGAAAAAGGAATTCTTCAAATAGATGAAAGATGTTGGGATTAAACTTCACCAAACCTTAGCCTCATGCAATACCAAAACCACCGATCCAGTTTATGCTTCAAATATTAAAATCAATCCACAAGATTACTCAAGCCCTAATTCCTTAGATGACAAGAGCCTAAATCCCCTAATTAAACCCTAATTCCTTAGGTGGCCTAATTAGTGAATTTGCATTAAGAGTAAGGATTACACGATTAATAATAAACCAAAATCCATTCCTAGATGCAAGGTTTACTAGGTGATTAATTCCAGATCAAGAATTGATAAGAACGTCCCCATTGCAAATAAAATCTCAGAAACATTTCATGGGTGATCAAACCACAAAAAACATTAAGCGTAGGAATCAAACACTAATACAAAAGCATAAACACAGATTAATCAATCAAGTCAAATACATGAGGTTCAGTTTAGCTACATCTAATCCCAACAAAAAGGGAGTTTAGCTACTCATGATTACAGAGAAAGCCAAAATCAAAACAATAGAGACAAGGGGAAGAAGGAACTCCATGGAAGTGTTCCACATGCAGTCCCAGCAGTTCCTTGGCTCCAAGATAACGTGTTTTCTTTCTAGGGTAAAAGTATGCTCCAGATATCTCTCTTTTTGTTCTGACCAGATGCCTATTTATAGATTAGGCGTGCGTCACGGCCGTGATGGACATCACGGCCAGGCCGTGACGGGTTCTGACTTGGGTGCGCTTTCAATTGTGATTCATCATGGCCGTGATGCTCATCACGGCTAGGCCGTGATCGCTTCTGCCTTGAACGTTTCTTCACCAAAGGGTCTGTCACGGCCGTGATGGGCATCACGGCCTGGTCGTGACAGATTCTGCCTAGAAGGGGTTTGGCTCAATTAACATGTCACGGTCGTGATGGGCATCATGGCTAGGCCGTGACAGCTTCTGACTTTTGCCTTCTTTCTTCCCAATTATTGCTTGATCATGGCCGTGATGGTCATCATGGCCGTGATGGTCATCACGGCTAGGTCGTGATGGGATCTGTTTGGTACATTTTCTTCACTTTTCAAGCTCTATCTTCATCCGAGCTCCATCATGGTCAATCTTTAGCATTTTACCCTTAATTCCTGCAAAACAACACCACGAAACCGTCTCACCCGTTCCAAGGGAAAAACTAAAAAAAATCAAAGTAGAAATGCCTAAACTATATGAAAATGCAAGCAAAAATGTACATGAAATACGAGGTGGAATCACACTCATCAAATCACCCCAAGCTTGTTCATTTGCTTGTCCTCAAGCAATCACTAAGGCCAGAAGAGAACAAAACATGGATAGTGAACCAAGAACCCGAGTAACTAATCCAAGTAACAGGAATTTTCAAATAATTCACCAAGAGACAATCAATTTCAAGTCCAATTAGAAGCTTAGGTTTCCTCGACTCATATTCTCACTGATTCGGGCACTCTTTCTCACCTCACTCAAATGTTTAAGGATATATCACAATTCGCTCAATTTCCTCGAGGAATGAATTCTACCACAAGCTTGACTATTAACCAAATCTCTACTTTATTGATGAAAACACATAAGAATCAAGAGGTCTTTTACTTTGGTTGTAACGGGGCCATGGGATTAATCGTTAGGTGGGGAAATCAAGAAAAGGGAATTTCAAGAAGGCTAAACAAAATATCAAGCATTGCGAAGCATGACACCTTCTAAAATACCTTTTTGGGTTTTAATTCACTTTTCCACCTTTCTTTCTTTCTTTTTATTTTATTTCTCACTTCCTTTTGGCATCCCCTTCTCTATATTTTTTTTTCTTTTGGAGAAGGGGATATTTTCAATTCAAGAGAAATATTTTTCTGACTTTCTCATCCCATACTTTTTCAATTACCTTTTTACCCTTTTTGTAATACTTTAAAAGGTGCCATACCAAGCATTATTCATCAAAGTAATTCAAGGTACCAAAAAAATTATTTTATTCTTTTAGGCTCAAAATTGGGCAACTAAGGGGTAGTATTTAGTCAATCAAAGCTCATAAGGTCGGAAAAATACCTAGTGCCTCAATCATTTCCAAAAATGTTTTCAAAAATTTTTAAGCTTCGAAACGGTTTCAAGTCAAGTTCTAGAGAATACAATCCAAGAGGAATAAAACACTCTTTCACAAAGAATGGGGTAGATTTAGTGAGTACCCCTTTTTGGCTCAAAAATATCACATTTTAGTAGTTCAAAAATCAATGAGAAACATAAATCTACGGAACCACATGCTAATTATCAACTATCAAAGATCATCTCAAGAATTTTTATTTGTAGCCTTATCACAAGAATAAAAAAAAATGGGTTCAAAATTTCACTATCTCAATTTATTTGGCACTCAGTTCTCACAATTGGATGCATAATCTAATCAAGTGGCAATCGAATCATGTGATCATGCAAAACTATGCCTATATGAATGCAACATGAATAATGCAAAAAATTCAAAAATTTGCAAAAATACCCCTACCCCAAGCTTAAAAACTTACATTGTCCCCAAGGTAAATAATCAAGTCGGAGAGAGGAAAAAAATGGAACAACTCACCGAGGTGGTAGCGGGTGTTAGCTCACATGCCTAGGCAAAGGGAGGCTGAAAAATGGGTCGTGGCCGTGATGCTCATCACGGGCAGGCCGTGATCAATTCTAGTTCAAAGGAGTTGGCCTGTCACGGCCGTGACCTCCATCACGGCTAGGCCGTGATGCTCTCTGATCTTCAGGGTCCTCTCATCACGGCCGTGATGGGTATCACAGCTGGGCCGTGATCCTTTCTGGTCCTCATGGTTGGCTCATCACCGCCGTGACCAGTGTCATGGCCTGGGCGTGATGGTTGCTGACTTTGCTTGTCCTTGCCCTTTTTGCTTCTCCTTCCTTCTTACCCTGAAAACAATTAACAAATCTATTAGTTTATAATTTTTTTTCCTCTTGATCTTCTCAAATTATTCAAGAGTTAAATTCAAGAACAAAGGGAAAAGGAAAAGAAAACATGGGTTGCCTCCCAATAAGCGCTTCTTTAACGTCACTAGCTTGACGAGTCGATGATCTCAAGGATCACAAAGGCACACAGCTGTGGTCAATCTCTCGATGTCACCACCCAAGTAGGCCTTGAGCCTTTGGCCATTGACTTTGAAGGGCCTGTTTGATGTAGGATCCTCCACTTCTATAGCTCCATGAGATGAGACTTCTTTGACAATGAACGGTCCCGACCACTTAGACTTCAACTTGCCCGGAAACAATCTCAGTTGGGAATTGAATAATAAAACTTGTTGTCCGTGCTGAAATGCTTTCATCACGATCTTCTTGTCATGATAAGTCTTGACTCGCTGCTTGTAAATAGTTGCATTCTCATATGCATTAAGGCGCATCTCCTCTAATTCATGCAGCTGATTGACTCTTTTCTCACCCGCCAAATTGGCATCAAAATTCAAGAACTTCGGTGCCCAAAAGGCCCGATGCTCCAACTCTACGGGTAGATGACATGCCTTCCCATAGACCATCTGAAATGGAGACAACCCCACAGAAGTTTTTAATGCAGTCCGGTAAGCCTATAAGGCATCGTCAAGCTTCTTGGCCCAATCTTTTCTTGAAGTGGCCACAGTTTTTTCCAGAATTCGCTTAATCTCCCGGTTAGAGACCTCCGCTTGCCCATTTGTTTGCGGATGATATGGAGATGCCACCTTATGCCTCACATCATACTTGGTCAACACATTTCTCAGTTGTGAGTTGCAAAAGTGAGATCCCCCATCACTTATAAGGACCCTTGGGACACCGAACCGGGAAAAAATGTTCTTCTTGATGAACTTAATCACTGTTTGTGCATCATTCTTCGGTGTTGCAATGGCCTCCACCCATTTAGAAACATAGTCCACCGCCACCGAGATATATTAATTGGAGAATGAAGGTGGAAGTGGACCCATAAAATCTATGCCCCGGCAATCAAATACTTCAACCTCTAATATGTTTTGCAGTGGCATCTCATCCCTTTTAGATATGTTCCCGGTCCTTTGGCACTTGTCACAACTCTTCACATGATTGTAAGAGTCCTTGAAGATTGACGGCCAAAAGAGCCCAGATTGGAGGACCTTTGCAGCTGTCCTATCCCCATTGTAATGTCCACCATATGGAGAGTTATGGCAATGCCACAAAATACTCCTCGCTTCCTCTTGACTAACACACCTCCTCCATAAACCATCCGGTCCAACCTTGAATAGAAATGGATCATCCCACATGAAATGGTTGGCATCCCGGAAGAATTTTTTCTTTTGCTGCCAAGTGAGGCGCTCTGGAACAATGTTGGCTGCCTTGAAATTTGCCATGTCGGAAAACCATGGTCTTTCATGCACTAGAAATAAGGCCTCATCCGGGAACTCGTCCCGAATGTCCTTTTCTTTTGAAGTAACCTCTTCATTCACTAACCGAGATAAGTGGTCAGCCACCACATTTTCGCTGCCCCTTTTGTCCTTAATGACTAAGTCAAATTCCTGCAATAATAGAATCCACCTTATGAGTCTTGGTTTTGAATCTTAGTCAACAGATATTTAATTGCAGCATGATCAGTAAAAATAGTGACTTGGGACCCAATCAAGTAGGAACAAAATTTTTCCAATGCAAACACTATGGCTAGCAACTCTTTTTCAGTTGTTGCATAATTTATTTGGTTCTCATTGAGAACCTTGCTAGCATAGTGAATGGCATGGAAAAACTTTTCCTTTCACTGTCCCAAAACTGCCCCAACTGCGTAGTCACTGGCATCACACATTAATTCAAATGGTGACTCCTAGTTGGGTGCAACAAGAATGGGAGCGGTGATCAATTTTTCTTTCAAAATATGAAAAGAAGTAAGACAAGCAGTGTCTAACACAAATGGTGTGTCCTTGTTCAAAAGGATACACAACGGGTTGGCTATCTTTGAGAAGTCTTTGATGAACCGCTGGTAAAAGCCTGCATGCCCAAGAAAACTCCTCACACCCTTGACATTCACTGGTGGAGGTAGTTTCTCAATCACATCAATCTTGGATCTATCCACTTCGATCCCCTTAGCTGAAATCTTGTGCCCAAGCACAATGCTCTCCTGCACCATAAAATGACACTTATCCCAATTTAACACTAAATTGGTGTCCATGCACCTCTTTAACATGGCAGCAAGGTTAGACAGGCAATTATCATAAGAGGAACCGAAAATAGAAAAATCATCCATAAAAACTTCAATGTATTTTTCTACCATATCAGAGAAAATGGAAAGCATGCACTTTTGAAATGTTGCAGGCGCATTACAAAGACCGAAAGGCATCTTCTGATAGGCAAAAACTCCAAAGGGAAATGTGAAGGCGGTTTTCTCTTGGTCTTCCGGGTTAACCGCAATTTGGTTATAACCCGAATAACCATCCAAGAAACAATAATAAGCTTGCCCGGCCAACCTCTCCAACATTTGGTCCATGAATGGAAGTGGGAAGTGATCTTTCCTAGTAGCTTGATTTAGCTTCCAGTAATCTATACACATTCACCAACTGGTGACCGTTCTAGTTGGGATCAACTCATTCTTCTCGTTGTTCATGACGGTCATGCCACCTTTCTTGGGAACCACTTGTACCGGACTCACCCAAGCACTATCGGAAATCGGATAGATCATTCTGGCTTCAAGGAGTTTCAGTACCTCCTTCCTTACCACTTCTTTCATTGTAGGATTGAGCCTCCTTTGCGGTTGGACCACCGGTTTAAATTCAGCCTCCATCATGATCTTGTGCATACAAAATGTAGGGCTAATACCTTTCAAATCTAAGATGGACCATCCAATAGCTGATTTATACTCTCTAAGCACCCTTACAAGTTTCTCCTCTTCCAATTTGGACAATACATTGCTCACTATGACAGGATTTTCATCATTCTCACTAAGAAACACATATTTCAAGTGGGGAGGTAGAGGTTTAAGCTCTAACTTGAGATTCTCTTGGACTTCATCCTTCTTGAGCTCATCTTTCTTAGTATTGACAGCAAGTTGATTGGGTTGAGCTTCCAAATCACACAAACACTCCTCTATTTCCTTCTCCTCTTTCTCATCAAGATTTTCATCAAGAGTAGAGGAATGGTGCTGATGTGCAAAGACCTCTTTAGCCACTACATCCACAATGTCCATGTGGAAACAATTCTCTTCATCACTCGGGCGATGCATAGCTTCAAATACATTGAAAGTGACCTCTTCATCTTGCACTCTGAGTCGAAGTTGGCCTTTTTGTATATCTATCAAAGCACGACCAGTTGCTAGAAAAGGTCTCCCTAATATAAGTGGAACTTCTGCATCCTCCTCCATGTCTAATATCACAAAATCCGCTGCGAAGATAAACTTATCCACTTTAACCAGAACATCTTCCAGTATACCAAAAGGACGCTTGATTGATCTATCTGCTAGTTGCAATGCCATACTTGTTGGTTTCACTTCACCACCTCCAAGCTTGTTCAAGATTGAAAGCGGCATCAAATTGATACTCGCCCCCAAGTCACACAAGGCCTTCCCAATAGCAACACTCCCAATTGTGCAGGAAATTGTAAAACTACCAGGATCTTTAAGCTTTGGAGGTAGCTTCCTTTGAAGTATCGCACTACATTCTTCCGTCAAGGCAACAGTCTCACCTTCTTTAAACCTTCTTTTCTTCGTGAGTAACTCCTTCATGAACTTTGCATAAGTTGGCATTTGCTCTAGTGCTTCATCAAAAGGTATATTGATTTGTAACCTCTTGAAGATGTCAAGAAATTTGGCAAATTGTTCTTCCTTCTCCTTCTTCTTGCTTAAGTGAGGATATGTCAACTTTACATAAGAGGGGATCTCTTGAGGCTTGTCTCCATCCTTCAAAATCTGACTTTTACTCCTCCTCAAAATTGAATTTTCATCCACTAACTTTTCTCTCGTGTCTTTTTCTTCTTCCTCTATTACAACCTCTTTGCCTTTTTCCTCATTTTTCTCTCTTTTTTCAGCACTCAACTCTGTTTTTTCAGCAACTCTCTGATTTTTCAACAAAGGCTCACCGCTCACTTTCTAAAGACTTTTACCACTCCTCAAAATAACAGCCTTACAATGCTCTTTAGGATTTGTTTGAGTATTACCTCCAAATCACACAAACACTCCTCTATTTCCTTCTCCTCTCTCTCATCAAGATTTTCAATAGAATTCACAATTACCTTCTCAAGAGTAGAGGAATGGTGCTGATGTGCAAAGACCTCTTTAGCCACTACATCCGCAATGTCCATGCGGAAACAATTCTCTTCATCACTCGGGTGATGCATAGCTTCAAATACATTGAAAGTGACCTCTTCATCTTGCACTCTGAGTCGAAGTTGGCCTTTTTGTACATCTATCAAAGCACGACCAGTTGCTAGAAAAGGTCTCCCTAATATAAGTGGAACTTCTGCATCCTCCTCCATGTCTAATATCACAAAATCCGCTGGGAAGATAAACTTATCCAGCTTGACCAGAACATCTTCCAGTATACCAAAAGGACACTTGATTGATCTATCGGCTAGTTGCAATGCCATCCTTGTTGGTTTCACTTCACCACCTCCAAGCTTGTTCAAGATTGAAAGCATCATCAAATTGATACTCGCCCCCAAGTCACACAAGGCCTTCCCAATAGCAACACTCCCAATTGTACAGGGAATTATAAAACTACCAGGATCTTTAAGCTTTGGAGGTAGCTTCCTTTGAAGTATCGCACTACATTCTTCTGTCAAGGCAACAGTCTCACCTTCTATAAATCTCCTTTTCTTCGTGAGTAACTCCTTCATGAACTTTGCATAAGTTGGCATTTGCTCTAGTGCTTCAGCAAAGGGTATGTTGATTTGTAACATCTTGAAGATGTCAAGAAATTTGGCAAATTGCTCTTCCTTCTCCTTCTTCTTGCTTAAGTGAGGATATGGCAACTTTACATAAGAGGGGATCTCTTGACTCTTGTCTCCATCTTTCAAAATATGACTTCTACTCCTCCTCAAAATTGAATTTTCATCTACTAACTTTTCTCTCTTGTCTTTTTCAATGTCTTTTTCTTCTCCCTCTACTGCAACCTCTTTGCCTTTTTCCTCATTTCTCTCTCTTTTTTCAGCACTCAACTCTGTTTTTTTAGCAACTCTCTGATTTTTCAACAAAGGCTCACCGCTCACTTTCTCAAGACTTTTACCACTCCTCAAAACAACAGCCTTACAATGCTCTTTAGGATTTGTTTGACTATAACCTGAAAAACTGCCGCTAGATTGTTCGGCTAGGTGCTATGCAGTTTGTCCAACTTGAACCTCCAAGTTTTTAATGGCAGCATCGGTGTTCTTCTGGTTTGACATGGACATTTTCATGAATTGATTGAGGGTGTTCTCCAAGATAGAAGTCCAGTCTTGAGGCGGTTGTGTGGGAAGAGGCTTGCTTGTTTGTCCGGCATCTTCTTTCCAACCAAAACTTGGTTGATTCCTCCACCCTTGGTTGTAATTGTTGGAATATTGATTGTTACCTTGTCGCCCATATTTCCCCATATATTAGCTTCCTCATGGGAACTAGGTGTGGCTTCACAATTTCCATTATCATGATATCCTCCACAAAAATCACATCTCATTACCTGTTGAGGTGGCATGGTTGTCCCTTGAATGGTCTGGAGTTGTTGTGGGAGTTGAGCTAGTTGCTTGGTAATGGACTCAAGTTGTTGTGTCATAAGCTTGTTTTGAGCCAAAAGTGCAGTTTGTGAGTCTAACTCCAACACTCCCTTTCTTGATGTGGTACCTTTGTCATGATGCATCAAATAATCATTAGATGCCATAGCTTCTATCAAAATCAATGCTTACTCTGGTGTCTTTGTGTTCATGGAACCTCCAGCTGAGGCATCCAACATAAGCTTGGTTGACGGCCTCAATCCATTGCAAAATGTTTGCATTTGGACAAGATCATCAAACCCATGATTTGGACATCTTCGGAGCAAGTCTTTGAACCTTTCCCATGTGTCATGAAGAGTCTCACCCTCTTGTTGAGCAAAGCTTGTGATATCACCCCGTGTCTTCACAATTCTTGAGGCGGGAAAGAATCTTGCAAGAAATTTAGCCTCGTCATCCCATGTAGTGAGGCTTGACCGCGCTGTCGCCACGCGCCAAAAGAACGAGCGATTATGAAAATAATGTAGTATAGAGCGACAACTCGGATCGTCTCTCAAGGACTCTTTAGGCGTTGTTATTATTAACAGAAAAAAGTTAGAAATGGGGGGTTTTGGATTGAAACTAAAATAAAGAAAACAAAACAGAACAAAGAAAGAAAACAGAGCAGTAAAACAGATTAACAAATAAACTAAAGCGATTAACCTACTGCTTTTGGTTTCCCAACTATCATCGGTTCATGTAAATTCCTAGCCCTAAGCAGATTCTAATCCCCTCCCGGTTGTAGCAATAATTCACAAGCGGAACCAATACTACGGATATATATCCCTATTCCCGAATTAAGCAAACGGGGTTAAGCACTTCGTGAACTAAGTGAACACGAAACGTACACACGCGAATTAAGCAAACGCGATTATATATAGGAACATGATATCACCGAGATAAACCAACACAACACAATATACTCCTGAATTAAGCAAACAGAAATATAAAGCATGGCATTGAAAAGAGAAAAGGAAATGAAAACAGGAAATACAAGACCTCAAGTGTTAACAGAAACCAATTACAGTAGATTAATCCTAGGAGACTAGCTCTCCATTACAAAAATAAAACAAAAGAAGAGAAAATAAGATTAAAACTAATTAACTACTAACTGAGACTTAGCCAAAACTGACTAGCCCCACTTTCATTCTGCCATAGAGCAGTTTATATACAACTTCTGAAATTCAAGGCCTCGCGAGGCGAAGCACTGCTCGCGAGGCGAATTATGCGAAAGGTCTGCAACTCTTTGTCTTCTCGCGAGGCGAGCATATCTTCGCGAGGTGAACTCTTCAAATTCTCAACTGTAACGCCCGTGACCTTCAACGTGCCCAAACCGTGATGGCTTCTGACTTTCAAGTATTCGCGAGGCGAAGGAATTCTCGCGAGGCGAACGCTTCAACTTCAAAACTGCCACGGCCGTGATCTTCAACACGGGTAAACCGTGATCGTCTCTGACTTTTCAGGCTTGCATTACTCGCGGGGCGAGAAATCCTTCGCGGGGCGAGTGGCTCCAGATTTATTTTATTTTATTTTATTAACCTGAAAAACAGAAAATAAAAGTAAATACTTTATTCACTCTAAATCAACTAAATTAACTTAAAAACAATTTACAGACTCAAAACACTACTTAGAGACAATCAAGTCTAATTTGGGTAAAAAATGATATAAAATAAGCACAAAGCCAAGGTCTTGACTAGTTATAAAACCAGTCAAACAGAGGCTCATCAAAATACCCCAAACTTAAACTTTGCTTGTCCCCAAGCAAACTACACTCAAAAACTTAAAAAGACTCAAGACCTGGCAAGCTTAAGAATTCAATCAACTTTCCATAGATTTCAAGCAATTTTTCAAAAGAATTTTTCTTTCAATGTTCCCCCCTTTTAAACAAAGTAATCCCCACATTCATTTATTCCAAACAGTTGAGAAATTAATTATTCAGACAATCAGAAATCTAAGCAGGGGATCCAAGTCACACATAAGAGGGAGATCACCAAAATCAAACAACTGCCTTCCTCACAAGGGAAATTTGTGTTTACTCATTCGCTTAGTTTGTGTCAGGCTTTCACTCAATTTCACTTTTAAGAGCACTTCCCATAAATTTGATTTTCATCTCAAAATGGTTCCCACAGAAAACATGCAAGCAACATCAAAAGGTCTTTTATGGGTTGTAATGGGGCCTGGCTAAGGGTAGGATATACAAAGGGAACTAGGCTGAAGACCCTAGGAACTAAGAGAGCATGAACATTATTTACACTTTGAATTTAAATCAAGTTCCTTTCTTAATTTTTTTCTTTATGCTTCTGGGTGGCTACAGCCTTTTTATTTCAACACTTTTTATTTTTATTGTTTTTCTATTTTTTTTTCTATTTCTTTTCTTTTTTTTTTTCTTCTCTTTTTTTTTTTCAAAATTTTTTTTTTTCTCAATCCCAAACAACATATTACACCTTGCAGCCACCCCAAACTTTAGTTTCTTGCACCCATTCTAAGATTACATGCTCTCCTAATCCTAAGATCGGGTTAACATGGTTTTCCAGATTTTTGGGCTTATAACATTAGGTTATCAAGAATTAACAGGCTAATAGGCTCAATGGGGCTAACTAAGGAACATGCATTAAGAATTGCTTTATTCAGGCCAAGTAGTTATTTACAAAGAAACTGCCTAAATCATTTGCTACACACATATAATCATGCAAACCAAAAAGAGATTCAATCAAATCCAGGGAAGTGCAACTTAAAAAGTGATTTTCACACAGTCAAAAACATGTTGGAGGCTCAAAACCTCACCTGGACATTTTTGCAAATTATTTGACAGAGATTCTATCCCTAGTGTGTGCTTCCTATCACCCCAAACTTATCATAAATCATGTCATCATAATAAAATCTCAAAGTTCAGTTTTCAATCATATGGGGATCATTTTTCAAAAATTTTTCAAATCCTAGGGGGAACAGTCAACACTATCATGCAATCCATCTATGCAAAATCAATCAAACCAATAAACTTGCCATAACCAAGACTCAACACAACTCCTGAGCTTCTCAAATTATTCAGGAGCTTTATTCAAAACAAAACAGAAATAAAGCAAGAAAAAGAAAATTAAAAGAGATAAGGGTTAAGAAAACTCATTCAGAGGCGGTTCCACCAGGATCCCACTGTCTGTAACATAAGTCCCACATGGTAGCCAAAGGACTGAAATTCATTCCAAGCCTCCCTAACTTGCAGCTTTGATGCGGAGGTGAGCACTTGACAATTATAATAACTCCACCCAGTGCGGCGGACTTCTCACTCCCTCTCGGGTCACAGATGACCTCTTTATCTACAAAGTCTCCCCAATAGAAGTGGGGCTCAACCTCTTGGACTGGCCATGGTGACAAATCCAAGGGTTTAAACTCCATCACTGGTTCCTCAGGGGGAGGTGGCAAACAGTTAGCTGGGGTTACTGGTGCTGCTTCAACTTCTGCAATGTCTTCATCCACTGCACTAACAAATTTTTCACCTGCTATACACGCAGAAATTTCAGCACACACCAAACAAAGGTTAGAGTCAGTACATATATTACAAGAAAATGAATCAGAAAAATCTACAATGTTTGGAAATTCTTCAATTAATTCATCATCCACCCCATTACTCTCAACACATTCAATTGTTTTACTTGAATCATCTACTCCCAAAGGTTCTTCTTTATCTTCAGGCACGGGGGAGCAGATGTCCTCTTGATCCTCCTGATCTAAGTTTCCTGAACAGAACAAACCTGCAAAACGATCCGCATTTTCTATTTTTCCTGAAAAGTATAAACCTGTAAAACATTCAACACACAAAGCAGTTCCATCACAATAACAAGCATTAGGATCAGGGGATTCAACACATAATTCATCATCAACAGAAATATCATCATCAAAATTATTATCAAAAGTATTTTCAGGAATAACCATCTGTGAATCCTTATGTTCCTCAAGGGGCTGTGGAGTTAGCATCGCAGCCGAGTTGGCGGTAACTTGATCAATTAGAGCCCACAACTTCTGAGATTCAGCTTGGTCCCTCTATTGGGCTTCACGATTACTTGCCTCCATTGCCTCCATCCTCTGTTGAAATTCAAGATTGTATGCCATCCGTTGATTGTTCTCTTCCATTTGTTGTAGCATTGAAGCAATCTCATCCAAGGTGCTCTGTGAAGATTCGGAAGGTGCAGAGGTGGTCACTTGGCTAGGATAGTATGGTGGTGGCTCACTAAAATTAGGATAATACATGCAAGGTGGTGGTTCATAATAAACAATAGGCAAATATCCATACATGTAATTATCCATGGCAATCAAACATCCAGACAAAGCAGACAAAACTAATTAGCAAAGCAAAAAGTTTTTTTTTTTTTAAATTTTATTTTCTGCTAATAACAACAAAACAGAGTCCCCGGCAACGGCGCCAATTTTTGACCGCGCTGTCGCCACGTGCCAAAAGAACGAACGATTATGAAAATAATGTAGTATAGAGCGACAACTCGGATCGTCTCTCAAGGACTCTTTAGGCGTTGTTATTATTAACAGAAAAAAGTTAGAAATGGGGGGTTTTGGATTGAAACTAAAATAAAGAAAACAAAACAGAACAAAGAAAGAAAACAGAGCAGTAAAACAGATTAACAAATAAACTAAAGCGATTAACCTACTGCTTTTGGTTTCCCAACTATCATCGGTTCATGTAAATTCTTAGCCCTAAGCAGATTCTAATCCCCTCCCGGTTGTAGCAATAATTCACAAGCGGAACCAATACTACGGATATATATCCCTATTCCCGAATTAAGCAAACGGGGTTAAGCACTTCGTGAACTAAGCGAACACGAAACGTACACACGCGAATTAAGCAAACGCGATTATATATAGGAACATGATATCACCGAGATAAACCAACACAACACAATATACTCCTGAATTAAGCAAACAGAAATATAAAGCATGGCATTGAAAAGAGAAAAGGAAATGAAAACAGGAAATACAAGACCTCAAGTGTTAATAGAAACCAATTACAGTAGATTAATCCTAGGAGACTAGCTCTCCATTACAAAAATAAAACAAAAGAAGAGAAAATAAGATTAAAACTAATTAACTACTAACTGAGACTTAGCCAAAACTGACTAGCCCCACTTTCATTCTGCCATAGAGCAGTTTATATACAACTTCTGAAATTCAAGGCCTCGCGAGGCGAAGCACTGCTCGCGAGGCGAATTATGCGAAAGGTCTGCAACTCTTTGTCTTCTCGCGAGGCGAGCATATCTTCGCGAGGTGAACTCTTCAAATTCTCAATCATGTAACGCCCGTGACCTTCAACGTGCCCAAACCGTGATGGCTTCTGACTTTCAAGTATTCGCGAGGCGAAGGAATTCTCGCGAGGCGAACGCTTCAACTTCAAAACTGCCACGGCCGTGATCTTCAACACGGGTAAACCGTGATCGTCTCTGACTTTTCAGGCTTGCATTACTCGCGGGGCGAGAAATCCTTCGCGGGGCGAGTGGCTCCAGATTTATTTTATTTTATTTTATTAACCTGAAAAACAGAAAATAAAAGTAAATACTTTATTCACTCTAAATCAACTAAATTAACTTAAAAACAATTTACAGACTCAAAACACTACTTAGAGACAATCAAGTCTAATTTGGGTAAAAAATGATATAAAATAAGCACAAAGCCAAGGTCTTGACTAGTTATAAAACCAGTCAAACAGAGGCTCATCAAGGCTCCCCCTTGGTTGAGATTGGAGCCAAGCCTTGGCTCTATCTCTTAGAGAGAATGGGAACAACCTTAGGCGAATTGCATCATCGCTAGCACCATTTAGCTTCACCGTATCACATAACTCAATGAAGTTGGAGACATGATTATTAGGATCCTCCTTCTCCATCCCGGCAAATTGATTTTGTGCAATCATATTCAAGAGAGCCGGCTTGATCTCAAAATTGTTGGAATTCACTGGAGGCCTCACTATGCTAGTGACATGCCGATTGACATTTGTGTTGGCATAATCCCCAAGTGTCCTCCGTGGAGCACCCTCACCATTGCCTGCCATCTCAAGTGGTTCTTGATGAACTTGTGCAGTGGATGTCTCTTGTTCTCTTTTTTGTTGCTCTAGTAGCTTCCGCTGTCTTGCTTGCCTCCGATTCTCCCTAGCTGTTTTCTCTATTTCAGGATCGTAGAGAAGTTGGTCAGCTGGGACAGTACCTTGCATGCACAAAAGTCTAGAGACCAAGACGGTTAGCACTCAATGACAGCAAATAGATAATAAAACAGAGAAAAATAAAATTGTGCTTAAATTAGTAATCGAAATGGGTATGGTAATATTGAAACACAGTCCCCAACAACGGCGCCAAAAACTTGTTGAGACGACGAAATCTAGGCAAGTATACCTAGTCGTACAAGTAATAAAGAGGTGAGAGGGATATCGTTCCCACGAGGACTGAGACAAGTACTAGCACGTACCGAATCAACTACTATCTAAGCGAATCTTTGGATGGAAGGAAGCTCAATACTAAATACCAAGCCCAAGAGTTAAAATAAACAAAATTAAAAGGAAAAATTTCTTTTAGGAATTTTGTCAAACACTTGGAATGCAGAAAAAGGAATTCTTCAAATAGATGAAAGATGTTGGGATTAAACTTCACCAAACCTTAGCCTCATGCAATACCAAAACCACCAATCCAGTTTATGCTTCAAATATTAAAATCAATCCACAAGATTACTCAATCCCTAATTCCTTAGATGACAAGAGCCTAAATCCTCTAATTAAACCCTAATTCCTTAGGTGGCCTAATTAGTGAATTTGCATTAAGAGTAAGGATTACACGATTACTAATAAACCAAAATCCATTCATAGATGTAAGGTTTACTAAGTGATTAATTCCAGATCAAGAATTGATAAGAACGTCCCCATTGCAAATCAAATCTCAGAAACATTTCATGGGTGATCAAACCACAAAAAGCATTAAGCGTAGGAATCAAACAGTAATACGAAAGCATAAACACAGGTTAATCAATCAAGGCAAATACATGAGGTTCAGTTTAGCTACATCTAATCCCAACAAAAAGGGAGTTTAGCTACTCATGATTACAGAGAAAGTCAAAATCAAAACAATAGAGACAAGGGGAAGAAGGAACTCCATGGAAGCTTTCCACTTGCAGTCCCAGCAGTTCCTTGACTCCAAGAGAACGTGTTTTCTTTCTAGGGTAAAAGTATGCTCCAGAGATCTCTCTTTTTGTTCTGCCCAGATGCCTATTTATAGATTAGGCTCGCGTCACGGTCGTGATGGCCATCACGGCCAGGCCGTGACGGGTTCTGCCTTGGGCACGCTTTCAATTTTGATTCATCACGGTCGTGATCTCTTCTGCCTTGAACGTTTCTTCACCAAATGGTCTGTCACGACCGTGATGGGTATCACGGCCTGACCATGACAGATTCTGCCTAGAAAGGGTCTGGCTCAATTAACATGTCATGGCCGTGATGGGCATCACGGCTAGGCCGTGATAGCTTCTGACTTTTGCCTTCTTTCTTCCCAGTTATTTCTCGATCATGGCCGTGATGGTCATCACGGCTAGGTCGTGATGGGCTCTGTTTGGTACATTTTCTTCACTTTTCAAGCTCTATCTTCATCCGAGCTCCATCATGGTCAATCTTGAGCATTTTACCCTTAATTCCTGGAAAACAACACCACGAAACCGCCTCACCCGTTCCAAGGGAAAAACTAACAAAAATCAAAGTAAAAATGCCTAAACTATATGAAAATGCATGCAAAAATGTACATGAAATATGAGGTGGAATCACACTCATCAAATCTAGCGGCAACGGCGCCAAAAACTTGTTAAGTTACGAAATCTAGGGCAAGTATACCCAGTCGTACAAGTAATAAAGAGGTAAGAGGGATATCGTTCCCACGAGGACTGAGACAATTACTAGAACGTACCAAATCAACTACTATCTAAGCGAATCTTTGGATGGAAGGGAGCTCAACACTAAATACCAAGCCCAACAGTTAAAATAAACAAAATAAAAGGAAAAAGGTCTTTGAGAAATTTTATCAAACACTTAGAAGGCAAAAAGATGGTTCTTCAAATATGAAAGATGTTGGGATTAAATTTCACTAAACCTTTGTCTCATACAATACCAAGAACACCAATCCAGTTTAAGCTTCAAGTATTAAAATCAATCCACAAGATTACTCAAGTCCTAATTCCTTAGATGACAAGAGCCTAAATCCCCTAATTAAACCCTAATTCCTTAGGTGGCCTAATTAGTGAATTTGCATTAAGAGTAGGGATTACACGATTACTAATAAACCAAAATCCATTCCTAGATGCAAGGTTTACTAGGTGATTAATTCCAGATCAATAATTGATAAGAACGTCCCCATTGCAAATCAAATCTCAAAATCAATTCATGGATGATCAGACCACAAAAAGCATTAAGCAAAGGAATCAAACACTAATAAGAAGGCATAAACATAGATTAATACATCAAGGCAATTACATGAGGTTCAGTTTAGCTACATCTAATCCCAACAAAAAGGGAATTAGCTACTCATGATAATAGAGAAAGCCAAAACCAGAGAAATAGAAACAAAGGAGAGGAAAAACTCCATGGTAGCTTCCACAGCAGTCCAGCCGCCCCTTGATTCAGAGAATACTCCTTTTAGGATTCCAAGGTCTGTCTAGGGTTCCCAGCCCTAGGGTTCCAAAAGTCCCCCTCTTTCTGTGTGGCCCTGATGCCTATTTATAGATTAGGCGCGCGTCACGGCCGTGATGGCCATCATGGCCAGGCCGTGACAGGTTCTGCCTTGGGCGCGCTTTCAATTTTTGGAGCATCACGGTTAGGCTGTGATCAGTTCTGCCTGTAACGTTGCTTCACCAATTGGTCTGTCACGGTCGTGATGGGCATCACGGCTAGGCCGTGACAGCTTCTAACTTTTGCCTTCTTTCTCTCCAGTTTTGCTCGATCATGGCCGTGATGGTCATCACGGCTAGGCCGTGATGGGTTCTGCTTGGCTCATTTTCTTCACTTTTCAAGCTCTATCTTCATCCAAGCTCCATCATGGTCAATTTTGAGCATTTTACCCTTAATTTCTACAAAACAACACCACAAGACCGCCTTACCTGTTCCAAGGTAAAAACTAACAAAAATCAAATTAAAATTGCCTAAACTATATGAAAATGCATGCAAAAATGTACATGAAATATGAGGTGTAATCACACTCATCAAATCACCCCAAGCTTGTTCATTTGCTTGTCCTCAAGCAATCACTAAGGCCAGAAGATATAAATAATCAGAGCATGGATAGTGAACCAAGAACCCGAGTAACTAATCCAAGTAACAGGTATTTTCAAATAATTCACCAAGAGACAATCAATTTCAAGTCCAATTAGACGCTTAGGTTTCCTAGACTCATATTCTCATTGATTCGGGCACTCTTTCTCACCTCGCTAAAGTGTTTAGGGATATATGATGATTCGCTCAATTTCCTCAAGGAATGAATTCTACCATAAGCGTGACTATTAACCAAATCTCTACTTTATTAATGAAAACACATAAGAGTCAAGAGGTCTTTTACTTTGGTTGTAACGGGGCCATGAGATTAATCGTTAGGTGGGGAAATCAAGAAAAGGAAATTTCAAGAAGGCTAAACAAAATATCAAGCATTGCAAAGCATGACATCTTCTAAAATACCTTTTTTGGGTTTTGATTCACTTTTCCACCTTTCTTTCTTTCTTTTTATTTTATTTCTCACTTCCTTTTGTCATCCCCTTCCATTTTATTTTGCACTCATATAGGCATAGTTTTTCATTATCACACTCATCATGTCACCATCCCTCACTTGCATCGAGGAACACCCTCATTCCCGTTAGGATGTTCCACCTAGTGCACACCTCCATTCCCGTTAAGGTGTTCCACCCCCATTCCCATTAAGGTGTTTCCACCCCCATTTCCTAAGGTGGAAGTGGTCTTGCGAGGACTCTTGATTTTACCTGTATTATATTACCAATACACGGTGTATTATATTACCAATACACATAAGGGTTTTACGTGTATTATATTACCAATACATGGTGTATTATATTACGATTACACTGAAGTGTTTTACGTGTATTATATTACCAATACACGATGTATTATATTACCAATACACAGAAATCCTTGCGTATTATACTACTAATACACTTTTGTCTTTGTGTATTATATTACCAATACATTTTTGTCCTTGTGTATTATATTATCAATATACGGTTGTGGACAACAACACCTATACTTGAATCTCACCAACTCGTATTAACAACATCCTAGTGCCTTAACCTTCCATTAGAACTTGACACATATTCTATGTCGTAACACCTCTTTAACATACATCATCTAGGTTAGACACTTCTAAATCATTATTATCCTCACACCCAAAACAATCATCTCATAGACAACATATATATCTTTGCTTAAAAACCACTAAGCATAATAATACAAACCAGGCAGACCGTGCATAACACAATATCAATCAAAATATTCCCATATCACCAACATAGCACAAAATCAATTCAATAAAGGTAATAAAATCAAATCAACCATCAACAATATAAAATCAACCTAATATCGATAAATCTACAATCCCAGAATCGCCATTGGTTTTTCAGAAAAGGTTTCCAATGTAATTTTGGTATTGTCGATTACTCGACTACTAGTAGGATTTAGGTCGCCTTACACAATTATTATATAATCTACTACTTATAGATTCCGATGATAGGTTGATTCATTCCCCCACCTGGGTTATCACCAAATTCCTGAACTCGAAGCTCCTCATTATCACACCACAAAGTACTAACTCCACCTTCAACCAATCAACATAATAACCAATAAATCAAACAAACTCATCTATGTTCTCTTTAGGCTAGGTTTTGCCATTTAATTCAAATTAGAGTTAGGATTCTTTTCTCAACATAAGCCTTTGGATACTTATCACTTAGGTTCTAGGTAATTTAGATAAATTGCTATAACTTGAAGATATGGAATAAAAATCATCCAACCACTTAGGGTAGGTTTTGGCCTTGTATTACAAAATAGGCTAGAAATATTTAAACTTCCCAATCTCTTAGGTCTAGCATCCATAGGTATTAAGGAGCTCAAAACCATGATCATTTTGGAAAATAAGAACAAAGTATCCTAGGTCCATAACCTTCTAGGTTCGGCCTTCATAGGATCTATAGACTAGAAATCTTTAAACTTTTCAATCTCTTAGACTTAGAATCCAAATATCTTATGGAGCTCAAGTCCATGATCATTTTGAAAACAATGGAAACTCAAGCATTCCAATCTCTTAGACTTAGCATCCAAATATCTTATGGAGCTCAAGTCCATGATGACTTTGGAAAAAGAAAACTCAAACATCCTAGCCCTAAAACATTTAAGTTTCGGCCTCCATAGGATAATGAGGAAAAATATTCTTTGTTTGATAACAACTCTTAGGTTTAGAATCACGAGGTATTAAGAGTTCTAAATCCATGATCATACTTGGAAAGTTGAAACATAGTATCCTAGGCCAACTTATACATATTTTCAACCATCATAGGAAAACAAGCTATCAAACCTTCCAAGATTTATAGATTTAAGACCAAGGAATAGTTAGAAACTCAAACACATGATCATATTCCAAAAGTTGAAGCAAAAACCTCCTAGGCCACATATGCATAGCTTCGAGCTTCATAGGAAGAGATAGGTAGAGATTTTTGTTTTACACAACCTCTTAGTATGTGAAAATATAAGTTAATACTAGACTATACAAAGTGGTTTCAACTCAAAAGGATTTTTCTACCATTTTAGAGAAATTTTAGAAGTTTAAAGCATATAAAGAACACATAAAGCAAACTAAGAAGTAAAACATGAAACTTGCAACAAGATTCATATGAGAGCATTACCCTTAGTATAAGGAAGAACTTTAATGAAGAACTCAAGTAGAAAAGATGAATAAAAACTAAAGCATTAAGGGCTTGAACTTTTAAAAGAAAAGGAAGTGGATGACGTTTTAATGGAGTTTTGGAGAAATAAAGTAATGAAGTGAAAATGAGAGGAGTATATATAGAGAAGAGAGAGTGTGGCACGAAATTGAGGAGAGAGGAATGAGCTTGGAGAGCAAGTTTTGACCTTGTGCCTTGTTTGGTTTGAGAAGAGAGAGAAAATAGGTTTTTAGAATATAATATGATATAATTTGAAAAGTGTGATGATTACACTTTTGGAGTGTGTCATAACCCATTTCCATCAAGTCCCAGCAAGTCACTTCTCTTCTTTTGTGCTCCCTAATCTGCTCCATTTCGTACCCGGTTGTATTTTTCGATCGTAATTCTTCCGACGTTTTTCGCCTGAATAAATATTTTATTTTATTTCTGAACTCGAATTTTCGAAAATTTCCAATATCATACCAAACATCACAAAAACACTAACCGTTTCATTCACGGTTCAAAATTAGGTTTTTTGCTCAGTAAACTTATACCGACAGTGAAAATGTAGACCGGCTTTCGTCTGAATTTTCAACCGAAAATTTTACCGTAACCCTCTACCATAAAGTAGACTATGAATATGATTTTATTTTCATCAAAAACACTTTATAACTCTCAAATTAAAATATAATTAATTATATTTTAACCGGTTGAACAGCATAATTAAAATCAAGCTGGTATAGTGGCCGTACTAATCTGGGCAGAAAGGTTCAGAAACCCTTTCCTAAATCCTTGGGATAGTTTGTAGATTCAACCTACTTCCTTTTATTAATCCATTGATCATCAAATTCATTAATCTTAACTGTTATTCATTAATATTCATGTCTTATCATAATGGGGAATTAATCCTTTAATCATAGCTTCGTTATTAATGTCCCTAGAACACTCGCTATCAATCCTAGGGTCTTTAACTAAGCCCTATGAACATAACCTTACCTCTCACACTTTGTTCATGTCTTATGAACAACTGGGAAAACATCCCTTAATTCTCATTATTTTCATTAACGCATTTTAACGTCTTAACATCATTGTTGGCATTAACATCCTCAACAATCAACACTCATTAAGAGCACAACATCAAACCATAACCAATAACCATTATAACTCATTACAACATGGCATCAATATTCAAAATTTTCATAATAGACAACATTCAATAACAATAACATTTATACCAACATAAATCAATTAATAACAGTCATGCAAATATTATCATCACAACAATTAACATCATATAACAAATAGACATAGAGGCATATAAACATGTTATCATACAAACAGTCATATATGCATTTAATCAAACACCAGGGTCAAGGGTTAACCCTTCATCTTACATTATCCCATAGCCTACAAATTCACACTAGCCATTCTCCCTATACCTGGTATGAAGATCAAACCCCGAAAGCAATCTGGTTGCGAATATCATAAATTTAATCTAACGGCGATAAATCTACAATCTCCATATCATCTCTGGTAACACCAAGTAGTCACTATGATATTGATATTGTCAATTATTCACCTACTAGTAGGGTTTAGGTGGTCTTATGCCATTATTGAATAAAATGTTACTTAGCCATTTCCGACGTTAGAGAGTTCCTTTCTCCCACCTGAGAAGTTGTAAGCTAGTCTAGAAGCAACGAAACGAGCCCTCTCCAATTCCCCTAGCTGCTGCCACGCAAGGAACAAGGGTCTCCAGGCCTCTGAAAATTCACCTGAATACACCATTGTGAAGCATACGTTACAGGTAACCCTAATCTGAAGACCGAATTGAAAACCGATAAACGAATTGAAAGGTAAACTCAATACCGTCACCGACGACATTTCGGCATAATGCAGATTAATTTAGCTTAGAAGAGAAAAGAAAGCTAGGGTTTATAAGATATCATTGCCATGATCACAATGGAGTAGTCGGAATTGAGATAGGACGATTGATCGAGTCGGAATCCGAGCCTGAAGCTTTCTCTCTCTAATTGCCTTCTCCTTCTCTCTCTTACTCTCTCTACCTGTTTTAAACGAAGGGTGAAAGCGAACCATGGTTCATTTACGTCCTTTTTTTTGCCATTCTGTCTGTCCACGCTCGAGCGTGGGAAGGGTCACGCTTGAGCATGCCCACACTTGAGCGTGGTGCTTTCTTCAGTGTGAAGTCAGCATTTCCACCGCCCCATGCAACCGATCCCATCGGGCCACGTGGAGTCAACGCACAGCACTTGTCTGCTTAACCCTCACACTTGAGCGTGAAATAGACCACGCTTGAGCGTGCCTGTGCTCAAGCGCCAGTATAGCCACGCTTGAGCGTGTTATGCTGGACAGAAACCCTAGTTTCTTTTTCAGCTTGTCCCGACGTCGTTTGATCGCGTACTTTCCATGCTACGATTTCTATACCTAGATATACATGTTAAACACTCCATCAAGGTCTTAAACATGGTCACTCAACGTATAACTAATGCAGTAAAAGTACGGATGTTACAGTCAACGCTTGAGTGTTGAGCCAATGGTGCTCGAGCGCTTGAACGTTGCGTACTCCCACGCTCGAGTGTTGGCAACTGAATAGAGAAAAATAAAAGGGCCGAAAGGTGAAAGTCTGAGACTTTCACCCATTGACCCCCCAAACGAAAGAGAAAGATAGAGAGAAGGAGTGTTAGAGATAAAATAAAATATTCCGGAGCTTGGTTCGATCAATACGTTCGTCCTATCTAAATTTTGAATACACCAACGAGTTCGTGGTGACGTCTACTTCCTAACCCTACCTTTCTTTTCTTGCTTAGGCTAAGGTAAGCCTGACGATATTGAGGTTTTATCCTTACTCGGTTATCGGTTTCAAGTTATGTTTTCTGGTTATGGTTACCTGTGACATGTGCTTCATATCTATGTGTTCAGGTGAATTTTCGAAGCACCTGGGGTGTTGGAACCGTGCGTGGCAGTAAGAGTGTGATAAGGGGGAGTCTCGTATCGTGGTCACAGAGCTAGCTACATGTACCTCAGGTGGGAGAAAGAAGCCACCTATCGTCGGAAATGGCTAAGTAGTATATTTATGATAATGGCCTAGGGTGACTTAAACCTTACTGGTGAGCGTATAATCAACAATATCAATATCACATTGGCGACTACTCCTTGGTACCAATGATGTTATGGAGATTGTAGGTTTATTGCCGTTATGTTGATTTTGTGGATATTGAGGTTGCATGATTTTACCTGTTGAGCTGCTTGCGGTGTGTTGTTTTTGTGAACATGCTTAATATATATTATTTGGCTAATTGTGATTACATGATTATTTTAATATTACTTTAATATGTGATAACATGCTCGAGGTGATAACATGCTATAATTGTGATTGTAGGCATCTAGGCAACGATATGTACTGTTTTGGAGAGATGCATGTTGGGGAGAGTGTGAATTATATCACTAAGAGGTCCCTAGCCTAATAAAATATTATTTTATATGCGATGAGCCATATGATGTGATCTGAGATATGATATGAGATGGTGATGGAAGGTTGAGGCACTAGGTTATGACCCGATACGAGTCAGTGAGACTCATATAGATGCATTGTTTTGATCACAGTCGTGTGGGTGGAACACACGAGGTCAGAGTATCCGACTACGGATACCGAATGTCACGGGTGAGTGCCCTCACACTGAGGATGAGGACTACCGTGATACTCTCGTAGTCCTTGTCGAGCTGCTTCGTGTACCCTGCAAGGGTAAGAATGTGATTATTGTGCTGTGCGACTATTCTCCACCAGGGATGGGGAATTAGTTTCATTCTCAGAATGAGCACCCTAGATGGAACTGGGGTGTGCACCGAGGTTCATGGACGTGCTGCTTGGTCGACTGACTAATATCCCTAATCAGACGAGGGATGTATGACAGGATTGTGTGGTGGCCACGTCAGCATACAGATTCAGTTGCATGAGCACGAAGGGTAGAGGATGATAACATGTCTCGAGGATGATTGTTATTTATATGTGCTTATTCTGTGATGCATGTCTTTGTGCCATTATTGTATCTATGCCATGTACCATTTTCCTTCTATGATGATAGTTAGTTTCTTATCTCCCTACCCCTTTCTGTGTATGCTTGTTCTTGGTTCACGAAGCAGACCCAGTTGATCGAGATGCCACACTTGGATCACCCATGGATGACAGGACCTGTAGAGTGTCCACTAATGGGAACCCTTGAGTTAGAGTTTCACAATGATAGAGGGTGGAGAGTGGACCCAGCCACCTTCTTAGATGTATATACAAGTCCAATTTCTACATACGTGAGTTTCGGAGAGGGACCTCACTTTGGTTTCGTAGGGACGTTTCGCCTTGGATAGACCCTTCCTTCCAGTGTTTTGGCATCCGCCGCCCAGACCACAGCCACATCCTTGGGCAGCTCGGGGCTCAGAGGTCATCGGTCCAGTTACAATGATTCCCCGGGACGATGCTCGTCATAGTGCTCATTACCGACGATAGTTCCAGCGTCGTCGTCGCGTGATTATGTCTGGTAGCAGTGAGGCGACAGCATCAGCACCACCATCGAGACCACGACATCAGGTGTACAGACGTACGCGTGGGGAGAGTCAGGGTAGCTCTAGTCTTCCACGCTAGAGTTCGTGGAGGCCATTGCGTATTTTGTACATAGGTTATGTGTGGTGATCCCATTTTTTATGTACATTTTGAGTGGGGCTGGGTTGGTGTGGAGTGATGTGAGGTGTTTTCTCTTTTCAGACTTTCATATGTATTTTCTTTTAGTTATCAGAGTGATGGGTTGTATAATCGGGACCCTACTGATGGGGTACCCTCTACAATGTACCAGGACCTTATGTTTGTAAATGTGTGTGTGTGTGTGTGGTGTGTGGTGTCCATGTTTCTGCTCTTTATATTTAAAGTTTTTATATCTTCGCTGTTTCTGTATGTGCGCTTAACGTTTACATCATGATTAAGGTTTAGTTAATTAGGTTGTTCTTTAATGGGACATTGTGTTAGCTGATCGCCATAGACTCCGCCAAAAATGACTGAGGAAACGAGTATCACTGTCAGAGACAATGGAAGTGGGTAGCCCGTGCAGGCGATAATATCGGGTATTCATTGAATCAACAAGTTGTTGAATCATTGTTCGTTCCATCACGTACGCTGCATCATAGAGGAAGAGAAGAAACATATTTGGCAGAATTAGAGATGAAATTGAAAATGATTCTCATTGCATGCATTTTGAAAATACGCATTAAATATTATACAACACTCACACTAAAACAGACTCAGTTATTTTCCTAATTGATGTGTAACAATAGCAACTAACTCTTATCCTTTTCAGTGGTGTAGTAGTTCAACAAAGTGTGACTATTCACGGGGACTAGAGTTAGAACTCAAGTCATGCAACGTAAAGCATTTTTATTAAAACCTAAGTGAGTTGAGCAAGAAAATCAGCACTGGTTGAAATGACATGGCGATTCTTCACTCGAATTTTAAAGTATCAGGTTAAGTAGCTTAACCAGACTGCCTAGTGATCTGGCTGGCTTATGATTAAACTAGCGAGATTGAATTGTCCAGTACCCAAATTTTAGAAGAATGAAATATATTTAGTTCGTCACTTTAAAAAGATAGTTATGCATGATATTAAATTTCACGCGTATACACTATTTTGATATATAATTCACAATCATTATTATCAAATAATATTTTCAACTTTCTACAAGATAGGTTATTACACACTAATTATAGATTTACACACTAATATTTCGGACTCTACAACATATACTGATCAAGGTTTTTGGTCGTTTTTTGCTGGTTTATAAAAAGACAGCTCTCAAATTTCAGCTTCTTTGATTTCTTTATTACATATACTTAGTGTTGGATTGGTAGTCCTGATTCTTTTGGATTTTTTTGCTGGTTTTCAGATCTTGTGTGTTTTGTTAATTAGGCTAGTTTGGTGATTTGTGGGTGTTGGTCCTGTGACTTTGTCCATACACTAATTGGTTCTTTTTTATGGGTTTTAGGGTATCCTTGTACCTGGTTTAATAATACATTTGGCTTAAAAAAAATGAATTCTTATTCAATGAAACCTCATGAACAAAAAACAATGGCATGCTATATCATTGAGATATTACTTGTAAAATCATGTGTAGATGTTTTTTAAAATAGCTTAAGCAGAAGAAAGTGTTGAATTGTGGACTTTAAGACTTTTCTGAACAAGACTAGAAACTAGAAAATAGTTTTTCCAAGCTAGTGTAGTGATTTTCTCAAGTTTAATTAAACCAAACTTCACATAAGGTGGGTGTAAGTTCTCCATATTTTTAACCAGTTCCAAACATAAGAATTAATTTTGAAATCAATTCCAATATTTTCAGACATAGAATCTGATTTTTAAACTAAATCAAATCAAATCAAACTATTTCCATTTTCAAAGTATTCCAAAATCTAAATACAGTCTTAATTCTCTTTTTTTGTTACTTTCAACTTCCAAGCTTAATTCCGTTTAATAAATGAGCTAACCCAAAATCTGTATTAATTAATTAATTAAGGTTAAGACGGAGCGGATCAAAACAATTAGGTTGTATATATGCATTGCTAAAACTAAATTATCCTAAACCATAGGCCATGTCGTTAAAAATTAGCTTACAGTGATCATCCTTTGAAATTTAATCCCTAAATATATGTCGAACAAAACATATACCTATTAGTCCTGTGAGCTTTTGTTCCCCATATTCGAAATTAACCACGCCGTAGATACATTTTGACCCTTTTTCATTCTTTGTAAATTGCAACATGTGAAAGAAATAACGTTGTTGAAGCAAGCAAGTAGCTTTATATTTTGTAGGGTTCCATTTTGTTCCCCTTCCCCATGCATTGCTGTTGAAGTGTTTTTGTATCAGGATTTTTGCTTTCCTGGTCTTTTTGCTGCTGATTTTTCGTTAGGAATGTTCTTAGGCGTCTATGTTGTTTTTGATTGTATTGTGTATCGGTTTTGGTATCCCTTGTACCCAATTAATTTATTATTCATCTTTGCCTTTCAAAAAAATGTCAGTATAAATTTCTTTTATTTTAAATGTGTTCCAAACATAAAATTTAGTTTCGAAATCATTTCAAATTCGTTTTATTTTTTTATAATTTTCAAACTAAAATTTGATTTCTACATCAAATTAAAGCAATTTAAATAAAAATGAATCATTTTCCATTTTAAGCAATCCCATTTTTAAACAAAACTTTAATTCTATAACATTCTTTTTTTAACTTCCAACCTTCAAGCATAACTTAGTCAAATTTTAATATATAAAAAAAAAGGATCCTAAAATCCCTTCAAATACATTTTATAATGGACTGGACCAGATTGAGTGAGCCATGTATGTGCTACTAAACCCATTTGGTCTCCATTCCAAACCCTAATAGGTTTTCCCTATAAATTTACTCACTCAATCCCTAAGTCTCATCCTCTCCGGCATCGGCCGTTGTTCCTCTCATCCAAAAAATGGACTTGATGAAGGAAGCAAGTAGCTCTATATTCCAGTCACTTTGTCTCCGGCCATTCTTTAGCCTCTCTTTCTCTCTCTTCTTTTCTCTCATTTTCTCCCTCATTTACCCCTTCCTCTTTATTATCTCTCCCCTCCTGACTTTGCTTTTGGTGCTAGAGAGGAAGGACAATTGGAGACGATTCAAATTCATATTATTTAGGTTCCATTTTGCTCCCCTTGTGTCATTCATAGCTGAATCTAAGATATTACAAGTAGTTACCCACTATGTACTTTTTTTTTTTTTTTTGTATTTTGTTGAAGTTCCGCTCTCCATTCTTTCTTTTATTTTCCAGCTTCATTTAATCCTTGCTAGTCAAAACAAAATTTTATCCCACCTAATATCCTTTTTATCCAATTCATTCTTGGTGTTAAGTCCTGAACGATCAGACTGCAACGATTTTGTTACTTTATGGGTATTGAATTTTTTATTTTTTTGATAAGTTTAAGGGTGTTGATTTTATGAAATCTTACAGTGGAGATTTAGTTGTTCCACTGTTACTCCATTTATTCCATGGCGGTGATACTTGATAGATCTGTTCAATTAGATAAATTATTTTTCTTCTAAAAATATCGTTTTATGTTTTGTTTAAGTCTCATTGTGATCTACTTTAATTTATGAATTAAATCAGAATTAAAAGGCATAAAGTTCAGACAATTGAGGAAATTGAGACTTCTACCTCAGACGGAGCCGTGGAATGGAATTTAGGTAATTTTGATTGTTTTTGTTTTATTTGTAATTTATATTTTATTTGTAGAATCTAGGATCCTTCTAATTGCATGTGCTAGTGCAACTTTTAAAAATGGATTTGTGAACAGCTTCGCTTTTTAGAGAAATTAAAGTTTGACATAGCAAAGCTCTTTTGAAATTTTCCCATGGTTTGGCCGAAGAATATTTTTTCTTATTGTCTGTTATTAGCTTGACCGTGAAGTTGAACTCTTGATTTTTCCCATTTTACCAAAAGAACTATATTAGTTGTTTATCAAAAAAATAAAAATAAAAGATACATGTACAAACGGATTCCTTTTACCCATCTCATAACCTTTTTATTTTATGAACTCCACTTAAACTTATTCTGAACAGCTCTATTTCTGCACCATATTTTGAATTGTAACTTGGTTTTTTTTTTTTTTTTGTAGTTGTTACAGTGGCATCTTTGAAGGAAAATGTGTGCACACATCCCGGCTCATTTGGTGATATGTGTATATGTTGTGACCAAAAGTTGGATTGGGAGTATGATGTGACATTTGGCTATATACACAAGATATACAATATTTCATGAGTACCATGTCTAACTATAAATTTAGGTTCCATAGTAGTTGCTGTGCCTGATGCATTTGATAATTTTCACATCACTGTTAGTTCAAACTTAAATTAAGTGGTAACCTGTAATCAAAGTGTGTAGTGGTTAACCTGGGTTACCGCTCATTTGGGTCATAGACTCATATGTTTCTCTTTCTGAATTAATTGTCCATATAAGAATGGAAATATGTTGAGTTGGGCATCATATACAAGCAGTTAACCTGATCCAAGTCTGATTGTTGATAGTTCTTGGTTATTATTTTCTTTTTCGATCACCCATATGTAGTTACCTTATCAGGCATAGTTAATTTAAAGGTTACTATAGTTGACTTGTACGAACTGGTTAACGTATGTACAACAAATAGAACTAATTAGTAATTCTCTTTCTAACTTCAAACTCTCTCCCTTCTCTCTACACACAGTCACGTGCCATCATTAAAGGAGGTGGTTTTGAGCCATTTTTTGGCTTGGAATCACCCATTTACTTCATTTTTTCCCATTTTATCTAAATAAGTGGTTTTTCCACATAGATCTGGTTTTTTTTTCTTCGTGTTTTTCATGTTTTTCGTCTTCTGTAGGCGGCGGTATTGTTGTTCGTCGTCTTGGTGAGGCGTTGTTTGATTTCCCGTCTTGGTGCGTTGTTTGTTTGATTTCTCGTCTTGGTGCGGTGTTCGTTTGGTTCAGATTGATAGATTTGCTTCGATCCATCACAAATTTGATCAAGAATTGGGCATCGATGTTACAGATCCAGAGACATGGGTATTCCGGTGACTTTGATTTTGTCACTTTTGTAGGCATTTTGATTTTGCCGTGTTATGCTATTAACCTGGGTGCTGTGAGTTTGTTCGTAGATTCATCCTTTTCGATTTTTAGCGATGTTGGATTTGTGTTGTTCGATGTATTTTATCAATTTGAATGAATGAATATTTTTTTAGTCAAAAAAAAAAACAAATAGAACTAATTAGTATAAGATATTAACCTAAAAAGACAAAGGTTAAGTTAAATTAGAGATATAATTCCAGAAGTTAGCGTTGGTTATTGTAGATACAATAAAATTATATCAAGCTTCTAATTATTGTGGTAAGAAGTTCTATAATTGAAAGTGAGAAAATGTGACATTATGACATTATACACTAGCATGACGACCATTTTGAAGTGACTGTGCTTCCTTGCCGGGTATGGTTAGCAACTAATTGGTTTAAATGCTTTACCCTAGTTTGAAGATATGTGCTTGCTCTATATACATTATATCACCAAATCTTTAATATCAATATCCTGTATTCATTTATAATGTTTGATATACAATTACAAATGAACTGGTAAAGTGCTGTGACAAAGGAAAATGAAAAACTTTTAAAATTGATTGAAAGATAATCAACACAAAACTTTTTATCTCTTAAAGTTGAGGATGAAGAAATCCACATAGCAAGGAGATCTCACGAGTTTTTGTTTCTTTCCAAATGAAGTGAAGGTTATATAAAAGGTAAAATATTTATATTCTACTTGGGAGTGTTTTTGAGCACTTTCTTCGTTAAGTTAATAAAGCTTCGCTTTTTCCCTTTTATCGTGTAAGATAGATCGACATTTCGATGTTCAAACTGGTGCTAGACATCTAAAAAACTCCCATGTTTTAGACCACACTAATCTGTGTAGTGCATCTTTGTTTGGAAGTAAAAATAGTAAGTAACCGAGGAAAAAACCAAGCATATTGTTGATGATATCTTTTCCATCATGGTCAACTACTTTTTGCTTCTTGTTTGAGGTATTTATTTCCAAGGTTGTCATGATGAAAATCTTACTCGTTGTCACCCATTAATTGTATCACATGTTTTTTCATACAACCATTGACACAAATGCCTAAAACTTGAACCAGAAAACAATTGTCCGTGATGGTCATGATATCATCATCAATATGCCTAATTTTATCTTCAATTACATATTATCTTTACTCCCTACTAAAGATGTAGTACATGCTAGTGTGTTGTCCAAAGCATGAAAATTTTAGGGATTTTCATTATCACTTTGAACAGTGAAGGTGTCTGTCTATCATACATGAGAAAGGAGAAACAAAGAATATTTAATAACTTTATGAACAAAGTGTTAGAGAACCATCCAAGTAAAAATATCCATATCTTTGCTCTTTATACTTTGCTTTATTTATAAAAAACAAAAACCCATGTGATCCTATTCCGTCGTAATTTTTTGATGCTTTAATTACAAGAGTTGAAAAGATTTTTATTTATTGTTTTTAAAACATTTATAGTTCTCAATTTTTATTTTACACAACATTTCTCCGGTTGATTGGGACCTCAAGATTGTTAGCAACCTTGTTATTCTTTCCCTTAATTTCTACAAAAGCTTAAAAATTCTAAAACTTCGTGATATTTAGTTTATTGAAATATTGATTATTTCATCGAAAAGAGATGATTCTTTAACTTCCCAATTTGTTTGTTGCTCACTCTTACATGTAGTTTTTAATATTTGAAGCTTTTTGCTACACAACTTTTCATGAACTTTCTAATCTTAACGAAATAGACATGCAGTCCAACGCTAACTTTTCTTGCATCGTATACTAGAATATTTCATTATATTGGCTTCAGGCTTGAGCATATTATTTTATGAAATCTCTTGTTCGTTATTTATACATGCACTGGTTTTAATATAGAAGTATACGCCCACACATCTGTTAAGTCTCTAAAATATTTGATGTGCATTTTCTTAACTTTTGATGAGAACTAAACATTGGTTAATGATTTAATTAACCTTCATATTAGTTGCTAACCTGTCTATCTAGTATGTAGATTAAAACTGTAAGAATCATCATCCACTAAAGTGACAGAAGTGTTCGTCCACTAAAATGACAGAGGAGCGCTCGTCCACTAAGGTGACAGAAGCACTCGTCCACTAAAGTAGCAGAAGCGCTCGTCCACTGAAGTGATAGAAGTGCTCGTCCACTAAAGTGACAGAAGCGCCCGTCCACACAAGTCTTTGGACTTGCTAAGTCCTTAATGAGAAGCTCCGTCCGATGACATGGCATATGGAGCTCGTCTACTGGACCGTCCGAATGTAAAATCTTAAATGGCTAGATGGACGCGGTTATTTTCAAGATGGACACGCTTATTTTATGGACACGAATTCTATAAGAATTATTAGAATCTTATTTCAAGAACCAGAATCAAGAAAAGTCAGAAGTTACTCTCTCAAGCGTTAACCTCTGTTATTAGAACCAAAGACCAGTTAAAGAATGATTCCAACGTGCTTTATTCCCTAGTACCTCTGGTCCTTACACGAAAAAGGAATTGTACTCAGCAAAGTACAAAAAGCTCTCTGCACAACTCTGATATGGCTGTATCACGATTGTCGTGACCGTCCCGTCCAGGCGCCACGAAAAATAGGTAAAAAACAGAGAAGTCGCCACCAATATTTTATTTGGAAAAAAATTGGAAAAATCAAATATTTTAAGGAAACTAGTCTTAAAAAAAGAGAGATTTGAGTCCGGAAGTCGATTACGAGTAGGGAAGGTGTTAGCACCCTATATCGCCCGTTTAAAAAACGGTACCTCAAGTTAATTGTGCAAAATAAATTTAATAACCTTTGAAAATATTTATTTTAACCCACATAAAAAAAATATATACACAACAAAAGGGAAAATTAAATTTTGGCTTGACAAAATGATTGATTCTGCTCCTACGTATTCCCGGGTGCTATGGGAAACTCAAAGCCACGTAGTTCTTATAGAAAAAGATTTGATTGGTTGATTTATTTTAACTTTTTGGAAAAAATTTGATTTTTTTTATTTTATGTTAAAAAAATGATTTTATTTTAAAAAAATTCACTCTTGCACGGGGTCCAAGATAATAGTGTTATACGATGAACCCTTACAATTCATACGATACTTGAGGATGAATAAATCCATACATCAACGTCGTAGATTGTTGTGTGAATTCAAAAGATATTTTTATAAAATTAAATTGGGTAAAATTGGTTAAAAGTGTAAATTGAAAAAACATTTATTATTTTTTACAAAAGGGAATTCACTCTTGCACAGGGTTAAAGATAGCGAAGCTATACGATGAACTCTTACAATTCATACGACAATTGAGGATGAAAAAAATCCATACATCAACGTCGTAGATTGCTGCACGAACTCAAAAGATATTTTTATAAAATTAAATTGGGTAAAATTGGTTAAAAGTATAAATTGAAAAAAAACTTTTATTATTTTTTACAAAAGGGAACTCACTCTTGCATAGGGTTAAAGATAGCAAAGCTATACGATGAACCCTTACAATTCATACGACACTTGAGGATGAAAAAAATCCATACATCAACGTCATAGATTGTTACATGAACTCAAAAGAGATTTGTCACTTTATAATTTTTTTCTTTAAATATATTTATTAAAAGGAGATTAAAAGACACTATCAAAAGGGATTTTTTTAAACTTAGAAAAGAACAAAGCTTTCCCTTTTTTAAAGAAGGAAATGATTTTTTTTTTGAAAAGGATTTAATAAAAAGAAAAAAAATTATTTTTGGAAAGGATTTAATAAAAAGAAAAATTTTATTTTTTTAAAAAAATTTTTTTTAGTTCGTTTCAATTTTTTTTCTTGTTGTGGTTCTAGCTCAAAAAAAAATGAATAAACAAAACACAAAAACAAGAAAAGAAAAGAGAAAAGGCCACATGCTTCACATTTTGTTTGGCCCAAGTCAGAAACCCAAAGAAACAAGAATAGGAGTAACATGAGTGTTAAAAGGAAGGGAAAAAAAAAACTCATCATAAGCCCACACAAAATAAAGGCCCAACCCATTTCAAAACAAACCACTTGTATGAAAATAAAATGAAATAAAACAAGATGAAAAGGAAACCAGAAACTTTTGGTTAATGTTGGTAACGTTACCAACAGAGAGGAAAAGCAATGGTGGAGGACTGAGCCAATGGACAGGCGCGTGGCGGAGGAGGGCCGGCCGACAGAGCGAACCACGAAGGTGGTGATGGCGGACGCGAACGGCGAGGATGGTGTGGTTCGTGCGCGGCTGGGCTGTGCTCGTTCCGGGGACGTGGATCGCAGGTTGCAACGACGGATCTAGGCGGGTCGTGACGGCGAGGGATGATCAGAGACAGGGAAGCAGAAAACGCGAACGGTGTCTTCGCGCGGCGGTAACCTGTAGCTGCGATGCGTTCGAGGTGGTGACGATCTGAGGTGATTCGTACACAGATCTGTGGTGGTCCGAGGTGGAGGACGCGGAGGATGGCTCCGCTTCGAGGCTGACGGTGCGACGTAGAGGAGGGGCGTGACGGCGAGGGGCAGCGGCAGAGCTTGGGGAAGATGGAGGAGGAGAGGGGCAGCTGTGTATGGGTTCCTTTTATTCAGAGATGAATGGTCTTTTCTGTTGTTTCTTTTTTTTTTTTTTTTGTTCTCTTTGTTTTTTTAGAACAAAGGACACATAATAAAAAAGAATGGAGTTTGATGAAGATGAAGTGAAAACTAAAGGAGGAGAGGAATAGAGGAATAGAGGAATGAACTTAAGTGTATTTTTTATGATTGATTTTTTTCTAACTCAGCTGATAAGGGCCCATGACCTCCTCTTCTCTACAAGGTCCTTCTGTTTATATAGTCACAATAGGGGAAGATAATGCCAAAATTTGTTATTGATATGTAGACAAAAAAAAAACAGGAGGGTGGTACATTTTGTGGGGAGCATATCAGCCTTTGCTCCACCACCTTGCTTGGTTGCAATAGTGCAGGGGTAGTACTTCCTTGCTTTGGGAAAAAAACACAAAAAAACAAAAGAAATTAGAAAAGCAAAAGCTGGTATATACTTCAAATGAGGAGGCATTAACGTTGGGGAAGGGGAGCAAAACACCAAAACTAAAAACTTTTTTTTTATATATGTATTTTTTAAATAAAAAAAAGAATCAGAAAGCCTTTTTTATTTAATTAATTTTTATTAATTTTTGTTAATTTTTATTCTTTTTTTGTTTAGGTTTGGATCATGGGCTCAACAGGTCATTTGTAACAATAACATGGAAATGGGCTACACTAATCCTATAATGAGCCAAAAAGACACATTTTTTCTTTTTTGTAAAGTTTTTATATATCCTTTTTTTATTGTTTTTATGTTTATTAATTTAATTTTTTTCAAAACAATAATTAAAAAAATCCGGACAAAATTAGGTGTTCACAGTTGCCCATCTTTACTTGTTTCTTATTAGATAGTAGGTGCAACCGTAGTTAACCTGTTATTGTTATAGGAAACGAGTAAAGATATGAACTCCAATTTTGGTCGGGGTTCGCTGACAAGAAAAGGATTCATAATTAAAAGAGCTTACGGGATGGATTGCCCGTAGAAGCTCAAACAGAAAGATAAAATTGCGGAGTCGGTTGTCCACTGAAGCTTGAAAAAAAGGTTAAAAGCTTACGGAGTCGGTTGTCCGTTGAAGCTTGAAAGTAAAGGTAAAAAGCTTGCGGAGCCGGGTATCCACTGAGGCTTGAAAACAAAAGGATTAAAAGCTTGCGGAGTTGGTTATCCGCTGAAGCTTGAAAGGAAAGGCAAAATACTTGCGGAGTCAGGTATCCGCCAAGGCTTGAAAACAAAAAGATCTTACGGGGTATGGTACCTGCCGAATATAGAAAGCTTGCAGAGTCGGTTATCCGCTGAAGCCTGAAAAGAAAGGTTAAAAGCTTACGGAGTCGGTTGTCCGCTGAAGCTTGAAAGTAAAAAACTTTAAAAGTTTGCGGAGTCAGGTATCCACTGAGGCTTGACAGAAAAGATAGAAAGCTTGCGGAGTCGATTATCCACTGAAGCGTGACAGAAAAGGTTAAAAGCTTATAGAGTCTATTATCCGCTGAAGCTTAACAGAAAAGATAGAAAGCTTGTGGAGTCGATTATCTGCTGAAGCGTGACAGAAAAAAAAGGTTAAAAGCTTGCGTAGTCGATTATCCATTGAAGCTTTAAAGAAAAGATAGAACACTTGCGGAGTCGATTATCCGCTGAAGCTTGAAAGGAAAGGTAAAAAGCTTGCGGAGTCGGTTATCCGCTGAAACTTAACAGACAAGATGAAAAACTTATGATGCCTGTGAAATTTACAGGGCTTTGGGCTCATAAAGGATAAACAATTGTAATGCAATAAGGTAATCCATGATGCCAGAAATGTTCTATATGCTTGATGAAAACCTCAGATGATTTCTATGCAACACAAAGAAAGCTTGTAATACATTACTATTTTTTTTATCGTTTTGGTGGTTTTTGTTAAAATTATCATCCTCGACCCCTTAAAGTATTGATCACAGACAAGTCCTGAGATGAACTAAAACAAATCCTGTCTTCGTGGAGAATAAGGTCAAGCACTTTTGAAAGGGTATGCTTCCTTTGCAATGATTGTCCCTGTGCCTCCTGTCAGTAGACCACAGTGCCCTTTGCCGGGAGATCATCTCGTTCTTTACGAACTTTTGAGATTTTCAAGGTAATTTTAAATGCATCTGAAGACATCAATACATGTTTCACATTTCAGTATATACTTATCATGATGAATGCACACACACAATTGACAAAAGTTAAGGCAAAGGGATAAGGGTAAAGAGAATTGCGAGTCAATGTCATTATATTTGGACTGAAAAGGTATACAAAGCAGATATTACAATGGAGTATGGAATTGCAGAAAAAGGTTGGGGAGTGGAATCACATCTCCTCAAGTGACATCTCTTTCCATGACTAGTGTTAGTATCTCTCATACCATATCGACTGCTCACTAATCAACATCTGAGAATGCTATCTGCCCCAGTTTTCATGTATCTAGCCCATTGATTGCCCCAATTCATCGGCTTGACGATACTTCCATTGTTATGTTTTTTCCTTTTAACCCTAACTTTTGCTTAGACAGCCTTTTTCAGGTTTTCAGTCTATCGGGCTGCTCTAACTTTTGCCTAGACCGTCTTTTCAGATTTTCAATCTAGCAAGCATTTCCATTTCTTTTTCTTTTCATTCTTTCTTTCTTAATTTTTTTGAGAAGTGCGTTCAAGCATAGTACTTTTTGACTGTATCCGAGTTTATAGGGAGTGGAAGATCTTCCCACCCTCCCGAAACTGCCGGGGGTGTACTTTCTTCTCGTAAGCTCTCATCAACCTTTTCTGGTACAATTTGCCGTGACACAGTGCTGCTAATCTCTTCTCTTCAATAAGGTTCAATCGGTCGGGTTGATATTGGACCCACTCGGCTTCTTCCAACTCTGCCTCTCTCAATACCCTTAATGAGGGGATCTTTACTTCAATCGGGAGTACTGCTTCCATCCCATAAACTAAAGAATACGAAGTTGCCCCTGTCGAGGTGCGAATAGAGGTATGGTAGCCGTGCAAAGCAAAAGGTAACATCTCGTTCCAATCCTTATATGTCACCACCATCTTTTGGACAATCTTCTTGATATTTTTATTAGCGGCCTCAACTGCTCCATTCATCTTTGGGCGGTACGGGGAGGAATTGTGATGCTTTATCTTGAAGTTTTCGCACATCTCCTTCATCATCTTGTTGTTCAAGTTGGTCGCATTATCAGTGATAATCCCACCCGGCAACCCATAACGACAAATTAATTATCTTTTTACAAATTTGATCACGACATTCCTGGTCACGTTGGCATATGATACAGCCTCAACCTACTTTGTGAAATAATCAATGGCAACAAAGATGAAGCGAAGCCCATTTGAGGCTTTTGGTTCGATTGGCCTGATCACATCCATTCCCCACATTGAGAATGGCCAGGGTGCTGACATGACATTCAAGGGAGCTGGCGGCACATCAACCTTATCAGCATATATTTGACACTTATGGCACCTCTTCGCATAATTAAAATAATCTGCCTCCATTGTCAACCAGTATTGGCCAGCCCTCAAGATTTTTCTTGGCATTGCATGACCGCTCGCGTGTGTTCCGAAATATCCTTCATGGACCTCCTCAATTATCCGTTTAGCTTCTTTTGCATCAACGCATCATAACAACACCATGGCATGATTTCTTTTGTAGATAATACCTCCATCTAAATAGAAACCCATTGCAAGTCTTCTTAGAGTTCTTTTGTCATTTTCTGAAACACCCGGAGGGTATTCCCTTCTTTGGATGAAGCATTTGATGTCATGGTACCACGGTTTTTTATCAGGCTCTTCCTCTATCACTTAACAATATGCAGGATGATCACGACTTTCCATTTTGATGAGTGGTAGGTTCCTCTCGTTACTTACTTTGAACATCGAGGACAAGGTAGACAGCACGTCAGCTAATTGGTTATCTTCTCGGGGAATATGGTGAAATGTGACTTCATCAAACTGCTCAATAAAACCTTTGATGTAATCATGGTACGGGATTAACTTGGCATCTCGGGTTTCCCATTCCCCTCTTAGCTGGTGGATGACTAATGTAGAATCCCCATATACCTCCAGTATCCTTGCCTTTGATTCTATCGTTGCCAGGATCCCAAGCGCACAAGCTTCATATTCAGCTATGTTGTTTGTACAACCAAAGCAAAGCCTTGCAGTGACAGGGAAATAATCATTTTCCGGTGAGATTAGTATTGCCCCGATTCCATACCCTAATGCATTAGAAGCTCCATCGAATAACAAAGTCCATTTTTCTTTTTCTGGTGATTGTATGTGATCAAACAAATCCATTATATCTTCATCTGGGAAATCGCATTGCATCGATCCATAATCTTCTACTGGCTAATTGGCTAGATATTCTGCAAGAGCGCTACCTTTTACTGCTTTTTGAGTGACATAGACAATGTCGTATTCTGATAGCAGGACTTGCCAACGAGCAATTCTTCCAGTCAGCAGGCTTATCAAAGATATACTTGATTGGATCCATTTTGGACACCAACCAGGTAGTGTAACACAACATGTAATGCCTCAAATGGCGGGCCGCCCAAGCCAAAGCACAGCAAGTGCGTTCCAGCAGTGAGTAGTTAGCTTCACAGCTGGTGAACTTCTTGCTTAGATAATAGATGGCATGTTCTTTTCTTCCTGACTCATCGTGTTTCCCAAGCATGCAACCCATAGATTCTTCTAGCACAGTCAAATACATGATGAGAGGTCTTCCCGGCACTGGGGGAACCATGACTAGAGGCTCCTGTAGGTATTTTTTGATCTTCTCAAAGGCTTTTTGACAATCTTCATTCCATGTTACAGCCTTATTTTTACGCAGCAATTTAAAGATTGGTTCACATGTCGCGGTTAGTTGAGAGATGAACAGGGCAGGGTAGTTCAATCTTCCTAAAAACCCACGAACTTCCTTCTCCGTTCGAGGTGCTAGCATATCGATGATTGCTTGAACCTTTTCAGGGTCAACCTCTATTCCTCTTTGACTAACAATGAACCCCAGAAGCTTGCCCGATTTCACTCCAAAAGTGCATTTGGCTGGATTCAGTCGGAGCTTAAACTTTCTTAACCGCCCAAAAAGTTTCTGTAGATTATCAGCAAGGTCATCTTCGGATCTGAACTGGGCGATCATGTCATCTACATAAACTTGTAGCAGAAGGTTCCCCACAAAGTGACAAATGTAGTTTTCTCCATATCTTCACGTGCCATCTTGATCTGATTATATCTTAAGAATTCATCCATGAAAGAGAATAATGCATGTTCGGCAGTATTATCTGCAAGAACGTCAATATAAGGTAGAGGAAAATCATCTTTTGGGCTAGCTCTGTTCAGATCTCAATAGCCGACACACATTCGAACCTTTCCATCTTTCTTGGGGAAAGGAACGATGTTAGCAACCCATTGAGGGTACTTTACCACTTCTAGGAAACCCGCATCCAGTTGCTTCTTGACCTCCTCCTTGATCTTTAAAGACATTTCCGTTTTCATCCTTCGTAGCTTCTGTTTTACTGGAGGACACTCCGGCTTTAACGGCAGTTTGTGTTCTGCTACACTAGGGTCTAACCCTGGCATGTCTTGGTACGATCATGCGAAAACATATTTATAATCCATCAACAACTTGATCAACCTACTTCGCTCCTTTTCTTTCAGGGAAAGGCCGATCTTGACCTCTTTTTTTATCATCTTCGGTTCCCAAATTGATTAGTTCACTCGGCTCTTCATGGGGCCGAATTTCCCTGGCTTCTTGCTCTACCAACCTCAACAGTTCAGGAGGGACTTCCCCATCATCATCAGCAACCTCATCAGCATGATCAATAGGATAGTCAAAATTGTATACTGAGTTATTAACACTGTGATTTTCAAGAGAGTCACTTTTAGATCTGCATTTTGGTAGTTACCAGGGAAAGATGAATGAATAAAGGTTAAAGATGGGAAACTGCATTTATTGGTGAGGAACGATGAATAAAATCGAAAGTAAAAAATAAGAGGGATAAGAACATAAAGATATTGAATGCATGCATTTATTGATAAGTCATGCTGAAACGGAAACAAGTAAGCCCATTACAACAAAAATCCTAAAGCCTTGGGCAGAGCTAAAGGATAAGCATTACATAATTACTTTGAAAAAATCTCTATGGTCCTGGGGAACTCAATGACCTCCCAATTGTTGAGCTATGTATCCGGAGGGCATGGATACACCAGATTGACACCATAATCGGCGAGAAAATCATCTTCAACAGCTGCTGCTTGGTCCAGGAATGCGAACCCTACACTTCGGAAGCTCTGTCGAATGTCACAGATGGGAACCCTTTCAGTCTCGTATTCACGATTTTCCAGCCTAGCCAACCTCTTTCTTTTGTTTCCTTCTATAACCCTCATCTTGTCGGTCTTGGTGGGTCTATATCCCAACCCAAACCTGTCCTTGTTCTCGGTGAGCATGAGGATGTCAGTGACACCTTGGCTATTCTTCCTCAAACCGCTTCCAGGTCAGTATCCTCCTTTGAGCATAACCTTAGCCATCATAATGGACGTTTTAGATGACCGAGGTTTCAAGAGTGGACCACCATCCCCAACATAAGTGGCATTGGCAATTTCGAGCGATTGGAAAGCGGACTCGAGAGCTTCTTCGGCAGCTTCAATGTAAGGGGTTGTCGATGACTTACTCACTAACATATTCTCCTCTCCAGAAACAATTATCAACTTATTATCGACAATGAACTTCGCTTTCTGGTGCAATAGGGAAGGTACAGCTCTAGACGAATGGATCCATGGTCGTCCTAGGAGACAACTGTAAGTTGGTGTGATGTCCATTACTTGGAAGAGTATTTCGAAGGCGCAAGGGCCAATCTGAATGGGCAATTCAATTTCTCCCATGACTTCCCTTCGGGTGCCATCGAAAGCTCTTACAATCATTGTGCTTGGCTTCATATGAGTTCCATCGAAAGGCAACTTTGCCAGTGTTGACTTTGGCATTACATTCAAAGAAGAGCCATTATCAATGAAAACCCTAGCCATGACATGATCTTGACACTTCATCGAGATGTGTAACGCCTTGTTGTGCCCTATTCCTTCAGCTGGAATTTCTTCATCAGTGAAAGTGATATAATTATCAGCAACGATGTTACCCATGATGTTATCAAGCTTATCAATTGTGATGTCATGAGAGACATGAGCTTGATTCAACACCTTCATCAGTACTCTCCTGTGTGGCTCGGAATTCATCAACAATGACAAAAGAGATATCCGAGCTGGAGTTTGATTCTATTGATCCACAACCCTGTATTCGCTTTGCTTGATAAACTTCAAGAATTCGCTGACTTCTTCATCAGATACCTCCTATTTATTATCACCCCCTTTGGTATCCTTTTCAGCCAGCGTTCCTTCCACCTTCTCTTTCCCCTTGCGATATTTTTCTTCCTTTACTGTTCCCTCCCTTCGCAATACCTCTGGAGTATAAATACGACCACTCCTACTCATTCCACCAATTCCCGAAATGTTGGTAACCACAGTGGTTCCGTTGGGAGGACTTTGCTGAACATGCCTATCATATTTCCATGGTACCTCTTTGGTGTCCTTGTAAGGGAAAGGACCTGGGACTCGGATGACAACTGGTGTTGGCCCACTCGAAATCGGCATAGGTTCCTTCTCAGTATAGTGTATCACCACTGGCTTCGAAGAGACTTGCTCAGGAACCGATTGAGGATTAATCACAAAAGTAAAAAAAGTTATCTTAATTGGAGTTGGGGAAATTGTAGATTCAGCGACCATGTTAATGCCACACTCATTCGATTCACAACCAATTAGGATAATCTTCATATCTATTAACTGTTGCACAACCTGTCGAAATTCTGCACAGTCTTCAATTGAATGCCCCATATTCCCGTTGAAGCCACACCTTATCTCTTCATCAAGAGTCTTCTCTTCAACAATTAAGGTTTACACCAATCCATGTTTTTGCAGCTCCCTTAAAATAACTCTCATGGGAGTTCTGACATCAGCCACTTGACTCTTAAGAGTAGGTTCCATAAAGCTATCAATGGCATTGACTCCCGAACCCCCATGATTTGGCATAGGACCTTGTGCCCCATTCGGAGTATCTTTCTAAAAGCTCAACCACTTAGCATCAATAAGATCTTGTACCTTAAATTTGAAAGCCTTGCAGTTCTCAGTGGAATGACCTATTGCCCCCACATGATAATCACATTTAGCATTTGGGTCAAACCACTTCGGATAAGGAGGGCCCAATGGTTTCATTGGGATAGGAGTCAACACAGATTTGCTTATAAGTTGATGCAGTAGCTCAGTGTAGGTCATGGGTATCGGGTCGAAATGTACTGGCTTTCTTTCCGAGTTATACGGTGGTCTTGTTTGGCTGGTGTTTGGGTTTGGATTTAGGGGTTGAACAATTTGAGGTGGCATGGTAGGGTGTGTTTGAGGCTGAGAAGGGTATGGTGGCCGGTAAGGAGCCATCTGTTGAGGATTTGGAAATTGTGAGGTGGCAGCGATGTATGGCTGGTTGGCTTGGTGATATGGGGTGTATTGGGCTTGGAAGGCAGGTGTTTGGTTTGGTCTATATTGGTTTGGTTTACTTTGTTCAAAGGTTACTGCGTGTGCTTCTCCTTCTTTCTTTTTCACAAACGGGACTCTCTTCGGGCCGTTCATTACTGAAGTCTCAGTGATCTTGCCTTTCCTCATTCCACTTTCAATTCTCTCACCGATGATGACCATGTCAGAAAAGTTCGATGACACACTCCCAATCATCCTATCATAGAAGGGCGACTGGAGTGTATCAATGAACATTGCCACAATTTCTTTCTCGGCCAATGGAGGCTCTACCTTAGCATCCAGGTCCCTCCATCGTTGTGCATACTCCTTGAAAGTCCGTGTCTCTCTTCGCCATATTTTGGAGTTGCATCCTATCGGGATCCATGTCAATATTGTACTTGTATTGCTTCAAGAATGCATCTGCTAGATCTTTGAAGGATCGGACGTGGGTCCGTTCGAGATGCGTGTACTAATTTGAAGCTGCCCCAGTTAAACTGTCTTGGAAGAAGTGAATCAAGATCTTATCATTTTGAGCGTATGATGCCATCTTCCTTACATACATGGTCAAATGGTTTTTGGGACAAGTGGTTCCCCAATATTTGTCGAAATCGGGTACCTTAAATTTTGGTGGAATTACAACATTTGGCACCAGACAAAGTTCCGAAGCATCCCGCAGACCATAACTATTTACTCCTTCAATGGCCCGTAGTATTTCCTCTAGCACTTCCAACTTTTCTTTAGATTGGGAATTCCCTCCTGACTGATTCACTGGAGTTTCACCGTACATGTTCTAAGGGAAGGAGTATGGCATGTAGGAGGATCCAAAGTTTGGCATCATCTGAGTCCCCTGGGGCCCATAATGTAGGATGCATTGTGGGGGTTTTTGGATTGCCAGAAAATGTCAACGTCAGGGTGTTACCATCTATAGGGATGACAGTTTGTGTTTGTGGAATTTCGACAGCATCGGTGGGGGTTTGTGTCTGAGTGATATGTTCGGAGTTTTGAATGCCATCTTGTGGGCTGGGGGCCGTTGGTGGCACAAATCCACGAGGCAAACCGTATGGGGGATTGTTCGGGTCAAATGAAAGATGAGTTTGGTTGCTTGGAAAATAGTGAGAGGCATCATGGCCCCTGGTTGGTTGAAGCCTTGAATAGGAATCTGAGCAAAGCCGGGCGGGATGAGAGGTGTGGCTGGATGTCCTTCGTTCGAGGCTGGAGGGTTCTCCTCTGTGTTCTTTTCCTTCTGCATTGCTTGTAGGATCTCCATCATCTTAGTCATCTGATCCTTGATTTTACTGACTTCATCGCTGATCTCTTGGACTTCTTCTAGTTCATCCGCCATGGCTCTTGTCTGTGACCAAATGCGATAAGGGTGTCTTGGAGCAATTGTTCAGAAAAGCCAGACACTGTTTTAATCAAAACAAAAGTGAGAACAAAATGTTGGAAAAATGCAAAAAAAAAGCTTTTATGAAAATCACCTTTGGAGTTTATTATTATTTTTTGAGTTAACACCTTATAACAGACAAGAGATGGTCCCTCTATCCCACACAGAGAGCATTGTGCTCATAAGATGGAATGGAGTTGACAACAAATCTAGGGGAGAAACAACTCTCCACAATAGATGTTGTCTCAAACACACTAATGATTCTGAATTGAGACGTCTCGTCCTACCCTTTGCGCAGAAGGAAGAATCCCATAAGGCAAAGATGTAGTGGACCACATACTAAAGGAAGACCATGCTTCACGATAGGTGTCGTCGTAAGTCAAGTGCAAGAGTTGAAGTACGAAGGAATCATAGAAGCAAGAACTGATTTCATTAAAAACTCCTCAAAGCAATACATAGAATTATGGAGGCAAGGACATATTTCATTAAAATCTCCTCAAAACAATACATAGATTGGGATTACATCATAATTCTCGACATTGTTACAACATTTTCATCCTAAAGTCAATAGCTTAGGTCTCTTTCTTTTTAGCCCTCGAGCAAACCCTCCACACATTTGCATGAAATCATCCAACTCAGCCGGGAGACGAAGCATAGGGTCCGCACGAATTTGTTTTTCTGCCTTTTCAAAGCGTTGGACAAAATTCGGAATACAATGGCTTAGCTCCAAATTCATGTTCATATATCTTTTTTTCCATATGTCAATATCTATCCCTCGCTCTCGGGCCTCTTCTCTCCACCACTTCACGACATTCATTACTTGAACCATTTGATCATGATAGTGTTTTGCTGAGGTCCACCCTAAATCGTACAGCTTCTTGATTTCGACTAATAGAATATTCACCTCTTTGACATTTTGCACTAATTCATCAGTCATCCTGTCTTGTGCACAAATTTGTTCTTATAAGTTGGCATTGACTCCCCTTTGTCGATTGACTTCCACTTCCAATGACTTTCTCACATCTCCTTGCTGAATGACTTCTTCTTCTAACTGACGCTTTTCTTTTCTTAGTTGATGCCTCTCTGTTGTTAAGGACAATACTTTGCTTTCGAGATTATGGATCCTAGTCATGATGCTCGGCGGGACCTTGTCTGTATTCTTCTGGACTCTTGAGGTTACGGAGATATCTGCACACAAATCTTTTAAATGTTTATTTTCCTTTGTTAACTTCTCACAACGCTTCTGACCAATGGCTATTTTCAACTCGGCATCTTGCTTTTGTTGTTCCATTTCCTTCATTTGTGATTCCAGGACTTTCAGTTGTTCTGCCATTTGAGTCACCGAAGGGGAGTAATCTTCAGTTTTTGTGCTTTCTGTAGGAATGTTGACGGGACCTTTCCTTGATTCTCTCCATGCTTCATACTCAGAGACAATGATTAGGATTGGTCGGCCCAATTGTGATCTCCCCTCCATCCTCACATTTTTCCATGCATTTCTAACTTCTTTTGCTAACAACTTGGTATTCTCGCCATCCTCGTATCGGAAACAGCATCCACCGAGTTGTTCTTCTCGTGGCATGGTTTGCGTCCAACAAAGTTGTCGTAAGGCTATGGAGGGTGTGTAGGATATGCACCCTCTCAGGCCCATCAAAGGAAAATTTGGATAGTCACCACAACTATAAATGATATCTTGCCCATGTTGACTTTCGTACCATGGGCATACCCAGTTAAAAGAGTCTCTTTCCACTTTGTCAAACTCGCTCTTCCATTCCTCTTCATTAAGATGTCTTGTAGTGATGTTATGGAAGCCTCTTAGTGGATCTGAATGGTGGTTGATATATCCTTTTGCATACATGTGAGTCATGACCCATACATAGAGCAACTGTGCACAACATCTGAGCTTCCCCTTTGGATGCCGCTGGCAAAGTTATAGAGTCAAAAGCGTTTCAGCCAATACTGCTGACACGGGGTTTTTCTTTCTTTCAATTGTGAAGAACACGACCATTGCTGCTTGATCTATCATGTCGAGCGCCGATGGAAATAGAACCAACCCATATATTGCTAGTGCCAGTACCCTCTCAAAGGTTTCCCAATCTTGTCGATCCATTAGTTTCCTCAAATGATTTTCAAGAAATTTTCGGGTCAACCCTCGCGAGTTTGATTGCCCGGTCAAGTTCACTTCAATTTCAGGAAGCCCTAGTAACCATGCTATGCTTGCAGTGGTCAAATATTGCCCCATACAAAAGTACACGGTGAGATTTTTCTACATTGACAACCTTAACAGGCAAGCATATTCTTCAATGGTGGATGTAATGTCCATGTTTGGCAACTCGAAGCATCTGAGATGTGGGCTCCAATACCGACTTAAAGCACTCAAAGTAGTAGCTTGAACCGGTATGAAAATTAGGTCCAAGATCCATCCATACTTCTTGACGAAGCTTTTTCGATGTTCTTGAGGAAAAGATTGGCTCAACTCTTTCAGATTCTCTAATGAGTTCAAAATCATCCAGGAGCTCTTGGTGGAGGGAGCATTGCTAGTGTGTCTGACTTTTTCCATCTCTTGTTATCAAAGGTGTTATCTTTCACCAAATTATCTGTGCAAGGGAAATTTTATTTTATTAATAATATTTGGAAAGCTAAATTACATATGCATGAGTGTACCATGATGAATGAATGAATGACATATTGACGATGCATGGCCTAAAATACTACATGCACTAGCATACAATATAATAATGAGTGCAACAGGATGCACGAATAAGTGGCATGTTAAGGTGCATGTGGGATGCGTGTAGAAAATCGTTATGATGCATAAGATATAAATGTGATTATTCATGTTGCATAAAAAGATGGAATGCCCTCCCTTTTGTCCTACATAGGTCATATCCTAAAGTTGGGACTTCTGAAGCAAGACCCTATTTTGGTAGGCTGCTCATGGCATTTTATGTGCATGACTTTCGGGATAGATCTAGACCCCTAAACATATGGTCCCTGAATTATCCTCATCTAAAAGATAAGGATCTGAATCCATGAACCTCACCACAGGGACAAATAAGTCACAATATGGTAGTCCATGTACCGGTAGCAATCCGAGCGGAAGAATCAGTGACTGTCAGGGACGCAAAAGCATCACAATAACATCACTAAAACCCCTTCTAATCTTATGGCAGTCCAATGCTCGGGTATAGATCCCAAAAGTGTGTGAATATGTGATGGTGATGTGTGTGCTGGGAGCAAGCAAACTTGCACAAAACCTAAAAACTATCCCCAAACCTGCAAAAGAACAGCCAACATTTAAAAGAGTTTTCTACCCTAGGGTTGCAAGAATATACAAAGACATTTATAAGAACGGATAAAACTATTTATGAAATAAATAAAACAAAGAAAGGTAAAATTAATATTTTCAAAGCTATTAAAAAATGCACAACCAACTATGTTAGGCCTGACTCTCTAACGTCCCTAGTGGAGTCGCTAGCTGTCGCGACCGTCCCGTCCGGGTGCCGCAAAAAATAGGTAAAAAACAGAGGAGCCGCCACCAATATTTTATTTGGGAAAAACATTGGAAAAACCAAATATTTTAAGGAAACTAGTCTTAAAAAAAAAGAGATTTGAGTCCGGAAGTCGATACGAGTAGGGAAGGTGTTAGGAACAAAGGCTGATATGCTCCCCACAAAATGTACCAGCCTCCTGATTTTTTTTGTCTACATATCAATAACAAATTTTGGCATCATCTTCCCCTATTGTGACTATATAAACAGAAGGACCTTGTAGAGAAGAGGAGGTCATGGGGACTTATCAGCTGAGTGAGAAAAAAATCAATCAGAAAAAATACACTTGAGTTCATTCCTCTATTCTTCTCCTCCTTTAGTTTTCACTTCATCTTCATCAAACTCCATTCTTTTTTATTCTTTGTCCTTTGTTCTAAAAAAACAAAAGAGAACAAAAAAAAACAACAGAAAAGACCATTCATCTCTGAAGAAAAGGAACCCATACACAGCTGCCCCTCTCCTCCTCCATCTTCCCCAAGCTCTACCGCTACCCCTTGCCGTCACGCCCCTCCTCTACGTCGCACCGCCAGCCTCGAAACGGAGCCATCCTTCGCGTCCTCCACCTCAGACCACCATAGATCTATGAACGAATCACCTCAGATCGCCGCCACCTCGAACGCATCGCAGCTACAGGTTGCCGCCGCGTGAAGATGCCGTTCACGTTTTCTGGTTCCCTGTCTCTGATCATCCCTCGCCGTCACGACCCACCTAGATCCGCCGCTGCAACCTGCGATCCACGTCCCCAGAACGAGCACAGCCCAGCCGCGCAGGAACCACACCATCCTCGCCGTTCGCGTTTGCTATCACCACCTTCGTGGTTCTCTCCGCCGGCCGGCCCTCCTCCGCCGCACGCCTATCCATTGGCTCAGTCCTCCACCATTGCTTTTCCTCTCTGTTGGTAACGTTACCAACATTAACCAGAAGTTTCTGGTTTCCTTTTCATCTTGTTTTATTTCATTTTATTTTCATACAAGTGGTTTGTTTTGAAATGGGTTGGGCCTTTATTTTGTGTGGGCTTATGATGAGTTTTTTTTCCCTTCCTTTTAACACTCATGTTACTCCTATTCTTGTTTCTTTTGGTTTCTGACTTGGACCAAACAAAATGTGAAGCATGTGGCCTTTTCTCTTTTCTTTTCTTGTTTTTGTGTTTTGCTTATTCATTTTTTTTTGAGCCAGAACCACAACAAGAAAAAAATTGAAAGGAACCAAAAAAAACTTTAAAAAAAATATTTTTTTTCTTTTTATTAAATCCTTTTCAAAAATAAACTTTTTTCTTTTTATTAAATCCTTTTCAATAAAAAAAAACAAACGTCATTTCCTTCTTTAAAAAAGGGAAAGCTTTGTGCTTTTCTAAGTTTAAAAAAATCCCTTTTGATAGTGTCTTTCAATCTCCTTTTAATAAATATATTTAAAGAAAAAATTTATAAAGTGACAAATCTCTTTTGAGTTCACGCAACAATCTACGACGTTGAGGTATGTATTTTTTTCATCATCAAGTGTCGTATGAATTGTAAGGATTCATTGTATAGCTTCGCTATCTTTAACCATGTGCAAGAGTGAATTCCCTTTTGTAAAAAATAATAAATGTTTTTTTCAATTTACACTTTTAACCAATTTTACCCAATTTAATTTTATAAAGATGTCTTTTGAGTTAACGCGGCAATCTACGACGTTGATGTATGGATTTTTTTCATCCTCAAGTGTCGTATGAATTGTAAGGGTTCATCGTATAGCTTCGCTATCTTTAACCCTGTGCAAGAGTGAATTCCCTTTTGTAAAAAATAATAAATGTTGTTTTCAATTTACACTTTTAACCAATTTTACCCAATTTAATTTTATAAAAATATCTTTTGAATTCACGCAACAATCTACGACGTTGATGTATGGACTTATTCATCCTCAACTATCGTATGAATTGTAAGGGTTCATCGTATAACACTACTATCTTGGACCCCGTGAAAGAGTGAATTTTTTAAAATAAAATCCTTTTTTTTAATATAAAATAAAAAAATCAAATTTTTTTCCAAAAAATTAAAATCAATCAACCAATCAAATCTTTTTCTATAAGAACTACATGGCTTTGAGTTTCCCATCGCACCCGGAAATACGTAGGAGCAGAATCAATCATTCTGTCAAGCCAAAATTTAATTTTCCCTTTTGTTGTGTATATATTTTTTTTTATGTGGGTTAAAATAAATATTTTCAAAGGTTATTAAAATTATTTTGCACAATTAACTTGAGGTACCGTTTTTTAAACGGGCGATGTAGGGTGCTAACACCTTCCCTACTCGTAATCGACTTCCGGACTCAAATCTCTCTTTTTTTAAGATTAGTTTCCTTAAAATATTTGGTTTTTCCAATGTTTTTCCCAAATAAAATATTGGTGGCGACTCCTCTGTTTTTTACCTATTTTTCGAGGCGCCCGGACGGGACGGTCGCGACAACGATGCATAAAGTCAAGATCCTTCATGTTAGAGTACAATCAACGTTCTTATTGCATTAATGGCTGCCCAGAACGATTCTATTGAATTTAATGAAGTTCTGCTTGAAGCCAACATTTGAGGGAATGTCTCTAACGGATCCTAAATGCTTGAAGACTATAAATACAGAAGTCATTGAAGATGAAGTATATAGAATATATACAAAATACACATAGCATTAAAGATCCATTACTCTGCGCATTAATATCTTCATTCTTTCATTTTGTATTCTTCAATCATTTGAAGTTATTACGCAGACTTTCCTAAGCTTTGCATTTAAACCACTTTCTGAGTGTTAGTGAAAGGTCTGTCTGTCTGAAGTTGTATTTATTACAAACCAAATCTCTCAAACAAACCTGAGTGAGCCTGTAGAGGCTAAGTGTGCAAAGAATACTTGTCTTGAGCATGAAGAGGCTAGGTGTGCAAAGAATACTTGTCTTGGAGCCTGAAGAGACTAGGTGTGCAAACAATACTTAGAGTCTCTAACCTGATCAATTATAATGGATAAATCTTGGTGCTGCCAAGGACTGGACGTAGCTCTTTGCTTTGAAGAGTGAACCAGGATAAATAACTGTGTCAATCTCTCTTTCCTTATAACCTCTTTAGTTACTTTAGTTTTCTTATACGTTTATCAAGTGGTGTCTTTGCCAAAGTTACTGTTAAAATTTCATCATAAAGGTCACCCGTCTGTCCTATAACTTTCCACTTGTCTGAACCTAGCTTCTGTATGCGAAAAGATTTCAACTTTGTTTAAATTCTGTTAAACACAATTCAACCCCCCTTCTCGTGTTTATAGTTGTCTATTTCAGTTGGTATCAGAGCTCAGCCTCTGGGTTGAGCATCTAACAGTGTAGAGGTAAAAGGTCCTGAAGAATAGACATGACTGTTGGAGCTAGTTCAAGTGGAAGTCACAAGACGGAAGGAGCTTCCCTAACCAGACCTCCTTACTTCAATGGAGAAAACTACAACTATTTCATTGGTTCATTCTATCTACAAACTCTTATCTTTGTGATGTCATTACAGATGGTCCATTCATTCCCAAGAATGATGATAACACTAACAAACTAAAAGCTCAGTGGACTACTGCAGAAAAGACAAAATGGGAGTTGAACCACAAAGCTAGATATAACATCATTTGTGCTCTCAGTCCTGAGGAGTTTGATAAGGTATGTGCTTGTGACTCTGCCAAAGAGATATGGGACACTTTAACTGTCACACATGAAGGAACAACCAAATTCAAAGTGTCAAAGATTGCCATACTTGTCAGAAAGTATGAACTGTTTGTCATGGAGGAAGGAGAATATGTTGCTCAAATGATACGAAGATTTCAAACTATAGTCAACGGTTTAAAATCTCTTGGCAAAGTCTATACCAATGCTGAGAAGGTTAGAAAGATTCTGAGAAGTCTACCTAAACAGTGGAGACCTTTGGTCACTGCTATCTCTCAAGCCAAGGATCTCACTACCTTGACTATGGATGAACTTCTTGGAACACTCACCGTTCATGAGCAAGAACTTGGAGATGAAGTTGCACCCAAGAAGGGCAAGTCAATTCATCTGAAAGCTGATCAAAAGTCAGCAATAGTTTCCAAGGCTCTAAAGGCAGACGAGTCATCTAGTGATGCTGACCTGTCTGAACACGAGGATTTTGAGAGTGATGAAAAATTGTCTCTCCTGACCAGGAAGATAAAGCTTCTCCTACGAAAAAAGAAGTTCAAGAGGGATAAGCCATTCAGAAGGTTCAACAAGGACAAGAACTTCAAAGTATCCACCTCAACAGACAAAAGTCCAATTGTCTGCTATGAGTGTAAGAAGCCTGATCACATCAAGGCTGAATGTCCTCAACTCAAGAAGGCCCCTTTTAAGAAATTCTTCAAGAAGAAGAAGAAAGGAATGATGGCTACTTGGGAGGATCTGGAGTCAACATCTTCTGATGAAGAAACAGAGGAAGAAGCCAATCTCTGTTTGATGGCCAACACTGACTCATACTCAGATGATGAGGTACATCCTGACTATGAGGAATTACTTGATGCCTATGAGGAGTTGCTGGAGGAATCCAACTGCTTATCTAAGGCCTTCAAATCCCTCAAGAGAGAGTATGTAAAGCTCACCAGTGAGCATAAATATAAATCTCAAGAGTGTGAGAAGCTGGCTAAAGAGAACAGTGAGCTGAAGACTGAAAAGTCTAATGAAGCTAAGATCTCAAGTGAAACATCACCATCTGAAGAAGTTGAAAAAATTCAACAGAAAGTGGAAGAGCTCACTTCTGATCTTGCCAAATTTGTTAATGGTAGAGAAAATCTGACTAAGCTACTAGGCTGTCAGAGGCACTCTCTTAACAAAGAATGTATTGGATATGTCCATCAGACACATCATAAAGTATCAACTAAAGCTTCTATAGTATCTGTTAAGTCAACTGTAACCAAGTCTACACCTGTCTGTAACTTCTGTGGTAAAACAGGACATGTTATGTCTAAGTGTATCCAAGAAGAGAAGGAAGTCTTCACAGACTCCTAGTACTAACAGAAAAGGACCCAGAAAAATATGGGTAACTAAAAATCAAATAATTTTTGTTGCAGATGTCCTCAACAGAACAAAGAAAACACCACTGCTGGTACCTGGACAGTGGTTGCTCATGTCATATGACAGGAGAAAGGTCTATGTTCCTAGACCTCTAACTTAAGAAAGGAGGACACGTTGCCTTCGGAGGGAATCAGAAAGGGAAAGTTATAGGAATTGGTACTATTGATGGTAAACCCCCTCTTCCCTCTATATCTAATGTTCTTATGGTTAAAGGATTAAGACACAATTTGCTTAGCATAAGTCAATTATGTGATAGTGGTTTTGATGTTTCCTTTACCAAGAATGTATGCATAGTTAAAGACTGTTGTGGAAAAACCCTCTTTTCAGCTAAAAGGCAACAAAATCTTTATAAGATTGAACTGTCTGATCTCTCAGATCAAAGTGTAACATGTCTGATGTCTAAAGAGGATGATAGATGGTTATGGCATGAAAAACTAGGACATGCTAGTATGAAGCTAATTTCTGAATTAAAAAAGAATAATCTTGTGAGAGGATTGCCTGACATTTGTTTTAAGAAAGATGTCTTGTGTGATTCATGTCAGAGAGGTAAACAGATAAAATCAAGTTTCAAATCTAAAAACCAAGTATCAACCTCTAGACCTCTTTAGTTGTTACACATGGATCTGTTTGGACCAGTTAGTGTTGCCAGACTGGCGGCAAGAAAATATGGATTTGTCGTAGTTGATGGCTATTCTAGATACACATGGGTACTCTTCCTAACACACAAGGATGAGTCTTTTAAGGCTTTATCAATATTCTGCAAAAGAGTACAAAATGAGCAGGGTTTCTGTATTTCTACCTTTAGAAGTGATCATGGGGGAGAATTTGAAAATGAGCAGTTTAGACAGTTCTATGAGGAGAATTGAATCTCTCACAATTTCTCTGCACCTAGAACTCCACAGCAAAATGGAGTGGTTGAGAGAAAGAACATATCTCTGCAAGAGATGGCTAGATCTGTGCTCGTTGAAAATAATCTCCCTGAGTACTTCAAGGCAGAAGCTGTAAACACTGCTTGTTATGTACAAAACAGAATACTTATTAGGCCCTTTCTAAAAAGGACTCCTTATGAACTATGGAAAGGAAAAAGCCCCAACATATCTTATTTTCATGCTTTTGGATGTGAATGTTTTATTCTGAATACCAGAGATAATCTTGGAAAGTTTGACTCTGAGGTAGATAAAGGTATTTTCATAGGATACACTACAACATTTTTTAGTTTAGGCAACAACAAAAAACCGTTCCTAGAAGTATGAAAACTGTTGCCTAAACTTTAGGCAACGATTTGGCAACGGTTAAAAAAGTGTTCTCTAGGTGGCCGTTGCCTATTCCCTTAGGCAACGGTTTTTCGCTTTAGGCCACGGTATATCAATAACCGTTGCCTAAATTAGGGGAATAGGCCACGATTTTTAAACCCATCCAATGGCAACGGTTTTTGTTCATATTATTTAGGCAACGGTTTCTTAATTGTTGCTAGATGTTTCAGCCACGGTTATTTAAATGTTGGCAAATAGAATAAGGAACATTTATTTAACTATTGGTGGATGGTATAGGCAACAATTTCGTAACTGTTGCTAGACGTTTTAATATAGACAACACTTATTTTACTGTTGGTAAATAATATAGAAATCGGTTAACTCAACTTTAGGGGACATTGTTGTAACTATTATAGAATAAATCGACTGTTAGCTTTTATTACATTACGAGGAAAGTCTTTTATATGTTTATACATAACTAAATATATATTTTAACCTTTCAATTACAACACCTATAAATATTCCAATCAATATAATTTAAATATTCAGAACACTTGGATTATACAAGTCTCATTATATATGCTAACAAAAGTACTAAAACCACTATGTACATTGAAATACTACTATAACACTACAACATATGTACGCATAAAAACACTAACATATAATCCAAAATATAGAAGATTAAATTAAATTCATCAAGTGTAAAAGTTTACATAATAAATTTCTTATAAAATCCACACAAAAAAAAATCCACAAAGATTGTAGGCATCCATGCATGTTTTTTTTTTTTTTGACTGAAAACATCCATGCATGTTGATAACATCATTCCCCTTCTATATCTTGAGATTGATGTGCTTCTTCACCATGAAAATCTTACTGCACATATTACAAAAGATATGTAAGTAAGAAAAAGGAAAAGGAAAATAACAATAATAATTAAAGTACTAATGATAACTACTTAGTGACAAATTTGCAATGGTCCACCTTTCTCTTGTAAATAAGAGAATATCAAAATCGAAAAATTATAGTAATAACACACATGATATGTTTTTACCATAGCCAATCATCAGCATATATACTATAAATCAGGAAGAATAAAGGCTAAAGGGCAACCCAAAACAATAGCAAAAAACTAACGGTGAACGAGTCTATGTCTAGCTTAAATTAGATGTTAATTTAAGTGATATCAATTAGATGTTAGCTTAAATTTTGGCAAGTAGGTGAAGGCTTTAAGTAACTTGTTGGAGTTCATAGGTTCAAAACTCCTATTTTTGTACCCCAACTGATATATTGAAAATTTGGTGTATAATAATCACAAGAAATTAAAGTCAAGCATACTTCAAATGATGTGTTCTAAGAGGAAATTTCCCAAATAATTGTCACTTACAATCTCATATGTAGATTGGAATGACAGATAAAAGATTCCATATCAATGGAAAGAATTAGAGAGACTAGACAATAAAAATTACAGAAACCTAGAGTTTGGTTATGAATTGTACTAACTCATAAGGCAAATTTGATAATCAAACATTTAGGATATATATCCCTTATACAAACCTGTAAATGGCTTTTGACTTCATCATTTGTGAGGCCATCAACCTTCATTTGCTTTCTAATTTGCTTTGGTGTGGCAGCTGTAAAATCCACAAAAAATTTATCAATATGCAAATACAATTACAACCAAAATACAAAACAATCAGAACTTGGTATAATACTCGCTATCTGGACCACCACACTGCTGAAGGGCCTGCAAGAAGCGCTTATGCAACTCCTGAGACCAGCACCGACGCTGCTTTCGCTGCCCATCTTTCTCCTCTCTTTTCCTGCTTCCAGAATTGTCTCTGGTGACTGTCACCACTGTGGAACTTGCAGCAGCTACCGGCGTCGAAGAGGGTGCTTTGCTAAATGATTCACTAGTCTTGCCAGCTTTCTTCTCTTTGTGGAATGGCTGGAAAGCACCACCACTTCCACTTCTCTTTACTTCAATCATAGACATTTTCTGAATAGAATTTCACAGCAATTAATTACACAAATTTATACATAATACTAAGTCAATTAATCACTTATTCCCTTCTGTTTTTCATTTCAAAAACAACACAAAAGACTAAAGAAAATTATAATTAAGCTTTGCATTTCTTTCTTATTTTATGTACCTCTTCAGTTGGAAGATCTGGATGCCATAACCTGAACAGATCTAAGCCAATCTGATTTCTTATTATTGTCCTTAGAAATCTTGGGCTTATATGAGTGTTGCTTGTCCAATAATAAAAAAAAAGTTGTTTGGTGGTATACAGGTATACCCATAAATAAATGACTCCATGCTAGAAGCCACCCTTTTTCCTAGTATCTTGATAAATAAACTTCTAGCAAAACGTTAAATGAAACTGAAAAGGACATACAACTAATCTAACTTTTCTGTATAAATAAGAGAGCAGATTACCTACATCGTCAAAGACAAGAAAGATAAAATTGGAAATGCTTACATACACTTCACAGAAGGAAGGGATACAGCAACAAAACTAGAAAAAGCTTTAGTGGACGGTAGCATAGACAGGTAAAATTTTCACCTAACACAACACAAAGATGTATAAAATTCAGTGCACTCTCAATTATTTTCCTTCCTAATCCCGATCCCAATAGCCTTGTTGTGTCTACCTTAGCATCTTGGAAATTAACATATTTGATATTCCATCTATTAACCTTCCCTTGATACCAGGATTCATCGTGCACTAAATTTTGCTTTGTGGAATCCATGGTCAACAAGACTACTAGGATCTGCCACCTTCTGTTAAGGTTATTGGCCTTTGGTGCAACCCTTTCAGCTGTCATTGTCATGGCTACTAGCCATGAGAGAACTACCTTCTTCACAGTATCCTTTGAAGCAAAATACACTAACACACCTGCCTTCAAGTAGGTTCAATCTGTTTGCTCAACAAAAATACTTCATTCATCTGCAAAAACTTATAAAACAATTCTTTCTCCTAGGTACTTTGTGATTTCAAACTCTGTGGTCACTGTCTATGGATTTTTGGTCCTCTTGCTTCCAGCAGAAAGCTTGCTCTGGCGACTAGCGGTTGCCATGGATCTGGTAAAAGTTCTAAAAATTCCTCATTCTGTTGGATTTATGTGCCACTACCACTACAACATGCAATACATTAGTGTTTATGCAATAGCAGCTCATAATCAGGTTCATAAAGAACTTGTCCATTCTAATATCCACAAAAATCAAAATTTGAAGACTCAATTAACAGAAAAGCATCAAAGATGGCATACTACATTTCTTTGGTTGCTGGTTTTATCATAAATGTTTGTAACTTATTTACCAAGTAACAAGTACTTGAAATCTTGTATTTTTGTCAATTTTCTATTGACAATTTGACATTGAAGGAAAGAAGTCCTATGCCATGTGACCAGGCACTTTGATCTGACATCTTATATGATACATAACTGTACTAAATATTGAATTAGACTATTTATATAGGAGTTACATTAATTGGTTAATTTTATGAGCAGGTATTCACCATGTTACTAGTTTCAAGCATCTCTGCAGCTTTGGCTATAGCTCAAGTGGGAAAGAAAGGAAACAATTCTGCAGCTTGGCTACCAATATGTGGTTCAGTCCCAAAATTTTGTGATCCAAGAATAGGAGCTTTAATTGCCGGTTTCGCCGCAGTCATTATATACATGATTCTTCTCTTGCATTCCATTCATACTGTCTTAGATCCTCTCCTATTGAAAAAAACTTGAGCAGCTTTTCAGAGCCAGTGTGTTCTCTATGAACATAGGACTTAAACTACTCTCACAGTTTATGGTCATCCAGATAGTAGAGTCTTGAGTTGTTGAATCAAATCAATAGTTGCATTCTGTTTCCTATCACCATTACTCATTCTCTCAATTGTTTTCCTTCCCCCTCAATACGTCTACCAGATAAAAAGAGAAGAAACATAGGATCCCTAAGCAATGCATGACTGCAGATATTATAGTAGTTGAGCTAAAAGTTTCCTCTCTGAACCTCACAAGAAGAGAAATCACCTATGTAAATGAAATGCTAAACCACTAAATATGGAAGCATTGGTGTTACACAGTCGTAACAAAAGACCCCACCCCATACTAGAAGACTGCTTGTAAACCAAACCACATAAAAGAAAAAGGTCGCGACCAACCCAAGAGAGCATAAAAAAAAGTCGAGAGCCAACACTAAAGGAACCATCCTGATAAGAGTAAAAAGCAATGGAAGAATAAAGAGAGTGGCGCATTAAATTGTCATCCAGACTTAGTAATTGAACCCTTTAGATAACCACCAAATCCACCACAACCAATTACACAGCTCTGTAAATCAATTTGTGAAATAATTAATTTATTACCTCTTCCCTTTGGAGTGATTACATGTACAAGTTAATCTCTTTGTAACATTATTCCTCCCTTTCTTCTTGACAAAGGCTCTGTAGCAAAAAGTAGGATAAATTTCAACATTGAGAAGTCACACAAATATGAGACATGATAAAGTATGAATAAGGAAAAGTGAACTCGATTAGACAAAAAATATATTTTTATAAGATCTTTGAAAATAGCCTAGTTCTAACAACAATAAAGGGAGATAAAACAAAGAAAGTGAAAAGAATGTATAGTGGGTGAGAATATCTTATACTACCACGAGTCACCTTGAGTACTCATAGACATACAAGAATACTTGCTAAGTGCTAGATAAAGCTTGCACCAATGAACCTAGCACTAAATACACGAAGCAGGTGCCAAGCCAGAAGTAATTTCACTTATCCCTTCTGCCAAGCAACTCAGCTTTAATAGAAACTACTTTGCATCCATACGTGGATAATTTTAAAGTGACATTGAAGTATTGAACCATGATGCATCTTCATTGAGTCAATACACCACATTTTGCCTTGAACTTTTTAGGCATAGGACACGATTATAGGGTCATGAACATTTTATCAATGATGGGAAAGAAGTCAGTTTAGTTATTTGACATGTGTACAAGATTGGGGTCTCAGATATATTGGTCCTGAAATGATAATGCTAGAAGCCTGGGATTGATGAACCTTTTATATCTTTGTTGACACTTATTATAAGAAAAATATAAGGGTATACAAGCATAAGAGAATGTGTTTCAGTCTTCTGCAGGTACATGTTTCTACCTAGCAACAAGAAGTGACTTTGTGAGAATGATTGTATGGCTCAAGATGGACAAATTGGAATCTAAAAATAAAATGGGAATGAATATTGAATTTTAAATTGACATCCTTCTATTTTCCCCTAAACTAAGGCTCAGGTAAATAATTCTTACCCACTAGAGTTTAGTCCAGGGCCACAACAACTGAACTGGTCGCATATTGACTCCAGAAACAAAATTCAATAGTTGCATCACTTTTACATTATCTGCTTGAAAAGCAAAAAGAACCCCACTAATCAATCCACATTCACCTAAAAACCACAAATCAAATCCTACCACAAAATGTAACACGGCCAGACAGCAAAAACCACTTGAGACTGAAAAACTTCAAATGAAAACCAAACAAATGTAGTCCTTAACTCCAAAAGAACACCACCAAGCCTATAACAAGCTTAAATTAAGCCTATTACTAGGTTCTTTCAATACATAAAATTCATGTTCCATAATAAACATGTGGAAACCTTATAACTAGATATTCCTATGATATGTCTGTATAACAGCCTCTACTTCACAAAGCAATAGCAGGTCCAATTGCATCGTTCATGTCTGGTCAAATAGAACTCCCCATGAAAAGTAGATGAACTAAGACCATAATTCAGACACACCGTCAGCAAATTTAGAATTTGCCATCTTTTTACTAATCAGATCCTTCAATTTTGTTTGAGATGTGATAGGAACGAGAAATCAAAAATTGAGTCAGTTTTTATTGCAATCAAAAAATAATAAGAAAAAAACATTCAAGCTCAAACAATTTTTGTGAGTAAACCAAGCTCATACCTAATAGAGTTTCTGTGAGTTCCAGAGTTACGAGAGAGAGAGATGACTAGGGGTTTAGGAGTTAGAAGATTCCGCGAGAGATAAGGGGAAGGGGTTAGAGATTTGGGGTTTGGGGTTTTCTTATTTAAACTTGGTTGTTCAAGGATGTACAAAATGAAGCAAATGAAAGATTCACCAACACCAAGCCAGAATCTGAAGCTAATTAGATTTGAGAGTAAAAGAATGTTAATAAGTCACTCAAATACAGTGCATGTCTACGTTTTTGACAACAGCAGAGTAAATGAAAATTCAAAACAAGATAGCTAGTAATTTTACCAATTTGGCTTCAAGTTTGTAGCTACGATTAAAGCAATCTATTACCAAGAAATGACATGTTCATTTTCTTCTAAATGGCACCAGTAAGCCCTCGAGCACTAAAATAGCAATACACAAGAGGACGAGTTCCCCAGCCCCTTTCTCACTATTATCACTATCAACACCTGGTTTCTAAAACAAGTTTCACAATTCTATGCAATAAAATTACCTTCTAAAATGAATTGGCCTCTAAAATCAACAAATAAAAATCTACCCGGTTTTTGTGTAAGAGGGGTGACGAAGAAATAGATGCAGCAACTTCTGCCTTACGAAGAAACAAAATGAATGAAGGATGAATGAAGAATGAAAAATCGAATGAAGGAATGAAGAGACATAAATAAAGCTCATACCTGACAGAATTTCTGTGAGTATAAATTTGAGAAACCAAAGTAGATTGCCGACTGAAAGGGGAAGTAAGTACGCAGACCAAATTTCAGATTTAGGGATTGTAGAGTTAGGGATTTGGGAACGTGGGATATGTTAGTTCTGAATTCTGATAGGTTTTACGTGGGTTCAGTGCACAAATTTTTTGAAAACAAAAAAATGACAAACCCTTAACCCGAGAAAATATATATTCAGCGGGAGTGATTAAATTATTAAAACCGTTGCCCCATATATCTACACCATAAAAATTGTTCCCTAAAACATATCTACGTTTTGTGAACCATTGATTAATATAGAAAGACAACAATTTTTTATAATACTCTTAAAAAATATATAGCAATGTCTACGGTCACAAAAAAGTTGCCTATTCCATGTTTTAGGAACGGTTTTTCAACCGTTGGCGAGATTAGTGTTGCCTAAAGTGATAACTGTTGTAGTGATATTCTGAAATGTCAAAGGCTTTTAGAGTTTACAATTCAAGAACCTGTATTATTGAAGAATCTGTTAGTGTTAAATTCAATGATGAATTAAAGACTGATAAAATCAGATCTTGACGATGATCTTGCAGGTCTTGATATAAACAAGCAGAAAGTCAACAACCCGATCTAACCAAAACAGAACCTGTGCCTGAGGCTGAGGCTGACAGACAAGTGGAACAGACAAGTCAGCAGACGAGTCAACAGACGAGTCAGCAGACAAGTCAAGATCTTCATGATGATCTCAAAAGGGATTGGAAGTTCAACACTCATCACCCTAAGGATCTTATTAATGGAAATCATTCTGAAGGAGTAAGAACCAGATCCACATTAAGAGAATCAAGCAATGTGGCCTTTATTTCAGATTTGGAGCCTAAACGCATTGAAGAAGCTCTTGAGGATGAAAGCTGGATTCTTGCTATGCAAGAAGAACTTAACCAGTTCACCAGAAATGATGTCTGGACTCTTGTCTCTAAGCCTAAAAACAAGTCAGTTATTGGAACAAGATGGGTCTTCAGAAACAAATTGGATGAAGATGGTAAAGTTGTTAGAAATAAGGCAAGGTTAGTAGCTCAAGGTTATAACCAACAAGAAGGTATTGATTATACCGAAACCTTTGCACCTGTATCTAGAATAGAAGCCATACGCATTTTAATGTCATATGCTGCACAACACCAAATTACCCTGTTTCAAATGGATGTAAAAAGTGATTTTCTAAATGGTATAATTGAAGAAGAAGTGTATGTTAAAGAACCCCCTGGTTTTGAGGATACTGATAAACCAGATCACGTTTTCAAACTTAAAAATGTATTATATGGTTTGAAACAAGCACCTAGAGCATGGTATGATAGACTCAGTTCTTTTCTCATGCATAATGGTTTTACTAGAGGACAAGTAGACACGACTCTGTTCAAGAAATGCTCTAAAAAGAACTTTATTATAGTTCAAATATATGTTGATGATATTATTTTTGGAGCAACTAATGAAAAGCTATTAAAGGAATTTGCAAATCTAATGCAAGCTGAATTTGAGATGAGCATGATGGGAGAATAGAAGTTCTTCCTTGGATTACAAATCAAGCAGACAAGTGATGGAATTTACATTCATCAACAAAAATATACGAAGGAGATACTCAAGAAATACAAAATGGAAAATACAAAGCTCATGAAAACCCCTATGCAACCCAATGCAAAACTAAGCAAAGATGATGAAGGCAAAAAGGTAGATCAAACTGTCTACAAAGGTATGATTGGCTCTTTACTGTACTTAACTTCAAGCAGACCTGACATTCAATTTAGTGTCTGTATGTGTGCTAGATTCCAATCTGATCCTAGAGAATCTCATCTTAAGGCTGTTAAAAGAATATTTAGATATTCGCTAGGAACTTCTAATCTTGGTTTGCTGTATTTAAGATCAAAAGAATACAGATTAGTGGGATATTGTGATGCTGATTTTACTGGAGATAGAATAGAAAGAAAAAGCACCAGTGGAGGATGTCACTTCATTGGAGCAAGTTTAGTCTCATGGTCAAGCAAGAGGCATACAATCATTGCCCTGTCTACTGCTTTGAGCGAATACATCTATCTTTGCTAGTTGCTGCTCTCAACTCTTATGGGTAAAACATCAACTTGAGGATTACTCTATTTATGAACATAACATATCTGTATGGTGTGATAATTCCAGTGCTATATGCTTAACTAAAAATCCAATTCAGCATTCTAAGGCTAAACAAATTGAAATCAAACATCATTGTATTAGGGATTATGTTCAGAAAGGCATCTTTGATATTAAGTTTGTTAAAACTGAAAATCGATGGACTGTTTTTTTCACTAAACCTCTCGCAGAAGAAAGGTTTTTATTTATTAGAGATAATCTAAACATGCATTGCATTGTTGAATGACATGTCTGAATGTTAACCTGTCTGTACTTTATCACCTGTCTATGCTTGCCTGTCTGACTCTGCTGAGTCACTATGCTAGAACTCATCAGTTTTGTTGAAATGGTTATTATTTAATTAATGCCATTCCCTTATCAGAAGATAATCGTATGCACGGTGGTTTACATATCTTGAAAATATGTTTTTATTATGTCTTAAGTGGGCGTTGCAGTTCCCCATACAAATCGTGCCTTTTTTGAATTAAAAATGTCTTTCTTTTCTCTCTCTCATACCTTTATGACTATAAAAGACAATAGATCAAAAAGGTTGAACCTTTACGCTTCAAATTCCAAAATCTCTTTGTCTTCTCATCTTTCAAACCCACTTCTCTCTCGAAACCCTATAATCATTTTCTCTAAAAAAGATGGCATCATCCAAGCGTCTCTCTACAAAAGAAATCACAAAGAAATACAATATCAAGGTTACTGAGAAAGAAAAGATCATTTCGGGAAAGACTGTTGATCTTCAACAGATGAAGAAACTAGGAATTGATGTCACTGAAGAGTTGGAGTACTCCAAGTGGACTCCTTTCTTCGACATCAAGGAGCTTGTTCACCCTAAGCTCCTTCAAACGTTCTAGAGAAATGTTGTGGTTGTTACCAATAGACTCAACGGAATCAAAAGCTTTAAGGCTGAAATAGGGGATAGAACCCTTCTCTTCCCCATTAGCTCTCTGGAGCTTATCACAAAATGTCCGAGAATCGGAGCTGGCTTCACACCCAACTGGGAAGATGAAGTGGGAGCTGACAATGTCAACATTGCCATCTATGGTATTCCCAAACCAGTGAACCCCAAGCCTGTCAACATAGTGGTCAAGTGTAGATTCCTGCACAAATTGCTATTGGAGTTCATGATGCCAAGGAAAGGCTCACGAGACAGTTTGACCAAGATGGACAGATTTACTCTGTACCACTTGATCCACAAAATCAAGGTTGACATCAACGACATTATCTACATGTACCTTAAGACTCTGATCAAGAGAACCAACATGCAGACCTATCCTTATGGAATGTTGCTGACAAGGGTATTCAGGAACAAGTTGTTTGTTCCTAGTGATGATCACTTTGTGGACATGGCACTGCCCACAGACAGGAAGATACTATCTATGATGGACATCGAGGGAATCCCTCTTGCTGATGAGGAGGAAGACAGCAAGAAGAAGAAGTAGAAGAAGAAGAAGCCTGCTATTGAGCAGAAGGAGGAAGAACCGGTGGTTTCCACTAACAAATCAGAAGTTCCTATTTCTGAAAGATTGCTCAAACCGTCTGGAAAGGTGGCCAGACGAGACCAAATTCCAGAGCTGCAACTCTCAATATCTGAAGATTATGCTGAAACAATTGAGCCCTTGAGGTTTATGCTGAGGAGACACTCTCCCAAGAGGAAGACTAGTGAAGTTGGGGAATTAGTGGATGTTCCTGCTCATCCAAGCAAGAAAAGGAAGCTGGTGAAGACCTTTGCCAAGGTCATACAAGTTGAGTCTGAGCCGAGCAAAGAGGAAGCATCTACTCAGGGGGAGCAAACAGAGCAAGTCCTGGAAGAACCAAAGAAGACTTTCATTTTGGGAATTATTCCCAAAAAAAGAAGATCTGGTTACCCAGTACCTGCAAAAGCTAACACTGCAGAAGACCTGTCTGGAGGAGCTCAGACAGTTGTACCCAAGGATGACCAAGTGTCTCCTTCTCACATGAAGTTGAAGATATCTGAAGAGCAGACATCTCCTTCATTCACTTCCCCTTCTCATCAAGGTATCATCAACCCATCCGTCTCTTCTCCATCTGCCCTTTTTGTTCAACCTCTTTCTTTTGCGTCTCCTATTTCTTCGCCTGTCTCTTCCTTTCAAACTCAAAAATCTTCTTTCACTATTGTACCTAATGACGGTCAGTACACAGTTGTTCATAGGGACTCTGCTCCCAAAGAACAAACTAGCATATCATCGAGACTCTTTGTGTCTGATCTGCAATCTCTTTTACTAGCAAGTATCTCACATGTCTCTTTCATCCCTTCTCCTCCACCTCATATTCGTAACCCTTGTAGAGAACTTTTCTACTACCCACCTATTATTATCTTCAGTAGAACATTAGTTGGAACTCACTATCCTTCTTCTGTTGTAATGCTACCACATAGGTCTAGGTATTTCTTTATGCTAATCATAGGATCTAATTCTTTTTTCTACCATGTCGACTCTTTATTACCTATCCCTCCCACTGTTTTAGCTCAAACACCTCTTCCCCCACCTATTCAAATAACAATCATCAGACTGTCTCTGTCCGAGAGACTTTCCTGTGTGTTTCCTTCACCTGATACTGACTATGTCAGAATCAGTCTTATCTTCAAATTCGTCTTTCTTCCTTTCTATGCCCTTCAAACTCTCCATGAACTTTTCTTCCCTTCCATCACCTCTACCCTATTTCTACCTAAGGCACCCCCAGTTTTAGCCTTACCCTGGAACTCTTCTCTGTCTGTCTCTTCTCAAATAGTGGCCTTACAAGATTTTCATCTGCTTCAAGGACAAGCAGAAGACTTAAGAAGACAGCTAGATGAAGAAAGGCGAGCTAGGCTGCTCTTAGAGCAAAGGGATGCTGCTTTATTTTTGTTAATTAGTCAATCTAGGTAGCTTTTAGGTATATAGACTACCTTGTACTTGGAAACGTTCATGATAAATAAAATAAATTTCTCCTTTATCTCTTTAATGCTTTCATAGTTTATTCCTTTTTGATGTTGACGAAAGGGGGAGAATGCAAGAAATGTGATATAAGTAAATAAATATGAATGAATATGATATGATCTTAAATAATACATGGACATGAGTATGTTCTGATAGTTGCTATAATTGCTCAGATAAATCTTAAGTAAGATTGCTCTGATAATAATTTCAAAGTAAAACAAGTCAAACTTATGTGTGACTAAGTTAAACGGATTACATAATTAATCTTAATGTCTGATCAGGAATCTGCATGACCTATCCGCTTAAGAAAATTTCAACCTGTCTGATATATGCTATTTTCTTTGTTGATATTTTCTGAGGTTCATTAAATCATCTCAATGTCTGTCATCATAAAAAAGGGGGAGATTGTTAAGTCTCTAAAATGTCTGATGTGCATTTCCCTAAGTTTTGATGAGAACTAAACATTGGTTAATGATTTAATTAACCTTCATATTGGTTGCTAACCTGTCTATCTAGTGTGCAAATTAAAACTGTAAGAATCATCGTCCACTAAAGTGACAAAAGTGATCATCCACCAAAGTGACAGAAGCGTTCATCCACTAAAGTGACAGAAGCGCTCATCCACTAAGGTGATAGAAGCGCTCGTCCACTAAAGTAACAGAAGCGCTCGTCCACTGAAGTGATAGAAGCGCTCGTCCACTAAGGTGACAGAAGCGCTCGTCCTCACAAGTCTTTGGACTTGCGAAGTCCTTAATGAGAAGCTTCGTCCAATGATATGGCATATGGAGCTTGTCTACTAGCCCGTCCGAATGTAAAATCTTAAATGGCTAGATAGACGCGGTTATTTTCAAGATGGACGTGCTTATTTTATGGACGCGAATTCTATAAGAATTATCAGAATCTTATTTCAAGAACCAGAATCAAGAAAAGTCAGAAGTTACTCTCTCAAGCAACCTCGATTATCAGAATCAAAGACCAGTTAAAGAATGCTTCCAACGTGCTTTATTCCCTAGTACCTCTGGTCCTTACACGAAAAGGGAATTGTACTCAACAAAGTATAAAAAGCTCTCTGCACAACTCTGATATGACTGTATCATGATGCATAAAGTCATGATCCTTCTTGTTAGACTACAACCAACATTCTGATTGCATTAATGGCTGCCCAGAACGACTCTATTGCATTTAATGAAGTTCTGCTTGAAGCCAACGTCTAAGGGAATGTCTCTAACAGATCATAAATGCTTGAAGACTATAAATACAGAAGTCATTGAAGATGAAGTATATAGAATATATACAGAATACACATAGCATTAAAGAGCCATTACTCTGTGCATTAATATCTTCATTCTTTCATTCTATATTCTTCAATCATTTGAAGTTATTACGCAGATTTTCCTAAGCTTTACATTTAAATCACTCTCTGAGTGTTAGTGAAAGTTGTATGTCTGAAGTTGTATTTATTACAAACCAAATCTCTCAAACAAACCCGAGTGAGCCTGAAGAGGCTAAGTGTGCAAAGAATACTTGTCTTGAGCCTGAAGAGGTTAGGTGTGCAAAGAATACTTGTCTTGGAGCTTGAAGAGGCTAGGTGTACAAACAATACTTAGAGTCTGTAACCTGATCAGTTATAGATCTTGGTGCTGCCAAGGAGTGGACGTAGCTCTTTGCTTTGAAGAGTAAACCAGGATAAATAACTGTGTCAATCTCTCTTTCCTTATAACCTCTTTAGTTACTTTAGTTTTCTTATACATTTATCAAGTGGTATGTTTGTCAAAGTCACTGTTAAAATTTCATCATTTAGGTCAACCGTCTGTCCTATATCTTTCCACTCGTCTGAACCTAGCTTCTGTATGCGAAAAGATTTCAACTTTGTTTAAATTCTGATAAATACAATTCAACCCCCGCTTCTCGTGTTCATAGTTGTCTATTTCAACATTGAGGAATATATAACAATTTTCTTTTACTTTTCTTGGATATACAAATGATGACTTATACTTTTCCTGGATATTCATACCATGGCTTTTATCGTTTGTATACTCAGAGTGTATAGCCGCTTGATTTTACTTTTCAGGGTAACACCAACTTTTTAATTGGCCATGATATACGACTGCCAATCATGTCCTCTGAGAAGAGGCAATTTCTGTGTGAAAATGGATCCTCGGTTGAATGAGTTCTTCTCAAATCTCAAAGCCCTGATTTCTGGAGACGCTGACACTGCAATAAAGGTAATTTTATTTTGTCACTGGTTTTATATATGATTGCCAAATTAGGAACTTTTGTAGCCAAGAAGAACATACTAAACTAAATTTTGGTCATAACATGTGAATTGTAGTTGGCAGTGTTGCTCTTTGTTCGGGCTAGATGTGACAGCTCCATAACCATCCGGAGGTTACCGAATTCTGTAAGTTTCAATTGTGTTTATATTAGAAATTTAGTTAACTGCATTAAAGTAGGATTCGTACCGTCCTTAAAGGTGGGGTTACTTAAGCCTATTCCGTTCCTACATAGAACTGTGGTTTCGGATGAGGTCACTTAAAGGCCAAATATTTGACAATTTCAATTTTAAGTATGTTAGTTCCCATCTCTTTTCGATGAGATAATCCATCTGCAATAAACTTAAATCATGAAGTGTCAGATATTTTAGGCTTCTAAATTAATTAGACAATATAAACAATAAGTATTGCAACTAATCTTGATATACAAATGAACTAGTGAAGTGCTATGAAAAAGGAAAATGAAAAGGTTTTAAATTTGATTGTAAGATAATCCACACAAAACGTTTAATCTCTTAAATTTGAGGATGAAGAAATCCACGTAACAAGGGGATCTCACGAGTTTTTGTATCTTTCCAAATGAAGTTGAAGGATATATAAAAGGTAAAGTATTTAGAGTCTACTTGGGAGTGCTTTTCAGTATTTTCTTTCTGAAGTTACTAAAGCTCGCTTCTTCTCTTTTCTCGTGTAGGATAGATCGACATTTCAATGTTCAAACTGGTGCTAGAAATCTACAATACTCCCATGTTTTAGACCACACATTACTGTGTAATGCATCTTTGGTTGGAAGTAAAGACGGTAAGTAACCGAGGAAAAAACCAGGCATATTGCTGATGATATCTTTTCCATCATGGCAAACTACTTTTTGCTTCTTGTTTGAGGTATTTATTTCCAAGGTTGTCATGATATAACCATGGACACAAATGCCTAAAAATTGAACCATAAAATTATTGTCTGTGATGGTCATGATATCATCAGCAATATGCACTAGTGCAAAATATACTTTTAACATCGGGGTTTTAATATCGGTTTTAAAAAAACCGATATGAAAAAGGAGGCGGTGGTATTTTTGAAATTAAATCGAAAATTTTTAACATCGGTTTTATATTAAACCGATGTTATAAAGGTTTTAACATCGGTTTCTAAAAACCCGATGTTGAAAATTGAACCAAAAATAAAAAAAATTTAAAAATGCATAATTTAACACATCGGTTTTGTTATAACCGACGTGGAAATGTGTATGTTTTAACATCGGTTTTTTAAAAACCGATGTGGAAAAACGAATACAAAAATAAGGAAATAAATAATATAACTTTTAACATCGGTTTTAAAATAATCGATGTGTAAAACCTTATAACATCGGGGTTTTTTTAACCGATGTGTATTGTTATCTGTCATTTTTAATTCCCTCTTCCTCCTTTTCATTTTTGCACTGCTATATAAGAGACATTTTCATCTGTCCTTTTCATCTGCATGCCTGTGAGCTCACTCTCCCTCCTTTTCGTTTTGATTTCTTTGAATATTTGCGCCAGTTCTTTGATTTCACTCATCGCTGTCACCATTCACTCCTCGAAAGGGTTCTTCAACCCTTACACCAACAATGCGAGGGGGGAAGGGTTCTGTGGTGTGGCTTCAGGGTCACCCTCCTCTCTCCTCCAAAGGTAAACCCTTTTCTTCAATTTTTTTTTATAGATTTGTAGAATTATATCATCGCTAGCGTTGGGACTTCTTATATGATCTTTGAGGAGAATGGTTGGATAAGTAAATGTTATTTCTTCGTTTCTTGTTTAGAAAAGTTATGAACTTTGACTCCAAATGGTTAGATAAGTAAATAGGGGATGCCTGAGAATGGCACATGAAACCACTCCTCATTTTCCCTATTACTGGTTTTCAGGCTCATCACAGGTGCACAAAGAAAGAGAGAATTTTGTGGAGGATATCAAAACTGAGCAGACACTGTGGGTATGTTGTGACTTGTGAAGATATAATATTCTTATTCTAATATTCTAATGCTGTTTTTCTAAGAGGGTGACCCCTTTGATGAAGTTTGTGTCTTGAGTCCTTGTTCTCTGTATATATATATGTATACATAAATATAATATACTTGCATGTGTTGTTCTTTGTGTGAAGTGTTATAAAGTGTGAATCTGTGTCTAATCCACCATAGTGGAAATGGCGCCAACACTGGATTTTTCCAATTGGTGGACAAAGGATACACAGAAAGGAACACCAGTGGTGGTATCACGCGTCACGACCGTGATGCCTGTCACGGCTAGGCCGTGACGGATTCTGCCTTGGAGGTTGCTTCACTGGTTGGTCTGTCACGGCCGTGACCACCATCACGGCTAGGCCGTGATCAGTTCTGCCTGTGAGGGTCTAGTTCAATTGGCATGTCACGGCCGTGATGGACATCACGGGCTGGCCGTGACCAGTTCTGACTTTTCCATTCTTACTTTTCAGCTCTACTCTAACATGGTCGTGATGGTTTTCACGGCTAGGCAGTGATGGGCTCTGTTTGGCTCATTTTCTTCACTTTTCAAGTCCCATCTTCATGCAAGCTACATAATTAGTAAAGCCTTAGTTTCTCGTTTGAGATGCAATACTAATGACCACACGTGTACGTGCATAATGTACCGTCCATTATGTTGGATCTTGAATTGTCCAAAGTTGGACAGTTTGGGAAAAAACTTTTTCTTAATTCAGTTAAAATAGTTATTCATTGATTCTAATGTTATATACTTGATGAAAGTTTGGATTGATACATTTCCTTTCGTTCTCCGGGTGCATACTTTATCGTGGTGGATGTCATCGCATTCAAGTAGTGTACGTCGGAGACCGAAGGGAAATGCTGCCGAAATTTTGTCGAGTATGAGCATGAGAGTTAAGGACTAACTGTTAACCGAATGTTGAAAAAGTTTCTTCTCGAATGGGATAGGGTCATACCCTGTCATAAGAAGTGGTTGATGAATATGTTGGACTAAGTACGAAGTTATTGGTTTAGTCATGGATCACGGTTGGATGAATGCTAGACGGATAAGTGATGAGTATGAGAATGGAGTGGAAGATTTTCTACAGTTTGCAAAAACAAATGCTCCTGATATTGGTAACGGAAGGTTTTATTGTCCTTGTGTTAACTGTTTGAATGAGAGACGACTAGAAGATGAGGAGATATGTGATCATCTTATTTGTGAGGGGATTTACAAGAATTATACAACATGGATATGTCATGGTGAATCGTTAGACAAGCCGAGGGTGTCGTATAGAGAGGAAGTTGTTGACATGGAAATGGACGATGGACTAGAGGACATGATCCGTTATGTTGGGCAAGAGTCTTTTCGACGCGCACAAGTGTATGATACTTTGTGCAGTGATGCGGAAGTGGCTTTGTATCCGGGGTGCACTAATTCCACACGGTTGTCAGCGGTGTTAAGATTGTTCAATGTGAAGGCGAGAAATGGGTGGAGCGATAAAAGCTTTACCGAATTGCTTGAGTTGTTGAAAGACATGCTTCCAGAAGGCAACACATTGCCATCTCGAAACTATGAGGCGAAGAAGATATTGTGTCTGATGGGTATGGAGTATAAGAAAATACACGCTTGCCCCAATGATTGCATATTGTACAGGAAAGAGTTTGAAGAGATGCACGAGTGCCCCAGGTGTGGGGTATCACGCTACAAAGTGAAGGATGGTGATTCTAGTTGTCATGTGGTCACCAAAGGTCCTCCTGCGAAGGTGTTATGGTATCTTCCCGTGATTTCGCGGTTCAAGCGATTGTTTGCTAATGTAAATGATGCAAAGAACATTAGATGGCATGCAGATGAGAGGAAGTGTGATGGACAGCTTCGGCATCCGGTCGATTCTTTGCAATGGAAGAGAATTGATAGTTTGTTTCGGATTTCGGCAATGAGCCCAGAAACCTCAGGCTTGGACTTGCTACCGATGGAATGAATCCATATGAAAACTTAAGTAGTATTCATAGTTCATGGCCTGTTCTCCTGGTAATTTACAACCTGTCACCTTGGTTGTGCATGAAGCGCAAATACATTATGTTAAGTATGATGATTTCGGGTCCTAAACATCCAGGAAATGATATTGATGTTTATCTGAGTCTCTTGATTGAAGACTTGAGAATGTTGTGGGATGAAGGTGTTGATGTGATCGACGGGTATTGCCGTGAGACATTCAGATTGGGTGCCATGTTATTTTGCACCATCAATGACTTTCTAGCATACGGGAACCTGTGTGGGTATAGTGTTAAGGGGCATAAAGCATATCCAATATGTGAAGAAAGCACATGTTACCATCAACTGCAACATGGAAGGAAGACAGTTTACCTTGGGCATCAGAGATTTCTCCGACGTAATCATCCTTATTGTAGATTGAGAAAAACTTTCAATGGACTTCCGGAGAATGAAATTGCTCCGGTGGCCTTGACTGGAGAGCAAGTTTATGAAAGGGTGAACAACACTAATGCTATCTATGGGAAGACCCAGAAGAAGGCTACCGAGAAGAAAATATGGAAGAAGAGGTCGATCTTCTTTGATCTTCCATACTGGTGCAAGCTTGATGTAAGACATTGTATTGATGTGATGCATGTGGAGAAAAATGTCTGTGATAGTTTAATCAGAACGCTTCTCAACATTCAAGTCAAGACAAAGGATGGTGTGAATGCTCGTCTAGATCTAGTTGCGATGGGTATACGAGAGCAGTTAGCTCCACTTAAAGTGGGGGATAAGAAGACTTATTTGCCCCCAGCATGTCATACTTTATCAAAAAAAAGAGAAAAGAAGTTTCTGTGAATGTCTGCGGGGAGTCAAAGTGCCACAGGGTTACTCTTCAAATATCAAAAGACTTGTCTCAATGAAAGATCTCAAATTAGTTGGCTTAAAGTCTCATGATTGTCATGTCTTGATGCAACAACAACTACCGGTGGCCATTCGTGACATATTGCCTAAAAAAGTTAGGCACGCCATTACTAGGTTATGCTTATTCTTCAATGCTATATGTAGCAAGGTCATTGACACTAAAAAGTTGGATGATTTGGAAAATGAGGCAGCCATTATCTTGTGCCAATTGGAGATGTATTTTCCACCTTCATTTTTTAACATCATGGTTCATTTGATTGTTCATCTAGTGAGGGAGATTAGATTGTGCGGCCCCGTTTATTTAAGGTGGATGTACCCGATTGAGCGATACATGAAGATCTTGAAAGGATATATGAAGAATCCACACCGTCCCGAAGCATCTATTGTTGAAAGGTATGTTGCAGAAGAAGCTATTGAGTTTTGTACAGACTACATGTCAGAAGCGGAACCTGTAGGGCTTCCAGGTCTCGTCACGAAGGAAGATATGATGGTAAGGGTACACGAGGTATCACTGTTAAGAGCATGGATCGGGAGGAAGTGCTTCAAGCACATTTGTATATATTGAATAACACTGATGAGGTTGAACAATACTTATGTGAGCACAAAAGCATCATCAATGAAACTTACCCTAGAATGAATGAAAAATGGTGTTTGAACAAGCATAATAAGACTTTCTTGAACTGGTTTAAAGAAAAAATTGCAAAGGATGGTATTGCTTCTGATACATTAAAATGGCTAGCACAGAGGCCTAACTTTGATGTCATATGCTGGAGTGGGTACGATATCAATAAGTTTTCCTTCTATACAAAGTCCCAGGATGACAAAAGTACTATGCAAAACAGTGGGGTTATGGTCGTCGCTGAGTCCATGTATTTCTCTAGTTCGAAAGATAAAAACCCTGTTATGGCATCCGTTTCATACTTTGGAATCATTGAAGAGATATGGGAGGTTGATTACATGAATTTTAGAGTACCTGTTTTCAAATGTCAGTGGGTCGACAGTAACAATGGTGTGCAAATCGATGAGTTAGGATTCAAATTGGTGGACCTTAATAAGGTAGGTAATAAAGAGGAGCCTTTCATCATGGCATCCCAAGAAAAACAAGTGTTTTATATCCGTGATCCTTCTAACAAAAGGTGGTCAGTGGTTCTCCAGGGAAAAAACATGTATAATGGTAGTGAGGGAAATCAAGATTCAACTCTTGATATTTCTGATACTCCTTCTTTCTCAACACGAGTGCCTAATTTCAATGAGGAAAATGAAGTGGATGATGTACATGCTACTCGTAATGATCACCAAGAAGGGTTATGGGAGAACTTTACTAATTGACCACAAAGTAAGTTTAGTTTGAGTTATGTCTAAAGGCATATTATATGTTTACGTTGATATTTATAAGTTATGTTTACGTACGTTGATCGATATTTATAAGTTATGTATGATATTTATCCTGACATACTAACAAGTTTTTTTTTTGTTTAAACAGATATACATGGTTAATCCTGAGGATATCCCTCCTTCATACAGCGGGTTGGAGACCCCGTCTACGGGTAGAAAGAGTAGACGTGCCACACGAATGAGGAATTTGATTGACAACCCTGGTTCAAATCAAAGGATAAGAATAGACTTTGACAATAACCTCAATCCTATTGGGCCAATGGCAACGCAGTTTAATAGTTTTGTGGCGACCCTGTTGATGGTCTCGACAAGTATACCGAGTCGTACAAGTAGTAAAGAGGTAAGAGGGATATCGTTCCCACGAGGACTGAGACAAGTACTAGCACGTAACAAATCAACTACTATCTAAGAGGATATTTGGAAGGAAGGGAGCTCAATATTAAATACCAAGCCAATTTAAAAGGAACAAGTTCTTTTAGGATTTTTATCAAACACTTGGAATGCAGAAAGAAGGATTCTTCAAATATGATGAAAGATGTTAGGATTAAACTTCACTAAACCTTTGCCTCATGCAATACTATGACCACCAATCCAATTTATGCTTCAAATATTAAAATCAACCCACAAGATTACTCAAGTCCTAATTCCTTAGATGACAAGAGCCTAAATCCCCTAATTAGATCCTAATTCCTTAGGTGGCCTAATTAATGAATTTGCATTAAGAGTAGGGATTACACGATTACTAATAAACCAAAATCCATTCCTAGATGCAAGGCTTACTAGGTGATTAATTCCAGATCAAGAATTGATAAGAACTTCCCAATTGTAAATCAAATCTCAGAACAATTCATGGATGATCAAACCACAAAAAGCATTAAGCATATGAATCAAACACTAATAAAGAAGCATAAACATAGATTAATAAATCAAGGCAAATACATGAGATTCGGTTTAGCTACATATAATCCCAACAAAAAGGGAATTTAGCTACTCATAGTCATAGAGAAAGCCAAAATAAAAGAAATAGGAACAAAGGAGAGAAGAAACTCCATGGAAGCTTTCCACAGCCGTCACAGCAGCCCCTGGTTCAGAGAAAACGTCTTTTTAGGGTTAAAGTCCCTTTCTATTCTGCCCAGATGCCTTATTTATAGATTAGGGAAGTTTCAATCCCAATCTAACACAAATTCAGATCCAAATAATGCGCGTCACGGGCGTGATGACCATCACGGCCAGGCCGTGACGGGTTCTGCCATGGGCACTTCTTCAATTTTTGGTTTGTCACGGCCGTGACGCTCATCACGGCTAGGCCGTGATTAGTTCTGCCTATTGAGGGTCTGGTTCAGCTGACATGTCATGGCCGTGATGGGCATCACGGCTAGGCCGTGACCAGTTCTGACTTTTGCCTTCTTTTCTTTTCAGTTTTGCTTGATCATGGCCGTGATGGTCATCACGGCTAGCCCGTGATGGGCTCTGTTTAGATCATTTTCTTCACTTTCCAAGCCCCATCTTCATGCAAACTCCATCATGGTTGATCTTGAGCATTTAATCCTTAATTTCTGCAAAACAACACCACAAAATCGCCTTACCCGTTCCAAGGTAAAAACTAACAAAAATCAAGTAAAAATTGCCTAAACTATATGAAAATGCATGCAGAATGTAAATGAAATATGAGGTGAAAACACACTCATCAAACCCTTGCTAGGAGCAGGCCTAGTATACTCATTGATATTTGGAAAGATCTACCGGCGGACGTGAAGGATCAGATATGGGAGAGTATTACTGTATCTATACTTTTACGTCCCGTGTTTGTCTGTATCTACTTTATTTTAATCTTACTAACATCATACAGTAATTCGTTGATTCTTTTGGTCTTAATGTAGCTCACCTTTGACATACCGGATACGACGGTTATGAAGAAGCGTTTGCTAAAGTATGCTGGTGAGCGTTGGAGGGCTTTTAAGGTCGGCCTGGGCAGATACTATGTATTCAATCTAACATGTGGAAAGAACCCACTTGAGGTGTACCCGTTTCTTGACCAGGCGACGTGGGATCGCTTTGTTCAGAGCCGGCATGATCCCGGCTTTCAGGTTAACTTATTTGATTTGTCTCTAAATTTATGTAATTTCATTAATTTTATTTACTTATGTAATTTAATTGTCTTCTATTTATAACAGGAGAAGAGGAAAAAGGGGCAGGAAAACCAAAGCAAGAATGTCTACACCCATGTCATGTCTCGTGGGGGATATAAAAAGCTTGGTCAGATAATGGTGGAAGAGGAAAAGAAAGCACGTCAAGAAGCAGCATCTCAGGCGGATCCTAACGCTGAAAATCGTCCAGAGGTTGTTGATCCACCTCCACCCCCACTCCATCGTAAATGGAAGAGGGCCTGACAAAGAAAAACCGGACAATATACATCTGAGGAGGCCCGCCAAGTAGCTGAGAAGATTGTAAGTATAGTTTGAATTGTAATTATCATTTTAAGATTGTTACCAAATTGTAATGTGACCTGATATTTTATATGTGATAGGATGCCTTGGAGAAGCAGGTAACCCAATGAACCTTTGTTCCTAGAGGACGCGATGATATCTTAGCTGCTGCCATCGGTAAACAAACCACCCAGGCCATGTCATTAGTGTTGGATGGGGCGTCGGCATTCTCCAATACCATGGTTCATCTTCACACCAATGCCACAGGGATGTTGATCCAGATAGAGCGCGGCTAAAACAGGAGATTGCAACTGAGCTTAGACATGAGATGGTCGAGCAGTTTGCCCAGCAGATGGCAATATTAACTTCTATGTCCCAGCAGATGACAGCCGATATCCAACCCTCTGTCTAACCCTATGTCCATGTGAGCACTAAGGGCTCATGTTATCCTCCTCATCAGCCTGAAAATGATGATGATGGTGATGATGATGATGATGATGACCCTGATAGGTGTGAGCTGTATGTTGATGATCATCATGATCGTCGCTTAGTGGCATTGGGGAGGGCACATAATAACTTAAGTAATACCATACACCATCATTTATTATCGGATGATTAACTGAGAATCTTTGTTGAGATTATTCGAGATGCCGATGCTCGAGTCCCCGTGCCCACTGAGGAGGTTCAAACAGTGGGTCAGGCCCCCGGTAACTTCATCCTCTGGCCAAGAAGACTGGCCAGCTTTCTTGCTGCATCTGAGGTATTCAGTTAGTTGTGTTTTTCTATATTCATAGTTGAAATTATTTATTTTTATTTAAAGATAATGCTTTATTTTTATTCGTTATAGGATGTTGGAAATGATATTCTGCCTAAAAGGTCGGATCCAAGAAGACCATAGATGTTTGCTCCTGCCAAGGTATTCATTTGACCATTTAATTAATTACGAATGAAATAACTTAATTATCTGTGATTACTAATATATATCTTTGTTGTTTAGGGGATCGACAAAGGGGCACCTGGTGATGTTTTTAAACTTCTGGCTATACAGGTTGTCACCATGGATAATTACGCAGCTTTGGTAAGGTTGGAACATGATGCCAGTCCAGGTGATGAACTGTATATCCCAAAGAAGGAACTTATGGAGATTGTACTCAATAAAGAAATGGCTAGTTCTGCACACCTATCGTTATGGTGCACGTAAGTACATTTTATTTATAAGTTAAGTAATTAATTTTTAAATACTATGATAATTAACATGTTTTTTCAATATATTAGGTATCTGCATCGTATGTTAGTTGATCAGGGTAACCTCGCCCTTTATGGGTTCATTGACCCCATGTTCATTCAGGGTGATGTTCTCCTAGCATCAGAAGACCGGGTCACCACCATACGTGATATACTTGCCCGAGACGATCATCAATTCTACCTTGCGCCTTATCTCAATAAGTAAGTACCGGTTATTTAATTATAACTATATATGACTTAGTTACTAATTGTTCCGCAAATACAGCCAGCATTGGCAACTGTTGATCTTGTACCCTAGGATGAACGTCGTGGTCTTCTTCTGCTCAATTGGAAATAAGCCGACGAATGAACTGAAGACGATCATCGAAACGTAAGCATTAAAATACTTTATAATCAGTAACGCGGTTGTTTTAATTATCTGAAATCTATTAGATATACTTTAATTAATGTTTATTTTGTCATGATAGTTCTATTAATGCAAACCACATGTTGCGTGGTGAAAGGCGTCAGGCTATCAGATGGATTATTCCTAGCGTAAGATATTTATTAGTTCAAATGCATCAAATGCAGTGGGTATAATTATTGATTTCTATTTAATTCCTCATATTCTAATTGGGTTTCATTTGTACGTAATCACGTATACAACGTAGATCATGGGAATGTGGATACTATGTGATGCAGTGGATGTTGGAAATTATCTCCTCCAGGATCACTGAAAGATGGCAAGAGGTAATTGTTAGTTATAGATTCGTTATATGTTTTATGTTAGTTTATTACTTAAAAGATATAATCTTTTGTCCAATTAAACTTGCAGATATTCAACAATCCAACTCCATTATCTGATTCCGACATCAACAACATAAGGAGGCGTTGGGCAACTTTCTTTCTTGAAGATTACCAACCATAGTTTGTATATATATATATGTAGTTAGTTTAAAAACTTATCATGTACTAGCTATAGTGTACTTTTGACTGATCATATGTATTTTGATATGAAATCTATAATATATCATGGAGCTTTTTGGTTTCTAATTATCTTTGTTGTCTGAATGTAATTGAATGTACATATGTATTGTTCGTAATAAATTCAGTATATATTAATTGTGTTTTTGTTGTACAAAAGTGATTGTTGTGAATATTTAGAGTGTGTTATTCTGGTATTGATCTGCATTATTACTGAAACAAGGGAAATGAATGATAGAAATGTAAATAACAGTTTCAAAATAAAAATTAGACTTTACACATCGATTTTCAATAAACCGATGTGGAAATTTCACTTTTCATATCGGTTTTACTGAAAACCGATATGGAAAGTGAAATTTCCACATCGGTTTTCTTAAAACCGGTGTGTAAAGTCTAATTTCCATATCGGTTTTCTTAAAACCGATGTGGAAAGTGATATTTCCAATAGTTTACCAATTGACAAATGAACTTTCCACATCGGTTTATGTAAAAACCGTTGTTAAAAATATACTTTAAACATCGGTTTTAAAACCGATGTGGAAAGTGACAATAAACCACATCGGTATTTTCAACATCAGTTTGAAAACCGATGTGAAAAGCCAAAAATAATCGATGTGGAATCCCTTTTCTGCACTAATGATGCCTAATTTTATCTTCAATTACATATTATATTTACTCCCTACTAAAGATGTAGTACATGCTAGTGTGTTGTCCAAAGCATGGAAATTTTAGGGATTTTCACTGTAACTCTGAACAGCGAAGGTGTCTATCTATCATATATGAGAAAGGAGAAACAATGAATATTTAATAAATTTATGAACAAAGTGTTAGAGAACCATCCAAAGAAAAATATCCATATCTTTACTCTTTATACTTCGACTTTATTTATAAAAAACAAAAACCCTCGTGATCTTATTCCTTAGTGAATTTTTTGCCTCAATTTTGAGAGTTTAAAAGATTTGTATTTATTATTTTACAAACATTTATAGTTCTCTGTTTTTCTTTTACACAACATTTCTCCGGTTGATTGGAACCACAAGATTGGTTGCAACCTTATTCTTTCCCTTAATTTCTACAAAAGCTTAAAAATTCTAAAACTTTGTGATATTTAGTTTATTGAAATATTGATTATTTCATCGAAAAGAGATGATTCTTTAACTTCCCAATTTGTTTGTTGCTCACTCTTACATGTAGTTTTTAATAATTGAAGCTTTTTCTACACAACTTTTCATCAACTTTCTAATCTTAATGAAATAGACATGGAGTCCAACAAGAACTTTTCTTGCATCATCGTATACTCGAATATTTTATTATATGTGCTTGAGGCTTGAGCATATTATTTTTTGAAATATCTTGTTCATTATTTATACATGCACTAATTTTAATCTAGAAGTATACGCCCACACATCGAGGAATATACAACTGTATCTTTGACTTTTCTTGGATATACGAATGATGACTTATACTTTTCCTGGATATTCATACCATGGCTTTTATCGTTAGAGCTGTGCTAAACGGACACAGGTTTTATGATCCAAATACGATACTGTTACAGTAATGTTATTGTAGTATTACTGTAACACCAAATTTTTTTAAAAATTTTGACTTTTTTAAAAAAATAAAAATTTTATTTTTAAAAAAACTCATTCACCAGATAATGAACTGAATTCACTAGATATTTGTACATGATTCACCAGATATTTGCACATACTTAACCAAAAAAATTATTTATCAAAAAAACACATTCACCAGATATTTACACATATTTAACCAAAAAATTATTTATAAAAAAAAACACATTCACCAAATAATGAACTGAATTCACAAGATATTTATACCTGATTCATCATATATTTGCACACACCTAACCAAACTTTATTTCTCAAAAAAAACCCATTCACTAGATAATGAACTGAATTCACCAGATATTTATACCTGATTCACCAGATATTTGCACATATTTAACCAAAAAAAATATTTCTCAAAAAAACTCATTCACCAGATAATGAACTGAATTCACCAGATATTTATACCGGATTCACCATATATTTGCACATACTTAATCAAAAAAATTATTTCTCAAAAAAACCCATTCACCAGATAATGAACTGAATTCACCAGATATTTGTACCCGATTCACCAGATATTGAGACATACTTAATCAAAAAAAATATTTATAAAAAAAATTTAAATTAAAAAAAAAATCCGTTGCGATTGCCCCACAAGCGTGCGGTACGGTGGCCGTCGCTGCGGCACTGTCCATACGGTGTCACCGTATGTGTGTCCCAAATCTGTGTCCGTTTAGCATTTTTCTTATTGTTGAGTTGTGCTAAACGGACACAGCTTTTGCGACACAAATACGATATTGCTACAGTAGCGTTACTGCAGCACCAATTTTTTTTAAAATTTTTTTTTGACTTTTTTAAAAAAATAAAAAATTTATTTCTAAAAAAACGCATTCACCAGATAATGAACTGAATTCACCAGATATTTGTACATGATTCACCAGATATTTGCACATACTTAACCAAAAAATTTATTTATCAAAAAAACTCATTCACCAGATATTTATACATACTTAACCAAAAAATTTATTTATAAAAAAAAACACATTCACCAAATAATGAACTGAATTCATAAGATATTTATACCTGATTCACCATATATTTGCACACACTTAACCAAACTTTATTTCTCAAAAAAATCCATTCACCAGATAATAAACTGAATTCACAAGATATTTATACCTGATTCACCATATATTTACACATACTTAAACCACAATTTTTTTCTAAAAAAAACCAATTCACTAGATAATGAACTGAATTCACCAGGTATTTATACCGGATTCACCATATATTTGCACATACTTAATCAAAAAATTTATTTCTCAAAAAAACACATACACCACTTAATGAACTGAATTCACCAGATATTTATACCCGATTCACCAGATATTGACACATACTTAATCAAAAAAATTATTTATAAAAAAATTTAAATTTTAAAAAAAAACTACTACAGTGCTGCACAGTATGGCTACAATGCCGTACTATACGACACTGTTCATATGGTGTCACCGTATGTGTGTCCCAAATCTGTGTCCGTTTAGCATTTTTCTTTATTGGTTGTATACTCACTTGCTTTAACTTTATAGGATATACTTCCTTTCTCTTTTACATCTCAGAGTGTATAGCCGCTTGATTTTACTTTTCAGGGTAACACCAACTTTTTAATTGGCCACAATACATGTAACACCCTCCTTAAGCATTACCTCTTGAACACATGCAGAAAAACTTTAAAAAGGAATTTATTGGTTTGTTTTCGGAAATTTATTTTACTTTAAGTCATAAAACATGGGTATAAAAATTTTCTTGAGGAATATTTCGAAGTACATATCACAATTATAAAATCACATTATACTTGACAACACACATAGACTAAGTTTATTCATAAATCCAATCACCACAACGTATAAGTTTTCCTAAAATTGTTTTCATTAATAAAAACTCAACTCAAACCCAAATAAAGGTTCCCAAGACTACTTATACCGACTTTCTCAAAAATACACAACCCAAAAGAAAATCCTAAGTTGGTCATTATATACAGCATCCATTGGAAAGACCTCCATGCTCCTTACCACTATCACCGACCTCTTCAAGGATCGGGACTAAACTTGTAACACCCTAACTTGGGCATCACATGGTTACCCGTTGCAGAAAATAAAACTTATTAAATTGCTGGTTACTTTCGGAAAATAATATTTTCTTAGTATATAAGTATTCTCAAAATAGTGATAAATTTTTTTTTCTTAAGATGAATACTCAGAACATGAACAACATAAACGAATTGATATATAAGTATTAGCAAATGAGCATCAGAACTTAAGTACAAAATAACTTAGGACCTTTATAAGAGTAGGCCATTGTCATCAGTTAAAAGGTAATGAAAATGAATATAAACAACAAGAAGCAAAAGGTCCAGAACCACATCTCAAAAACACCATGGCTCTTAGAAGCCAGGAATAAGCCGGACAAAAGATACCCTACCCACAAAAGATACCTATAGCTGGTCCATCAAAAGATACCTATTAGGGAGGTCAGGGTAGTCACCCCTACTCCCAGATGAGGCATCAGGTGAAGCATCCAACACTTCCCCTCCTTCATCAGGAGAGTCATCATCATCACCGTCATCAAGTACAACATACTCAGGCTGCTCGTCGACAAACTCCTCCCGATCTTTCTCCGGTGGTGAGTCGGGTACAACTCCAAGGAGTGGCTCTCCAAGTGGTGGATGAAAGTGCAGCTGTCCCTGCTCGGCTAGACGCTGAAGATAGTACCAAGTGGGTGGTAGAGATATCCTCACCGACTCAATCGTCTATACTCTGCGCTGTGGTCCAGCCTCTACATTGCCCTCAAGAGAACTCACTGGTCCGGTATAAGTGGCGATGTGGGATCCCAGATGTTTGACCCATGCGCCCGTGTTATGAGCATCCTCAAAGGTCAACATCCGCACCCCCGCCAGTGCTAAGGGAATATTGGGATCCATCTAAACTCACACACACACACACACACACACACACACACACACACACACACACACACACACACACACACACACACACACACACACACACACACACACACACACACACATATATATATATATATATATATAACCATTCCATTTAGGAAGAGAAAACAGCAAATAGATATGCAAGAATGAGATACCAATATATGGATTAATCACAATAACCATATGCATGACACAAAACAGCAGATAAGCATATAAGGTCATATATCATAGAATTTTTCATAAAATAAGCAAGTACTCCATCAATGGGTTTCATACCCGAACAATCATCTTCTTTTATAAAAATATGCATGACACTTCAAAATTCAGGCTCTAACTTAATCTCATGAGGTCCCTTTATCATTCTATGAGTTGATCAGACTCAATTTCCAGGTATATTAGGCCCAAAGTGATTAGCCAGGTATATTAGGCACAACATGATTACCATAGCACACTGTCCAATCCAGGATGCAGTGATCAATGCTTATGGATTCCAAACACACTGTCCAACCTAAGGCACAGTGAGATAGATTTCATTGTCCATCAAGGCACAATGCTACAACGTGATGTGAATACCCCGCCCTTTGTGGTATCACTCCTAACGTGTGGCACGTCTTCCGAATCATGTATGAAAAACAATTTGTTCTCAACGTTTTCTTTGTGTTCATTCTTTTCTTGTTGAAGCTCAAAGACTAATGACTATTCATAAATATTTAACTTTTAAGATTTTTCAACATAAACACGGGACACGAAGTCCGAGTGCTCAGTCACGACGCCTTAAACCGATGCACCGGTCTTAGGCTTGTGGTCATAGAAAACAATATTCACCTTTAACAACGTTCATCACAACGTGATTAGGACACCAAGTCCACAACAACGTGACACGGATCCAAGATCTACGTGTTTATTACAGAACACTAGTATTCTGACGTCTCGTATACTAGATTCATATTTCAATGTGTTTATTCTTTTCGCTCAAGTGAAACAGAAATACAAAACGAAACCTCCGCAACTTATCCAAGCTTGCCGGAATATTTTTGTTGAATAAAAGTATTTCACAGAAAATCCTTTTTCATTAAAATTTATATATAAATTGCTAAGTTATAGAGAAATCTATTTTTATTTCCAATCAAATACTACAAAACATTTTTCTCAAAGGTTTTCTTCAATAAATATATTGCTAAAATTGTTTTTGTTTAAACTAAAACTATTTGTAAGCAAAAAAATGATTTTCCTCTAGCTTTAAAATATTTTGACACCTAGTCCTTAAAATAATTAACATTCTATCTCATTTTCGAAAATTGGTAATGTACCAAAATATATTTTCTTTTTTTTCGATTTCATCCTTTACTTCATTCTTTTATCAAAAGAAGGTCTCCGATAAATATGGCTATGTTCAATGTTTCTCATAAAGCTTTTTAGGACTTTTATCTCAATAATTAATTGAGCACTGATGAATATCAGGCTTCTCTGACATCAAACAACAACATTATAATTTTCACCTCAAAACATAACAGATAATACAGTTCATGCCATATAGTAAAGCTATAGCACATCTTCAAATAAGTCATCAAGCTCAGGCATTTAAATAAACAGATAGTTCAATCACCTCAGATAACTCAGATAAATCACAACAAGACTTAAGACACATCACAGACCACAACTAATAGCATACAGCTATTGGAACATCCCTCGGGTAGTCTCCTCTTACATGATTCCAAAGCAAACAAAATCTCTTGTTCTTTGTTGTGTATGACGATCCTCCTCAACTTGTTTCGCAATGGAAATCTAAAGATTTCAACACATAATACAAGTTTAAAACAACCAAAACATCAAGTCTTCTCTAGACTTAGGTTCGGCCAAGGTGATAAAATAAGGTTAGAGGTTTTCAAAATTTCACAAACTCGTGCATTAATGATCATTAAGTATTAGAGATTCATAATCAATGATCAATTTACAAGTATTGAACAAAAATTCCTATAAGCCACAAGCTTAGGGTTTCGGACATGGTTCATAAAATATGCTAGAAATTTTCAAACTTTTCAAGCTTTTAGATTTAACAACAAAAAGGTATTAAAGAGCTCAAATCAACAGTCCTATTCCACCAATTGAAACAAAACTTTCTTGCTCAACAACAACATAGGTTCGGCCTCTTTAATAAAATAGGGGAGGAAAATTTTTCTTGATGCATACTCTTAGATAATGAATATAGAGATCATTGTGAGTCCATAGAAATTGGTTTCAAGTCAAACGGATTTTTCTACTAATTTCTAGAAATTTTAGAAGTTACGGAGAATGATAAGTGGAAGAATATGACATTAACTCAACCAATAAGTGAATGAAATAACTTAGATGAATATGATAAAGAAATATTACCCTTGAAGCTTGAAGAAAATGGTTGCAAGTGATGAGCTTTTGAAGAAATTTCAATGGAGTTTGAAGTAGGAAACTTGGTTGTTGAGAGTGTAAAGTGATGAGTGAAAATGAAGAGTGTATATATAGGTGGGAGGGATTGGAACCATGGAGACGGAGAGAGAAGGAAGAACTTGGGCTCCAAGTTTGGTTAAGGGTTGTTTGGTTGGAAAAGTAGGAGATTAATGAGTTTTGGAATAAAATATAATAGATTTCAAAATGTGTAATGATGACTTCCTTTTGATGTGACATTAGACTTCAATCATAAAGTCACTCCAATCTCCATTAAGTCACTTTGGTCCTCTCAGCTCTCCATCCTGCTCCGTTGTTTACCCAGTTAAAGTTTCCAATCATAATTTTCGAAGATTTCGCCCAGATAAAATATTATATTTTATTCCCGAACGTAAATTTTCAAAAATAAGTAAGATCATTGGAAACACGACAAAATCAGCAACCGTTTTGTTCACGGGTCTTGATTAGGTTTTCTACTCAGTAAACTCTTACTGACAGTGAAAATGCAGACCGACTTTCGTCTGAATTTTCAGCCGAAAATTTAACCGTGACTTTCTACGATAAGGTAGAGCAAGACAATGATTTTAGTTTATCCAAAATCATTCTCTGGATTTAAAAAAAATAAACATGCATAAACATGTATTTACTGTGATAGAAAGACGGAGAAATCGTGACGTTACATTACCACCCTACTAAAAAAAATTCGTCCTCGAAATCACACACCTGGAAATATATCAGGATATTGCAATCTCATTTTGTCCTCGACTTCCCGCGTAGCTTCTTTGGTTGCATCATCCCAAATAACCTTAACCAAGGACATTTGTTTACCTCTGAGCTGCTTCGTCATCTTATCCGCAATTCATACAGGCGAAGTCTCATAAGACAACTTTTCTTTTAATTGTACATTATCGTGTTTGATTTTGTGAGATGGATCAGGAACATATTTCCTTAGTTGTGAAACATGAAAAACATCATGAAGATTGGAAAGAAAAGTTGGCCATGAAATTTTATAGGCTATTGGACCCACATGATGAAGAATTTGGTAGGGTCCAATGAACTTAGGAGTGAGTTTTCTGGATTTAATTACCCTTCTAATCCCAGTCGTAGTCGTGACTCTAAAAAACACATGTTCTCCATCCTCAAACTCAAGAGGTCGTCGTCTCTTATCAGCATAACTTTTCTGTCGACTCTGAGTTGTCCGCATTTTCTCCGGAATCATCTTCACCTTTTCTATTGTCTGTTGCACGATCTTTGGTCCCAACAGTAAACTCTCACCATCCTGGTACCAACATAGTGGTGTTCTACACCGCCGACCAGATAAAGCCTCATAGGGTACCATTCCTATGCTCGAGTGGAAACTGTTGTTATAAGTGAATTCTATCAACGGTAGAAATTCATCCCAATTCCCAGTGTTTTCAAACAAAAGCTCTCAATAAGTCCTCAAGTGATTTGATCGTTCTCTCTGATTGTCCATCTGTTTGTGGATGATAGGCAGAACTCAATCTGAGTTTCGTTCCTAGTGATTCTTGTAGATATTATCAAAACCTAGACGTAAACCTCGGATCACGGTCCGAAATGATTGATAGTATGATTTTACATCATGTTTTCTGTACACTTTTGCATGCATTTTTCATATAGATTAGGCATTCTTTATTTGATTTTAGTTAGTTTTTCCCTTGGAACGGGTGAAGCGGTTTCTTGGTGTTGTTTTCCAGGAATTTAAGTAAAAATGCTCAGAATTAGCCAAGATGGAGCTTGGATGAAATGGAGCTTGAAAAGTACTGAAGAAAATGAGCCAAGCAGAGCCCATCACGGCCTAGCCATGATGACCATCACGGCCATGATCAAGAAAACTGAGAAGAGCAGAAGGCAAAAGCCAGAAGCTGTAACAGGAAATGCTCACCCCGTGAGAGGCTACTCGCCTCGCGAGACTGAAGACTGACTGTGCCAGAGAATGCAACCATTTCTGTCTCGCCACGCGAACCATGTCTCGAATCGCGATCCTGAGGAACAGAAGCCATCACGCCCAGGCCCTGAAGCTCATCACGGGCGTATTTGAGAAGAACCTAACTGTCTCGCCCCGCGAGCAACTCTCGCCTCGCGAGAGATCCAATCTCTGAAGACCAGATTTTTAACATTCGCCTCGCGAGTGCACGCAGAGTCTGATTGGTATAAGTTGCTGTTTTAGGGCAGAATGAGGAGTTTTGGAGATGGAGGCACTTGGAGGCTGCGGCTGGACTAGGGTTCCAACCCTAAGAGGGAGCTGAGTTAGGGGGTTGCTGTGACGACAGTGGGAAGCTTCAATGGAGTTCTCCCTTTCTTCCTTTCTCTACTGCTTTTCTGGTTTGGCTTTCTCTTTTATGAGTAGCTAATCCCAGTTTGTTGGGATTAGATATAACTAAACTAAACTTCATGTATTTATCTTGACTGATTATTCTGTGTTCATGCCTTCGTATTAATGATTAATTTTCTATGCTTAATGCTTGTTGTGGCTAGCACCCCCATGACTCGATTTGTGTTTTGATATGCAATTGGGAAATTCGTATTAGAACCGGAATTGAATTTAATCACCTAGTAACCCTTGCGTCTAGGAATGGAGTTTGGTTTACTAGTAATCGCGTAATCCCTAATCCTAATGCAAATTCATTAATCTAGGCCACCTAAGGAATTAGGGTCTATTAGTGGATTTAGACTCTTGTCATCCGAGGAATCGGGGCTTGAGTAGTTTAGTGGATTGATTTTAATATCTGAAGCATGAGTGGGAGGTATCTAGTCCTGGTATTGCATGAGGTAGAGGTTTGGTGAAGTCTAGCCCCAACATATCCTTTCGCACCCTAAGTGTTCGATAGAAATCCTCAAAGAACTTTTCCTTATCTTTTGTTTGTTTTGATTTCTTTTCATAGTCTAGATAGTTGCCGAGTTTGTGAATTGGTAGTTGACATCCAATCCCCGTGGATACGATAACCGGTCTCACCACCGTATTACTTGCACAACTGGGTATACTTGCCTTGATTCGTCTCAACAAGTTTTTGGCGCCGTTGCCAGGGATTGGTTTTGCCAATATCATTAGTAACAAAGGAGGTAACTAATTTAGATATTTTTTATTTTTTATTTTTCTGTATATATTTGATCTTTTTGTTTTGAGTTTTGTTGTGCCAGGTGGACAAAATTCATGGACGATTATTATCCACCTGATGAGGAAGCGTCAAGTCACACTTGGGAGGACAACTGGTGTTGGGAAGATTACCCAGAATTGGTAAATTTTGATATCCCAGCACAAATTGATTCTGTGACGGGTAGGCTTGTATATAGTTGCTCCAAGGAGGAATGGGAAACCCTCTGTTCGTATTTACCACCTCCACCACCATGTATTATTCCCATAGAGCCAGATGAAGCAGAATTTGAGCAGAATATGGTTGTGGGAATGGATCAAAATGAAGATGAAGTGGTGGTGGTAAGCGAGCCACAAGAAGAGGAATTACCTTTCACGCACCCTTGGGGAGGAACAAGTGAGAAGGCAAGGCATTTGGAAAGCATTCCCTCCACCATGCTTGCTGAGCAATCTGATTTTACTGCATTAGAAAAATATGTTGGCTTGCATGCATTTATGGACACTGGTAAGTTAGCCCCTTCCATTTGTCTGTCACACTTCCTCATGAAAACACCATTTGACCCGAGAGGAAGTAAGTTCATAATTGTAGAGGTCAATGGAGTTTTCACACAATAGGTAGGTGGAACCATGGATAAAGTCATACTACTGCTACAATCACCACTCCATAAGCCATTTGATCCAGGAGGAGGATCCTAACACGTCAAGCTAGTGACGTTAAAGAAGCGCTTATTGGGAGGCAACCCAACTTTTCTTAACCCTTCTCTTTAGTTAGATTTTGTTTTTGATTGTAACTCTTGAATAATTTGAGAAGATCAAGAGTTTTCTTTTACTAATAAAATTGCCAAGTGATTCCAGGGTAAGAAGGAAGGAGGGAGGAGCAAGAAGACAAGAAAAAGAAAAGTCAGCACCCATCACGCTCACGGCCGTGGCACATTTCCCAACAAGTTTCTGACTGGAATGAGAGACAACACCCGCTACCGCCTCGGTAAGTCGTTCCATTTTTCTCCTCTCTCCATCTTGATTGTTTACATTGGGGACAATGTAAATTCTTAAGCTTGGGGTAGGGATATTTTGCATCTGCATTTTTCATGTTGCATTCATATAGTTTTGCATGATCACATGATCAGATTGCCCTTGTTTAGATTTTGCATCTAAATTGTGAAAGCTGAGTGCCAATTAAATTGAGATAGTGAATTGTTGAACCCAATTTTTTTTATTCTTGTGATAAGGCTGCAAATGAAAATGCTTGAGATGATCTGTGATAGTTGATAATTAGCATATGGTTCTATAGATCTGTGTTTCTCATTGATTTTTGAACTACTAAAATGTGAGATTTTGAGCCAAAGGGGTACTCACTATATCTACCCCATTCTTTGTGTTATAGAGTGTTATTCCTCTTGGTCTGTATTCTCTAGAACTTGACTTGAAACTGTAACACCCTGTATTTCACTGTTTTAAATAACAGTAATACATATAAATATGTTTATAAATTTATTTGAGTTTTAGAAAATTATTTTAAATAAACGGAGTCTACTACTCAATCCTACTTGAATGTAGGAAGCTACGATTAAAAGTTAGGTTGGAAAGTCAGGCGAAACCCGGCTCGCGAATTCCATTGACAGTATAATAATACTGCTCAAAAGACCTAATTTTAATTCGTGAACGAAAGACTTAAGTTTAGTATTTTATTTTCTACAATTCTATATTTTTAGAATTTTTTCCAGAAAAAAATAAAATAATTTACGTTTTTCAGGCGAAACACGTAATCGGGTAGACGACGGAAGGGAAATTAGAGTTTCTAAGAGTAGATAGAGGGTTTATCTTAGGATTTTGAGATGATTCAAGGGGATGAATCATATTTTTAAGTCTAGAATATTTTTCAGGGTTAAATAGAAAATTTATGAATTTTACGTTTAAGCCCCTGAACTTTCTGTTAATTACCCTTTTGTCCCTAAATTAGTTTTTAAGTTTTTTTCAACAGAATTGGGCTAGAATCCTTGTTCCCAATCTCAAATGGTCGTGGCTTAGAAGCCCAAAATTTTTAGTTCATGGATTGATTCCATAAAACTCATTTAAGTTTCCTATCTTAAGCTTAATGCTTAAATCTTCAAGTGGGCCCCACAAAAAATGAAATCAAGCCCAAACTAACCTAGCCCATGCGCAAGCCATGAGGATAGATGGCTGCCTCATTTGTGGATGAATCATGATGTTTCTAGAGTTTTCCACAAGTTTCCACATTTTTCTGCATTATCCTTGATTATTCTTCAATATTCTTGATTCTTCTCAAATTCATGAATTATCCTAACATATCTTTGACTCATAAATTCAGTCAACAAAGTCAAGATAAGCTAGCATTTAATGTGGAAAAATCATAATCATGACACTTTATTGACAATTTGCAAACTAGTCCTTCAACTTATGGAATCTTTGCAACTTGGTCCTTAGAACTTAATTGCATTTGAATCCTTTAACAAGACAACTCATCATCATCTAGTCTTCCTAAGATGGCGCCACTATCACTATAAATACCATACTCTCATTTTTCACTTAGTTTCTTTTGCCATTTGTTTCCAAAACCCTAAAGTTCATAAGTTCTTAAGTGATAGATTTGTGAAGCAAGTTTCTTGGATTTCCTTGTCATTGATCTTCAAGAGGTAAATCCTAATCTTCATTCTTAATCATGTCTAGGTTCTTTAGCAAGTTTCTTGATTCAAGGCTTATATCATAGTTGTTCATCACTTTAAAGTTTTTAACTCTAGAACTTTGAAAAGTCATAAAAATTCTAGAAAAATCTAATGATGATGAAACTACTTTATATCTTCTTGATATCAAGCATATTATCTAAATCCAAGAGCATGATGTAATCAAAAATTTCTTTCCTAAAAATCTAGCCTTGGCCGAATCTATCACATTAGGGTTGGTAGTGTTTTGTTCATGTGTTGTCATGTATGATCATGTATTCTATATGGCATGTATGACTACATACTCTAATCCATGTTAGTCTCTTAAAATGAATATTTTACCCAAAAATCTTTATGTTGGCCGAACCCTAAGTGGGTGACTTTTGTTGAGTTTTGTTCATGGTTTTCATAAATGATCTTAGAAATCAAGCTCTTAGTATGTTTGCTTTATAAATCCAAGTTGATTTGTTAAACTAAGAACCCTAGCTCTATGAACCTATTGTGGCCGAATCCATGTATAAAAGAGTTAGGAAGTTTTGAGTTTTAAACTTCGTTGTTTAGTCACTAATCCATGATTTAGGTTAATCAATGATCATTAATCTAGGAATTAATCATGATTAGGAATTTTAAGGATTTTGAACCCTAAAAGTCAGCCCTTGGCCGAAACCCTAACCCTAAAGGTTAGAGGATTTTGTTTCAAATTTTAGTCTTGTAATAAGTAATCTATGTTAGTTAAGACTCTAGTAACTAGGATCCAAAAGATGGCATTAAGAAGATAACCCTCAACCTATTTTCTAAGTCTTGGCCGAACCTAGCCCTAAAGTGTCATAGATGGTTGTTAGTTGATTAATTATAGTTATGTTGTTTGGTTGAAGGTGGTTGTGTTAACTCGTGGCGGGATAACGAGGATCGTCGTGTACGTATTTCCGGTGCTAGCTCAGGTGGGGAAAAGAATCAACCTATCGTCGGAATCGATAAGCAGTAGATTATATGATAATTGTGTAGGGTGACCTAAACCCTACTAGTAGTCGAGTAATCGACAAGACCAAAATCTCATTGGAAACCTTTTCTGTAAAACCAACGGTGATTCGGGGATTGTAGGTTTATCGACATTAAGTTGATTTTAAGTATTTGAGGATGTTTGATTTTATGTTATCAAATTTACTGTGATACGCTGGTTGAGGTATTCCATCTGCATGTGACGTATTATTGCGGTGTTTGAATATTTATGATATTGAGGATGTTTGTTGTATGTCACAGCCGTGATGGATATCACGACCAGGCCGTGACAGAGTCTGACTTTGTTATTTATGTGGTTTGATTATTAAGAGTTGTTTGTGATAAATTGCCTTATATGATATTGAGATATTTAAATATTTTCTGTTGATATGTTATGCATGATCTGCCTGGGTTTATTATTGTGCTTAGCTGATTTTTAAGTAAGGATATGTGTTGTTCGGGAGATAATTGTTTGGGTAAGAGAATAAAGGTGATTTAGAGGTGCCTAGCCTAATTAAGTGGTTTTATCTATGAGGAAAAAGGTGTTGAGACTTTCATGGAAGGTTGAGGCACTAGGTTGTTATTGAGGTAATTTAGGGAGATTCATTTATAGATGTATTGTTATTCACAGCCGTGTGAGTGGAACACACGAGGTCAGGATATCCTATTTTGGGGATATCGGATATTGCGGGTGAGTGCCCTACGGATGTGGATGCCGAGGTAGACTACCGTAATACTCTTTAGTTCTTGACGCGTTCGAATGTTCTTTGCACTAGACCGTTTTGGATTGATATTCCTTGACGAGTTCGTATGTTCTTGGCACTGGACCGTTATGGAAGGATGTTCCTTGATGAGTTCGTATGTTATTGGCACTGGACCATTTTAGACTAATAAGTGTTTAGTCTTTGATGCGTTCGAAATTTATTGGTACTGGACCGTTCTGGACTACTGACTAATGTGACAGGAGTGAAGATGGCCACATCAGTATAAAGTTTTAGTTGCATGGGTTGAGGGTAGAGGATGATATAGTGAATTGAGGATGATTGTTGATTTTGAGTGATGCGTGTCTGTGACAATTACTGTATAATTTACTATTACTCTTTTCCGCTTTTTGATGATAGAACTGTTTCTTATTCCCTATATCTTTCTGCGTGTTGTATTTTATTTCTGATGTGAACGTACGAGAAGACCCAATGGAGGAACCCATTGATGAGGAGTTAGATGGAACTCCGTATGAACCGGATGCTGGAGGTCGAGCTGTGATCCACGACGATTAAAGTATAGACATTATGGCCAGTGTGTCTAAGGAGTATTTATATTTCCGCTAAGTAAGTCTGTAGTGAAGTTTATATCTGTGAGGGATCCTACTGAGAAGGTACCCTTAACAGTGTTTTGGTATTGTCTTAAATAAACATGTGTGTAATTATATATATTACAACTTCGGTGTGTTTTATATTTGTAGAAGTTATATGATTATTAATTAAGTTTTAATTTTTACGTATTTTCAACAGTAAGCGCGCGATTAAGTAAATAATTATTAAGGTTTTAATGTAATAATACGATGGAGCACATTGGGGTGTCTCAAACCGTTTTGAAGCTTAAAAATTTTTGAAAACATTTTTGAAAATGATTGAGGCACTAGGTATTTTTCCGGCCTTCTGAGCTTTGAATGACTAAATGCTACCCCTTAGTTGCCCAATTTTGAGCCTGAAAGAATAAAATACTTTTCTTGGTACCCTGAGATATTTTGATAAATATGTTTGGTAGGATACCTTCTAAAGTATTACAAAAGGTTAAAAAGGTAGTTGAAAAAAGTTTGGGATAAAAGAATCAGAAAAATATTTCTCTTGAGTTGAAAAATCTTCCCTTCTCCAAGCAAAAGAAAAACAAAAGAAAAAGAAAAATACATAGAGAAGGGGATGACAAAAAGAAATAAGAAATAAAACAAAAAGAAAGGAAGAAAGGTGGAAAAATAAATCAAAACCCAAAAAAGTATTTTAGAAGGTGCATGCTTTGCAATGTTGATATTTTGTTAGCCCTTTTAAAATGTCCTTTTCTTGATTTCCCCACCTAACGATTAATCCCATGGCCCCGTTACAACCAAGTAAAAGACCTCTTGATTCTTAATTGTTTTCATTAATAAAGTAGAGAGTTGGTTGATAGTCAAGCCTATGGTAGAATTCATTCCTTGAGAAAAATGGAGCGGATTGTCATATATCCCTAAACACTTGAGTGAGGTGAGAAAGAGAACCAAGCAAATGAACAAGCTTGGGGTGAGTTACAGGTGAGAAAGAGTGCCCTAATCGGTGAGAATGTGAGTCTAAGAAACCTAAGCGTCTAATTGGACTTGAATTGATTGTCTCTTGCTGAATTGTTTGAAATGCCTATTACTTGGATTAGTATTTATTCGGGTTCTTGGTTCACTATCCATGCTTTGATTATTTTGATCTTCTGGCCTTAGTGATTGCTTGAGGACAAGCAATTGAATAAGCTTGGGGTGATTTGATAGTGTGATTTTACATCATGTTTTTTGTACACTTTTGCATGCATTTTTCATATAGATTAGGCATTCTTTATTTGATTTTAGTTAGTTTTTCCCTTGGAACGGGTGAAGCGGTTTCTTGGTGTTGTTTTGCAGGAATTTAAGTAAAAATGCTCAGAATTAGCCAAGATGGAGCTTGGATGAAGTAGAGCTTGAAAAGTGAAGAAAATGAGCCAAGCAGAGTCCATCACGGCCTAGCCGTGATGACCATCACGACCATGATCAAGAAAACTGAGAAGAGCAGAAGGCAAAAGTCAGAAGCTGTAATAGGAAATGCTCGCCCCGCGAGAGGCTACTCGCCTCGCGAGACTGAAGACTGACTGTGCCAGAGAATGCAACCATTTCTGTCTCGCCATGCGAACCATGTCTCGCCTCGCGATCCTGAGGAACAGAAGCCATCACGCCCAGGACCTGAAGCTCATCACGGGCGTATTTGAGAAGAACCTTACTGTCTCGCCCCGCGAGCCACTCTCGCCTCGCGAGAGATCCAATCTCTGAAGACCAGATTTTTAACATTCGCCTCGCGATAGGCCATTCGCCTCGCGAGTGCGCGCAGAGTCTGATTGGTATAAGCTGCTGTTTTAGGGCAGAATGAGGAGTTTTGGAGAGGGAGTCACTTGGAGGCTGCGGCTGGCCTAGGGTTCCAACCCTAAGAGGGAGCTGAGTTAGGGGGTTGCTGTGACGACAGTGGGAAGCTTCAATGGAGTTCTCCTTTTCTTCCTTTCTCTCTTGTTTTTTGGTTTGGCTTTCTCTTTTATGAGTAGCTAATCCCAGTTTGTTGGGATTAGATATAACTAAACTAAACTTCATGTATTTATCTTGACTGATTATTCTGTGTTCATGCCTTCGTATTAGTGATTAATTTTCCATGCTTAATGCTTGTTGTGGCTAGCACCCCCATGACTCGATTTGTGTTTTGATATGCAACTTGGGAATTTGTATTAGAATCGGAATTGAATTTAATCACCTAGTAACCCTTGCTTCTAGGAATGGAGTTTGGTTTACTAGTAATCGCGTAATCCTTAATCCTAATGCAAATTCATTAATCTAGGTCACCTAAGGAATTAGGGTCTATTAGTGGATTTAGGCTCTTGTCATCCGAGGAATCGGGGCTTGAGTAGTTTAGTGGATTGATTTTAATATCTGAAGCATGAATGGGAGGTATCTAGTCCTGGTATTGCATGAGGTAGAGGTTTGGTGAAGTCTAGCCCCAACATATCCTTTCGCACCCTAAGTGTTCGATAGAAATCCTCAAAGAACTTTTCCTTATCTTTTGTTTGTTTTGATTTCTTTTCATAGTCTAGATAGTTGCCGAGTTTGTGAATTGGTAGTTGACATCCAATCCCTGTGGATACGATAACCGTTCTCACCACCGTATTACTTGCACGACTGGGTATACTTGCCCAGATCCGTCAACAATGATACTCCAAGGTATACCATGTAATCTGACAATTTCATCAATGTATAACGGAGTTAATCTTTCCATCGAATACCTCATATTGATAGGTAAAAAGTGAGCTGACTTGGTCAGTCGATCCACTATTACCCATATAGCCTCATGTCCTTTTCGAGTCCTTGGTAAACTAGTTATAAAATCCATTGAGATACCATCCCATTTCCAATATGGAATGCCTAATGATTGTAGCATCCCCGCTGGTCACTGATGTTCAATCTCAGCCTTTTGACATACCAAACACGAAGCAACGTATTCCATTACGTCTCTCTTCATTCCATACCACCAATACAATTGCTTGAGATCTTGATACATTTTCTTGGCTCCTGGGTGTAAACTTAATTTACTCTTGTGAGCCTCTTCCAGAATCAATTGTCAAAGCTCGGCATCGTCTGGCGCACAAATTCTTTTACCGAATCTCAAGATTCCATCCGTTCCTTGTCGGAATTCTAACATTGCTCCTTGACGACTAATTCCCTTTCTCCTTGTAGGTATTGATCACCTTCTTGTTTCTCTCTTATCTGGTCCATCAATCCATTTGAAACAATGATTCTACCTAAACGAAGCTTCCCTAGTGACGTTTCCATTAAACGAAGCTTAGCTGGTGACATTTCCACTGTTAAACGCATATCTCAGAACTATTCCAACAACTCTTGCTCTCTGACCATCATTACATATGCATGTATTGACTTTCTACTCAAGGCATTTGCTACCACATTTGCTTTTCCAGGGTGGTATTGTAGTTGGAAATCGTAATCCTTCAAAAACTCCAACCAATGTCTCTGTCGCATGTTTAGCTCCTTCTGATCAAACAGGTACTTCAAACTTTTGTGATCACTGAAAACATTGAATGTAGCTCCATACAGATAATGTCTCCAAATATTCAAAGAAAAAACTATTGCTTCTAATTCCAAATCATGTGTATGATAATTCCTCTCATGAATCTTTAATTGTCTTGAAGCATAAGCTACAACCTTCCGATTTTGCATTAGTACACAACCTAACCCCTGATTTGAAGCATCACAATAAACCTCAAAATATTCCTTAGGATCAGGTAATACTAACACATGTGAAGTAGTCAACCTTTTCTTTAGCTCTTGAAAACTTTCTTCACATGCTTCAGTCCATGTAAAGGCTTGATCCTTCTAAGTCAATTGGGTAAGAGGTTCTACTATCTTGGAGAATCCCTCAACGAATCTCCTATAGTATCCAGTCAAACCCACGAAACTACGGATCTCAGTTACCGTCTTTGGTCTTTTCCATTCTAAAACATCTTCAACTTTCGACGGATCCACTGCGATTCCTTCATGCGAGATGACATGACCTAAGAACTGAACTTGATCTAACCAAATTTTATACTTTTATGGTTTCGCGTAAAGTTGTTTCTCCCTTAAAATCTGAAGAACTATACTGAGATGTTCAACATGTTTTTCTTCATTTGGAGAATAGATTAGAATGTCGTCGATAAAAATAACGACGAAATGATCTAAGTAAGGACGAAAAATCCTATTCATGTAGTCCATGAATATAGCAGGAGCATTCGTCACTCCAAACGGCATCACCAAATACTCATAATGCCCATAGCGTGTTCGAAACGTTGTCTTAGGAATATCCTTTGCCTTCACACGAATTTGATGGTCGCCTGACCGTAAATATATCTTCAAGAAAACGGTCGCTCCATGTAACTGGTCCATTAAATCATATATCCTTGGAAGTGGATACTTGTTCTTGATCGTTACCTTGTTCAACTGACGGAAATCCACACAGAACCGAGAAGTTCCATATTTCTTCTTCACTAACAAGACTGGAGCTCCCCATAGAGATACACATGGTCTAATAAATTCCTTCTTCATCAGTTCCACCAGTTGCTCCTTCAAATTCTCTAGCTCAGATGGCGACATACGATATGGTGCCATGGATATTGGTCCAGTGCCTGTACCAGATCAATCGCGAACTCACTGTCTCGAACAGGCGGTAGTCCAGGTACTTCTTCAGGAAAAACTTCCAGAAACTCATTGACGACAGGTATGGACTCTAAGTCTAACTCGTTCTAAACGTCTAAGGAAAATAGTAACATGTATCATTGAGCTCCCTCTTCCAAAGAATCTCTTACTTGACTAGCAGATAACAATCCAGAAATCTCATCCTTAGGAAAGACTAAAGTTTTCTGAGCACAATCTATGAAAATATGGTTGGAAGATAACCAATGCATGCCTAAAATTACATCTAACTGTATTAAAGGCAAACAGATCAGATCTACAAGAAAATGTCTATCCTGAACAATGATAGGACAGTTCAAGCAAACAAAATTGACAGTAATTGGCTTAGCAGTTGGGGTTGAAACAATTAGATCATATGATAATGAAGAAATAGGTAATTTTAGAAGTTTCACACAATCCATCGAAATGAAAGAATGCGTCGCAACCGAATCAAAAAGTACAGTTAAAAGATTACCAGTTATGTCACACTTACCTTGTACGAGATTGTCAGAGATCGAAGCCTCAGCTCTGCTCATAGTGTAAATCCTTCCTTTAGCAGTCGGTTTGTTGGCTCTGGTGTGGTTGACAGTTGGTTCACGCTTTGGTGCTCTGCAATCCTTTGCTAGATGTCCAAAACGATCGCCGTTGAAACACTTCATTCCTCTCATCGGGCAAGCATCAGCCATGTGACTTGGGTTACCGCACTTGTAACATCTCCTCTCTTGGCCTTGGCTTTGTTTTCTCTGGTCCCCCAGTTCCAATTCCAGAAGTACCGAAACGATATGGTTGCTGACTATGGTTGTTGCTTGGTGGTTGAAAGTACAGTTTCCTCTGGTTCTGCTTTCCTCTTTGGTTATGATTCTGAAATTGATTCTTAAATCGAGAGGGTCCTCCAATATTCCCTCCTCTGTCTCTTCCCTTCCTCATTTGTTCAATCTTCCTACACTTCTCCACTAAAGCCTGAAACTTCTTGATTTCCAGTGGCAGTACTGACTCCTTGATTTCGAAGCGCAGTCCTCCTTCAAACCTATCGCTTTTCCATTCTTCATCTAGGTTGTTCTGGAAAAAGCGGAAATACTTGGCAAGTGACTCAAATTTTGCGGCGTATTCCCCGATAGACATATCTTTCTAATGTAGACGCATAAATTCTTGCTCTTTTTCAGTTCGAGCACTCTGAGGAAAATACTTGTTCAGAAACCTATTGCGGAATACCTCCCAAGTAATCTCCTGTTGTTCAGCTTCCAGTAACTACTTGGTGCCTTCCATCAATATTCGGCATCTCCTTCCAGAAGAAAAGTAGCATAAAATACCTTCACTCCCTCTGGTGTGTGGATCGGCTCAAATATTTTCTCCAATTCCTGAATCCATAGATCGACCTTCATAGGATCTACATCTCCATCAAACTGAGATGGATTATGGCAGTTAAAAGCAGTCAGATTCTTGCCTTCGGCTGCTTGTTCAGCTCTCATATGCTCTTGTTGGTTCTGAGCAGCCATTGTTGCAGTATGAAAAGCAATTGCAGCAGCAACATCAGCCATTGCCTGTGCCGCAAAGTCCATTCCACCATTGCCTCTTCCACGACCACGTCCACGTGCACCTCCTGGTTCCATACTGACCTGCAGGACATGATCAGTAAAATGGTAACCAGAAAATGAAACGTAAACTCACTGATTATCACACATTACTTATAAGAAGTAATTCAAACAAGTCTCAGTCAGAGAACACACAACATCAACACAACAAACCTAAACCCAAAGATTCCCGAAAGACTCGACCAGCTCTGATACCACTAATGTAACACCCTAACTTGGGCATCGCATGGTTACCCGTTGGGGAAAATAAAACTTATTAAATTGCTGGGTACTTTCGGAAAATAATATTTTCTTAGTAAATAAGTATTCTCAAAATAGTGATAATTTTTTTTTCTTAAGATGAACACTCAAAACATGAACAGCATAGACGAACTGATATATAAGTATTAGCAGTTGTAGCATCAGAACTTAAGTACAAAATAACTTAGGGCCTTTATAAGAGTAGGCCATTATCATAAGTTAAAAGGTAAGGAAAAGGAATATAAACAACAAGAAGCAAAAGGTCCGGAACCACATCTCAAAAACACTGTGGCACTCAGAAGCCAGGAATCAGTAGGACAAAAGATACCCTACCCACAAAAGATACCTATAGTTGGTCCATCTAAAGATACCCATTAGGGAGTCCAGAGTAGTCACCCCCACTCCCAGATGAGGCATCAGGTGAAGCAACCAACACTTCCCCTCCTTCATCAGGAGAGTCGTCATCATCACCATCAACAAGCAAAATATACTCAGGCTCCTTGTCAACAAACTCCTCCGGATCTTCCTCCGGTGGTGAGTCGGGTACAACTCCAAGGAGTGGCTCTCCAAGTGGTGCATGAAAGTGCAGTTGTCCCTGCTCGGCTAGACGCTAAAGATAGTACCAAGTGGGTGGTAGAGATATCCTCACTGACTCAATCGTCTGTACTATGCGCTGTGGTCCAGACTCTACATTACCCTCAAGAGAACTCACTAGTCCGATATAAGTAGTGGTGTGGGATCCTGGATGTGTGACCCATGCCCTCGCATTATGAGCATCCTCAAAGGTCAACGTCTGCACCCCCGCCTGTGCCAAAGGAATATAGAGATTCATCTAAACTTACACATATATATATAACCATTTCCATATTGGAAGAGAAAACAACAAACAGATATGTAAGAGTGAGATACCAATATATGGATTAATCTTAATAACCATATGCACGACACAAAACATCAGATAAGCATTTAAGGTAATATATCATAGAATTTTACAGAAAATAAGCAAGTACTCCATCAATGGGTGTAACACCCCCTTGGGCATTACGTCCTAATCACATGCGGAAATAAATTAAAAAGAAGGCTTACTGGTTGCTTTCGGAAAAACTTCTATAATTTTCATAAGCCTGAAAATATGAGGGTAAATTTTTTTACGGAGTACTTAAAATAGTGCACACAACACAAGCAGTATAATCATACCAAGTTTAATAATCCACAACAACTAGATTTATGTATAAATCCAAAACACTTCAACATACGAACTTTCATGGAATAATCTTTCGTACTAAAATTTATAAAATCATTACAAGACATTTCAAGACCACCTATAATAACTTCTTTAAAACATCCATCCAAAGGAAAAATCCTAAGTGGGTCGTACAAAAATACAACTACTGGGAAGAATTCCATAGTTCTCACCACAGAATTTTCACCAACCTCTTCAAGGATCGGGAGTAATATCCTTAAGTGAGGTTAGGAACTTCTCAGCACCACTTGTCCTTGTATTGCAACAAAAGACCAGGGAAAAACCTGATATATTGTAAGGGTAAGATACTAGTATATGGATGAATTATGACGACTACATGTCCAAACACAGAGCAACCGATACAAATAAATATTCATAATCAACATATAAATGCTGACAAATAATCATATAAATCAACAATCATCGTCGTTTTTGAAAACATGGCACTCCTATATTCCAACATTCTGCCCTAGTATGCGGAGACCCCAACTCCATGCAGTTTTTGAAAAACTGTGAGCTGATCAGGCTCAATTGCCACTCAGGCACAAATAGCCAACACATGTACATGACTCAACTTAATACCCACAACAACTGTCCAACTCAAGGCACAATAATCAACGCACGTGGGTTCCAGAGCACACCGTCCTACACAAGGCACAGTGAACAAAGCTCATGGAAATCATGGTCCATCAAGGCACCAATGATACACCGTCGCATGAGATACCTTTCCCTTCAAGGCATTCACACAAAACTTTTGGGCACGTCTGCCAAATACATGAAAAAAATCATTTTATTTTCGTAGCTTTTCTCTGTGCTTCATTCTTTCCTTCGTCGAGGCTCAAGGCTCACGACCATCCATAAATTTTCAACGTTTTAAAACTTTCATTATCAACACAGGACGTTTAAGTCCAAGTGTCCAATCACAATAGTCCTAGACCTGTGCACTACTCTTTTAGACTTTATGGTCGTAGAAAACAACTTTCACTTTTCTACTACTTTCACCACATTTTATCAAAGTATGTAGGACACACAGTCCACAACAACGAAAATAGGACACATAATCCACAACAATGAAAATAGGACACAGTCCACAACAACGTGTATATGACACACAGTCCACAACTTTAAATATAGGACACACAGTCCACAGCGTTGTTATACGGATCATGGATCCACGTTTCAGAACTCTAGTACCTCGACGTCTCGGTTACTAGGTTCACTTTTCATCTTATTTTTCGTTTAGTGAAAAACAAAGACGAAAACCAAAATCTTTCCGTAACTTATCCAAGTTATCGGAATTTTCTTTTTGAATAAAATCTTTTTAAATAAAAACTTTTCCTTTTAAAAACTTTAAGTTTTGGAAATTCCATTCTTTTCCATAAAACCATTTTATTTCAAAATTTCTTCTCCTTGTCTAGAACCATTTGCTAATTTTCGAAATGAACTCTTTTTAAGTTCCAAAACAAACTTTTGTTTTCTTCAAACATTTCCAAAGAAATTACCTACCTTTTTGGGTAAAATCATTTAAATTTTCAATTGGTTTTCTTTATAAAAACTGTTTTTATTTTCTAACATTTTCACAATTCAATAACCTTATTTCACTTTCCTTTTTATCAAAACTTTTTTAAGAAGAAATATTTACTTGTGATTTTCTTTGTGTATATTTTCTTAAAGCTTTTATCCTTATAATTGAGCTCTAACCAATGGTTAGACTTCCATGCAACGACCACAATACAACTTCAACATATATAAGAATCATGCATATATTCATAACTCATAAATCAAGACACATAAGCATCAAGTGCATCATCAACACAACATGAATTCAAAAATCCAACCAAATCAGTCATAGCAATTACCATATCAATCAAACACATCAGACAATCACACAAGGCATATAGTCATTATAACATAATTATCCCTCAGGCTTTCTCTCCTTACCTGATTCGACGGGTAGACAAGATCTTTGTTTCCGTGTTGCCTAAAGCGAACTTCCTTTGCCCACAGTGTGCTGCAAGTCTAAGAATTAAGCGAATGACTTAAATTAAAACAACAAAGTCATCTTATCTTTCTAAGTATAGATTTTGGCCATGTCTAGAAAAATGATGCTAGAGATCTCCGATTTCTTTAAATTGTTGGATTACATTTTGTCCAAAACTTACTTTTATATATACTTGAATCCAATATTTTTATATCTTTACTTTAACACTTGTTTATAGTCCATTTCATGCCGACAATCTTTACTTGATCATGTAAAACAAAACATTATTTTTAAAATCATATTTTTCATTCAAAAATTTGAGTGAACTCTTTTATAAAATCATTTTCAGGACAGCGGTGGGTTTAAATTGTGAATGATCATTCAAATGACCTTTAAAATCCTTGAAATATTAATTGAAGGTACCCAACTCACATATAAACATATTGTAGTTGGTCCCATGTCAAAATTTGAAGGCAATAATTTATTAAAAATCTCACACTGCCTCTGTTTGTACAGGATTTTTCAGAAATCCAAATTCACCAACATGTAACTTTATGAAATTGTTTCTCTTTATATACATGTGTAAAAATTCTAAAACTTCAAAAAAAACCTTATTTATACTTTAGTAATAACCCAGAAAATTCTATAAAAGTTTTTAACTTTCAATATCATATTTAAAATCATCATGCAACCAACTATATTCTTATTTTTTGCAGACAGACTTTGCTTTTACTTTGACAGGTGTTTTGATCTAGTAAATCTTATCCAAATACTTACATATTATATATCAAATTAAAGCCCCAGAAGTCTTCTTTCTAAATATGTATTTAGATTTCAGAATCACGTTTTATATAAAAAAGTTATGAGCTTACGAATAAATATATGTCATGCTGCCAGATTTATATTTTACATATGTTTGTCCACACCAAGTTATTATCTTCACTTTAGCATCATTCACAAGCCATAAAACAAACATGAAAGGGTCCTAGACCCTTAAAAACATACATGCAAACATAAAATATAAGGAAAATCATAAAATCACTCTATCTCTCTCATGCATGTAATTAAAATGATGATCCAAGTAAACATCTTTCTTGAAGAAATTGAAACAAAGCTTCCCCGACTCTCAAACTAGGGTTTCGGCCACCCCAATCAATAGGCAAGTGAAGTAGATGATAGTAAAGATGGATGAGTTCAAATAAATTAGTTTTAAGAACATGCATCACAAGAAAATCAACTTGCAATATAGGATCATTAACATGCATGTTGATAAAATTTAGGTTTTTGGAAAGATCAAGGAATAGAGTAGAATGTTTATACCCTTGATTGATGTTGATGTTGATGATGATGAGCAAGAGCTTGGTTTCTCCAAGAACAAGATGTTGAAGAACAAAATGATGAAGAGCTTTGAAGCTTTTAAGTATGGTAATGGAGGAAATAGAAAGTGAATAAGTGAGTGGGTTTGAGTGAATGAAAGAAAAGTGATAAAATGTGAAAGAAGAAGGTTTTTATAGAGAAGGAGGGAGGGGCGCTGCTGGGTAGAAGTTTTAGGAAGGGATTTTTAATATTTTTATAATTGAAAACATGAATTTTCCATTAAAAAAACATTACTTGTATAAATGGTTTAAATGATGAAATGTAATAAATTATAGAACTATTAACATCAAATCTTTTAAAGGGTTTTCACATCAAGTCTGCATCAAATCTGATTTTATTAAATTTTGCTCGTCCCGATTCCTTTTGTTTCCCATCAGTGAAAATCGATCGTATTTCATTTCATAAACTTTCCACCCGAAAAATTTGTATATTGAAAGAAAATTTTTAAAATCACGGAAATGATTATAACTGGGTAAAAAAATAAAAGTTTTATTTTAATAATCGAAATTAATTTTCCGGGTCAATACAGTTCAACTGACAGTGAAAACTCAGACTGTGTTCGTCTGAAATATCTACTGGAAATTTAATAGTAGTTTTCTACTATAAAATACATTATGAAAATAACTTATATTTATTAAAATAATTTATTCAAGATTAGAATATTAATTATTCTCAGACATGCATAAGTACAGATTATAGAGTAACCGAAAAATCAGGGCGTTAAATAAGTAACTTGTAAAATCAAATATAATGATGATTTGAAATTGATGAGAATATTATTCACATCAAATCCATCATTTTATTGTCACATCAAGTCTCTTCAAATCTTCACCTAACATATTTTAAATTAATTTGTTTCATTTCGGTTCCACTAATTTCCTGACTGTAAAACCGATCGTATTTTCCTTCGTAAATTTCTACCCGAAAAATTTTTATCGAAACATTTATAGAAGAAAATTTCTAATAACACGGAACCAGTCATAATTGAGTTAGGAAAAATTAAAATTTTATTTTACGAATCGAAATCCATTTTCCGGGTCAGTAAAGTTTTACTGATAGCGAAAACGCAAACCGTTATCGTTTGAGATTTCAACCGGAATTTTAAATAGTAGCTTCCTACTATAAAATAAGTTATGAAAGTAATTTAGGTTTATTAAAGAAATTTCTCAAATTTAAATATACTAAACATGTATATACAGACATAAGCACAGATTACTAAGAAATAGAAAAAAATCGGGGTGTTACAATGGGTTTCTTACCCGAACAATCATCTTCTTTTATAAAAATATGCATGATGTAACAGCCTGATTTTCATTATACTTTTTAATCAATTAAAATATAAGTAATTATATTTTAATAGGAAAGTAGAAAATATTTTGTTTAATAAAATAAAATCATACTCCTAATTCACCTTATCATATGAAGTCACATTAAAATTTTTGGTTGAAAATTCAGACGCAAGTCGGTCTGCGTTTTCACTGCCAGTATAAGTTTACTGGGCAGAAAACCTAATTTTGACCCGTGAACGAGACGGTTAATGTTTTTATCATGTTTCCTTCAACTTTGGTTGTTTTGAAAATTTTCGTTCAAAAATAAAATAAAATAAAATATTTTATTCGGGTGAAACCTTCAGAAAATACGATCGGATGTGCAACCGGTTACATGTTTAAGCAGTTAAAGGAACCCTAAAGGATGAGAGAAGGCTTTATGGGATGCCTAATTAAATACTTATGACACACTTTAAAGTGATAATGATTACTTTTTCAAATTATAATCTATTTTATTCCAAAAACCAATTAAACCTTCCTTAAATGATCCAAACAATGCCCTAAACCAAAACTTCCTCTCCAAGCCTTGCTCCCTCTCCTCTAGGTTGTGCACCCCTCCCCCTTCCTCTATAAATATCACTCTTCATCCTCACTTCATCACTTTCCTTCCTTCTACTCCATTAAAACTCTTAAGCTTTCATATTTTTCTTAACTTCAAGCTTCCAAAGCTCTAGTTTTTCTTCTTCTTTTCACTAAGTGTTCTTCACCAAAGTTGTTCCTCTTGCTTAGAGTAATACTCTCATGTATTCTTTTCTTTAAAAACTTCATCTTTTTCTAAAGTTTCTTCTTTATGTCATATATGAGCTTTTATCTTCAAAAATCTCTCAAAAATGGTAGAAAACTCATTTTGAGTTGAAACCAATTCCTATGATCTTGTATTTACTTGTAGTTTAACATACTAAGAGGTTGTATAAATCAAAAATCTCCATCCTCTATTTCTTGAGGAGGCCGAATCTACTCATGATGGCCTAGGGAGTGTTTTGTTTCAACTTCTTTTACATGATCATGTGTTAGTTTTTTTTTAAGTGTTCCTTGATCATTGAATCCATAAATCTTGGAAGGTTTTGATAGCTTGTTTTCCCATGATGGCCAAAACTATGTATTAGTGGCCTAGGATACTACTATGTTTCAACTTATCCAAGTGTGATCATGAACTTAGAACCCTAATACATTGTGATGCTTTACTTTATTCTTGCTTCATTTATTTATTGTGCTTTCTTTATGGCTTTCCTTACCTGTGCTTATTTATTTTTATGTCATTATGTTTCTGTTCATGTCATTTACTTCCATGTTCTTTATATTCATGTCTTTTATTTTATGTCATTTATATTTATGCCATTTACTTTATGTCATTTACATTATGTCATTTACTTTTATGTCATTTATGTTTATGTCATTTATGATTCATTTACTTATGTCATTATGCTTTAATTACTTATAGGCTTATGTTGTTCTTACTTTATGTGCTTAAGAGCTTTGTTATTTAAAGTCCTATGTTGCTTCCAAGATGATCATAGACTTGAGCTCCATAAGTTATTGGATGCTAAAAGGTCTAAGAGATTGGAAAATTTAAAGATTTCTATCATGAAAACCCAAGGATGGCCGAATCTTAAAGGTTATGGACCTAGGGTGTTTCATTTTTCATTTTCCAAAGTTATCATGGTTTTGGGCTCCTTATTATTAATGGATGCTAAACCAAAGAGATTGGAAAGTTTAAATGTTCCTAGCCTATCTTATTGGTCAAGGCTGAATCTCCATCAAGTGTAACTTGGTGGGATTTTTGTTCAACTTTGTTTAAAGTAATCTTGTTTTAAACTCCTAGCACTTAAGGATCATAAATCCCTAAGTTGCATGTGTTTTGGAAACTTCTAGCACTTAAGGATCATAAATCCAAGAGTCGCATAAATTTCGGAAACCCCTAACCCTAGTTTATTGTATGAATCGAACCTATACCTTGTGGTTAGTGTTCTTTGATTGAGTTTTAACTCATGATTTCATGTTTTGTAACCTTAGACTTCCATCTCGGAGGAAACGAGGACGTTCGTGGTATACCTCTTCGAGTATCTAATCTCCTTACCTTCACAGAAGGTGGAGTTAATACTTTGTGGTGTGACGACGAGGAGCTTCGAGTTTGGGAGTTCGGTGATAACCCAGGTGGGGGAAAGAATCAACCTACCGTCGGAATCGATAAGTAGTAAATTATGTAGTAATTATGTAGGGCGACCTAAACCCTACTAGAAGTCGAATAATCGACAAGACCAGAATCGCTTTAAATTGCTTTTATAAAACATCCATGGTGATTCGGGGATTGTAGGTTGATCGATATTAGGTTGATGTTTATATTGTTAATGGTTGATTTGAGTTTTATTACCTTTATTGAACTGATTTAGTGCTATGTTGATGTTTTGAAATATCTTTGATTGACTTGATGTTATGCATGATCTGTGTGGTATTTACTTTATGCTTAGTGGATTAAGCGAAGATATATATGTGGTCTAAGAGATGAGTTGTTTTGGGCGTGAGGATCATAATGATTTTTAGAGGTGCCTAACCTATATGAAATATGTTAAAGAGTGTATATAGAGTATGTGTTGAGGTCTTGATGAGAGGTTAAGGCACTAGGTTATGACCATAGGAATCTGCGAGGTTCATAAGTTGTGTTGTTTCTATTACCGTATGTGGGACATATACAAGACCCGAAGTCCTTGTGGGACCATCCAAAGGGTAAACTTAACTTGTGCAGCTACGAGTGTCATTGCTTTGCATGAGCACCTCTGGCAGTGGACGAGGTGTGCACCGGGATCATCGTGCAGCTGTAGTGTCACGCTTTACGTGAGCGTTCTTACCATGGTGAAGGTGTGCACCGGGATAATCATGCAGCTATAGTGTCATTGCTTTGCATGAGCACCCACGGTCCGGGGTGTGCACCGGGTTTAATGTGCAGCTATAGTGTCATTGCTTTGCATGACCATTCTCACCATGACTAAGGATGTGCACCGGGAATGGGACGTGTCGCTTGGACGACTGACCGATAACCATAACTATGATAGGGAAACCATAGCCATTTTCAGTATCAAGTTTTAGTTGTAGGAGTGAGGGTAGGATGGATATAAGAATTTTATGGAAGATGGATGACTTGACTGATGTTGTGTCTGTGATAATTACTGTATAGTTTACTATGACTCTTTTCCACTTTTGATGATAGAACTGTTTCTTATCCCATGTATATTTCTGTATATTGTATTTTGTCTCCTTGTGGAACCGTACGAGAAGACCCTGTGGATGAACATAACCAGGAGGAGTTGGATGGAACTCCCTACGAACCGGATGCCGGAGGATGAGCTGTGACCCATGGTGATTAGGGTCTAGTTAGTTATGGCCAGTGCGTCTGTGTCGTGAAGCTTTATCTTTTCGCTTATGTTTTGTATAACTATGCACCAGTTCGGGATCCAATTGATGGGATGCCCTGAAACAGTGTTTGGATAACTCTGATGCTTTAAGTATGTGTAATATATTTATGTTTGCATATTTTGTTCTATATGAATCTATTTTCTTAAGAAATTAAGTTTCAATTTTTACGTAATTTTCACGTTAAGCGTGCGATTAAGTAATTAAATAATGAGGTTTTAAACTAAATGACACAAAGGGGCACAACGGGATGTCTCACATGACACTTCAATATTCAGGCACTAACTTAATCTCATGAGATCCCATCATCATTCTATGAGTTGATCAGACTCAATTGCCAGGTATATTAGGCACAACGTGATTAGCCAGGTATATTAGGCACAACGTGATTACCATAGCACATTGTCCAGTCCAGGATGCAGTGATCAATGCTTATGGAGTCCAAACACACTGTCCAACCCAAGGCACAATGAGATGGATTTCACTGTTCATCAAGGCACAATGCTACAACATGATGTGAATACCCCTCCCTTCGTGGTATCACTCCTAACAACATGTGGCACGTCTGCCAAATCATGCATGAAAAACAATTTGTTTTCAACGTTTTCTTTGTATTCATTCTTTCCTTGTCGAAGGTCAAAGACTAACGACTATTCATAAATCTTTACCTTTTAAGATTTTACAATATAAACACGGGACACGAAGTCTGAGGGCTCAGTCACAACACCTTAAACCGATGCACCAGTCTTAGGCTTGTGGTCATAGAAAACAATATTCACCTTTAACAACGTTCATCACAACGTGATTAGGACACCAAGTCCACAACAACGTGACACGGATCCAAGATCTACATGTTTATTACAGAACATTAGTATTTCGACGTCTCGTATACTAGATTCACATTTCAACGTGTTTATTCTTTTTCGTTCATTGAAACACAAATACAAAACGAAACCTCCGCAACTTAACCAAAATATATTTTTGAAAATTGATAACGTACCAATATATATTTTCTTTTTTTTTTCGATTTCATCCTTAACTTCGTTGTTTTATCAAAAGAATTTTTCCGATAAATATGGTTATGTTCAATGTTTCTCATAAAGCTTTTTAAGACTTTTATCTCAATAATTAATTGAGCACTGACGAATATCAGGCTTCTCAGACATCAAACAACAACATTATAATTTTCACCTCAAAACATAATAGATAATACAGTTCATGCCATATAGTAAAGCGATAACACATCTTCAAATAAGTCATCAAGCTCAGGCATTTAAATAAACAGACATTTCAATCACCTCAGATAACTCAGAAATCACAACAATACTTAAGACACATCACAGACCACAACTAATAGCATACGGCTAATGGAACATCCCCCAGACAGTCTCCTCTTACCTGATTCCAAAGCAAACAAAGTCTCTTGTTCTTTGTTGTGTATGACAATCCTCCTCAACTTGCTCCATGACGGAAATCTAAAGATTTCAACACATAATACATGTTAAAAACAACCAAAACATCAAGTCTTCTATAGACTTAGGTTCGTCCAAGGTGATAAAATAAGGTTAGAGGTTTTCCAAATTTCACAAACTCATGGATTAATGATCCTTAAGTATTAGAGATTCCTAATCAATGATCGTTTTACAAGGATTAAACAAAAATTCCTCTAAGCCACAAGCTTAGAGTTTCGGCCAGGGTTCATAAAATAGGCTAGAAATTTTCAAATTTTTCAAGCTTTTAGATTTAACAACAAAAGGTATTAAAGAGATCAAATCAATAGTCCTATTCCACAAATTGAAACAAAACTTTCTTGCTCAACAACAACATAGGTTCGGCCTCTTTAAGAAAATAGGGGAGGAAAATTTTGGTTGATGTGTGCTCTTAGATAATGAATATATAGATCATTGTGAGTCCATAGAAATTGTTTTCAAGTCAAACAGATTTTTCTTCTAATTTCTAGAGATTTGAGAAGTTATGGATCTAAGAATGATAGGTGGAAGAATATGACACTAACTCAATAAATAAGTGAATGAAATAATTTAGATGAGTATGATAAAGAAATATTATCCTTGAAGCTTGAAGAAAATGGATGCAAGTGATGAGCTCTTGAAGAAATTTTAATGGAGTTTGAAGTAGGAAACTTGGTTGTTGAGAGTGTAAAGTGATGAGTGAAAATGAAGAGTGTATATATTGGGGGGAGGGTTTGGAACCGTGGAGAGGGAGAGAGAAGGAAGAACTTGGGCTCCAAGTTTGGTTAAGGGTTGTTTAGTTGGAAAGTGAGAGATTAATGAGTTTTGGAATAAAATATAATAGATTTCAAAACGTGTAATGATGACTTCCTTTTGATGTGACATTAGACTTCAATCATCAAATCACTCCAATCTCCATCAAGTCACTTTGGTCCTCTCAACTCTCCATCGTGCTCCTTGTTTACCCGGTTAAAGTTTTCGATCGTAATTTTCGAAGATTTCGCCTGGATAAAATATTTTATTTTATTCCAGAACTTAAATTTTCAAAAATAACTAAGATCATTGGAAACACAACAAAAACACTAACCATTTCGTTCACGGGTCACAATTAGGTTTTCTGCTCTGTAAACTCTATTAGTGAAAACGCAGACCGACTTTCGTCTGAATTTTCAACCGAAAATTTAACCGTGACTTTCTACGGTAAGTTAGAGCAAGGCAATAATTTTTGTTTATCCAAAATCATTCTCTAGATTTTAACAAAAATAAACACACATAAACATGTATTTACTGTGATAGAAAGACAGAGAAATCGGGACGTTACAAAACTCCTCGAGCGAGATTGGAACTCCTCTGCACCATCTGCTCTTATGTACCGAGGTACAACAGCAAAACCAAAAAAACAGATACTCCCTCCGATCAATATTATAAGCCAAAAACCATAAATTTTTTGGTTTAAAATTTAAGCAAATTTTTCGTACTTCAATCCAATTTAATGCTATTATTCCCAAAATACCCCCCACTTAATATAAATTATGTTTTTTCAATACTCCTTTATATTATTCCTAATTTAACATTGAATATAAAGGGTCATCTTCCAATTTAACTCTGACATTATTGAAAGTGGAATCTATTTAATGCATATGTATTTTAACGATGAAAATTGAAATTTTAGATGAAGGGTAATTTAGGTAATAAACCTAATTTTTTAACAAAATTAAATGAGATTTATTAACTTTCTTAATATGTGTGTTTTATTTAATTTTTGCTTATAATAGTGACCGGAGGGAGTATATCGCAAGGGTGAGATACCAATATATGAGTTTATTATGATAACCACATACGCGACACACAACACATCATTTACATATATGTTCACAACATATAAAATTCTCAACATAAACACAATAGTTGATCAATGGGTTTCATACCCGACAGTCATCGTCATTGAAAAAAATATATGCATGACACTTCAATATTCAACGTCTAAATTTTTTACTTAATCTCCGGAAATCCCAACCTCCATTCAATAACATTAATTGTTTTGTCCGTCAAGATTTCGAGTACCAACTATATAAGTAAGTAACTCGGTAGGACGCGAGCTTCAACCATCATCGTAACGTAATTTACATGAACTCCAATGATACTTGTAACTTAACTCGGCCTATAAAAAATCCCAAATATCCGAGCTCCAGAAATAGTCATAGCATAGCCCGTCCTTTTCTAGACCCACTTTCCAATCCACCAAAGGCATATCTGCTGATTCATGCATGTAAAACATTTATTTATTCTCGTCATTTTCTTTTTATTCATCTTTTCTTGTCGAGGCTCAAAGGCTCACGACCATTCCTAATTTTCAACATTAAGATTTTTCGTCGTCAACACAGGACACGAGGTCCAAGTGCTCAATCACAAAGCCTTAGACCGATACCTCGGTCTTAGGTTCGTGGTTATAGAAAACGACATTCACCTTTAACAATGTTCACCATACTGTATATAGGACATAAAGTCTACAACAACGTTACATGGATCAATAATCTACGTGTTTTCACCATACAACACTAGAATCCCAACGTCTCGGCCACTAGGTCTGCATTTCATCGTTAACATCAACTTATCCAACCGGGCCCTAGTGGGGCAGGGGCCGGGTTGACCGAGGGTGGGGCCTGGGTGGTGCGGGGGTCGGTCCATGTTGTGTGGGGGTCGGGCCTGGGTGGTGCGGGGCTCGGGCTCGGATGGTCTAGTGGCCTGGTCCGGGTAGTCTGGGGGCCGAGTTCGGGTGGTCCAAGGTTCGGGCCCAGGTGGTGTCGAGTCTGGGTGGTCCGACACCGGTGGTGCGGGGGCCGGGTCTGGGTTGGTCGGGGGGTCGGGTCCGGGGGGCTGGAGTTGGTGGTGGGTGGCACATGAGTAAGGAGGGGGGATTTCAAAATACTACCTCTTTAGGTGGTATTTCAAATTCCTCAAATTTACCTTAAACCAAATACCCTTATAAAATCCCTTGATTTATAAAATTGTTCATATCTAATACCCAAACAAAGTATTTTAGATTGAAGTATTTTGATTACCCTCTTAAAATACTTTACCCTCTCCAAATACCCCATCCAAAGCATATTCTATCCAGGCCCTTGCGCCGGGGATTGTGACATATTCCCATCTTATAGGTCTTCACATAGTTGCCATAGCCCATAGCTGACAATATTCATTCCTCAAAGTAACCTCAGATGTAACTTGTAAAAGGCCAAACTAAATTAGTAATATACCCCCAGACACAACGGAGGAAATGCGAGGTAGTTTTTTGACCTAGGTTCTTCTGCAGATTATCAATTACAACTTCTATTATTTATAGTAAAAGCAAAAAATACGATATATATATATATATACGATTTCGTATATGTCACATGTGACTTGATAAAATCTTTTCAATTTATATCATTTTGTTAATTTGTAAAATAGGAAATGAATCTTTCACATGACAATATTATGTGAAATAATTGGAGAGATAAACACAAATACTTTAAATACGGTATCAAGATTTTAAAAAACACTAACAGCACCTTATAATCTTTGTATTTAACTTTCTTTTAACGTGATATTGTCAAATGTCTCAAACGAAAAATAATTATAAGAGAATCTATTAACCAATATAACAATGTAACAGGGGGTGATAACCCTGTTGAGGTAAAAAGAATCTATTTGAAATAAAAATTTAAAAAACCAATTATGATTTTAAAAGAACGTAAAATAAAATTATTTATACATATTATTACAAGTAATATATATAGGATTTACAAAATTTCAAATAGAATAATTTTTATATGAATTTCCTTCTTGAATCAATATTATTTTAAGTAAGTTTTACAGGAAAACAATCATATGTAAATAAAATAAGTTTTTTATTTTTAACATCCAAAATCCAAACTTACACCACATATCGACGAATAAAAACTTGAAAATGGTGACCAACACTTTCTTGGTACAAGTGGTAAATGACTTTGGCATCTTAAACAAGTGGTTATGGGTTCAAATTCTAACTATTGTGTATAAAGAAAATCTGGTTAGGAAGGAAGAACGCATCTTTTATGCCCAATAAATGATGAATACTTTGTATCTATATGATGCTTTAAAAAAACTGAAAATGGTGCGCCAAATACAGAGACAGATTTCCCATTTATTTTGAAACCTGTCCCCAAATTGACACTTTCATCATTAAGGTTAAGGTAATGGAAAAGCTAAAAAAAAAAAACACCAAGAAAAGACAAATGATTACAATGATAAAAATTAGCTTTACCACATGTTTTGAGCTAGCATAGGATATGTTTCGTAGGTGGAGCCTGCCCAAGATTCAGAAGGCACATTCGGAACACATAACCATAGTCAACGAAAGCTTTTCAGGATTAAGGAACAACTATGATTTATACGCAATATTTTTATGACACTAATATTTTAGATGATAAAATAAAATATAAATTTTGATATATCTTCCTCTTGATTCTCCTAAAATAGATGGTGTAAAGAAAAGTGCAAAAAAATTTGTGAATTGATCATTTTTCATTAATTAAAGAGTGTAATTAACTGTCCATTGATCGATCAACACTGTCCATTGAAATGTATTCCAATTAGAAGAATGTTAACAAACCAATAAAAGAATATTCTTATTGGGAAATTACGTATTTAATATTTTGAGAAGATAATTAAATATTTGATTTTTCAATGAAATCTTCTTTTTGATTCCTTAACATGTGTCTTATTGACACCCATTAACAACACCCTTCAAATTAAGCGTACATGCAGCAAAGTTTATTTGAATTCTGAGAGTCAACCCAGATCATTATGTCTAGTTTGAGTTGAAGGCCAGAACAGTGGCAAATTAACCAGCTAGCAATCTGGCATAATTCTCCTTCAACGTAAAACTGCTTTCACATATTATTGCAACATTTTTATTTTTATTTTTGGTTTCTTCCCTCAAGCTTTTTCTCATATAGTAACATTAATTTGCTTCCAGAAATTTATTTTGTCTTTTCTCGGAGAATTTTTTTATTTTGGCAATAAAAAAATCTAACCCATTTCTCTCCTGTTTCTTTACCTTACAAATGACGAAAGTGTGATCAAGTGCTCACTCGCTAACTTAATTACCATTCTCACCTACAATATATAGAGATGACCTATATATATATATATATATATGAACAAGTATAATTTACTGAAAGCTAGCACATTAAGAATAATTGAATACACAAGAAAGATTAACATCACGAAAAAGAAGAAACTGCAATAAATCTAGAAATATTATTACATAAAAATAAGTAGGAAGCGATACATTTACACTCTCAAACCTAACTCAAGGAATACTACTTCAACAATCTTGCTCAACACGAGCATGATAATGGAAATTTGTAGCCTAATATTATAGGTACTACACCAAATTTGAATGAAATTGACAACATTGCAGCACTAGCTGCATATTTGAACATGCATGGTTATAGACTCTTTAAAAAAAAAAGGAAAAGAAAAATGATAATGGAAGAAGAGATCAATATGTTAAGAGTATAAGTAAAAACGATTCGGACCAGGAGTGCATAATTCCCCATATATATGGATGGACTGTCAGGCCTTCCATTTCATGGTTGCTGTTGGCTAAAAGAGACCTTAATATATATCTTGAATACTGATTTTGTGAAGCTGAATCTGTAAATTGTCATGAAGGTGAAGGTGAAGGTGAAGATGAGAGAGCATATAAAAGACATTCTTCTTGAACTTGAACAAATCAACTTGGTTAACAAAAAAGAAGAAGAAGAGAGAAAGAGCCATTTGGTATAGATATAGATAGAGAGACATATTTGATTTGTATGAACATATAAATGATATAATGTGACATATATAAATAAATAACAAGGCACAGGTTGTGTTTGTATATAGAAGAGGAAAAAGCGGCTCAGGTACTGAAATATTGTGATGCACGCATACTGTAGTGAGGGGCTAATCTTATATTCCCGCATGCATTCGTTTCTCTTTAATGTACAGTGTGGGCACGTTTCCACAAGAGAGAAAAAAGTAAAGGAAGAAAGGGATATAGACAGTGAAGGTGTTGAAGATTCAACTATTCTTTTTTTGATAAAGGCTAGCAACATACTTTTTTTTAACATTCTTTTCAACACACTTATTGTATAGTTGAAATTCATTTGGGTATCATTATTTTAGAAATTAGTCATATTAATTCATGTGCGTCTCACTTGAATTTTGTAGCATCAACATGAATTTCAATAAATAAGAGAAAGTGTGTTGAAGAGAGTGTTAGAGAATGCATTGATGTTGACACTCTCTTTCCAACACACTCTATTTTATTGGTTGAAATTCACGTGGGTTCCATTATTTTAGAAATGAATCTTATTAATTCATATGGGTGTCAGTTGAATTTTGTAGGATACATATAAATTTCAATCAACAGAAGTTTGTTGAAGAGAGAGTATTAGAGAATGCGTTCACGGTGGCATAGTTAACAAGCTGTCTCAAAGCCTGTTAAAGAGAGAATGTTAGAGAACGTATTGATGATGACACTCTCTTTCCAACACACTCTATTTTATTGGTTGAAATTCATGTGGGTTCCATTATTTTAGAAATGAATCCTATTAATTCATATGGGTGTCAGTTGAATTTTGTAAGATACATATAAATTTCAATCAACGAGAGTTTGTTGAAGAGAGAGTATTAGAGAATGCGTTCAAGGTTGCAAAGTTAACAAGCTGTCTCAAAGCAAAGCCTGTTGCCTTCTTCGAATAGGTCTTTGTCTATGGTGCTTCAAGTTTTTGGCTTTTGTAATTTCCTTTATCTTTTGGTCGGTTGTGTTAAAAAAGTAATGCAATTTTTTTGGAACGCTTTGGTTGCAAGTGCTTGCTGTATAGCATGTGGGGCTTGTCTGAAACTTTTTAAAGAAATTTTTACGCATAGTGATCTTCACCTACCTGATGTGTATACGGGATTGGTGAATACTTTGTGGGGGAGAATCATGTCTCAGCACATGTGTGTTGGCTTTCTTCAGCAGTTGAGAAATATTAATGGAAAAAGAAATTACCTGCACATGGGGAAGTCAATTATCTAAAGCAAAAATATTTTTGAAGTACAATTTTGCAGATAAGTAAGTGTAATTTAAGTGATGAAGAATGACTTGCTCCAACCATATAAATTTGATATATACTTCACTCTTTAAAATAGATGTGAGATAAAACATCGATTTACTCCTTAAAAATATTAGGGTCTGACATTTTAGTTCCTAACCTCATGAAAAAGAAAATATAGTTTCTAACTTTAACAACCGGTGTCCCAACCATCTCGTTCGGGAGTCGTGAATAAAAGACGAGTCGCCACCAAAATTTATTTAAACAGGGAAACCTTGGAAAAACCTTTTTTATTTGAAAGAAACTGGTCATTAAAATGTGGAAACAAGATCAAGTTCGGGAGTCGATTACGAGTAGGGAATATATTAGCACCATACATCACCCATTAATTCCACGAATAGTACTTTAGATTAATTGCGCAATTAAATCATTTATTTATTTTCTTTATTTCTGCTTATTTAATTTGAACTTATAGATGAGTAAGGCCCAAACAAAGTGGGTTTAACATAATTTAAAAGGAATTGGGCTGATAAAAAAATTATGAAATTGGATATGATTATGTTGAAATAAGTAAAGTTTATCCGATAGCTACTTTGAAGTTTTTTCTATGGAGAACTTGTAGGGATTGTCTGCCTACTAGAGTCCAACTTCAATATAAAGGAGTTAGCTGCTCAAGCACTTGTGTTTTCTGTGAACAAGAGTATGAAAATATTTGGCATCTTTTGATTACTTAATATTAGCAAAGAATGTTGGGTGAGACAACGAATCTGGGATTTTATTTTTCCTCAACTGCAGGTTGCCCAGAATTTTCGTGAATTACTCTTCACTGTCCTTAGTTCATTGGATGTGGATAGGAGGGTGGCATTTGCAATGTCCCTTTGGGCCATTTGGAGCGCAAGAAATGATAAACTCTGGGAGGAAAGGACATCAACATTGGATGCTATTATTCATAGATCCTCCAATTTTTATCTGGATTGGAAGCATGCAAATTCACCAGGCACTCAACTTTAATTCAGTGTCTTGGATGCAATTTGGGTGCTACAACATGGGAAGTTCCACCTCCAGGTTACTATAAATGTAATGTTGATGCAAGTTTCTTTGAAGATGCAGGGAAAACTACTTTTGGTATGTGTATTAGAGATGATCATGATGCATTTATTCAAGCTAGGACTGATTGGGTGCCCTCTTGTCTCACAGTTCTTGAGGGGGAAGCCATGGGTCTTCTTAAAGCTATTCAATGGGTCCAAGAGTTGAATTTAGACCATGTTATTTTTGAGCTAGATTGCCAAGTAGTAGTCAACCATGCCAAATCTCCTAAAGGTGACATCTCCGAATATGGAGTAACTATTAGAGCATGTTATGACTTTCTTTGTTCTTTTCCAAACTTTGGGATAAGTTTTGTTAGGAGACAAGCGAACAGAGTAGCTCATTCGTAAGCTAGGGTGACTCTTTTCACTGCTGGTCCCCGTATTTTCTATCATGTTCCCCCTTGTATTGTTGCTTTGATCGCTAATGAGATTCCTTGAGCTTCTTTTCTCAAAAAAAAAAAAAAAAAGTACTATCCCTTCTTGTATTGAACCTATTATATTTAATGAAATGAAGTAAGTATGTTATTTTAAAAAAAAAAAAAAACAATTTGGTCCCTCACACTATTCTATCTTAATCTTACGTGTAATAAAGTGTGGCATGTGCATGTTAATGACAATGTAACATCAATTTAGTTTCCAAAATTGTCCTAATTAGTCATATTAGTCCTTGAGTTTACAAAAAATTAAAGAAAAATTAGTTCCTAAATTTAAAAACTAAAATTAGTCCCTGATATTAGCTAATATTGGAGACCAAACTATGTTTTACTAGATTGTCTTCTACGTTTAGATAGACTAGAGTTTATTTTGAAGCTTAGTGAAAATAAGTTTTTTTTTTCCCTCAAAACCCATCCTAATTAGCATTTTGGATCGAGTGAGTCCAGCAAAATATCCTCACGACTTAGTATTAAAGGGGTACAATGGATACTCAACCCATATACAAAAACATCAAAGAAAGGGATGAAACTCAGCTAAAAGTTCAACCAAGAATAAAAAAAAATCCCGGTTGAAGTCCTAACTACATTCGTCCCACCCACCTTGCCAATTTTGATACGCCATCTGATGCGCCCATCGATTGCATAACAGCCAAAAAGGACAAAACGGAAGATAACTAAAACTAAAGGCTAGAATAGCCAAGACATACTCCAAACAAACATTGCAGCAAAACAGTGAAATTAACAAAACTCCATTTGTCACCAGAACCATCAAGATTTAGCTGAAAGAACCACATCACAGGGCATTGCCAAACGGGGTTGGTTCGCTAATTAAGTAGGGTTTTATTTCTTGATTCTCAGTCTCCCAATAAGGATGATTCTACAACGATTCGAACTCAAGTTTTACAGGTTTTTCTCCTTACAGGGTCAAGTTGCTTTAGTGAAAATAGTTCTATATTTCTATAAATATTTTGTTACTATATTATTATTTAATAAATTAAACTACGCATAGATATGCTTATAAAAAAACTACGCATAGATATGTTTATAAGAAATAGGCTGCACAGGTGCTAAATTTGTTTTTTAAAAAAATTGTTAAATAATGTGGTAACTCGTTATTGGATGCAACTATAATTTTTTTATAGTACATCAAATAAATTAAATTCAAATAATAATCCACATTCCAATATTTGTAATTACAACCCAAAATAGCCTTATTTTAAACGTTTTTTCTCGACCTTTTTTTTATTACTTGGTTATGTAAAATATCAATTAAAAAATGAATTTAATTTTAATGCACTAAATATAATATTTTTTTACATTATCAACCACTTATAAACAATCCTATAGATAACTTTTAAAATAGTTATCATAAAATTCTAACATTTTTAAATAGGTTACATTTTATGATTGAATGACTATAAAAAAAATTATATTGACAATGCATGTCAATTAAATCATAAAAAATATTACATAATGAGAATTTCAGATAGAATTTTTGACAGGTTAAGTTTGTATGATTTTTATTCTTAAATCAATGGATAATTTATAGCTCATTATTTCATGATACCTTCTACCCCGCATGTATTTATAAAGCAATAATATATAATGAAATATTTAATTTTGAAAATAAGATAAACACATGCACATCATTTATTATAAAATGAAAACCAACGGACAAAGTATACACATTGTAACAAAACTAAAACAACACGAAAATAAAAACAGCTTTTAAAAGGAACATAACATAAACAAACATAATGAAACCCAATCCCGATGTCATATCACTACAACAGATTAGACTTTAGATAGCGTTTCCGTATGCCTAACCGCTGTCTATGCTACCGCTATTAAAACTCGTTAGCAAAGATAGCATTTAGGAAGTGCTATTAATAGGTGACTTTAGATAGCGTTTGTACACGGAAACACTATCTAAAGTCAGACTTTAGATATGCTACGTTATCTAAAGTCGACTTTAGATAGCGTTTGTACACGGAAACTCTATCTAAAGTCTGACTTTAGATAGCGTTTGTTAATAACAAACGCTATCTATTCCCCCCTTTTTTTTAATTTTACATATTTCTTAACTTTTACATCCATTCCTGCACATTGAACTACACCAAAAAAAAACCACAATTGTTGCAAATCAATACAATTGTTCCCTTGCTTCCACTGTATTTACAAGTAAATATGTATATGCAAAAAGATGCATAAAATTAGGGAGAAAAAATTAAGGAACCAAGTATATAAGGGAATCCGCAAACTTCATATATTTCAGCCATGCACACTGATCATATACAGATTATAGAAGCAACTGATTCATACTATTAAAGCTTCCCAGTTTTAACATCATCCAAAACCTCAAGTCAACAATGAAACTTCATTAAATTTGTTTCAGAAACTGCTAACTAACAATGCTTAATTACAAGACAGCAAGTGCTTCCATGAGACCGATCATAGACGGAATATGCCCAGAGAGTTTATTGCCATGCAATGACCTACAAAAATCAAACAAATCCATCAAGAAATTCCCATAGAAGGGAAGTGGAAGACCAAATATCCTTCTTATTAAAAATTGAAATAGGTTATAAAGGATCATGCAACACATACAAGGGAGGACATTAAGGGAGGACATTAAAGAGGTTACAAATAATACAAGACAAGGTATAGAAAAGTCCGACATTCGGTTGGATTACATACAGGACCTGGAAGGCAAGATCGATTTGCCTATGTTTTCAGGAATACTTCCAATCAAGCTATTGTTTTTCACATCACTTGCAACCACAAAAAAAACAGCAGGGGACAATAATCAAATACCCTTAGGAAATACACTTGTAACATGCATTACTTTGTTGATGAAGAAGAATAACAGAAATAATAAGTAAGATTTGAACTTTTATCAATCTGAGGATATAGATAAAGAGAAACTACTGTTGATGTGGATCTCTAGTTAGAAATCTAAAGCATTATTCGCATACCAATGAGTATTGCTGCAACTACTGTGATCAATTTGACATAATCAAACGAACTTTTCAACAATATAGCGACACCAATCTTCCTTGACTTCAGATAGTTGAGCAGTGGAGTATGTGGAGCATTTGAAGTCAGGGAAGTACTGCGACATAAAAATTAAATAAATTAAGTTACAATTGCTAAAACATTTGAACAGTCACAGTTAAAAGCTAAGTAAACAACATACCGCCATTGGTATTTTAACTTGGTCATGCAAGATAGTTTCCTTCATGAAACGCATGACATAGTACCCACAATCTGTACTGTTGGGTTGTCTTGGGCACTATAAAAAATAAAATAGTAAATCAATATAGTTTTTTTTTCTAATTGCGCATTAAGTTTTTGAAAATGTACCTCTATCTGAATCCATTTAATGTTGGTTGCCTTTAAACGCGGCACCTTAGCTCCGATATTTGCACGATAAACTTGCAAAGCACTAATCACAAAATCAAACAGGCTTCATTAAGAAACATATTTTCAATCATCACAAACACACGCATGCTTTTTTTTATTTTGAACCACAACAGCCACAACCCAGTATATGTCAATTCAACACATGTTCTAATGTCAAAAATCAAAAGCACATTAGGACCATGACAACTTGCAACATGTATCTACCATGAAAGCCATTCGACAGAATCATAGAAAATCAGAAATATAAAAGCATGCTTACTTATCGAACAGATTCTTTAATTCTGGGCGACCCCTAGGATCAACATTCAAGGGATCCAGATAGTAAATAATCTCTTCAACAATATTTATCGCGCACAGCACCCAAATGATTCCTACAAAAATGTTGAGATAACAAATCCTCAGCACCTCAACTTTTATGTAATTCATTATTGTGAATTAAGTCCTATAGGATAAGCGACTCACCCAACATTGCACGACGCTAAAAACAAGGACTGATATTCTCTTTCTTTAGTTGCAAACCGGTCAGCTAGATACGTTGTCTGTGAATCCCTCCCGAAGTAGCCGTATGTATTTGTTTGGTGTGGGGACAAGAACAGAAACCTCCTCGTTCTTTCCTTTGGAAGCAACAATTCTTCATACAAATACCTTCAGCAATTCTTCACACGACCAGGGTTCTCTGGCACACCTAGGGCTTTAGCAAGAATATCCTGGCGACCAAAATCTTGTATCTCTCCCTCTACTGCAGACTGTGACAGTTCCTCCTGACACATAGTTATTGGTGAAATGCAAATGTTAAAATTATTATATATTATATATCATAAGAAAATAACAAATGAAAGTGTAAACGTTAGTCTACTAACACATTTATTCCACACGGTCTGCGTATTTTTGTTGTCAATTACACCCGCCTTGTTCTCGCGGGCTTTCCTCCACACAATATGGCGTTTAATTTTCTTAACTTCTGGCCCCGCCTCCTGCATCTGTATATTGAGATAATATATATTAACCAAACAGTTTAAAAGTCATATTTACCACACATGCAGTTAAATATATATATATATATAGTAGGAACTGTAGTATGAATCTGAGATTCATACCTTGCTGAATAGTAAAAAAAAAAAAAAAAGAGTTTTTTCAGAAGAAATTATTATGCTTAACTGGTTTGGGTACCTTTTAACTGGTAAGAACCTCCGTGTTTATGCTATGGTTTATATTGTTAAAGCTGTAGCAGTAAGACCTCGAAGGATGATGATGAGGCAGTAAGTCTAATTTGCCGATGCTTGAAGCAAGATAAATCAAAGTATGAATATCGAGTAGCAGTAAGTCTACTTTGAGGTAGCTTTTGGTTAATTAAAGTAAATCCTTATTAAACAAAGGTGTGGTACAGCTATGGTTAAGAATAATAAGATCTAATGAATTTTGTAAATTTCTTGTAAAGGCTTTAATTTTATGTTTAGTATTAAAAATATCCAGCAAGGTATATCTCATATTACTACTTACAATTACTATGGAACCAAAGGAAGGCAATGATATCAGAATATTGGAAATTATGTTATCTCGTTCTTTTTCCAAGCTTTCTTTCCGATCTTCTCAACCCTCTTCTTCATCTCTTCAGGAATCTGATATTCCTACCAATCCAAGCAGTATTTTCCATGAGGAAATATGCTTTGAAAATATCAATCAAGATATTGATAATTGGGTAATTCCCAGAATACCCACAAAAGAACTTTACAAATCAGAAGGCAGATTTTTTACTACCTCTGATTATGTAATCAAAACCGAAGAAAAGAATATTCCAATCAGTCCAGAGAGTGAGGAATTTCATCTTCTCTCAATGGATACAATAAAAGGCCACAAGCAAAAGTACAGGTACTTACACATTGGATGTGTTCAAGTAGCTGTAAAACCTTTAATCCGCGAAGGATTAAATGCTTCAATCTTGATGTGCTTAAGGGATATTAGGCACAATAAGTTTCAAGACTCCCTCTTAGGCACGGTGGAAACGAGCCTAAGCCATGGTCCAATTTATTTCAATTGCTATCCTAATAGAACCTTGAGTTTACAGGATCAAAACATCTTGGACTCCTTGTTTCTAAATCTTAAGATCTCGTGGCTTAGACATGAAGCCTGGATCTATCCCAAAACTTTTGCTTTACAGGATTCAATACAAGGCTATGAATTCCTGTAATTCTAAAGTTCTCAAAGATAGAACATCGGGAGAGACAACCTGTTTCTTACCGATGTTACTAAAGCAAACGTAATTGTCCCTAAGACAATCTTATGGAAGGACGTAGTCCTACCAGGAAAGATGGATATTGGATAAGGCTGTCCCAGCTTTACCAAGAGAAACAGCAGACTTCAATAATATAGTTCAAACTCCAACAGGAAGAGTTGAACTAGTCTTCCAAAGAAGTAATTCTTTTAGTTATGCTAGATCTTCAAGTCTTAGATCTGAAAATTTTAGATCTATCCCTTCAAGACAATCCTTTTCAACGGCATCTCAAATGACCTCTATTAATCTTCAGGGATTAGATACATCATCTACTATCCTCGACCAATTTATCAGACAGAAGATGATCAACGATCAATTCAGTCTCCAACCTTTTCCTCTCTTAATGAATCTTATAATGATTTGTAAGTTCATTATAGATAAGGAATCCCTTCGCAAGGATTTTTACTCTGAGGAATGGAAACCTCAAAGAGAGTGGTTCTTGCAAGAGTTCAAGGGAACAAAAAGGAAAAATATTCAGGAAGAATATTACCAATTTCTTAACAAAGTTAAGACAAAGATTTTATTTTTTGACTGGTTTCATGCATACTCCGGCTAATATTCGATAGATTATCCTTGGAAGACAAGGATAGATGTTGATAAAACCACAAATGTCATTACGGTATGGCATTTAAAGAATGGTGAGTTGATCAAAACAGAGTTACCACCAAATAGCTCTTTCCAACTCCCAGGTATCAATGATCCCTTTACCAAGAAACCCATCATTGCTGCTCCTTTCAAAAATAAGAATCCTGAGGAGGCAATATCGGCGACGGACATAAGCAAACTTATGGAGCAATCCAATTATACCAACAAATACCTTCAAGTGCTAGGAGAACACTTAATCAAAAAAGATGCAACCACCATTGCATCTACTTGGGAATTAAGAAGGATATTCCCTTAGAAAAACCCTTGTTCAAACCTTTTAAGATGAATAAGAAGATCAGAGAAAGTTTGCTTCTTCTTCAACCCAATATAAAAAAGGAAAAACAAGAATTTGTGGAGAAACTAGAGGAAAGACTGAAACAACTGGTTGTTCCAGATTCTCCATCGGATAATCAAGGAGAAAGACCTTCAAGAGACAAAGGTCCCATTATCAATGTCATCAATGAAGACAGCTCAGAAACGGAATCTGTGGCAAGTACCTCCAAAACCAATCCTCCAGATAAACCTCCAATCAATATCAATCCTGTTCTTACCCAATCTTGGAGGCAACCCTCAAAACTTTATTATCCTAGAGCAACTCCCCCGGATATGCTCTTTGAAGAAAAAACTCCAAACTTTAGAAGTTTCAATGCCAACAATATCTATGAATGGAACATAGATGGTCAAACAGAGTATCAAATGCTCCAAACAATGCAGCATATGACTATGATGGCTCACTTGCTTTCGGACCACAAATGACTGCTCAAGAAGCCATCCGTAATATCTTGTCTGCATGGTTTACGAGGCCAACTCAAAGGTTGGTGGGATTATTCTTTCTCGAAGCACGAAAGAACAAATGTTTTCTGCTATCAAAACCGATGCGAAGGAAATCCAATTTATGACAATGAAGGTGCAACCATCCCGATGCGGTTAACACCTTAATCTTCTCAATCTGTGGACATTTCATGGGAAATACTTCCACTTGGAAGGACAGTCTGCAGAGTTATTATCCAATCTTAAGTGTAGATCCTTAGCTAGCTTTAGGTGGTATAAAGATACCTTCCTAACTAGAGTCTACACCGGAGAAGACTGCTGAGAATAGATTCTGGAAAGAAAAGTTAATTGCAGGTCTCCCAACTTCGTTAGGTGAACTTGTCAAAGATGAGCTCATAGCCCAATCCTCAGATGGAAATATTCCATATGAGCAATTGAGTTATGGACAACTCATTGCAGCAATATATATATATATATATATATATATATATATATATATATATATATATATATATATATATACACATACCAATTCATCCTCAATGTCAGCATACCCCTTACGTGATGCTTTGTAAGGGCATGCAGGATCTAACGCTCTGTTGCGATTTTCATTGCTTAAGTTCTATTCAGACACATATAAGTAATATTACTACATGGTTAATGTCATATGTACGTATACATATAATTATAAGGACTAACGTGATATTAAACATACCAGGAATCGAGCATCTCCTGTGCGTATTGCTATAAAATCTATCCACTCATCCCTTGATATGTGTGGATATTGTGATGGAGGTTCCTCTATGATACTCCCGTTGGCATCTCTTAGAAATTTTTTGGTCAATCTAGTTCTGAATGCCCTATGTAGGTTACCACTTCAGAAGTACAAATTTTTTCCGAGATTCATCAACATTAAAAGACATCTGCAAAACAATATAAACAACGTGTCAAAGTAAGTATGTTTACATAGTTTACAATATAATTCATAAATTTTAACAATTACCTGTACATCAGCCCATATGCTCTCTTTGAAACCATCCAAAGCTTCATCCTTCCAATTAGAACAAATAATTGGGACCGTTTGCCGAACAACGACCCCAATGTAACTCTTCAATATTTTACCATTAGCACGAATTGGTTGGTCCAAATAATTCCATTCAACCTAATAAAAATAATAAAGTAATTAAATCTAGATATCAAACAACATTATGAAATCCTTAGATTAGTAAGTAAATTACATCAAATTTTTGTCCTTTACTCCTAGCGCGGATGACCGCCTTCATAACTGTTGGCCCACGTCTCGCCGCTTTGGCAGCACTAGAATTACTTGAAGATGCCATTTACCTACAAAAATATTAGACACAAGTAAAACATCAATGGACATTAATATAATATTAATTGATGCAAAATATAAAACAACAATTGACAACAAAATCAACACTAGCATTACCGGAAGATGCTAACAATAATATAAAAGGATCAGAAAGTTCATTTAAACACAAACACTACATACATGTTTAAGTTAACCTTTTTCTTTTCTTCATTGGATTGAGATTTGTTTGTCCTTTATTAGTACGAAATGGTGGATTGACCAAAAGCCCCTCATCATGATCATCTCTCATATACATACCATCATCCCTAGTTGGATCAATCTCAAGTGATTGTAATGTCCCGACGAAAGCTCTTATCAGTCCATCCGTTGCCCGATTTCAAGTTATACAACTTTAACATCGCCGACAATCTTGTGAATTTAGTACAACCATCATACAATGGTTGCTCTGCATCACTTACCAACCTCTCAAACATTTGAGGACAATCCCGAAGATCCTCTTCAACAGCATGTGCAATGTCTTCAAAACGACCACCCTCATAAGTATTTGTGTCGGTATCGTATGATGAATATCTCACACGATTCCTCATTTCACTAGACTCAGCTCTTGTCTCACCATGTTTTGTCCAACATGTATAACTTTGATCGATTCCATTACACACTAAATGTTCTTCCAAATCGGCTGCACTAACTTGCCTTGCATAACAACAATCTAAACAAGGACATATGATTGTACTAGGGTTTTCCGCATGCCGAACTGTAAACCTAATGAACTCTTTCACCCCATCCTCATACTCCTTCGTTAAACGATTGGCAGACATCCATTTCCGATCCATGCTTTCCCGATCTACAAAAATATTTATTAAACGTATTTACTTTGAGTTTAGAGTGGTTGATGTCTACATGCAATGTATACAGATTAAAGGAATGAAAGGAATGAAAACTTTTACCCTTTTTCCGCATGGCAAATTGAGTGTGGACAGGGGCTGTGTATTAGTGGGGAAGCATCAAAAGGGAAAGATGGGAGAGAGGGGGGTATTCAGTTGGGTAAAGGAAAGGATCAGTGTAGCAGTTTCAGGTCCCTTGAAGAACCTGTTGTATCTTTTATGTTCAAGGAGAGGATTGTGAAACAAGAAGAAAACTATTGGTTTCAGTAATCTAGAATCAAATGGTTCATGATGGGAGACTGAAAGTTTTTTCATCAATCAGCCATCATAAAGAGGAGAACAAATAGAATTTATGCTCTACTAGGTCCTGATGACAATTGGATCTATGAAGATTTGCAATTACAGAACTTAGTTTCAGATTTCTTTAAGGATCTATATCAAAGAAATCTTGGTATGGGAAATGTCAGTTTTCCAACCTTATCTGCCTTTCCTAATATAAAAGAAAGAGACAGGGATTTCCTTGAAAATCTTGTCTCACTTGATGAGATAAAAAGAGCTCTCTTTAGTATGAAAAACTTTAAAGCCCCTGGCCTTGATGGTTTTCATCCCATCTCTTTTAAATCTCAATGGAATGTTGTTGGTAATTATATATATTCCTGTTAACTCTGATTCCTTAAAAGAATGATATCTCTTGTGTTAATCAATTAAGACATGTAGCTTTGTGTAATGTAAGTTATAAGATCATTACCAAAGTGATAGCTCATAGGCTAATAACTATTATGCCTTACATTGTAAATAATACTCAAAGTAGTTTCGTACCAGGAAGCAAATTTGTAGCTGAGTTTTGCTGATGACCTAATCTTTGTAGTCAAGCAAATTTGAACCGGACTCAAATGATTTTAAATGTATTTGAGGAATTCATGTGACTCGGGCGGAGAGGTGAATCTATCCAAGTCTAAAGTCTTCTTCTCTAGTAACAATAATCCCGACTTGGCTCTGACTTAAGTAGGACTCTACAGATTGAGAAGACTCAAGATCTGGGTACTTATTTAGGAGCACCTCTGTTGCATCAGAGATCTTCAAGAAATGTTTATGCGTATGTTCTGGAGAAAATGAAAAAGAAACTATCAGTCTGGAAGGCCAACTCACTATCTTTTGCAAGAAGAGTTACATTAGCACAATCATCTTTGGCAAGTATGCCTGGTTACATAATGCAAACTTCAGCAATCCCTATCTCAGTTTGTGAAGAGGCTGAGAAAATCTGCAGAGATTAGAATGTATATAATGTATCCGTCCATTTTCTCAGCAACCAAACAAAGTATTTATATAATGTATCACACTTACATGATGCGTATGATTAGAATGCAAGCAGAGGTTCAGTAAGACAGATAAAAAAACCAAGAGTAATGTCATAATAAGCATCCTTTCCAACAAGGGAGAAAAAAGAGAAACAAGGGGACTTACCAAACAGCGAAGAGGAAAAGGCGATGGAAGAGGGAAGGGCTTGAACGGGCGGTGACGGCTGCAGGATGGTCAACAACAGCAGCGGCGGCGGTGGGATGGTCAGCAACACCAGTGGTGACGGTGGCAAATAAGGGTTCCCGCGATGGCAACGACCTACAGAAGGGTTGGGGCTGTGTGTGTCGAGTGGAATGAAGTGAGCAAGAAAAAAGAGGGAAGAAAACCAAGGCCCCGCGTTTAATTTGCTGTTCTGATGAAAAGGTGAACCTAAGATAGCGTTTCCTTTAGGAAACGCTATCTTTTCCTAAGTGGCACTTTTAATAGCGGTTCCACACGGAAACGCTATCTTAGGTGATACCTAAGATAGTGTTTTCTAAAGGAAACGCTATTAAAAGTTCCCCCATCACTTTTAATAGCATTTCCACACGGAAATGCTATAAAAGGTGCGTTATCTAAAGTCTAATCTGTTGTAGTGTATTACAAAACTGATATAACCATAATCCGAAATAGCGTGGGGCGTTATGTTTATGTGGTAATCCTACCGCTAAAAAACAGCGTCTGGACGAAGCATGGATCCTTATTCAAGTTTCTTTTGCAGAAGTCATTAGCAAGTTGATTAAAGTCAGAATCATAGAAACAAAATTTGATGATCTCTTTGGGTTTCTTATTCCTTATTAAACATAAAGTGATCCTCACAGTATCACATCATACTTAATAGATCCACTCATATTTTGCTCTAATGGTTAAATTTTTAAGGAACCCATGTATTTATAATTTTTTATTTGCACTCAATTTTGTTTCAAATTAAAATATTTATTCATTTATTTTAATTAATAAGTAAAATATATTAAATATTTAAAAAATATAATTTTTTTAAATAAAATGAATAATAAAAATAATATAAACGACGAGAAATCTATTACAATGAAAAATACATTAGATGAGAAATACATAAAAATGAGAAATACATTACGATGAGACATACATAAAAAATAGAAATACATAACGATCAAACATATATAACCACGCAAACAATAAAAACTAATTATTGTTATTCTCATGCACAAAACATTCCCAGATATGCTCCATCAAGTCTGCTTGTAGCTGACGATGACTTTGTAATTAAATATTTAAAAATATAAATATTTATTTTAATTAAATTTATTAATAATAATAATAATAATGATAATAATAACAATAACAATAACAACAATAATAATAATAATAATGATAATAATGATAATAATGACAATAATGATGATGATGATGATGATGATGATGATGATGATAATAATAATAATAATAATAATAATAATAATAAAAATAATTGTCCTAGCATTCTCAATTTTCTATAACCCATTTCGGTGGCCCAATTTTGAAAAACCAAATCCCTTTTTCTACAATATTAGTAGAAGCTTCTCTGAATTTTGTTTGGTCCCTTATTCTTCCCTACCCCATTCTCTCAACAAAATCTCATTCTCTCTGAACTTTGTTTGGTCCCTCTCATACAATCTTCGTACCCTTCCCCTTCCCCTTCCCTTTCCCCTCGGTCCCTCTCCTTCAATCTCTTCGGTCCCTTCCCCTTACCTGAAAAACCAAAGCTCTCTACTTTCATTTTAATCTTCATTCTCTTCATCAAAACCCTTTGGTATCGATCCCTTCCATCAAAACTCACGATCCCCTCTCCTCAGGGACGGGCCTAGAAATTTTGACAAGTGGGGGTAAGATCGTATATTATAAATATTTTTAGGCTTAATTGTACTTTTATTTCCCCTATTTTACTGCTTAGGCGATTTTGGTCTCCCAATTTTTTTCTGCTCGATTTTAGTCCCCACATTTTAAAAATGGGCAATTTTTAGTCCATTTGTATGTTGACATCCAATAAATAACATTTCAAATCAACATTCACTTATGGCATCACTTGTTAGAAAGTGTGAGTAAGGTTAGAATATCATAAGTCACGTTAGATAAACCATTAATTATTGGATGTTAACATACAGATGAACCAAAATTGCACATTTATAAAATATGGGGACTAAAATCGAGCGAAAAAAAAAACTGGGGGACTAAAATCACTCAAGCAGTAAAATAGAGGGACCAAAAGTACAATTAAGCCATATTTTTATAAAAATATATATAAATGCATAAACGATAAAATAAGGTCATTATTATAATTAAACCAAGAATTGGAAATTACAAACACTATATCAGTTTATACCATAAAATTGAAAACACTTTAGCTTCTATAAATTATAATTGTTCTCTATTGTGAACACCTAATTCTGTCCGGATGTTTTTTTAATTAATGTTTTGAAAAAATAATAAACAAAAAAATGATAAATAAAAATAAAAATAAAAACTTTGCAAAAGGAAAAAAGTTTTTGTTCTTGACCAATTGTTAATTTAGATAAGCTCATGATCCAAATTATCCAACCTAAATGAAAAGAAAAAAAAAGAGACTTTCTGTTTCTATTTGAAAAAAATAAAAATATTTTGAATTTTGTCTTCTACTCCCCTCCCCAGCGCTGCTATCTGTCTTTTTTTATTTTGGGTATGAACCGGCTTTGTTTTATTTCCCTTTTTTTGTTTTCTTATGTTTTTTTTCCAAAATAAGGGGTAACAACCCCTGCAACAACCCAGCAGAGTAGTGGGAGCAAAGGCTAGTTTGCTCCTCGCTATGGCACCACTCTGTAATATTTTCGTCCTCCCCTTCAGAAAAAAAAATAACCGATTTTGTTTGCTTCCTCATCCTATATATACATGTTACATTTCACAGAAGGGGGGAGTTTTTTTTTATCTCACGAACATAGATAAACTGGAGAAAAAAGAATGATAGAGAATAGAGTAGAGGGATTCTTTCTTTGCAGTCACAGTAGAGTTCTTTCCTCCAGCTCCCCCCATCCTTAGTATCTATTCATCTTCTCAACTAAAACAAAAAAAAGGGTTCAATAGTACATATCTGAGGAAGGGAACCACATCACTGCCAAACTCCCCAACAACCACCGCTGCAGCCGATGTTTCTCCGACCACCACCGTCGCTGTCTGGTCCACCATCGCACCAGATGCGCGACCCCTGCACCGTACTGCATCTGTCTCCACCGCGAACTTCTCCTCGGACCTCCGGCCTCCCTTCGTTGTTCATTGCAGCGCCGCCGTTGGCACCAGCCTCCTCACCGCCGCCCTGGCAGCTCGCCGTCGCCCACGCAACTCGCCTCCATCCCTCGGTCCAGTCGCACCCACCAGTTTCCTTAACCTCTCTGTCGGTAACGATGGAGGCTAAGTTAAGCCTCTGATATTTGTTTTTACTCTCACTGTTCTAATCTTTCCTTTGTTTATGTTATTATTATTACTTAGTAGGTATTTAGATTCTGATAGTTTGTTGGGTTGTGTTTACAGTATATGGCCCATATATTTTTTTTTGGTAGCATTTTTCTCCTTATCATTAGAACATTGGGCCAAAGCTAAAACAAAACGTAAAAAATAAAAAATGAAAAAGTCTCTAAAAAATATTTTTGATCTTTTTTCCAAAAATTCTTTAAAAAAAACATTTCTTTCTCAATAAAAAGATATTTTCTAAATTCAAAAATATCTTTTCAAAGAAAGGTAAACAAAAGATCAAAAAATGAAAATCCTTTTCAAAGATTAAAATCAACCAAACAAGCCAGTTTTTTAAAAAGAACTACGTGGCTTTGAGTTTCCCATCCCACCTGAGAATACGTAGGAGCAGAATCAATCATTCTGTCAAGCCAAAATTAAATTCCCATTTTTTAGTGTCTCTTTTTATTTTCAAATAATTAATCAAAATAATTAAACTTGTCTATTTTTAGGGTTGTCCTGTGGACTCGGGTGCCATGTTCGATCCCTTAGATTTGAGGTTGCCCTGTGGACTTATGTGCCATGTTCAACCTCATTTAGATTTTATCAACAATAAATTTTTTATATTCAAAATCATAAATAAAAATAAAAATATCCAAAAATAAAAATTATTCTTTCTTGTAAATAATTTTTGGGATAAAATGAATATCTAAAAAGTTATTAAAATTTTTGTACAATTAACTTGAGGTATAGTTTTTTAAACGGGTGATGTATGGTGATAACACCTTCCCTACTCGTAACCGACTCCCGGGCTCAAATATCTCTGTATTTTAAGACCATTTTACCCTAAATAAATGGGTTTTCCAAGGTTTTCCCACAATAAAAATTTTGGTGGCGACTCCTCTGTTTTTATTTCATTTTCGCGACTCCCGGACGGGACGGTCGCGACAGCTGGCGACTCCACTGGGGACTTTTGAGAGTCAGGCCTATCATAGTTGGTTGTACAAAAAAAAATTTAATAACTTTGAATTTTTTTTACCCCTCTTTGTTTTATTTCTTTTGTAAATAGTTTTAAATGCTCACATAAATGTCTTTGTATATTCTTGCAACCTTGGTGTAGAGAACTATTGTGTTGGTATCGTTTGTTCTTTTTACAGGTTTGGGGTAGTTTTGTTTTAGTAGGTTTTTTGTGAAGGTTTGTATGCTCCCATCACACACATCACTATCACATATTGCACACACTTTTGGCTCTATACCCGAGCTCGTTCAAAACCCAAGGATTAGGCGATGTCTCGACATTGTCATTGAAGAGGTCTTGTACCTCCCTGATATTTGTTGATTCATCACTCAGGTTGTACCCGATATCATGGGATGGTCATATTGAGAGGTTTTATCCCTACTTGTGAATAGATTCATGAATCGGATCCTTATCTTTCGGGATAGGGGCAATCTGGGGACCATGTCTTTTAGAAGTCTAGACCCTACCTGATTTTCACTGATAGAGCAAACTTAGTAGTCAAACCTGTTTAGAGTCATTACCTCAGGTGTGTCCAACTGTAAGTTTTACCTAGCTTAGGACAAAGGGAGCATGCTCTCTCTCTCTCTCTACATTTTTTTTATCTGGCATCATAGGCATAAATTTCCATGCACATACATATTTACTATGAAGTTTTCTAAAAAGAAAAAAGGGGCGACACATCGTCGCTCCAAGCCCGAATGACATATTCAAATATTATTTCTAATAAGCGGCATGTCATAGTGAAGGTAATGCATTGACAGAATACCCGACATAGGGTTCCCAACCCTACTAAGGGCTCATGCAACATGAATCATGTAGTGCATTTTTTTTTTGTTTCATTTCTAATTTTTTTTTATTTGTGTTTCTTTGCAGGAAGACCTTAGTATTAATCTTATAGCAAAGAATGGAAGGACCTAGCGTCAAAAAGAGTACTAGCAATGCAAGCAGTTCCAAGAAGAGCATCAAGATCAACGTGACACTCAATGATGTTCAGAGCTTATGGAAAATTAGTCAAAAAATGTCAAAAAAGGCACGTTCAAACTTTAACAACAAGTACGGGAGGATACTAGATCTGTTACGTATTCTGGTGGATGCCTCCGCTCTGAGTGCATTTGCTCAGTATTGGAACTCAACTTTGGGATATTTTGAATTGCCTGACCTAGATATAACTCCGACCATAGAGGAGTATGCTTACATGCTGAGATTGCCTATCCTAAAGGGATTGCGTGTCTTTTTGTATTATGGACAATATGTGGCAGATGGGAAGATAGCAAGTCTGTTGGAGCTTAAACCGGAACAATTGGATAAAATGGAAAAAGGAAACACTACTAGCTTGAAGAGGCGATTCTTGGAAGGTTACCTTAGGGAGTTGGCTCAACAACAATGATGGGTTACTTTTAATAGATTGTTGGCTCTCCTTATCTACGAACTGGTGCTTTTCCCCTTTATTCCGAATGTGATTGATCGATTAGCTATGGACGTCTTCTACAGAGATGAGGAATATGGGGTGAATTTAGTCCCCGCTATCTTAGATGAAACTTTTCTCTCACTACAAGTTTGTCATCAGAATCAATAAGGAAAGTTGCGATGTTGTGCACCAATGTTTTAAGTCCGGATTATAACTCACTTGTATGCTGGTAACAAAATTGATAGAACAGATGATCCATTAAAAGGATTCATTCGCATGCCGCTAAAGTCACGCAAGCTATATGAATGGAAACAAGTGTTTGATCAGGTTGACTCACGTTCATTTAGATGGATGTGCCCATGGTACAATGGAGATTCAGCTATATTTAGTTATGGAAGTTTCCTGAATGTCCCATTGATGGGACCCCGACGATGTGTGTCATATTCACCAGCTCTAGTAATGTGCCAACTTAGGTGGACACAAGATGAACCCCCAGAAGAGCTGCTTGGCGGAGCATCTTTCCTATATCAAGAATATGAAAGCATCAAGAGCCAGATAATGGCAATAAGGTCAGCATGGGACAATATTCATACAAAAGGACTAATGAGTTAGGAAGGCGGATAATAGCTCGAACAAAAAGATATGAAGCATGGAGAAAAGCAAGAAGAGGTTGTCCTTCAAAGCCTGAACCCCCTCCCAGTACTAAAAGCAATCCTCTTACAGAAGATCAAATGCTGAAAAAAATTGAAGTTCTAAAAGCTCAGATGGGGGTTTTGGATGAAAAGAACCAAGTTGCGGAAGTAACTATTGCCAAACTCCAAAGTCAGGTTCAAAAGCTGAATTTACAAATCGAGAATTTGAGAGATGAATGTGCCGATTCCTACGAATCCCCAAGTCGCATGAAAAGGGCAAGAAAGGAAAAAGAAGCAGAGATTCAAAAGTTGCAAGCAAAGGTGGAATGTCAAGAAAATACGCTAGTCAGAATTCTGAAGAAGAAAGAAGAGCTTGAGTGGGACGTAGGGATTCATGTCGAAACAATACAGAAACTAAAGGAGAGAGTTGAATCTCTACAAGAATCCTTGGCCCAAACCGAACTTTACTCTGATCAAGGATGGAAAGAAGCTGCCAAGTATCGTGAATTATTAGCGGAAGCTAATGCGATGGATAATTGGCTCAGAACCAAATACAAAAAACTGAAAGAGGAGAAGCTCAACGTCATGAAGAATGGGTAAAGGGATGGAAATTGGTTGTGAGGGATGTAATGTATGAAAGGGAAGCATGGAGAAGAAAATATGAAGACATGATTGGTAAACTTGAATATCATACTTCCCAGTTGGTGGAGCGATTTGAAGAAGTGTCAATTCAGGTTTACAAGAACCCTTTCCTCCAGATACCACCAGAGGTGACTGAGTTCTTCAAGCATTTTGGGAAACTTGAAAAGGGATTCAAGAAGCTCTTGACATTGTATTTTACAGTCCCCTAAGACGGATTTAGAAATATGAAAACTCTCGATGTATTGTTTTTTTATTTGACCAAAGACTCATGTTTGTATCGCAATATTCATATAATGAAATGGAAGTTTTCATCAATGTTTGTGGAATGCTATTTTTCCAGATGATATCTATCGAGGAGTGAATTCTCCCTTAGATACTTCATCAACTATTTTTTTACCTTAAAAACGATGTGTTTTCTGCGTAAAATATGGGTGTCATCAAAACAACAACATTGTTAGTACAGATGTGGTCTATTGAGGAGTGGATTCTCCCTTGTACTCGACATCAACTTCAATCAAGCTAGAGGGAATTATACCACTAGATTTGATTGCAGGATGAGTTTTCTTGCTAAAAGTGTATGCGACGGTCTTCCTATCAAAATTGGAGATTAATTGGTTTATGCTCATTCTTTTGATTTTATTCATTTATTATTTCTTTTATTAAATAAAACAGTGTGGCTTTTTGAACAATTTCTCCAAGACACCCTTATCGCACTCGGTCACATACAAGAGCCATGGCGAATGAACTAGAAGAAGTCCAAGAGATCAAGGATGAAGTCAGTCAAATCAAGGATCAGATGACTAAGATGATGTAGATCCTACAAGCAATGTAGAAGGAAAAGAACACAGAGGAGAACCCTCCAGCCTCGAACGAAGGACATCCAGCCACACCTCTCATCCCGCCCGGTTTTGCTCAGATTCCTATTCAAGGCTTCAACCAACCAGGGGTCATGATGCCTCTCACTGTTTATCCAAGAAACCAAACTCATCTTTCATTTGACCCGAACAATCCCTCATACGGTTTGCCTCGTGGATTTGTGCCACCAACGACCCCCAGCCCACAAGATGGCATTCAAAACTCCGAACATACCACTCAGACACAAACCCCCCACCGATGCTGTCGAAATGCCACAAACACAAACTGTCAACCCTACAAATGGTAACACCTCGACGGTGACACTTTCTGCCAATCCAAAAACCCTACAATACATCCTACATTATGGGCCCCAGGGGACTCAAATGATGCCAAACTTTGGATCCTCCTACATGCCATACTCCTTCCCTCATAATATGTATGGTGAAACTCCAGTGAATCAGTCAGGAGGGAATTCCCAATCTAAAGAAAAGTTGGTAGTGCTAGAGGAAAGACTACGGGTCATTGAAGGGGTAAATAGTTATGGTCTTCGAGATGCCTCGGAACTTTGTCTAGTGCCAAATGTTGTAATTCCACCGAAATTTAAGGTACCCGATTTCGACAAATATCGGGGAACCACTTGTCCCAAAAACCATTTGACCATGTATATAAGGAAGATGGCATCATATGCTCAAGATGATAAGCTCTTGATTCACTTCTTCCAGGACAGTTTAATTGGGGCAGCTTCAAATTGGTACACGCATCTCGAACGGGCCCACATCCAATCCTTCAAAGATCTAGCAGATGCATTCTTGAAGCAATACAAGTACAATATTGACATGGCTCCCAATAGGATGCAACTCCAAAATATGTCAAAAAGGGACACCGAGACTTTCAAAGAGTATGCACAACGATGGAGGGAATTGGCTGCTCAGGTGGAGCCTCCATTAGCTGAGAAAGAAATTGTGGCAATATTGATACACTCCAGTCGCCCTTCTATGATAGAATGATTGGGAGTGTGTCATCAAACTTTTCTGATATGGTCATCATTAGTGAGAAAATTGAAAGTGGGCTAAGGAATGGCAAGATCACCGAGTCTTCATTAGCGAACGACCCAAAGAAAGCCCCGTTTGTGAAAAGGAAGGAGGGAGAAGCACATGCAGTAACCTTTGAACAAAAGAAATCGAACCAATGGAAACCGAACCAAACACCCGCCTTATAAGCCCAGTACACCCTGTATTACCAACCATCTCCATATCACCAAGTCAACCAACCATACAACGTCGCCACCTCACAATTTCCAAATCCCCAGCCGATGACGCCCTACCGACCATCATACCCCTCTCAGCCTCAAACACATCCTGCCATGACACCCCAAGTTGTTCGACCCCTAAACCCAAACACAAACACAAGCCAAACGAGACAGCCTCATAACTCAGAAAAGAAGCCGGTACATTTCAACCCGATACCCATGACCTACACTGAGCTACTGCATCAGCCTCTAAGCAAATCTGTGTTGACTCATATCCCAACGAAACCATTGGACCCTCCTTGTCTGAAGTGGTTTTACCCAATTGCTAAATGTGAGTATCATGCGGGGGAAATAGTTCATTCCGCTGAGAACTGCATGGATTTCAAGTTTAAGGTACAAGATCTTATTAATTCTAAATGGTTGAGCTTTCAGAAAGATGCTCCGAAGGGGGCACAAGGTCCTATGCCATATCATGGGGATTCGGGAATCAATGCCATAGATAGCTTCAGGGAACATACTCTTAAGATCCAAGTGGCTGATGTCAGAACTCCCATGAGAGTTATTTTAAGAGAGATGCAAAAACATGGATTGGTGCAAACCTCAATTGAAGAGAAGACCCTCGATGAAGAGATAAGGTGTGACTTCGATGGGAATATGGGGCATTCAATTGAAGAATGTGCAGAATTTTGACAGGTTGTGCAGGAGTTAATAGATATGAAGATTATCCTAATTGGTTGTGAATCGAATGAGTATGGCATTAACAAGGTTGCTGAATTTACAATTTCCCCAACTCCGGTTAAGATAACTCTTTTTACTGTTGTGATTAATCCTCAACCAGTTCCTGAGAAAGTCGCTCCGAAGCCAGTGATGATACACTATACTGAGAAGGAACCTATGCCGATTTCGGGTGGGCCAACACCAATTTTTATCCGAGTCCCAGGTCCTTTCCCTTACAAGGACACCAAAGTGGTACCATGGAAATATGATAGGCAGGTCCAACAAAGTCCTTCCATCAGGACCATTGTGGTTACCAACATTTAGGGAATTGGTGGAATGACTAGGAGTGGTCGCATTTATACTCCAGAGGTATTGCAAAGGGAGGGAACAAAAAAGGAAGAAAAAGACCGCAAGGGGAAAGAGAAGGTGGAAGGAACTCCGGATGAAAAGGATACAAAACGGGGCGGTGATAATAAAAGGGAGGTATCTGATGAAGAAGTCGGTGAATTCTTGAAATTCATCAAGCAAAGCGAATACAGGGTTGTGGATCAATTGAATCGAGCTCCATCTCGAATATCTCTTTTGTCTTTGTTGATGAATTCTGAGCCACATAGGAGAGTACCGATGAAGGTGTTGAATCAGGCTCATGTCTCTCATGACATCACAGTTGACAAGCTTGATAACATCTTGGGTAACATCGTTGCTGATAATTATATCACTTTCACTGATGATGAAATTCTAGCTGATGGAATATGGCACAACAAGGCGTTGCACATTTCTGTGAAATGTCGAGATCATGTCATGGCTAGGGTTCTCATTGATAATGGTTCTTCTTTGAATTTAATGCCAAAGTCAACACTGGCAAAGTTGCCTTTCGATGGAACTCATATGAAGCCAAGCACAATGATTGTAAGAGCTTCCGATGGCACCCGAAGGGAAGTCATGGGAGAAATTCAATTGCCCATTTAGATTGGCCCTTACACCTTTAAAATACTCTTCCAAGTAATGGACATCACACCAACTTACAGTTGTCTCCTAGGACGACCATGGATCCATTCGTCTGGAGCTGTACCTTCCATATTGCACCAGAAAGTGAAGTTCATTTTCGACAGTAAGTTGATAATTGTTTCTGAAGAGGAGGATATGTTAGTGAGTAAGCCAACAACAACCCCTTACATTGAAGCTGTCGAAGAAGCTCTCGAGATCACTTTCCAATTGCTTGAAATTGTCAATGCCACTTATGTTGGGGATGGTGCTCCACTCTTGAAACCTCAGTCATCTAAAGCGTCCATTATGATGGCTAAGGTTATGCTCGAAGGAGGATACCGACCTGGAAGCGGTTTGGGGAAGAATAGCCAAGGTGTCGCTGACATCCTCATGCTCACCGAGATCAAGGACAAGTTTGGGTTGGGATACAAACCCACCAAGGCTGACAACATGAGGGTTATGGAAGAGAAGAAAATAAAGAGGTTGGCTCGGCTGGAAAATCGTGAATACGAGGCTGAAAGGGTTCCCATCTGTGACATTTGGCAGAGCTTCCGAAGTGTAGGGTTCGCATTCCTGGACCAAGCAGCAGCTGTTGAAGACGATTATCCCGCCGATCATGGTGTCAATCTGGTGTATCCATGCCCTCCGGATTCAGAGCTCAACAATTGGGAGGTCATTGAGTTCCCCAGGACCATAAAGTTTTTTTCAAAGTAATTCTGTAACGCTTATCCTTTAGCTCTGCCCAAGGCTTTAGGAATTTTGTTGTAATGGGCTTACTTGTTTCCATTTCAATATGACTTATCAATAAATGCATGCATTCAATATCTTTATGTGCTTATCCCTCTTATTTTTACTTTCGCTTTTATTCATCGTTCCTCACCAATAAATGCAGTTTCCCGTCATTAACCTTTATTCATTGATCTTTCCCTGATAACTACCAAAATGCAGATCTAAAAGTGACTCTCTTGAAAATGACAGTGTTAATAACTCAGTATACAATTTTGACTATCCTATTGATCATGCTGATGAGGTTGTTGATGATGACGAGGAAGTTCCTCCTGAACAATTGAGGTTGGTAGAACAAGAAGCCAGGGAAATCCAACCCCATGAAGAGCCGAGTGAACTAATCAACTTGGGAACCGAAGATGACAAAAAAGAGGTCAAGATTGACATTTCCCTGAAAGAAAAGGAGCGAAGCAGGTTGATCAAGTTGTTGGTGGATTATAAAGATGTCTTCGCATGGTCGTACCAAGACATGCCAGGGTTAGACCCTAGTGTAGCATAACACAAACTGCCATTAAAGCCGGAGTGTCCTCCAGTAAAGCAGAAGCTACAAAGGATGAAAGCGAAAATGTCCTTAAAGATCAAGGAGGAGAGGTCAAGAAGCAACTGGATGCAGGTTCCCTAGAAGTAGTAAAGTACCCTCAATGGGTTGCTAATATTGTTCCTGTTTCCAAGAAAGATGGAAGGTTCGAATGTGTATTGACTATCGAGATCTGAACAGAGATAGCCCAAAATATGAGTTTCCTCTACCTCACAATGATGTTCTTGTAGATAATACTGTCCAACATGCATTATTCTCTTTCATGGATGGATTCTCGCGATATAGTTAGATCAAGATGGCACCTGAAGATATGGAGAAGACCACATTTGTCACTTTATGGGGAACCTTTTGCTACAAGGTTATGTCATTTGGATTGAAAAATGTTGCGGTAACATATCAGCGGGCTATGGTGGCTTTTGATGAATGTGATTACACCTCATATTTCTTTATCATATTGCATGCATTTTCATGTAGTTTAGGCATTTTTAATTTGATTTTTGTTAGTTTTACCTTTGAATGGGTAAGGTGGTTTTGTGGTGTTTACGTGCAGGAATTGAAGATTAAAATGTTCAGGATCAGTTATGATGGAGCTTGCATGAATACAGAGCTTGAAAAGCAATAAAAATGAGCCAGACAGAGCCCATCACGGCTAGCCATGACAGCCATCACGGCCATGATCGAGCAAGGCTGAAAAGAAAAGAACGCAAAAGTCAGAACCTGTCACAGCCAGGCCGTGATGGCCATCACGGTCGTGACAGGACAACCAATGCCAAGTTTTCTAAGACAAGATCTGTCACGGCCTGGCCGTGACGGACATCACAGTCGTGACGTGCAATATTTGAAAACTTAATTGCTGATTTGATCTGATTTTGTAACAACTTTGAATTCAAGTTACCCTACATTATAAATAGGACTCTAAGGCTCGAAAATAGGGGAGCTTGGCTACTACCTTAGGTAAAAATTAGGATTTCTCTTCTTCTCTTCTCTTAGGATTTTTATGCTTTTATTATTCAAGGTTGCTATGAATATGGCAATGCGTGAGTAGTTGTTTTTATTTCTAGGAATTGGGGCTATGCCCAAGACTCATTTTATGTGATGAATTGACGTTTTACTTCTTGTTAATTTCAATTTTCTTTCGATTTGATTCCTATTGCATGAATTACTTGTGAATTCGGTGCGCACTTATTTGCATGTCATGGATACTCTAAGGATGAACCTAGCAGTGAACTGAGGTATTGGATCTATAGGGATTGAACTTAGAACTTAAATTACGAGAGTTAGAAGCGGTCCTTCGAGGGTTCATTGAATTGTCACGAATCTTAATGGGTTAAATTTAAATTCAATTACCACGAGAGTAGGGGTTGGTTTAATTGGGCACGGTTCTTGTGTCTCGAGAGGGAACATTAACTTATTTAGGATAAATTCACCTTCAAAGCAATTTCGATAATTAACAAGAAGGGTAGTCAATTTAGTAGCATGAGCAGTCTTGTTGGTAACCCAATTCCTGGAAATCTCTTTTAATTTGAAAATCTCCATATTTGATTTGATTGCGATTTTATTTGATTGCGTTTAAAATACTTGATTTGTTAGTTAATCTTATTTCAAAAACCAAATCTTTTCCAAATCTTTTTCTTGTCTAGTTTAATTAATTTAATAATTAATTGTTATTTAAGATCACTGTCTCTGTGGGTTCGTTCTTTTTATTACTTGACGACGAAGTCGTTCACTTGCGGATTCACACTATCAACTGTGATTTCATGAATTTCAATTTAATTTTTAAATTGATTTTTCTGGACATTTTTATTATTATTTATTATTTATTTCTTTTTCTTTTCTTCTTTTTCTAGAGTATCTATCTCTCTTTGCAGGTATTTTTCTCTTTTATGCGAAGATCCCAAAGTCTTGGAAATCTTGTTGAAGTTGACACCGAGATCGAAAGGACCTTTCATAGGCGTGGGAGACTACAAAGACAAAGAGCGAGAGAAAGGTTTATTCCCATTCCACTCATGGCGAACCTACCGAATACCAAACCACTGATGGACTACGCAGCCCCAAAGCTAGGGGTTTGCGAACTGGGATTGCTAGGCCAGAAATTGAGGCGGAGAACTACACTATACCGCCTCAGTTAATTGGCATGATTAGGCAACATCAATTTGGAGGATTACCCCCGGAGGACCCGACTGATCATGTGGAGACATTCTTGGAGTTCACCGATGCAATAAGAATTCAAGGTGCCCCGATTGATGCTATTCGCTTGAGGTTATTCCCCTCCTCTCTGACTGGAAAGGCAAAAGCTTTGTTGAAGCAAGTGCCCGCTAATACTTTTTCAACTTGGGACCAACTGGAGCAGGCATTCTTGGAAAAATTCTTCCCTCCATCCAAGACTGCTTACCTACGAACTCAGATACTGGCTTCTTCCAAAAGGACGGAGAATGCTTATCCGAAGCCTGGGATCATTACAAAGGATTGCTAGAGTCTTGCCCACATCATGGGCTCGAGAGGTGGTTGTTAGCGCATACCTTCTACAACGAATTGGATTACTCTTCAAATGTGTCACTTGACTCCGCAGCTGGTGGAGCCTTTATGAATAGACCACTAACTGAAGCGTTCAATATCATTGAAAACGTAGCCACCAACTATCACCAATGGGGTTCGGAAAGAGGTAATAACCCGAAAAAGCTTTCGGGGGGTAAGTTTGAAATGAATAGTAATGATTTAATCATGTCTAAATTTGACTCATTGAATAAACGCTTTGATAAGGTTGAAAAGGCTAATGTGAGTTCAATAGGTGCTACTAATGTTGTTTGTGAGATTTGTGGAATGCAGGGACATGACATAATGGAGTGCCCACATGGTATTGCTCCTGGATCCAGTGCTTCGGGGGAACAAGTGAACTCTTGTCACAATTTCTATGACACGAACCCGAAGTTGCCAAATTATGTTCCCCCAAATCCCTACAACCAAGTGAGGAAGAATAATCCTTATCTCTCCTACGGGAACTACAACAACGCGTTGAACCACGAATTCCAGGAAGGTCAAGGTAATAGGAAACCAGCATCGGGATATCCTCAGGTACAAAAGTCTAAACTTGAGTCTCTTTTGGAAAATTTTGTTGAAACTCAAACAAAGCAAAATGAAGAGTTTCGGCAAAAAGGTAGGGCAGTCAATGAGGCAATAAAAGAGTTAACATCTAAGGTAGATAACTTAGCCATCCATAATAAGATGTTAGAAACTCAGATTGCCCAACAAGCTAGTACATATTCTAGAACTAAGGGTACGTTTCTGGGACAACCCGAAGTTAATCACAATGAGCATTGTAATGCTATATACTTGAGGGATGATAAGCTTGGGGTAGTTGAAAAGGATGTGGAATGTGGGGAGGACATGAGTGAACAAGAAGAGATAGAGCCAAAGTATGTCCCTCCACCACCTTACCAACCCCAAATACCTTTCCCACAAAGGCTAGTCAAGAAAAAGCAAGTAGAAAAAGAGACTAAGAGCATAATTGAGGAGCATGATGCCATGATAAAAACTAATATGCCTCCTAAACTAAAAGATCCAGGAAGTTTCTCTATTGCTTGATCAACTGGAGAAGTGAAAATAGACCAAGCCTTATGTGACTTAGGGGCTAGTGTGAGTTTGATGCCTCATACCATCTTTGAGAGGTTAGGAACCAAGGAATTGAGTCCATCCAAGTTCTCTTTACAATTTCCGAATGGCTCAACTAAAACTCCTCTAGGCATACTAGAGAATGTTCCCATAAAGGTAGGGAAATTTTTCATTCCTACCGATTTCATGGTGTTGGATGTGAACGGGAATTCTAAATTCCCTATCATTCTTGGAAGGCCATTCTTGGCCACAACTGGAGCAATAATAGATGTAAAAAATCGTAAGCTCTCCTTGAATGTAGAGAAAGGAAGGGTGGATTTTGATTTGACTAACTCATATAACAACCCTCCTTTTGAGTGTCGTGTTTGCAGGATTGAGATAATGCCTCCAGAGGTGAAGGAAAAGCTTAATATGGAAGCAACTCCCAAACTTTGCATGACAAATGATGCACCAAATAATGATGAAATTGGAGTTGCTCAACATGTGGAGTTAAAACTTCCGTCGGGAGGAAGTAAGGCCATGAAACTCAGTGAAAAGAGCAAAGCGATAGCGCATGTGGCCATATGAACAAAATAGGCTCTTTGAAGGACTTCCTTGGAAGATAGGTGTTCTTTCACTTCCAAGCCCAGTGTTGAGTCACCGGCAAGTGTACCGGGTTGTCATAAGTAATAAACACGGTAAGTAATTACCGAGGTCGGACACAGGGATTGGACTACCAATTCTACCAATTTGCAAGAACTTCGATACGTTTGACCAAGTAAAAGCAAGTGGTTGAGAAGAGAGAGGAAATAGGATAGCAATTTAAATCAACAAATCAATTAGAGATAAAGTAGGTAGCGATAAGATAAGATAAGAATTAAAATCTGGATTAAACATCTAAGGTCACAAATCCACCTACCCAATCATGCATAGCACCCAAGTGATGATGATCCCCTCCCTAAGTTCAATTGCAATGTCAACCAGGACCCCCAAATTCTCCTAATGACACTATCGTGCTCAATAGGACGTATTCAACGATTGAGTTAATTACTTGCTACGGTCTCATAACACAATCATCAAACTCTATTAAATCTTGATCCCTATAAGGTTGCACTGATCTCCTACTCACTCTCGTGCAATATTCAATCAGTGATCCCAATTCAAGTTCTAAACGCGAATTACCTATCAAGGCTCATCACGTTAACTAGTCAATCATGCATGCTTATGATCAACGCAATAAATTCAGAATTGGAAAACATGAATTGAGGTAAAGGAGGGAAACATACATCACATCACGCTACACCGTCATGGGTGGTTTCATTGATCCCTTAGATAAGGGAATTAGTTCCTCATGCTTGTAACAACGCACAAATAATTGGAGTTCATCATAATTGTAAAATAGGAAAAGAACATAGGGAGACGCAGCTCCAGAGAATAAGGATTTGTCTCAAAAACGATCTAAAACAAGTGGTGAACAAAAGGTATCTCTAATCTGCCCTAAAACAGCTTATAAATAGAGGTTCTGAGTCTCGCCCGCTCGCGGGGCGAGACCCGGTTCGCGAGGCGAATCTTATGAATCATATCTTCAGAGATTAGTTTTCTCACGAGGTGAGATGGTGATTCGCGAGGCGAGACAGAAATGGTGACATCTCTGGCACAGTCAGGTCTTCAGGCTCGCGAGGCGAGATGGTGATTCGCGAGGCGAGACAGAAAGATTGACTGTTGCTGTTCAGGTTGGTCTTCAGGCTCGCGAGGCGAAACTTCCAGAATTGTTTTTCCACTTTTTTCTTCATTTTCCTTGACTCTAAGAGCATCACTTTTAACCTGAAACAATAAAAGGAAACGAAAAGCATAATTCTACTCAAAATAAACTAAAAACTACTAAAAATGCATTAAACGAATCAAATTCTAACTTAGGAACAAAACACGGTCAATTTGGGAGATTAGCGAGGTTGACTCGCCCGATTAGGCACAAAATCTACCCCTTTTCTAGCTGGAAACTAGATGAGCTAGAGGCTTATCAAAACACCCCAAACTTAAACCTTGCTTGTCCCCAAGCAAGTTAAACAAACAATACAATCATATGTATTTAACTGAGTTAACCGAGCTTCCTGCAGTTATTCACAATTTCTATCTTGCTAATTCAATGTCCCCTCCCCTTATTATTTATAGCTACCCCACTCATCAAGTGAACAAAGAGAGATCAGTCATGAATGCAGTCATTACGACTAAGCTAGGGATCCAGTAGTGTGCAAAGGAAGATCACCAAATTCAAATAATTGCCTTCCTCTCTAAGGGTATTTAGTAAACACTCTTGCACTCAATTTGTCTACGTTAGCAACATTCACTCTATTTCACAATTCAAGAGCACTTTCTATGGATTTGATTTTCATCTAAATGTTAGACAAAATCTGGGCAAGTATACCCAGTCGTGCAAGTAATACGGTGGTGAGACCGGTTATCGTATCCACGGGGATTGGATGTCAAGTACCAATTCACAAACTCAGCAACTATCTAGACTAAACAGAGAATTCAAAATAAACAAAACAAAAGAATAAAATCTTTTTGTATTTTTGTCGAGCACTTGGAATGCGAAAAGGATATGTTGGGATCATATTTCACCAAACCTCTGTCTCATGTACTACCAGGACTAGATACCTCCCATTCATACTTCAAATATTAAAATCAATCCACTAGATTACTCAAGCCCCGATCTCTCGGATAGCAAGAGTCTAAATCCACTAATAGACCCTAATTCCTTAGGTGGCCAAGATTAATGAATTTGCATTAGGATTAGGGATTACGCGATTACTAGTAAACCAAACTCCATTTCTAGACGCAAGGGTTACTAGGTGATTAAATTCAATTCCGGTTCTAATACGAATTTCTCAATTTCATATCAAAACACTAATCGATTCATGGGGGTGCTAGCCACAACAAGCATTAAGCATAGAAAATTAATCACTAATATGAAGACATGAACACAGAATAATCAGTCAAGATAAATACATGAAGTTTAGTTTAGTTACATCTAATCCCAACAAACTGGGATTAGCTACTCATAAAAGAGAAAGCCAAACCAGAGAAATAGGAGAAGAGAAAGGAAGAAAGGGAGAACTCCATTGAAGCTTCCCACTGTCGTCATAGCAACCCCCTAACTCAGCTCCCTCTTAGGGTTGGAACCCTAGCCCAGTCGCAGCCTCCAAGTACCTGTTTGTGACTCCGGCAAGTGTACCGGGTCGTCGCAAGTAATAAAAATAACACGGTAAGTAATTACCGAGGTCGAACTCAGGGATTGGGCCACCAATTCAACTAATCCGCGGGAAATCCGATACGTTTGGTCAAGTTACAGAAGGTGGTTGAGAGAGAGAGATTGGATTGAATTCAAATTAACAAATCTAATGAAATAATTAACAAAAAAATATGAAAACTAAAATGTCCAAGGTCACAAATCCACCTACCCAATATGCATACCCAAGTGATGATGAATTCCTCCCTAGGTTCAATTACAATGTCAACCGGGACCCCTAAATTCTCCTAAATCCACGGTCGTGCTCATTAGGACGTATTCGAAGATTGGATTAATTACTTGCAAGTCTCATAATCCTAATCTCAAATTCTGTTAATTCTTGTTCCCTAAATGGTTGCACTAATCTCCTAATTCCACAATCGTGCTCATTATTCGATTAGTGATTCCAATTCAAGTTCTAAAACGTGACTCGCCGTTTGGCCTTAACACATTTAACTAGTTAATCATGCAACACATATGATCAACGCAATCAATTCAGAATTGGAAAACATTAATTAAGAGAAGGAAAGAAAAACATACATCACATCGAATCTACACTGCCATGGGCGGCTTCATCGATCCCTCGGACGAAGGGATTAGTTCCTCATGCTCATAGGCAAACACTCGGACATAATCACCATCGTAAAATAAAACAAAAAGAAAAAGGGAGACGCAGCTCCAAAGAGAAACAAGGATTCGTAACTACTGCTCTAACCTAAGTGGAAAACCTCCGGAAAAACCTCCCCTCCTTCTGATCTGAAACAGCCTTTAAATAAGGATTCTAAATCTTGTTCGCTCGCGGGGCGAGAACCCCTTCGCGAGGCGAATTTTAGTATTGGCGCGCTTCAAATCTTGGATCTCACGGGGCGAGCGTCTATTCGCGAGGCGAATTGCAGTTTTGGCTCCATCCTGAGTTTGAATGATCGCGTGGCGAATTGTGATTGGCGAGGCGAGTCTCCAAACTCTAATCTGTCACAGTTGTGATTCGCTCAAGTTTGTCTAGGCTATCAACTTTTCACTCACTTTCACATTCTAAGAGCACTTCCCATGAATTTGATTTTCATCTCAAACATAGTTCCCACGAAAACATGCATGCAACATCAATAGGTCTTTTAAAGGTTGTAATGGGGCCTGGCTGAGGGTAGGATAATCAAGGATACTAGGCTTAAGTCCCTAGGAACTAAGAGAGCATGAGCATTAGGCACATTTTCTACTCAAATTCCTTTTTCCATTTTTTTTTTTTTTTGCCTCGGGTGACTACAACCTTTTCCTTGCTATCTTTTTCTGTTTTTGCCCCTTTTCTTTTGGCAATTTTTTTTTTTCAACCTTTATTTTTTTCTTTTTCTCACCCCCAATATGACATATCACCTTGTAGCCACCCCAAACTTAGTTCCTCACAACCATTCTCTTGCTACGCTTCCATGCTCTCCTAATCCTAAGATTGGGTTAACATGGTTTTTTTCAGATTTCGGCTCATAATATAGGGTCATAAAGAAACAATAGGTCAATTGGGCTCCATTTGGCTAACTAGGGAACATGCATTAGGGATGGTCCTTTTTAGGCCAAGTAGTTATTCAAAGAAAATTGCCTAAATCATTTGATGTAACACATAAACATGCAAACCATATAGAGATTCAAGCAAATTCGGGAAAGTGCAACTTAACAGTGATTCACACATTCAAAAACAGAGTTGGAGGCTCAAATCCTCACCTGGACATTTTGCAAATTGTTCGACCGAGATACGATTCCTAGTGTGTGCACCCCCCTCACCCCAAACTTATCAAGTAATCACAACAAAATTCTCAAAGTTCAGTTTTCAATTTTTAAGTGGGGATAAACTTTTCTAATTTCAGAACCTAGGGGAAATCATCAATGGTCAAATAATTTATGCAATCAATCCATGCTCAATTTAATTAAAATCCAACAAGCTTGCCGACACGACATTTCATACAAAAACTCTTGATCTTCTCAAATTATTCAAGAGTGACAAACAAAAACAAAACAAAAATCAAAACAACACAAAAGTTAGGAGAAGAGAGGGATACCTAGCTTGGGTTGCCTCCCAAGTAGCGCTTGTTTAACGTCCCGAGCCTGACTTATTAGGAAGCATCCACCTGGATCCCATAGCCTGTGAAACAAGGGCCAAGAGACACTCATCATGTGAGATCCTCCACCCGGATCCCATGGTTTATGAAGTGGCCCTCGCAGGAGCAATACGACTCTATCCATGATTCCATCTGGCCCGTGTGTGGAAACTCCATTGACCTCTGTAATTATGAATTCACTTCCTCTCGGGTCAAATGGTGTTTTCTCGAGGAAGTGTACCAGACGAGTGGGAGGGTCTAACTTACCCATGTCCACACATGCATGTAAGCCAACATAGTTATCCAATGCATTAATTTCAGGTTGCTTGGCAAGCATGGTGGAATCCTCTACCACTTTATCTTCATTTTGCTCTCTACCCCCTTGCTCCGGTGCCTTGTCCCTTGCCAACTCCTCTTCCTTAGGTTGCTCTTCCTCAACATGTGGCTGTTCCTGGGCCTTGTCGCTTGTCAATTCCTTTTCCTCCGGTTGTTCTTCCTCAACATGTGGTAGATCTTCCTCAACTTCCTGAGAACTAGTTGCACCCCAGTCATATCCCAACACCCCACTGCTTCTAGTTGTTGTGGCATTGCACTGGTTCTTAGGGTCGTTCTCGGTATCAACTGGGAAAGTCTCTGGGGGATGCTCATTTATTTGCCTTGCGAGTTGGGCAATCTTCATCTCTAATGCCGCATTCGCCTTCTCAATTGATGTGGCCATCCTATCAATGGCTGCGTTTGTATTGATTGACACTTTCTCAAGTGTCGCACTCAACCTCTCAAGAGCCAACTCCCAAGGTTGTGGTTGCCAATTTTGTTGAGGTTGTTGTTCCCAGTTCTGTTGAGGTTGTGGTTGCCAATTTTGTTGAGGTTGTGGTTTGATGAGCCTCTGTTTGACTGATTTTATAACCAGTAAAGACCTTGGCTTTGTACTTATTTTATATCATTTTTACCCAAATTAGACTTGATTGTCCTTAAGTAATATTTTGAGTCTGTAAATTGTTTTTAAGTTAATTTAGTTGATTTAGAGTGAATAAAGTATTTACTTTTATTTTCTGTTTTTCAGGTTAATAAAATAAAATAAAATAAATCTGGAGCCACTCGCCCCGCGAAGGATTTCTCGCCCCGCGAGTCACCTAGCCCTGAAAAGTCAGAGACGATCACGGTTTACCCGTGTTGAAGATCACGGGCGTTACAGTTGGGAATTTGAAGCGTTCACCTCGCGAAGATATGCTCGCCTCGCGAGAAGACCAAGAGTTGCAGACCTTTCGCATCATTCGCCTCGCGAGCAGTGCTTCGCCTCGCGAGTACTTGGATTCCAGAAACGTGTATATAAGTAGTCTTAGGCAGAACTGAATAGTATAGTCAGAATTAGCCAGTTTTGGCTAGTTCCTGAACTTGTTAGTCTTTTGTTTTTCTTAGTTTATTGTTTTCTTTTGTAATGGAGAACTAGTCTCCTTGATTAATCTACTGTAATTGGTTTCTATCCATACTTGAGGTTCTTGTATTTCTTGTTTTCATTTCCTTTTCTCTTTTCAATGCCATGCTTTATATTTCTGTTTGTTTAATTCAGGAATGTATAGTATTGTATTGATTCGTTCCGGTGATGTTATGTTCCTATACTTAATCGCGTTTGTTTAATTCGCGTGTGTTCATTCATGTTCGTTTAGTTCATGAGAGCTTAACCCCGTTTGTTTAATTCGGGAATAGGAACATATATCCGTAGTAGCGGTTTCGTTTGTTAATTGTTGCTACAACCGGGAGGGGATTATAATCTGCTTAGGGCTAGGAATTTGCATGAACCAATGATAGTTGGGAAACCAAAAGCAGATGGTTAATCGCTTTAGTTTATTGTTAACTGCTTTTTCTGATTCTGTTTTCTTTCTTTGTTCTGTTTTTGTTTTCTTTATATTAGTTTCAATCCAAAACCCCCCATTTCTAACTTTTTCTGTTAATAATAACAACACCTAAAGAGTACTTGAGAGACGATCCGAGTTGTCGCTCTATACTGCATTATTTTATAATCGCTCGTTCTTTTTGACGCGTGGCGGCAATGTGATCAAAAATTGGCGCCGTGTTAGGGACTCTTGTTTGTTGTTATTAGCAGAAAGTTACATTTTAAAAAAAAAAATTCTCTTTTCTAGTTAGTTTTGTCTGCTTGTCTGGTTGTTTGATTGCCATGGATAATTACATGTATGGATATTTGCCTAATGTTTATTATGAACCATCTTGCATGTATTATCCTAATTTTAGTGAGCCACCACCATACTATCCTAGCCAAGTGACCACCTCTGCACCTTCCGAACCTTCCCTAGAGGACCTGTGCAAACAGATGACTGCACAGATAAGTGCAAATATGGAAGGAATGAGGCAACAAATGGCCGAGCAAACTCAACGGATGATAGAGGAATTTCAACAGAAGATGGAGGCTGAGTACCAGAGGAGCCAAGCTGAATCTCAGAAATTGTGGGCTCTAATTGATCAAGTTACCGCCAACTCGGCTACAATGCTACCTCCACAGCCCCTGGAAGATCGTACAGAGTCACCAGTTATTTTTGAAAATACTTCTGATTATGATTCTGATAATATTTCTGTTGATGATGAATTTAGTGTTGAATCCCCTTATCCTAATGCTTGTTATTGTGATGGAACTGCATTGTGTGTTGAATGTTTTACAGGTTTATACTTTTCAGGAAAAATAGAAAATGCGGATCGTTTTGCAGGTTTGTTCTGTTCAGGAAACTTAGATCAGGAGGATCAAGAGAGCAGCTGCTCCCCCGTGCCTGAAGATAAAGAAGAACCTTTGGGAGTAGATGATTCAAGTAAAACAATTGAATGTGTTGAGAGTAATGGGGTGGCTGAATTGATTGAAGAATTCCCAGACATTGTAGATTTTTCTGATTCATTTTCTTGTAATATATGTACTAACTCTAACCTTTGTTTGGTGTGTGCTGAAATCTCTGCGTGTATAGCAGGTGAAAAATTTGTTAGTGCAGTGAATGAAGACATTGCAGAAGTTGAAGCAGCACCAATAACCCCAACTAACTGTTTGCCACCTCCCCCTGAGGAACCAGTGATGGATTTTGCACCCTTGGATTTTGCACCATGGCCGGTCCAAGAGGTTGAGCCCCACTTCTATTGGGGAGACTTTATTGAGAAAGAGGTCATCTGTGACCCGAAGGGGGGTGAGAAGTCCGCCGCACTCAGTGAAGCTGTCATAATTGTCAAGTGCTCACCTCCGCATCAAAGCTGCAAGTTAGGGAAGCATGGAATGAACTACCACCCTTTGGCTACCATGTGGGACTTATGTTACAAGCAATGGGATCCCGGTGGAACCGCCCTTCAATGAGTTTTTCTTACCCTTGCTTCTTTTTAATTTTCTTTTTCTTGCTTTAATTCTATTTTGTTTTGAATAATGCTCCTGAATAATTTGAGAAGCTCAGGAGTTGTGTTTGTGTCTTGTTTTGGCAAGTTTGATGGATTTGATTAAATTTTTGCATAGATGGATTGCATATTATGTATTGACTGTTTCCCTCTAGGATTTGAAAATTTTAGAAAATATGATCCCCATGTGATTGAAAACTGAACTTTGGGATTTTGTTATGATGGCACGATTTATGATAAGTTTGGGGTGATAGGAAGCACACACTAGGGATAGAATCTCTTTCAAATAATTTGCAAAACAATGTCCAGGTGAGGTTTTGAGCCTCCAACATGTTTTAAAATGTGTGAAAATCACTTTTTAAGTTGCACTTTCCTAAATTTGCTTGAATCTCTTTTTGATTTGCATGATTATGTGTTTGCTTCAGATGATTTAGGCATTTTCTTTGTAAATAGCTACTTAGCCTAAAATAACCATCCCTAATGCATGTTCCCTAGTTAGCCCATTGAGCTTATTAGCCTGATTAATTCTTGATAACCTAATGTTATAAGCCTAAAAATCTGGAAAACCATGTTAACCCGATCTTAGGATTAGGAGAGCATGTAATCTTAGAATGGGTGCAAGAAACTAAAGTTTGGGGTGGCTGCAAGGTGTAATATGTTGTTTGGGATTAAAAAAAAAATTATGTGAGAAAAAGACAAAAAAAGAAAAGAAAAGAAAAACAGAAAAAAAAAATATACAAAAATACAAAAATGCCAAAAAGAAATAAAAAGAGCTGTAGCCACCCAGAAGTGTAAAGAAAAAAATAAAGAAAGGAACTTGAGTGAATTTCAAAGTGTAAATAATGTTCATGCTCTCTTAGTTCCTAGGGTCTTCAGCCTAGTTCCTTTTGTATATCCTACCCTTAGCCAGGCCCCATTACAACCCATAAAAGACCTTTTGATGTTGCTTGCATATTTTCTGTGGGAATCATTAGGAGATGAAAATCAAATTTAGGGGAAGTGCTCTTAAAAGTGAAATTGAGTGAATTGTTGATTGCCTGACAAAAACTGAGCGATTGAGTGAACATAAATTTCCCTTGTGAGGAAGGCAGTTGTTTGATTTTGGTGATCTCTCTTTTGTGTTGTAACTTTGACCCCCTGCTTAGATTTCTGATTGTCTGAATAATTAATTTCTCAACTGTTTGGAATAAATGAATGTGGGGATTACTTTGTTTAAAAGGGGGGAACATTGAAAGAAAAATTCTTTTGAAAAATTGCTTGAAATCTATGGAAAGTTGATTGAATTCTTAAGCTTGCCAGGTCTTGAGTCTTTTTGAGTTTTTGAGTATAGTTTGCTTGGGGACAAGCAAAGTTTAAGTTTGGGGTATTTTGATGAGCCTCTGTTTGACTGGTTTTATAACCAGTAAAGACCTTGCCTTTGTACTTATTTTATATCATTTTTACCCAAATTAGACTTGATTGTCCTTAAGTAATATTTTGAGTCTGTAAATTGTTTTTAAGTTAATTTAGTTGATTTAGAGTGAATAAAGTATTTACTTTTATTTTCTGTTTTTCAGGTTAATAAAATAAAATAAAATAAATCTGGAGCCACTCGCCCCGCGAAGGATTTCTCGCCCCGCGAGTCACCTAGCCCTGAAAAGTCAGAGACGATCACGGTTTACCCGTGTTGAAGATCACGGGCGTTACAGTTGGGAATTTGAAGCGTTCGCCTCGCGAAGATATGCTCGCCTCGCGAGAAGACCAAGAGTTGCAGACCTTTCGCATCATTCGCCTCGCGAGCAGTGCTTCGCCTCGCGAGTACTTAGATTCCAGAAACGTGTATATAAGTAGTCTTAGGCAGAACTGAATAGTATAGTCAGAATTAGCCAGTTTTGGCTAGTTCCTGAACTTGTTAGTCTTTTGTTTTTCTTAGTTTATTGTTTTCTTTTGTAATGGAGAACTAGTCTCCTTGATTAATCTACTGTAATTGGTTTCTATCCATACTTGAGGTTCTTGTATTTCTTGTTTTCATTTCCTTTTCTCTTTTCAATGCCATGCTTTATATTTCTGTTTGTTTAATTCAGGAATGTATAGTATTGTATTGATTCGTTCCGGTGATGTTATGTTCCTATACTTAATCGCGTTTGTTTAATTCGCGTGTGTTCATTCATGTTCGTTTAGTTCATGAGAGCTTAACCCCGTTTGTTTAATTCGGGAATAGGAACATATATCCGTAGTAGCGGTTTCGTTTGTTAATTGTTGCTACAACCGGGAGGGGATTAGAATCTGCTTAGGGCTAGGAATTTGCATGAACCAATGATAGTTGGGAAACCAAAAGCAGTAGGTTAATCGCTTTAGTTTATTGTTAATCTGTTTTACGGCTCTGTTTTCTTTCTTTGTTCTGTTTTGTTTTCTTTATTTTAGTTTCAATCCAAAACCCCCCATTTCTAACTTTTTCTGTTAATAATAACAACACCTAAAGAGTCCTTGAGAGACGATCCGAGTTGTCGCTCTATACTGCATTATTTTATAATCGCTCGTTCTTTTTGATGCGTGGCGACAGCGCGGTCATGGTTGCCAGGCTAGACCATCGTCAGCATTGCTCCAAGCGAAATCCGGATGGTCTCTACTCATATCACCCCAATACTGATTCTGACTCTGATAGTTGTTCTGGGGCACGCTGTCATTATGCCATGGTTCCACATATACTTGAGGGAAGTAGAACGGACAACTCCAAGTGTCATGGTTCCCATTACAATATTCGCAACCCGGAAGCATTCCCTCGTGTACCTCGCATACAAAACAAGGCAAGACCAAGTGGAATCAAGGAAGTAGAGAGAATAATAATAGAAATTAAAAATAAAAATAAAAATAAAGATAACTTAACCAAATAATCAAACTACCCTAAAATCAGGAAAATTGGTTGTGCCAATCCCCGGCAACGGCGCCAAAAACTTGTTTGTGACTCCGGCAAGTGTACCGGGTCGTCGCAAGTAATAAAAATAACACGGTAAGTAATTACCGAGGTCGAACTCAGGGATTGGGCCACCAATTCAACTAATCCGCGGGAAATCCGATACGTTTGGTCAAGTTACAGAAGGTGGTTGAGAGAGAGAGATTGGATTGAATTCAAATTAACAAATCTAATGAAATAATTAACAAAAAAATATGAAAACTAAAATGTCCAAGGTCACAAATCCACCTACCCAATATGCATACCCAAGTGATGATGAATTCCTCCCTAGGTTCAATTACAATGTCAACCGGGACCCCTAAATTCTCCTAAATCCACGGTCGTGCTCATTAGGACGTATTCGAAGATTGGATTAATTACTTGCAAGTCTCATAATCCTAATCTCGAATTCATTAATTCTTGTTCCCTAAATGGTTGCACTAATCTCCTAATTCCACGGTCGTGCTCATTATTCGATTAGTGATTCCAATTCAAGTTCTAAAACGTGACTCGCCGTTTGGCCTTAACACGTTTAACTAGTTAATCATGCAACACATATGATCAACGCAATCAATTCAGAATTGGAAAACATTAATTAAGAGAAGGAAAGAAAAACATACATCACATCGAATCTACACTGCCATGGGCGGCTTCATCGATCCCTCGGACGAAGGGATTAGTTCCTCATGCTCATAGACAAACACTCGGACATAATCACCATCGTAAAATAAAACAAAAAGAAAAAGGGAGACGCAGCTCCAAAGAGAAACAAGGATTCGTAACTACTGCTCTAACCTAAGTGGAAAACCTCCGGAAAAACCTCCCCTCCTTCTGATCTGAAACAGCCTTTAAATAAGGATTCTAAATCTTGTTCGCTCGCGGGGCGAGAACCCCCTTCGCGAGGCGAATTTTAGTATTGGCGCGCTTCAAATCTTGGATCTCGCGGGCGCGCGTCTATTCGCGAGGCGAATTGCAGTTTTGGCTCCATCCTGAGTTTGAATGATCGCGTGGCGAATTGTGATTGGCGAGGCGAGTCTCCAAACCCTAATCTGTCACAGCCGTGATATTCATCACGGCTAGGCCGTGATGGTCTCTGTCTTCCAGGGTCTTCAGGGACTCGCGAGGCGAGACACTCTCGCGGGGCGAGTCTTCAATTCTAGGCTGTGACCTTCATCACGGCTAGGCCGTGATTGTCTCTGACTTCAGGTCTTCATGTTTCGCGTGGCGAACATATGCTCGCGTGGCGAGACAGAATTGATGACCTTGCTGTTTTATCTGTTCTTCAGGCTCGCGAGGCGAGAATCCACTCGCGAGGCGAGTATCTCCAGAAGTGCTTTTTCCACTGCTTCTTGAATTTCCTTGACTCCCGGAGCTTCACTTATTGACCTGAAACAACAAAAGCAAACAAAAGCGTAATTCTATCCAAAATAAGCTAAAAACTACACAAAAGACGCAAAACGAGTCAAAGTCCAACTTAGGAACAAAACAAGGCAAAATTTGGGCGAAAACGAGAGTGAACTCGACTAATTGGCACATAAACCCTAGTTCATCTAGTCATAAAACTAGATAAGCCAGAGGCTTATCAAAACACCCCAAACTTAAACCTTGCTTGTCCCCAAGCAAGCTTAAAACTCAAAAACGACTCAAGACTTGGCAAGCCTAAAAGAATCAATCGATTTCGCACAAATTTCATGCACTTAAAACAGTTTTCCTCCAATGATCTCCCCCCCCCCCCCCCCTTTCTTCAATGTAATCCCCACATTCATCTACTTTAAACAGTTGAGAATTTATCATTCATGCCATCATTACTCTAAGTTGAGGCTCAAAGATACACACAAAGGAAGATCACCTATTTCAAACAATTGCCTTCCTCACAAGGGCATTTAGTATTTCACTCATTCGCTCAAGTTTGTCTAGGCTATCAACTTTTCACTCACTTTCACATTCTAAGAGCACTTCCCATGAATTTGATTTTCATCTCAAACATAGTTCCCACGAAAACATGCATGCAACATCAATAGGTCTTTTAAAGGTTGTAATGGGGCCTGGCTGAGGGTAGGATAATCAAGGATACTAGGCTTAAGTCCCTAGGAACTAAGAGAGCATGAGCATTAGGCACATTTTCTACTCAAATTCCTTTTTCCATTTTTTCTTTTTTCTTTGTTTTTTTTTTTTTTGCCTCGGGTGACTACAACCTTTTCCTTGCTATCTTTTTCTGTTTTTGCCCCTTTTCTTTTGGCAATTTTTTTTTTTCAACCTTTATTTTTTTCTTTTTCTCACCCCCAATATGACATATCACCTTGTAGCCACCCCAAACTTAGTTCCTCACAACCATTCTCTTGCTACGCTTCCATGCTCTCCTAATCCTAAGATTGGGTTAACATGGTTTTTTTCAGATTTCGGCTCATAATATAGGGTCATAAAGAAACAATAGGTCAATTGGGCTCCATTTGGCTAACTAGGGAACATGCATTAGGGATGGTCCTTTTTAGGCCAAGTAGTTATTCAAAGAAAATTGCCTAAATCATTTGATGTAACACATAAACATGCAAACCATATAGAGATTCAAGCAAATTCGGGAAAGTGCAACTTAACAGTGATTCACACATTCAAAAACAGAGTTGGAGGCTCAAATCCTCACCTGGACATTTTGTAAATTGTTTGACCGAGATACGATTCCTAGTGTGTGCACCCCCCTCACCCCAAATTTATCAAGTAATCACAACAAAATTCTCAAAGTTCAGTTTTCAATTTTTAAGTGGGGATAAACTTTTCTAATTTCAGAACCTAGGGGAAATCATCAATGGTCAAATAATTTATGCAATCAATCCATGCTCAATTTAATTAAAATCCAACAAGCTTGCCGACACGACATTTCATACAAAAACTCTTGATCTTCTCAAATTATTCAAGAGTGACAAACAAAAACAAAACAAAAATCAAAACAACACAAAAGTTAGGAGAAGAGAGGGATACCTAGCTTGGGTTGCCTCCCAAGTAGCGCTTGTTTAACGTCCCGGCCCTGACTTATTAGGAAGCATCCACCTGGATCCCATAGCCTGTGAAACAAGGGCCAAGAGACGCTCATCATGTGAGATCCTCCACCCGGATCCCATGGTTTATGAAGTGGCCCTCGCAGGAGCAATACGACTCTATCCATGATTCCATCTGGCCCGTGTGTGGAAACTCCATTGACCTCTGTAATTATGAATTCACTTCCTCTCGGGTCAAATGGTGTTTTCTCGAGGAAGTGTACCAGACGAGTGGGAGGGTCTAACTTACCCATGTCCACACATGCATGTAAGCCAACACAGTTATCCAATGCATTAATTTCAGGTTGCTTGGCAAGCATGGTGGAATCCTCTACCACTTTATCTTCATTTTGCTCTCTACCCCCTTGCTCCGGTGCCTTGTCCCTTGCCAACTCCTCTTCCTTAGGTTGCTCTTCCTCAACATGTGGCTGTTCCTGGGCCTTGTCGCTTGTCAATTCCTTTTCCTCCGGTTGTTCTTCCTCAACATGTGGTAGTTCTTCCTCAACTTCCTGAGAACTAGTTGAATCCCAGTCATATCCCAACACCCCACTGCTTCTAGTTGTTGTGGCATTGCACTGGTTCTTAGGGTCGTTCTCGGTATCAACTGGTAAAGTCTCTGGGGGATGCTCATTTATTTGCCTTGCGAGTTGGGCAATCTTCATCTCTAATGCCGCATTCGCCTTCTCAATTGATGTGGCCATCCTATCAATGGCTGCGTTTGTATTGATTGACACTTTCTCAAGTGTCGCACTCAACCTCTCAAGAGCCAACTCCCAAGGTTGTGGTTGCCAATTTTGTTGAGGTTGTTGTTCCCAGTTCTGTTGAGGTTGTGGTTGCCAATTTTGTTGAGGTTGTGGTTGCCAGGCTAGACCATCGTCAGCATTGCTCCAAGCGAAATCCGGATGGTCTCTACTCATATCACCCCAATACTGATTCTGACTCTGATAGTTGTTCTGGGGCACGCTGTCATTATGCCATGGTTCCACATATACTTGAGGGAAGTAGAACGGACAACTCCAAGTGTCATGGTTCCCATTACAATATTCGCAACCCGGAAGCATTCCCTCGTGTACCTCGCATACAAAACAAGGCAAGACCAAGTGGAATCAAGGAAGTAGAGAGAATAATAATAGAAATTAAAAATAAAAATAAAAATAAAGATAACTTAACCAAATAATCAAACTACCCTAAAATCAGGAAAATTGGTTGTGCCAATCCCCGGCAACGGCGCCAAAAACCTGTTTGTGACTCCGGCAAGTGTACCGGGTCGTCGCAAGTAATAAAAATAACACGGTAAGTAATTACCGAGGTCGAACTCAGGGATTGGGCCACCAATTCAACTAATCCGCGGGAAATCCGATACGTTTGGTCAAGTTACAGAAGGTGGTTGAGAGAGAGAGATTGGATTGAATTCAAATTAACAAATCTAATGAAATAATTAACTAAAAAATATGAAAACTAAAATGTCCAAGGTCACAAATCCACCTACCCAATATGCATACCCAAGTGATGATGAATTCCTCCCTAGGTTCAATTACAATGTCAACCGGGACCCCTAAATTCTCCTAAATCCACGGTCGTGCTCATTAGGACGTATTCGAAGATTGGATTAATTACTTGCAAGTCTCATAATCCTAATCTCGAATTCTGTTAATTCTTGTTCCCTAAATGGTTGCACTAATCTCCTAATTCCACGGTCGTGCTCATTATTCGATTAGTGATTCCAATTCAAGTTCTAAAACGTGACTCGCCGTTTGGCCTTAACACGTTTAACTAGTTAATCATGCAACACATATGATCAACGCAATCAATTCAGAATTGGAAAACATTAATTAAGAGAAGGAAAGAAAAACATACATCACATCGAATCTACACTGCCATGGGCGGCTTCATCGATCCCTCGGACGAAGGGATTAGTTCCTCATGCTCATAGACAAACACTCGGACATAATCACCATCGTAAAATAAAACAAAAAGAAAAAGGGAGACGCAGCTCCAAAGAGAAACAAGGATTCGTAACTACTGCTCTAACCTAAGTGGAAAACCTCCGGAAAAACCTCCCCTCCTTCTGATCTGAAACAGCCTTTAAATAAGGATTCTAAATCTTGTTCGCTCGCGGGGCGAGAACCCCTTCGCGAGGCGAATTTTAGTATTGGCGCGCTTCAAATCTTGGATCTCGCGGGGCGAGCGTCTATTCGCGAGGCGAATTGCAGTTTTGGCTCCATCCTGAGTTTGAATGATCGCGTGGCGAATTGTGATTGGCGAGGCGAGTCTCCAAACCCTAATCTGTCACAGCCGTGATATTCATCACGGCTAGGCCGTGATGGTCTCTGTCTTCCAGGGTCTTCAGGGACTCGCGAGGCGAGACACCTATCGCGGGGCGAGTCTTCAATTCTAGGCTGTGACCTTCATCACGGCTAGGCCGTGATTGTCTCTGACTTCAGGTCTTCATGTTTCGCGTGGCGAACATATGCTCGCGTGGCGAGACAGAATTGATGACCTTGCTGTTTTATCTGTTCTTCAGGCTCGCGAGGCGAGAATCCACTCGCGAGGCGAGTATCTCCAGAAGTGCTTTTTCCACTGCTTCTTGAATTTCCTTGACTCCCGGAGCTTCACTTATTGACCTGAAACAACAAAAGCAAACAAAAGCGTAATTCTATCCAAAATAAGCTAAAAACTACACAAAAGACGCAAAACGAGTCAAAGTCCAACTTAGGAACAAAACAAGGCAAAATTTGGGCGAAAACGAGAGTGAACTCGACTAATTGGCACATAAACCCTAGTTCATCTAGTCATAAAACTAGATAAGCCAGAGGCTTATCAAAACACCCCAAACTTAAACCTTGCTTGTCCCCAAGCAAGCTTAAAACTCAAAAACGACTCAAGACTTGGCAAGCCTAAAAGAATCAATCGATTTCGCACAAATTTCATGCACTTAAAACAGTTTTCCTCCAATGATCTCCCCCCCCTTTCTTCAATGTAATCCCCACATTCATCTACTTTAAACAGTTGAGAATTTATCATTCATGCCATCATTACTCTAAGTTGAGGCTCAAAGATACACACAAAGGAAGATCACCTATTTCAAACAATTGCCTTCCTCACAAGGGCATTTAGTATTTCACTCATTCGCTCAAGTTTGTCTAGGCTATCAACTTTTCACTCACTTTCACATTCTAAGAGCACTTCCCATGAATTTGATTTTCATCTCAAACATAATTCCCACGAAAACATGCATGCAACATCAATAGGTCTTTTAAAGGTTGTAATGGGGCCTGGCTGAGGGTAGGATAATCAAGGATACTAGGCTTAAGTCCCTAGGAACTAAGAGAGCATGAGCATTAGGCACATTTTCTACTCAAATTCCTTTTTCCATTTTTTCTTTTTTCTTTGTTTTTTTTTTTTTTGCCTCGGGTGACTACAACCTTTTCCTTGCTATCTTTTTCTGTTTTTGCCCCTTTTCTTTTGGCAATTTTTTTTTTTTTCAACCTTTATTTTTTTCTTTTTCTCACCCCCAATATGACATATCACCTTGTAGCCACCCCAAACTTAGTTCCTCACAACCATTCTCTTGCTACGCTTCCATGCTCTCCTAATCCTAAGATTGGGTTAACATGGTTTTTTTCAGATTTCGGCTCATAATATAGGGTCATAAAGAAACAATAGGTCAATTGGGCTCCATTTGGCTAACTAGGGAACATGCATTAGGGATGGTCCTTTTTAGGCCAAGTAGTTATTCAAAGAAAATTGCCTAAATCATTTGATGTAACACATAAACATGCAAACCATATAGAGATTCAAGCAAATTCGGGAAAGTGCAACTTAACAGTGATTCACACATTCAAAAACAGAGTTGGAGGCTCAAATCCTCACCTGGACATTTTGTAAATTGTTTGACCGAGATACGATTCCTAGTGTGTGCACCCCCCTCACCCCAAATTTATCAAGTAATCACAACAAAATTCTCAAAGTTCAGTTTTCAATTTTTAAGTGGGGATAAACTTTTCTAATTTCAGAACCTAGGGGAAATCATCAATGGTCAAATAATTTATGCAATCAATCCATGCTCAATTTAATTAAAATCCAACAAGCTTGCCGACACGACATTTCATACAAAAACTCTTGATCTTCTCAAATTATTCAAGAGTGACAAACAAAAACAAAACAAAAATCAAAACAACACAAAAGTTAGGAGAAGAGAGGGATACCTAGCTTGGGTTGCCTCCCAAGTAGCGCTTGTTTAACGTCCCGAGCCTGACTTATTAGGAAGCATCCACCTGGATCCCATAGCCTGTGAAACAAGGGCCAAGAGACGCTCATCATGTGAGTTCCTCCACCCGGATCCCATGGTTTATCAAGTGGCCCTCAGAGGAGCAATACGACTCTATCCATGATTCCATCTGGCCCGTGTGTGGAAACTCCATTGACCTCTGTAATTATGAATTCACTTCCTCTCGGGTCAAATGGTGTTTTCTCGAGGAAGTGTGCCAGACGAGTGGGAGGGTCTAACTTACCCATGTCCACACATGCATGTAAGCCAACATAGTTATCCAATGCATTAATTTCAGGTTGCTTGGCAAGCATGGTGGAATCCTCTACCACTTTATCTTCATTTTGCTCTCTACCCCCTTGCTCCGGTGCCTTGTCCCTTGCCAACTCCTCTTCCTTAGGTTGCTCTTCCTCAACATGTGGCTGTTCCTGGGCCTTGTCGCTTGTCAATTCCTTTTCCTCCGGTTGTTCTTCCTCAACATGTGGTAGTTCTTCCTCAACTTCCTGAGACCTAGTTGCATCCCAGTCATATCCCAAAACCCCACTGCTTCTAGTTGTTGTGGCATTGCATTGGTTCTTAGGGTCGTTCTCGGTATCAACTGGGAAAGTCTCTGGGGGATGCTCATTTATTTGCCTTGCGAGTTGGGCAATCTTCATCTCTAATGCCGCATTCGCCTTCTCAATTGATGTGGCCATCCTATCAATGGCTGCGTTTGTATTGATTGACACTTTCTCAAGTGTCGCACTCAACCTCTCAAGAGCCAACTCCCAAGGTTGTGGTTGCCAATTTTGTTGAGGTTGTTGTTCCCAGTTCTGTTGAGGATGTGGTTGCCAATTTTGTTGAGGTTGTGGTTGCCAGGCTAGACCATCGTCAGCATTGCTCCAAGCGAAATCCGGATGGTCTCTACTCATATCACCCCAATACTGATTCTGACTCTGATAGTTGTTCTGGGGCACGCTGTCATTATGCCATGGTTCCACATATACTTGAGGGAAGTAGAACGGACAACTCCAAGTGTCATGGTTCCCATTACAATATTCGCAACCCGGAAGCATTCCCTCGTGTACCTCGCATACAAAACAAGGCAAGACCAAGTGGAATCAAGGAAGTAGAGAGAATAATAATAGAAATTAAAAATAAAAATAAAAATAAAGATAACTTAACCAAATAATCAAACTACCCTAAAATTAGGAAAATTGGTTGTGCCAATCCCCGGCAACGGCGCCAAAAACTTGTTTGTGACTCCGGCAAGTGTACCGGGTCGTCGTAAGTAATAAAAATAACACGGTAAGTAATTACCGAGGTCGAACTCAGGGATTGGGCCACCAATTCAACTAATCCGCGGGAAATCCGATACGTTTGGTCAAGTTACAGAAGGTGGTTGAGAGAGAGATTGGATTGAATTCAAAAGAACAAATCTAATGAAATAATTAACAAAAAAATATGAAAACTAAAATGTCCAAGGTCACAAATCCACCTACCCAATATGCATACCCAAGTGATGATGAATTCCTCCCTAGGTTCAATTACAATGTCAACCGGGATCCCTAAATTATCCTAAATCCACGGTCGTGCTCATTAGGACGTATTCGAAGATTGGATTAATTACTTGCAAGTCTCATAATCCTAATCTCGAATTCTGTTAATTCTTGTTCCCTAAATGGTTGCACTAATCTCCTAATTCCACGGTCGTGCTCATTATTCGATTAGTGATTCCAATTCAAGTTCTAAAACGTGACTCGCCATTTGGCCTTAACACGTTTAACTAGTTAATCATGCAACACATATGATCAACGCAATCAATTCAGAATTGGAAAACATTAATTAAGAGAAGGAAAGAAAAACATACATCACATCGAATCTACACTGCCATGGGCGGCTTCATCGATCCCTCGGACGAAGGGATTAGTTCCTCATGCTCATAGACAAACACTCGGACATAATCACCATCGTAAAATAAAACAAAAAGAAAAAGGGAGACGCAGCTCCAAAGAGAAACAAGGATTCGTAACTACTGCTCTAACCTAAGTGGAAAACCTCCGGAAAAACCTCCCCTCCTTCTGATCTGAAACAACAGCCTTTAAATAAGGATTCTAAATCTTGTTCGCTCGTGGGCGAGAACCCCTTCGCGAGGCGAATTTTAGTATTGGCGCACTTCAAATCTTGGATCTCGCGGGGCGAGCGTCTATTCGCGAGGCGAATTGCAGTTTTGGCTCCATCCTGAGTTTGAATGATCGCGTGGCGAATTGTGATTGGCGAGGCGAGTCTCCAAACCCTAATCTGTCACAGCCGTGATATTCATCACGGCTAGGTCGTGATGGTCTCTGTCTTCCAGGGTCTTCAGGGACTCGCGAGGCGAGACACCTATCGCGGGGCGAGTCTTCAATTCTAGGCTGTGACCTTCATCACGGCTAGGCCGTGATTGTCTCTGACTTCAGGTCTTCATGTTTCGCGTGGCGAACATATGCTCGCGTGGCGAGATAGAATTGATGACCTTGCTGTTTTATCTGTTCTTCAGGCTCGCGAGGCGAGAATCCACTCGCGAGGTGAGTATCTCCAGAAGTGCTTTTTCCACTGCTTCTTGAATTTCCTTGACTCCCGGAGCTTCACTTATTGACCTGAAACAACAAAAGCAAACAAAAGCGTAATTCTATCCAAAATAAGCTAAAAACTACACAAAAGATGCAAAACGAGTCAAAGTCCAACTTAGGAACAAAACAAGGCAAAATTTGGGCGAAAACGAGAGTGAACTCGACTAATTGGCACATAAACCCTAGTTCATCTAGTCATAAAATTAGATAAGCCAGAGACTTATCAGTACCTCCAAGTGCCCCTCTCAAGAACTCCCCCAAACTAAAAAAACTCCTTCAATTCTGCCCTAAAACAGCAACTTATACCAATCAGACTCTGCGTGCACTCGCGAGGCGAATATTAAAAATCTGGCTTCAGAGATTGGATCTCTCGCGAGGCGAAACCGAAAGGTTCTTCTCAAATACGCCCTTGATGAGTATCAGGGCCTGGGCGTGATGGCTTCTGTTCCTCAGGCTCACGAGGCGAGACATGGTTCGCGGGGAGAGACAGAAATGGTTGCATTCTTTGGCATAGTCAGCCTTCAGTCTCGCGAGGCGAGTAGCCTCTCGCGGGGCGAGAATTTCCTGTGACAGCTTCTGACTTTTGCCTTCTGCTCTTCTCAGTTTTCTTGATCATGGCCGTGATGGTCATCACGGCCAGGCCGTGATGGGCTCTGTTTGGCTTAAAATCTTCACTTTTCAAGCTCTATCTCATCCAAGCTCCATCAAGGCTAATTCTGAGCATTTTTCCTTAAATTCCTGCAAAACAACACCAAGAAACCGCTTCACCCGTTCCAAGGGAAAAACTAACTAAAATCAAATAAAGAATGCTTAATCTATATGAAAAATGCATGCAAAAGTGTATATGAAACATCATGTAAAATCACACTATCAAATCACCCCAAGCTTATTCAATTGCTTGTCCTCAAGCAATCACTAAGGCCAGAAGATCAAAATAATAAAAGTATGGATAGTGAACCAAGAACCCGAGTAAATGATCCAAGTAACAGGCATTTCAAATAATTCAGCAAGAGACAATCAGTTCATGTCCAATTAGACGCTTAGGTTTCGTTGACTCATATTATCACTGATTTGGGCACTCTTTCTCACCTGTAACTCACCCCAAGCTTGTTCATTTGCTTGGTTCTCTTTCTCACCTCACTCAAGTGTTTAGGGATATATGACAATTCGCTCGATTTTCCTCAAGGAAAGAATTCTACCATAGGCTTGACTATCAACCAAACCTCTACTTTATTAATGAAAACAATTAAGAATCAAGAGGTCTTTACTTTGGTTGTAACGTGGCCATGGGATTAATCGTTAGGTGGGGAAATCAAGAAAAGGATATTTCAAAAGGCTACACAAATATCAAGCATTGTAAATCACGACACCTTCTAAAATACCTTTTTTTGGGTTTTGATTTATTTTTCGCCACCTTTCTTTCTTTCTTTTTTTTCATTTTATTTCTCATTTCTTTTTGTCATCCCCTTCTCTATAGATTTTTCTTTTTCTTTTGTTTTTCTTTTGCTTGGAGAAGGGGAGATTTTTAGCTCAAGAGAAATATTTTTCTGATTCTTTCACCCCATACTTTTTCAACTACCTTTTTACCCTTTTGTAATACTTTAGAAGGTATCCAATCAAGCATATTTATCAACATATTTCAGGGTACCAAGAAAAGCATTTTATTGTTTCAGGCTCAAAATTGGGCAACTAAGGGGTAGCATTTAGTCATTCAAAGCTCAGAAGGCCAGAAAAATACCAGGTGCCTCGATCATTTTCATAAATGTTTTCAAAAATTTTTAAGCTTCAAAACGGTTTCAAGTCAAGTTCTAGAGAAATACAAATCCAAGAGGAATAACACTCTATCACAAAGAATGGGGTAGATATAGTGAGTACCCCTTTTGGCTCAAAATCTCACATTTCGTTAGTTCAAAAATCAATGTGAAACACAAATCTACTTAACCATATGCTAATTATCAACTATCACAGATCATCTCAAGCATTTTCATTTGCAGACTTATCACAAGAATAAACAGAATTGGGTTCAAGAATTCACCATCACAATTTAATTGGCACTCAGTTTTCACAATTGGATGCATCATTTAAACAAGGGCAATCTAATTCTGTGATCATGCAAAACTACCATGCAAAACTATATGAATGCAACATGAAAAATGCAAATGCAAAATACCCCTACCCCAAGCTTAAGAATTTACATTGTCCCCAATGTAAACAATCAAGTCGGAGAGGAAAAAAATTGGAACGACTTACCGAGGCGGTAGCGGGTGCTGGCTCTAATTCCAGTCAGAAACTTGTTGGAAAATGCGTCACGGCCGTGAGCTTGATGGGTGCTGACTTTGCTTTTTCTTGTCTTCTTGCTCTTCCCTCCTTCCTTCTTACCCTGAAATCACTTGGAAAATCTCAATTTATTATTTTTCCTCTTGATCTTCTCAAATTATTCAAGAGGTTAAAATCAAAAACAAAATCTAACTAAAGAGATGGGTTAAGAAACTTGGGTTGCCTCCCAATAAGCGCTTCTTTAACGTCACTAGCTTGACGTTCTAGGATCCTCCTCCCGGATCCCATGGTCTGTGGAGTGGAGATTGTAGAAGTGATATGACTTTATCCTCAACTCCACCCAGCCAGTGTGTGAAAACTCCATTGACCTCTGCAATTATGAACTCACTTCCTCTCGGGTCAAATGGTGTTTTCACGAGGAAGTGTGCCAGACAAGTGGAAGGGACTAACTTACCAGTGTCCACACATGCATGCAAGCCAACATATTTATTTAATGCATCAAAATCAGATTGCTCAACAAGCATGGTGGAGTCCACTACCACTTCATCTTCATTTTGAACTATCCCCCAAACCAGATTTTGCTCGAATTGTGCTTCATCTGACTCTTGTACTAACTGTTTGCAAATCTCCTCCACTTGCGTTTTGAAGTTCTGCATCACAGTTTTGATACTGTCATAATTGGCTTTTGCCTTGGCCTCAGAGGTGGATAGTTCTTGGGAATAATGTTCTAGAGCAGCTTTCAACGGTGTTTGCTCCTTCCATTCCCATTCCTCTTCTTGTTGCTCTTCTACCACCACCACTTCATCTTCAATCACGTCCATGCTAGCCAATAGATTCCCTTCCATTTGAATTCCATGTGGCCTTTCTGCTAGTAATTTAAAAAATTCGATGGCTTGTTCTTCCAACTTCTGAAAGATGTCACTTAGCGATGCCACTATATTAATAGCATTTTCCCTTGTTCGCATCTCAGCCCTCTGAATCATGGAACTAATTTCCTCCTGGCTACACTCTATGCTCAAGCTCAGAGGATACACATCTATATCCCAAAGAATCTCTAGCAAATCAGGATCCAGCTCGAAGTGTGGTGGTGGTTGCAAGGATGACAAATAGCACTGCCATTCCTCCTTGGAGTAAATCTTTACGTTCTTAGTGGTGATACCATCAAACACGATCCAGTCAAGTTGAGCTTCCCAAGTTGGATGGTAATGATAGTCCATGTGTTTCCTCAACCTTGCACAAACAAACACTCAAAAGAAAAAAAAATCAAATCTGTACAAAGAAAATGTCAAATATAAATATACAGAAAAATAAAAGATAAAAATGTCTAAATTAGTTGCCTCCTTTGTTAATAATGATATTGGCAAAACCAATCGCCGGCAACGGCGCCAAAAACTTGTTAGACGAAATCTGGGCAAGTATACCCAGTCGTGCAAGTAATACGGTGGTGAGATCGGTTATCGTATCCACGGGTATTGGATGTCGAGTACCAATTCACAAACTCATCAACTATCTAGACTAAACAGAGAATTCAAAATAAACAAAACAAAAGAATAAAATCTTTTTGTATTTTTGTCGAGCACTTGGAATGCGAAAAGGATATGTTGGGATCAGATTTCACCAAACCTGTCTCATGTACTACCAGGACTAGATACCTCCCATCCATGCTTCAAATATTAAAATCAATCCACTAGATTACTCAAGCCCCGATCTCTCGGATAGCAAGAGCCTAAATCCACTAATAGACCCTAATTCCTTAGGTGGCCTAGATTAATGAATTTGCATTAGGATTAGGGATTACGCGATTACTAGTAAACCAAACTCCATTTCTAGACGCAAGGGTTACTAGGTGATTAAATTCAATTCCGGTTCTAATACGAATTTCTCAATTGCATATCAAAACACTAATCGAGTCATGGGGGTGCTAGCCACAACAAGCATTAAGCATAGAAAATTAATCACTAATATGAAGACATGAACACAGAATAATCAGTCAAGATAAATACATGAAGTTTAGTTTAGTTACATCTAATCCCAACAAACTTGGATTAGCTACTCATAAAAGAGAAAGCCAAAGAGAAATAGGAGAAGAGAAAGGAAGAAAGGGAGAAATCCATTGAAGCTTCCCACTGTCGTCACAGCAACCCCCTAACTCAGCTCCCTCTTAGGGTTGGAACCCTAGCCCAGTCGCAGCCTCCAAGTACCTCCAAGTGCCCCTCTCAAGAACTCCCCCAAACTAAAAAAACTCCTTCAATTCTGCCCTAAAACAGTAACTTATACCAATCAGACTCTGCGCGCACTCGCGAGGCGAATATTAAAAATCTGGCTTCAGAGATTGGATCTCTCGCGAGGCGAAACCGAAAGGTTCTTCTCAAATACGCCCGTGATGAGTATCAGGGCCTGGGCGTGATGGCTTCTGTTCCTCAGGCTCGCGAGGCGAGACATGGTTCGCGGGGAGAGACAGAAATGGTTGCATTCTTTGGCATAGTCACCCTTCAGTCTTGCGAGGCGAGTAGCCTCTCGCGGGGCGAGAATTTCCTGTGACAGCTTCTGACTTTTGCCTTCTGCTCTTCTCAGTTTTCTTGATCATGGCCGTGATGGTCATCACGGTCAGGCCGTGATGGGCTCTGTTTGGCATAAAATCTTCACTTTTCAAGCTCTATCTCATCCAAACTCCATTAAGGCTAATTCTGAGCATTTTTCCTTAAATTCCTGCAAAACAACACCAAGAAACCGCTTCACCCATTCCAAGGGAAAAACTAACAAAAATCAAATAAAGAATGCCTAATCTATATGAAAAAAGCATGCAAAAGTGTATATGAAACATCATGTAAAATCACACTATCACTAAACTAAGTTCCCACAAAAATATGTATGCATCATCAAAAGGTCTTTCATAGGTTGTAATGAGGCCTGGCTCAAGATAAGATATGCAAAGGATAGAGGCTTAGTCCATAGGATCAATGCGAGCATGAAACTAGCATTGCAACAATTGAATTTACTCTCATATTATTATTCTATTCCTTGCATTGGGTGGCTACAAACCTCTTCCTATTTATACTTTTTCATTTTGCCCTTTTTGGCATATATTCAATACTTTTCATCACTTTTTTTTCTCAAGCCTTCGGCGTTTAATTTTGCTTTTCTTTTTCTAAACTATGATTCATGAACTTTGTAGCCACCTCAAACTTAGTTCCACAATAACACTCACAAAGCTAAAATTCCATGCTCTCCTAAATCCTAAGATAGGGGAAAATCATGGTTTTTCTGAGTTAATGGCTTGTAATGTAAGGTCATCAAGAACAATAGGCTTCAAGGCTCAATGTGGCTAACTAGGGATCATTCATCAAGGTTGGTTCAATTTATGGCCAAGTAGTTATTTCGAAGAAAAATTGCCTAGATCATTTGATGCAACATATAAATATGCAAACCATGCACAGATTCAAGCAAATTCGAGAAGGTACAACTTAAAAGTGATTCACACAATTAAAAAAATGTTGGAGGCTCAAATTCCTCACCGGGTTATTTTGCAAATTATTTGACCGAGATACAATTCCCAAGCATGCACCCCTTCAACCCCAAACTTATTGTACATCATGCATTCACAATAATCAAACTAAGTTCAACCTCTTTATTTTCACTAGGGGCTTTTCAACATTCAAAGCATCGAGAGGGGTTCATTGAATTTCTATTTTTGGTTAGTTCATGCATTCAACTTGAGAGTTTCCTCAATTAAATCCATTTTTTTTAACATGCATTCACAAGTGAAATTACTAATAAGATTAGAAGGAGAAGGAATAGAAAAAGAGAAAGGATAAGAAATTTTTATCTCAAGGGGGTCCGAGAGGACCCCATGCTTTCAGTTGATTGCCTTGCCTCTTTGCATCTCTCTGCTACCCCGCTTCACAGCGCGGCTAGTTTCGGCCTCATCCTCATCCAATTGGTTGGCCCATGATATTCCGGGCTCTCCATGTTTATCCATTCACAAGAAAACACGAAAGTTAAAGTAATAACATAATATATATATATATATATATATATATATATATATATATATATATATATATATATCACTATCCAAGTTTGTCAAGAAAGGTCAGTAGACAGAGTTTCTAGCTAGCTATCAGTGTACAACCATATCGAAACTACTAGCTAGAACTCTAAATAAAGTAATGCAGGGAGCCGGATCACTGCTCAAAATCAATGTCGTCTGCCGGGTCACCCTGGTCCTCCGGTGCCTCCTCATCCTCTAGTCCCTCGGGCACCCCCTTGTGGCATGGCACCCTGGTCCCCAAGGTAGTCCTTCCACCCAAGCCGAGGGGACAGATCCTCCTCGGAGGGGTATACGGGCACCCAACCCTCCTACTGGGCCAATGACATCTCCCGGAAGAACTCCCGCAGCACCTCCTGATCCCGCCTCATCGCCTGCTGGTTCTGCAAGAGCAGAGCCATGTCCGCTGATCGTGGCCTCTGAGTGGGTAGGGGTGGCGGCCTCCTAGGTGGGGCCGGGGCTAAGTAACAGAAACGCCGGATGTACTCCCGGTCGATGGGCTGCCGCGGGACCTTCTCCATCACTGTACTCACCGGCACCCCCGCCCGGCGGATGAGCTCGGTGATCAGCAGCCCATGCCCCAGGCTCTCCTTCAGCACCCGGGAGTTCGCCTTCATCTGGATATCTGTGGCGATGACTCCCCCGACGTTGATCGTGCGGCCCGTCAGTATGCCGTAGAGGAGATGGGCTCTGGCGGCGGTGACTGTGGACTCATGAGAGCTCACTCGAAGGTTGGCGTGTAAGAACACCGACCAGACCTTGGCATTCGGGGTGAGGTCCTGCCTACTCAACCTCAAGTGGTTCCCCGACGTCCCCATCTCCTAGGCAGCTCCTTGGACACAGCAGGTGTCGACGATGGCCTGAGCTAGGGCCTGCACCGCGGGGAGCTGCTCGTACTCGCAGGCCTCCTCTCCGATGGGGATCCCCAAGCATGAGTTAATATCCGATGCAGTGAATGTAATGGGGACCCCCTGAACCTCCGTCACACAACTCGGGTCTGAAACCTCGAGTTTGAGAGCGTTGGCGTAAAATTCCTGCACCAGTTTGATATCATACCGGTGAGGAAGATCAGCCAACACCTCCCAACCTCGGTTGCGTATCTGCTCGGAGACGCTGGCGTAGTTGTTGCCCACCAGGGACACACGCCGCTCTAAGACCATCTCCTTTCTCACCACCAGGTCCCAATGCTTCCTGTGATCAGGAGAGCGGAACCTGGGAGAGTAGGAGGTGGCCCTAGAGGAGGCGCCCGGCCCTGAAGGCAACTCTATGTCGTCCCCCTGAGCAGATGCACGCTTCTTGCGCTTAACCGGCTGCTTTTCGGCAGCTGTGTTCTTAGGCGGGGCCATAACCTGAAAATCAGAAAAATCCCAGTACAGTTCATAAATCAGTATTGCAGAATATGTATAACAGAGGCATAAATTCAGTGTAATTCTATCCTGCTAAACATCCCAATTGCTCACCACACTGTCCCACTAACATGCAAATATGCAACGAATACCCGGACAGCATCCCAACTATATTCCTAACACAACTAACCATAATACTCAGATCAATCATTAGGCAGTTAGTTTCAAATTGCATTCGTGGAATATTAAAGGACTCTAAGCCTTCATGATCAACATTCATCGTTTTACTCAGATCAAATGACAATGAACAGTAACACTCCCTAGACTAGACAAGGTCATGATCATGGCGCCTACCCTACTACCAGTTATAACAGACAGTTAGTGCACAGTGTGTGGTCGTGACTGTTTGAATTCCACAAAGCATAAACAAGCGAGGAGTGAAGTCAAGTGAGATGTTACTTACCTTGTAGAGATGAAGGAATGCGAATGCGTGAGGGTGAGAGTGTGAGAGTGAGTGAGGCTATGAAATGAGTGGGAATGAAGTTGAACCCACGCGAGAGAGGGAATGAACAGTGAAGGGTCGCAAAAGTGCTTCGCGATCCGCTCGCGGGGCTGATAAACTTTTCAGCTTTCGCGAGGCGAGAGACTCCTCGCGACGCGAATTTTAAATTTTCCCCCAAATTGAAAACCCTAATTGCAGATTCGCGAGGCGATACATCACTCACGAGGAAAAACTGGAAAAATTGTTCTTCACACTTTCCAGAATCGCGAGGCGAGTAATAGCGCGCGAGGCGAATCTGGAATTCCAATAGCTGATGATTCCCAGATTCGCGAGGCAAAAGTGGCTCTAGCGACGCAAGACAGAAGCGTGAGCAAGCCTCTGAGATTCAGGGCTTCTGTCTGGCGAGGCCACTGTGGATTCGCAGGGCAAATCTGGTTTTTTTTTTCAGAAGAGAAAATGACAGAAACTTAAAAAAAAAGGATATCTAGCTCGGGTTGCCTCCCAAGTAGTGCTTGTTTAACGTCCCGAGCCTGACTTAAGTCACCCCTAAGGGTTAATCCAGAAGAAGAACTTGCTTGCCATTTGGGATTGATTCCCCATGGTAATGCTTTAGCCTTTGCCCATTTACCTTGAAGTTGCCAGAGGCCCCTTCTAGTTCTACTGCTCCGTGTGGAAAAACTTGGAGGACCTTGAATGGTCCCGACCACCTTGATTTTAGCTTTCCAGGAAAGAGTCTCAACCTTGAATTATAAAGAAGTACCATTTGTCCGGGCTCAAACCTCCTAGGCAAGATGTGCTCGTCATGCCATGCCTTAGTCCGCTTTGTAGATTCTTGCATTTTCATATGCTTGCATGCGGATCTCGGACAACTCATTTAAGTCCAAAAGCCTTTTTTCACCGGCCTTCGTCAAATCAAAGTTGAGTTCTCGAATTGCCCAATAAGACTTTCCCTCCAATTCCACCGGCAAGTGGCATGCCTTTACAAACACCAAATTGTAAGGAGACCTTCCAATTGGAGTCTTGAAGGCGGTCCTATAAGCCCATAAAGCATCATCTAACCTTTTTGACCAATCCTTCCGTGAGGAGTTGACAGTTTTCTCAAGAATACGCTTCAACTCACGGTTGGATACCTCCGCTTGCCCATTTGTTTGGGGATGATAAGGAGAGACCCTATGCTTGACCCCATACTTCTCAAGAAGCTTGTGCATTTTATTGTTGCAAAAGTGGGATTCCCCATCACTAATCAACACTCTAGGGACCCCAAACCTCGAGAAGATATTACGCCTTAGGAATTCCATGACTACCCGCGCATCATCCGTAGTTGTTGGGATTGCTTCTACCCACTTTGACATGTAGTCCACCGCCACCAAAATGTATTGATAGGAGAAAGATGGTGGGAATGGTCCCATGAAATCCATCCCCCACACATCAAAGAGCTCTACTTCAAGCATGCAATTCAAGGGGAGTTCATGCCGCTTAGAGATGTTGCCAACTCTTTGGCAACGATCACAGTTCTCAACAAAGGTGTGGGCATCCTTGAAGAGCGTTGGCCAATAAAACCCGCTTTGGAGGATTTTTTCTGCGGTCTTATTTCCCCCATAATGCCCACCATAATCCGAGCTATGACAATGCCACAACACGTTTCCGATTTGGTCATGGGGAATGCACCTTCTTAGGATCCCATCCGAGCATTGCTTGAAAAGATAGGGGTCCTTCCACACATAATACTTTGCATCCGAGAAGAACTTCTTCCTTTGTTGATTAGTCCAACCTTGCGGAACCACATTTGAAGATTTGAAGTTGGCCATGTCCGCGAACCAAGGAGAGAAATTTTCAATGAGTGCAAACAGTTTTTCATCAGGAAATTCTTCCTTGATGTCTAACAACTCCTCCTCAGTGTCGGGATTGACCAACCTAGATAAGTGGTCCACCACACCATTGTCAGATCCCTTCCTGTCCTTAATCTCTAGATCAAATTCCTGCAAAAGAAGAATCCACCGAATTAATCTAGGTTTGGCCTCTTGTTTTGTCATCAAGTGTTTTATGGCCGCATGATCGGTAAAAACAACAATCTTAGACCCCACAATATAGGATCTAAACTTATCTAAAGCAAAAACCACAGCAAGTAGTTCCCTTTCAGTGGTGGAATAATTAGCTTGTGCCTCATTCAAAACTTTACTTGCGTTATAAATGACATGAGCTAACTTTTCCACCCTTTGTCCCAAAACAGCCCCCACCGCATAATCGCTAGCATCACACATGATTTCAAATGGTAAATTCCAATTAGGTACAGTGATTATGGGTGTGGTGACAAGCATATTTTTCAAAACAGTGAAAGCATTTAAACAAGAAGCATTAAACTCAAAGGATACATCCTTCGCAAGAAGGTCACAAAGCGACTTTGCGATTTTGGAGAAGTCCTTGTTGAATCTCCGGTAGAACCCGGCATGACCCAAGAAACTCCTCACCCCCTTTACATTGGTTGGTGGGGGAAGCTTCTCAATCAACTCAATCTTGGCTTTATCAACCTCAATCCCCCTTTGGGAGATTTTATGCCCCAAGACTATACCTTCCTTGACCATGAAGTGGCATTTCTACCAATTGAGCACGAGGTTAGTCTCTTGGCACCTTTTAAGCACCAAAGTCAAGTTCTTCAAGCAAATGTCATATGAGGTCCCAAAGACCTAGAAGTCATCCATGAACACCTCAATGCATTTCTCCACCATGTCCGAGAAAATAGAAAGCATGCACCTTTGGAAAGTAGCAGGAGCGTTGCACAATCCAAAGGGCATCCTCCTATAGGCAAAGACTCCATAGGGAAAAGTGAAGGCCGTCTTCTCTTGGTCTTGAGGATCCACCACAATTTGATTATATCCGAAGTAACCATCTAAGAAACAATAGTACTCATATCTGGCTAACATTTCAAGCATTTGATCAATGAAGGGAAGAGGGAAGTGATCTTTCCTTGTTGCCTCATTTAGCCTTCTATAATCGATACATACTCTCCACCCTGTGATGGTCCTTGTTGGGATCAATTCATTGCTTTCATTGACCACCACGGTTGTGCCACCTTTCTTTGGGACCACATGAATTGGACTAACCCAATTGCTATCCGAGATTGGATAGATGATTCCGGCATCTAAAAGTTTAATCACTTCCTTACGCACAGCTTCTTTCATGATGGGATTTAACCGTCTTTGTGGTTAAACCACCGGCTTATAATCATCCTCCATCAAAATCTTATGCATGCATAGGGAAGGGCTTATACCTTTTAGGTCCGAAATCTTCCACCCAATGGTGGATTTGTGTTCCCTAAGAACTCTCAATAGCTTTTCTTCTTCATCCTTTTTCAAGGCATTGCTAATGATTACCGGATGTTGTCCCTTCTCCCTCAAGAATGCATACCTTAAGTGGGTTGGGAGTTGCTTCAACTCCGGTGCTTTGTTATCTTCTTCCATTCCTTCGTTGTTGAGATTTTCCTTTGCACATTCATCCTTTGGGAGACTCGGTAAGGCTTCCATGTTTTTTAAGCACTCAAGATAGTCCTCATCCCCCAAAGGGTCTTCTTCCTCACTATCATCATCATGGGATTCTACCAACACTTGTGCAAGTGAAGAACCATGGGCTTCTCTAGTGGCCTTTGCCTTGACAATTGAGTCCACCATATCCACTCAATACACATCCGACCTCTCAGCGGGGTGCTTCATTGCTTCAAAGACATTGAAGACTACATTCTCATCTTGCACCCTTAGGGTGAGTTTCCCTTGTTGCACATCTATCAAAGCACGCCCAGTGGCCAAGAAGGGCCTACCCAATATGAGAGGGATCTCGGCGTCTTCATCCATATCAAGCACCACAAAATCCGCCGGAAATATGAACTTGTCCACCTTCACTAACAAATCTTCGACCACCCCATAAGGATATTTTATAGAACGATCGGCTAGTTGGAGTGACATTCGTGTATCTTTGGCTTCTTTGATCCCCGACTTCTTCATCATAGAGAGGGGCATCAAGTTGATGCTTGCCCCTATATCACACAATGCCTTTCCTAGAGTCATCTCCCCAATGGTGCATGGTATAGAAAAAGAATCGGGATCCTTCAACTTTGGAGGTAGTTTTCTTTGAAGAATGGCACTACACTCCTCTGTCAAAGCAACCGTTTCATCATCCACTATTTTCCGCTTCTTGGAGAGAAGCTCCTTCATAAACCGGGCATAAGATGGCATTTGTTCCAAGGCTTCCGCAAATGGAATGTTAATTTGAATTTTGCGGAAGACATCAAGGAATTTATTGAACTGTTTATCTTGTAGAGGCTTCTTCAATCTTTCAGGATATGGTACCTTCATGAAGGGCGGGAGGACTTTGGGTTCAACCCACTTCTTTCTTCGGAACTCTTCATCTACAAGTTTTAACCTTCCCCCTTGATCTGGTGCCTTGTCACTTTCCAACTCCTCTTTCTTAGGTTGCTCTTCCTCAACATGAGGTTGTTTCGAGGCCTCAGCTTCCTGAGAACTAGTTGCACCCCTGTTATATCCCAACACCCTACCGCTTCTAGTTGCTACGGCATTGCATTGGTTCTTAGGGTTGTTCTCGGTATCACCTGGGAAAGTGCCTGGGAGATGCTCATTTAGTTGCTTTGCGAGCTGAGCCATCTGCGTCTCTAGATTCTGAATTGCCGACCCTGTATGAGTTGCCAACTTGTCAATGGTTGTGCTTGTATTGATTTACAACTTCTCAATTGCCGCATTCTTCTTTTCTATAGCCAACTCCCAAGGTTGCCTTCCACCATCTGTTGTTTGCAATTGATTAGGCCCTGGAAGAGCCTGCTGAGTATTGCGTTGATGGATTCCATAGTTTGGCCTCTGATTCTGTTGAGGTTGTTGTTGCCCGGCTAGACCACCACTAGCATTACTCCAAGCGAAACCCGGATGGTCTCTCCTCATATAACCCCTATTCTGATTCTGACTGTAATCATTCTGTCTATTCCTCTGATAGTTGTTCTGGGGCACGCTGTCATAGAAATTGTGGCATGAGTCCACATGTTCTTGAGAGAAGTTGAACGGACAACTCTGAATGTCATGATCTCCATTACAATTATCACAACCCGGAGGCATTCCTTCGTGTATCACATTAACCTTTTTGTTCCCAGACAATGCTGCATTTTGCATCTTCAACAGTTTATTTTGCTCTAGAATGGCTTCTATTGTTGCAGAACTGACTCCACTTGAGGTTTCCCTACCACGGTTGTAATCATTGTTCGACATGTTCTCCAATAATGCCCATCCATCCCCAGCTAATAAATAAGAAAAAGAACCGCTCGCTGCGGTCACAATTCATCTGGTAGCGCCCTCTTAACCCGTTAAAGAAATGTTGAACCTTGGAGACCGGGTCAAAGAAGGCCGAAGGACATCTTCTCAAGAGCACATTATACCTCTCCCAAGCTTCATTATAAGATTCATCTTCTGTCTTCCTGAAAGATGTGACGGCTACTCTTGCTTGTGCCGCTTTCTGAGGAGGAAAATATTTAGTGAGGAACTTTTGGGCCATTTACTCCCATGTTGTGATATTGTTGCGATCCAAGCTGTCAAACCAATCGCGAGCGGTATCCCTAAGAGAGAGAGGGAATAGCCGCAAGCGACACTCATCTTGAGAAACTCCTCTTGTCTTCTGCATGTCACAAGCTTCAAAGAAGCGAGTGATGTGTCTATGAGGGTCTTGTTTGCCACCCGCATCAAATTGATTCTCACGGATATGGGCTGTGACACGTCCTTCCACTCTGAAGGAATCTGTATTGAGGTTGCCACTCATGATAGAAGAAGCACAATCATCCAAATTGGGTAGATTGTACTCGAAGAGGGGCTTGTAAGGAGGAGGGTTTGCTTCGGTCATCCCCTCAAAATTAATTGCTTCAAGCCTCTTTCATTCTCTGGCTTCTTTCCTTAATCGCTTCTCGGTCTTGGTGATCTCCGAATCAAATAGCAAGTCCTCTTGTGAAAGGGTACCTCGCATATAAAAACTAGGCAAGACCAAGTGAAATCAAAGAAGTAGAGAGAAATAATAGTAAATAAATAACAGAGAATAAAAATAAAAATAGCTTAACCAAATAATCAAACTTCCCAAAAATTAGGAAAATTGGTTGTGCCAATCCCCGGCAACGGCGCCAAAAACTTGTTGAGTCACCGGCAAGTGTACCGGGTCGTCGTAAGTAATAAACACGATAAGTAATTACCGAGGTCGGACACAGGGATTGGGCTACCAATTCTACCAATTTGAAAGAACTTCGATACGTTTGACCAAGTAAAAGCAAGTGGTTGAGAAGAGAGAGGAAATAGGATAGCAATTTAAATCAACAAATCAATTAGAGATAAAGTAGGTAGCGATAAGATAAGATAAGAATTAAAATCTGGATTAAACATCTAAGGTCACAAATCCACCTACCCAATCATGCATAGCACCCAAGTGATGATGATCCCCTCCCTAAGTTCAATTGCAATGTCAACCAGGACCCCCAAATTCTCCTAATGACATTATCGTGCTCAATAGGACGTATTCAACGATTGAGTTAATTACTTGCTACGGTCTCATAACACAATCATCAAACTCTATTAAATCTTGTTCCCTATAAGGTTGCACTGATCTCCTACTCACTCTCGTGCAATATTCAATCAGTGATCCCAATTCAAGTTCTAAACGCGGATTACCTATCAAGCCTCATCACGTTAACTAGTCAATCATGCATGCTTATGATCAACGCAATAAATTCAGAATTGGAAAACATGAATTAAGGTAAAGGAGGGAAACATACATCACATTGAACGCTACACCGTCATGGGTGGTTTCATTGATCCCTTAGACAAGGGAATTAGTTCCTCATGCTTGTAACAACGCACAAACAATTGGAGTTCATCATAATTATAAAATAGGAAAAGAACATAGGGAGACGCAGCTCCAGAGAATAAGGATTTGTCTCAAAAATGATCTAAAACAAGTGGTGAACAAAAGGTATCTCTAATCTGCCCTAAAACAGCCAATAAATAGAGGTTCTGAGTCTCGCCTGCTCGTGGGGCGAGACCTGGTTCGCGAGGCGAATCTTATGAATCAGATCTTCAGAGATTGGTTTTCTCGCGAGGCGAGATGGTGATTCGCGAGGCGAGACAGAAAGGGTGGCATCTCTGGCACAGTCAGGCCTTTAGGCTCACGAGGCGAGATGGTGATTCGTGAGGCGAGACAGAAAGGGTGACCGTTGTTGTTCAGGCTGGTCTTCAGGCTTGCGAGGCGAAACTTCCAGAATTGCTTTTCCACTGTTTTCTTCATTTTCCTTGACTCTAAGAGCTTCACTTTTAACCTGAAACAATAAAAGGAAACGAAAAGCGTAATTCTACTCAAAATAAACTAAAAACTACTAAAAATGCATTAAACGAATCAAATTCTAACTTAGGAACAAAACAAGGCCAATTTGGGAGATTAGCGAGGTTGACTCGCCCGATTAGGCACAAAATCTACCCCTTTTCTAGCTGGAAACTAGATGAGTCAGAGGCTTATCACCCAGCTGATCCCAGTTGATTGAAAGGATTATGGTCAAGCTTAAGACCGTAAATAAGCGCTTCTTGGGAGGCAACCCAAGCTTTCTTTCACTTTTTAATTTGTTTTTGAATTATTATTATTTTTTTTGAATAATTTGATAAGATTAAGAGAAGAAAGATCACAAATTTATGGTTTTGCCAAGTATTTTCAGGTTATGAAGGCATGAAGAGCAAAAAGGCATGGAAAAATGAAGTAAGAGGAGATCATGGCCTGGCCCTGATGGCCATCATGGCCATGATGGAGCAATTTCAAAAAAGAAGAGGAGACCAGAATCTATCACGGCTTGGCCGTGATGAGGGTCACGGTCGTGATGAGCCAGAAGCTGAAAACCAAAAGGGATCATGCCCAGGTCGTAATAGCCATCACGGGCGTGATGTGAAGAAGCAGGAAGTCAGAATTGATCACGACCCAGCCGTGATAGCCATTACGGTCGTGACAAGGCCCAGTAACCAGCATCTGAATCGATCACGGTCTGGTCGTGATGAATGTCACAGCCGTGACGCATCCTCCAATAGGTCAATGACTGGCATCTGAGCCAACACCCTCCACCACCTCGGTGATTTGTTCCATTTTTCTTCTCTCTCCGACTTGAATATTTACATTGGGGACAATGTAAGTTTTTAAGCTTGGGGTAGGGGTATTATTTTTGGTTTTATTTTTTTGCATTTTTTTTTTGCATGTTGCACTCATATAGGCGTAGTTTTTCATAATCACATGATTAGATTGCCCCTTGCTTAGTATGCATCCAATTGTGAGAACTTTGTGCCAAATGAATTGAGATAGTGAATTTTTTAACCCACTTTTTGTATTCTTGTGATAGGCTAAAAATAAAAATGCTTGAGATGATCTTCTGATAGTTGATAATTAGCATGTGGTTCCTTAGATTTGTATTTCTCATTGATTTTAAACTACTAAATGTGAGATTTTGTTTTATCCTAAAAGGGGAACTCACTAAATTTACACCATTCTTTGTGACTGAGTATTTTATTCCTCTTGGATTGTATTCTCTAGAACTTGACTTGAAACAGTTTTGAAACTTAAAAATTTTTGAAAACATATTTGAAAATGATTAAGGCACTAGGTATTTTTCTGCCTTCTGAGCTTTGACTGATTAAATGCTACCCCTTGGTTTCCCAATTTTGAGCCTTATAGTATAAAATGCTTTTCTTGGTACCTTGATTTATTTTGATGAATGATGCTTGGTATGGCACCTTTTAAAGTATTGCAAAGGGTAAAAATGTGGTTTGAAAAATAAATTGTGGGATGAAAAAGTTAGAAAAATATTTCTCTTAAGTTGAAAATCTCCCCTTCTTCAAATTGAAAAAATAAATAAATAAATAAATAAACAAAAAAATGGATATGGGGATGAGAAAAAGAAAGTGAGAAATGAAAAATAAAAATAAAAATAAGGAAGAAAGAAAGAAAGGTGGAAAAGTGAATTAAAGCCCAAAAAGGTATTTTAGAAGGTTGTCATGCTTTGCATTGGTTGATATTTTGTTTAGCCTTCTTGAATTTTCCCTTTCTTAATTTCCCCACCTAACAATTAATCCCATGGCCCCATTACAACCAAAATACAAGACCTCTTGATTCTTATGAGTTTTCATTAATAAAGTAGAGATTTGGTTAATAGTCAAGCTTATGGTAGGGTACCTTCCTTGAGGAAATTGAGTGAATTGTCAAATATCCTTAAACACTTGAATGAGGTGAGAAGAGTGCCCGAATTAGTGAAAGGCATGAATCTAGAGAACCTAAGCTTCTAATTGGACATGAAATTGATTATCTCTTGGTTACTTATTTGGATGTGCCTGTTACTTGGATTTATTACTCGAGTTCTTGGTTCACTGTCCATGCTCTGATTGTTTATCTTTTCTGGCCTTAGTGATTGCTTGAGGACAAGCAAAATCTTAAGCTTGGGGTAGTTTGATAAGTGTGATTACACCTCATATTTCTTTATCATATTGCATGCATTTTCATGTAGTTTAGGCATTTTTAATTGGATTTTTGTTAGTTTTACCTTGGAATGGGTAAGGTTGTTTTGTGGTGTTTACGTGCAGGAATTGAAGATTAAAATGTTCAGTATCAGTTATGATGGAGCTTGCATGAATACAGAGCTTGAAAAGCAAGAAAAATGAGCCAAACAAAGCCCATCACGGCCTAGCCGTGACAGCCATCACGACCATGATCGAGCAAGGCTGAAAAGAAGAGAACGCAAAAGTCAGCACCTGTCACGGCCCGGTCGTGATGGCCATCACGGTCGTGACAGGCCAACCAATGCCAAGTTTTCCAAGACAGAATCTGTCACAGCCTGGCTGTGACGGGCATCACGGCCGTGGCGTGGAATATCTGAAAATTTAATTGCTGATTTGATCTAATTTTGTAACAACTTTGAATTCAAGTTACCCTACATTATAAATAGGACTCTAAGGCTCGAAAATAGGGGAGCTTGGCTACTACCTTAGGCAAAAATTAGGATTTCTTTTCTTCTCAATTTCTTCTCTTCTCTTAGGATTTTTATGCTTTTATTATTCAAGGTTGCTATGAATATGGCAATGCGTGAGTAGTTGTTTTTATTTCTAGGAATTGGGGCTATGCCCAAGACTCGTTCTATGTGATGAATTGACGTTTTACTTCTTGTTAATTTCAATTTGCTTTCAATTTGATTCCTATTGCATTAATTACTTGTGAATTCGGTGCACACTTATTTGCATGTCATAGATACTCTAAGGATGAACCTAGCGGTGAACTTAGGTATTGGATCTATAATGATTGAAATTAGGACTTAAATCACGAGAGTAAGAAGCAATCCTTCGAGGGTTCATTGAATTGTCACGAATCTTAATGGGTTCAATTTAAATTCAATTACCACAAGAGTAGGGGTTAGTTTAATTGGGCACGGTTCTTGTATCTCGAGAGGGAACATTAACTTATTTAGGATAAATTCACCTTCAAAGCAATTTCAATAATTAACAAGAGGGGTAGTCAATTTAGTAGCATGAGAAGTATTTTTGGTAACCCAATTCCTGGAAATCTCTTTTAATTAGAAATTTTCCAGATTTGATTTAATTGCGATTTTATTTGATTGCGTTTTAAATACTTGATTTGTTAGTTAATCTTATTTCAAAAACCAAATCTTTTTCTTGTCTAGTGTAATTAATTTAATAATTAATTGTTATTTAAGATCACGGTCTCTGTGGGTTCGATCTTTTTATTACTTGACGACGAAGTCGTTCACTTCCGAATTCACGCTATCAGCTTTGTTCCATGACATGATGCATAAAGAGATAGAAGTTTATGTAGATGATATGATCGCCAAGTCCAGATCTGAAGATGACCATGTAGATAATCTGCAGAAGCTTTTTGAGCTATTAAAGAAGTTTAAGCTCCGACTAAATCCAGCCAAATGCACTTTTGGAGTGAAATCAGGCAAGCTTCTGGGGTTCATTGTTAGTCAAAGAGGAATAGAGGTTGATCCTGAAAAAGTTCGAGCAATCATCGATATGCCAGCACCTCGAACGGAGAAAGATTTCGTGGGTTTTTAGGAAGATTAAACTACATTGCCAGGTTCATCTCCCAACTAACCGCGACATGTGATCCAATCTTTAAATTGCTACGCAAAAATCAGGCAGTAACATGGAATGCAGATTGTCTAAAGGCCTTTGAGAAGATCAAACAATACCTACAAGAGCCTCCAGTCTTGGTTCCTCCAATGCCGGGAAGACCTCTAATCATGTATTTGACCGTGTTAGACGAATTTATGGGTTGTGTGCTAGGGCAGCACGATGAGTCAGGAAGAAAGGAACAGCCATCTATTATCTGAGTAAAAAGTTTACCAGTTGTGAATCCAACTACTCACTGCTAGAACGCACTTGCTGTGCTTTGGGATGGGAGGCTCGCCGTTTAAGATACTACATGTTGTGTTACACTACCTGGTTGGTGTCTAAGAGGGATCCAATCAAGTATATCTTTGATAAGCCTACTCTGACTAGAAGAATTGCTTGCTGGCAAGTCCTGTTATCAGAATATGAGATTGTCTATGTCACCCAAAAAGCAGTAAAAGGTAGCGCTCTTGCAGAATATCTAGCCAATCAGCCAGTAGAAGATTACGGATCGATGCAATGTGATTTCCCAGATGAAGATATGATGGCTTTGTTTGATCGCGAGCAATCACCAGAAAAAGAGAAGTGGACTTTGTTATTTGATGGAGCTTCTAATGCATTGGGGCATGGAATCGGGGCAATCTTAATCTCACCAGGAAATGATTATTTCCCTATCACTACGAGACTTTGCTTCGATTGTACAAACAACATAGCCGAATATAAAGCTTGTGCGCTAGGGATCCTGGCAGCAATAGAATCAAAAGCAAGAGTACTGGAGGTATATGGAGACTCTGCATTAGTCATTCACCAGTTAAAAGGGGAATGGGAAACCCGGGATGCCAAGTTAATCCCGTATCATGATTACATCAAAGGTTTGGTCGAGCAGTTTAAGGAAGTCACATTTCATCACATTCCTCGAGAAGATAACCAATTAGCGGATGCGCTGTCTACCTTGGCCTCAATGTTTAAAGTAAGTGATGAGAGGAACCTACCACTCATCAAAATGGAAAGTCGTGATCATCCTGCATATTGTAAAGTGATAGAGGAAGATCCTGATAAAAAACCATGGTACTATAACATCAAATGCTTCATCCAAAAAAGGGAATACCCTCCAGGTGCTTCAAAAAATGACAAAAGAACTCTTAGAAGACTTGTAATGGGTTTCTATTTAGATAGGGGTATTGTTGTTGAGATGAGTTGATGCTAAAGAAGCTAAACAGCTAATTGAGGATGTACACGAAGTATCCTTCGGGACTCACGCGAGTGGTCATGCGATGGCAAGAAAAATCTTGAGGGCTGGCCAATACTGGTTGACAATGGAGGCTGATTGCTTTAATTATGTGAAGAAGTGCCATAAGTGTCAGATATATGCTGATAAGGTCCAAGCGCCACCAGCTTCCCTGAATGTCATGTCGGCACCCTGGTCGTTCTCAATGTGGGGAATGGATGTGATTGGGCCAATCGAACCAAAGGCCTCAAATGGGCATCGCTTCATTCTTGTTGCCATCAATTATTTCACAAAGTGGGTTGAGGCTGCATCATATGCCAATGTGACCAGGAATGTCGTGATCAAATTTGTCAAAAGAGAGTTAATTTGTCATTATGGGTTGCCGAGTGAGATTATCACTGATAATGCGACCAACTTGAACAACAAGATGATGAAGGAGATGTGCGAAGATTTCAAGATAAAGCATCACAATTCCTCCCCGTACCATCCAAAGATGAACGGAGCAGTCGAGGCTGCTAATAAAAATATTAAAAAGATTGTTCAAAAGATGGCTGTGACGTATAAGGATTGGCATGAGATGTTACCTTTTGCTTTGCACGGCTACCGTATCTCTATTCGCACCTCGACAGGGGCAGCTCCGTATTCTTTAGTTTATGGGATGGAAGTAGTACTCCCGATTGAAGTAGAGATCCCCTCATTAAGGGTATTGAGAGAGGAAGAATTACAAGAAGCTGAGTGGGTCCAAGATCGACTCGACCTATTGAACCTCATTGAAGAGAAGAGATTAGCAGCACTGTGTCACGGCCAATTGTACTAGAAAAGGTTGATGAGTGCTTACGAGAAGAAAGTACGCCCCCGACAGTTTCGGGAAGGTGATCTATTGCTCAAAAAGATCCTACCAATCCAAAAGGATCATCGAGGGAAGTGGACCCCGAACTACGATGGAACTTACGTAGTGAAAAAGGCAATCTCTGGAGGGGCTTTAATTCTCACCAGGATGGATGGGGAAGATTTACCACTCCCTGTAAACTCAGACGCAGTCAAAAAGTACTATACTTGAACACACTTCCCAAAAAAAATCAGAAAGAAAGAATGAAAAGAAAAAAGAAAAGGAAAAGCTCGCTAGAATGAAAATCTGAAAAGACGGTCTAGGCAAAAGCTAGAGCAGCTCGATAGACTGAAAACCTGAAAAAGGCAGTCTAGGCAAAAGTTAGGGTTAAAAAGAAAAAACATAACAATGGAAGTGTCGTCAAGCTGATGAATTGGGGCAATTAGTTGGCTAGATGCATGAAAACTGAGGCAGATAGCATTCTCAGATGTTGATTAGTGAGCAGTCGAGATGGTATGAGGGATAATAACACTAGTCATGGAAAGAGATGTCACTTGAGGAGATGTGATTCCACTCCACAACCTTTTTGCAATTCCATACTCCATTGTAATATCTATTTTGTATACCTTTTCAGTCCAAATATAATGACATTGGCTCCCAATTCTTTTTACCCTTATCCCTTTCTCTTAACTTCTGTCAATTGTGTGTGTGCATTCATCATGATAAGTATATACTGAAATGTGAAACATGTATTGATGTCTTCAAAAGCATTTAGAATTTCTTTGAAAGTCCAAAAGGCCGTAAAGGACAAGATGGTCTCCTAACAAAGGGTACCATGGTCTACTGACAAGAGGCATTATAGAAGGGAAAGTACAATAAAATCAACCATTGGGACAATCATTGCAAAGGAAGCATACCCTTTCAAAAGTGCTTGACCTTATTCTCCATGAAGATATGACTTTTTTTAGTCAGAACTTGTCTGTTATCAGCGCTTTAAGGGGTCGAGGATGATAACGATAAAAAAAAAAGAAAAAAAAAGAAATATTAATGTATTACAGGCTTTCCTTGTGTTGCATTGAAATCATCTGAGGTTTTCATCAAGCATATAGGACATTTCTGGTATCATGCATTATCTCATTGTATTGCAATTGTTTGTCTTTTTTTAGCACAAAGCCCCGTAAATTCATAGACATCATAAATTTTTACCTTTCCTTTCAAGCTTCAGCGGATAACCAACTACACAAGCTTTTTACCTTTCTTTTCAAGCTTCAGCAGATAACCGACTCCGTAAGCTTTTAACCTTTTCTATCACGCTTCAGCGGATACCCGACTCCGTATGCTTTTTATTTTTATTTTCTGTCAAGCTTCATTGGATGACCGACTCCGCAAGGTTTTAACCTTTTTGTTTGCAAGCTTCAGCGGATACCCTACTCCGCAAGCTTTTTACCTTTCCTTTCAAACTTCAGTGGACAACCGACTCCGTAAGCTTTTAACATTTCTTTTCAAGCTTCAGCGGATAACCGACTCCACATGCTTTTTATTTTCTGTCAAGCTTCAGTGGATAACCGACTCCACAAGCTTTTTACCTTTCCTTTCAAGCTTCAGCAAATAACCGACTCCGCAAGCTTTTAACCTTTTGTTTTCAAGTTTCAGCGGATAATCGACTCTGCAAGCTTTCTATCTTTTCTTTCAGTATTCAGTGGATAATCGACTCCGTAAGCTTTTAACATTTTCTATCACGCTTCAGCGGATAATCGACTCCTCAAGCTTTCTATCTTTTGTCAAGCTTCAGTGGGTACCATACCCCGTAAGCTCTTTTATCTTTATGTTCAAGCTTCTAACGGGAAATCCACCCCGTAAGCTCATTTTACCTTTTTGTTCGAGCTTCTGACGTGAAATCTACCCCGTAAGCTCTTTATCTTTTAGTTTGAGCTTCTAACGGGAAATCCACCCTGTAAGCTCTTTTAATTATGCATCATTTTGCTTGCAGTGAACCCCGGCCAAAATTGGAGTTCATGTCTTTACCCGTTTCTTATAACGATAATAGGTTAACTACGATTGCACCTACTATTTAATAAGAAACAAGTAAATAGGGGCAGCTATGAACACCTAATTTTGTCCGGATATTTTTTTAATTAATGTTTTGAAAAAGCTAATAAACAAAAAAAATGATAAATAAAAATAAAAACTTTGCAAAAGGAACCTTTTTGTACTTGGCCCATTGTTAATTTATATAAGCCCATGATCCAAGTTATCCAACCTAAATGAAAAGAAAAAAAAACAGAGACTTTCTGTTTCTATTTGAAAAAAATTAAAATATTTTGAATTTTGTCTTCTACTCCCCTCCCCAGTGCTGTTATCTGTCTTTTTTATTTTGGGTATGAACCAGCTTTGTTTTATTTTCCTTCTTTTGTTTTCTTATGCTTTTTTCCAAAATAAGGGGTAGTAACCCCTGCACCTGTAGGAACCTAGCAGAGTAGTGTGAGCAAAGGCTGGTTTGCTCCTCGCTATGGCACCACTCTGTAATATTTTCGTCCTCCCCTTTAGAAAAAAATAATAGATTTTGTTTGCTTCCTCATCATATATATACATGTTACATTTCACAGAAGGGGGGAGTTTTTTTTTATATCAGGAACAGAGATAAACTGAAGAAAAAAGAATGATAGAGAAAAGAGTAGAGGGATTCTTTCTTTACAGTCACAGTAGAGTTCTTTCCTCCAGTTCTCCCAATCCTTAGTATCTATTCATCTTCTCAACTAAAACAAAAAAAAAAGGTTCAATAGTACAGATCTGAGGAAGGGAACCACGTCACTGCCAAACTCCCCAACAACCACCACTGCAGTCACTGTTGCTCCGACCACCACCGTCGCTGTCTAGTCCACCATCACACCAGACGCGCGACCCCTGCACCTTATTGCATCGGTCTCCACCGCGAACTCCGCCTCGAACCTTCGGCCTCCCTTCGTTGTTCACTGCAGCGCCGCCACTCGCACCTGCCTCCTCGCCGTCGCCCAGGCAGCTCGCCACCGCCCACGCAGCTCGCCTCCGCCCCTCGGTCCAATCGTACCCACCAGTTTCCTTAACCTCTCTGTTGGTAACGACGGAGGCTAAGCCTCTGATATTTGTTTTTACTCTCACTGTTCTAATCTTTCCTTTGTTTTATGTTATTATTATTACTTAGTAGGTATTTAGATTCTGATAGTTTGTTGGGTTATGTTTACAGTATGTGGCCCATTTGGTGTTTTTATTTGTGTGGCATTTTTTCTCCTTATCATTAGAATATTGGGTCAAAGCTAAAACAAAACGTAAAAAATAAAAATGAAAAAGTCTCTAAAAAATATTTTTGGTCTTTTTTCCAAAAGTCCTTTTAAAAAACATTTCTTTCTCAATAAAAAGATATTTTATAAATTCAAAAATGCATTTTCAAAGAAAGGTAAACAAAAGATCAAAAAATGAAAATCCTTTTCAAATATTAAAATCAACCAACCAAGCCAGTTTTTTTAAAAAGAACTACATGACTTTGAGTTTCCCATCGCACCTGGGAATACATAGGAGCAGAATCAATCATTTTGTCAAGCCAAAATTAAATTCCCCTTTTTTAGTGTCTCTTTTTATTTTCAATTAGTTAATCAAAATAATTAAACTTGCCTATTTTTAGGGATGTCCTATAGACTCGGGTGCCATGTTTGATCCCTTAGATTTGAGGTTGTCATGTGGACTTATATGCCATGTTCAACCTCATTTAGGTTTTATCAAAAATAAATTTTTTATATACAAAATCATAAATAAAAATACAAATATCCAAAAATAAAAATAATTCTTTCTTGTAAATAATTTTTGGGGTAAAATGAATATTTAAAAAGTTATTAAAAATTTTGCACAATTCACTTGAGGTATCGTTTTTTAAACGGCCGATGTAGGGTGGTAACACCTTCCCTACTCGTAATCGACTCCCGGGCTCAGATATCTCTTTTTTTTTAAGACCAGTTTACCTTAAATAAATAGTTTTTCCAAGATTTTCCCACAATAAAAATTTTGGTGGCTACTCCTCTGTTTTTATTTCTTTTCTGCGGCTCCCGGACGGGACGGTCGCGATATCTATGTGTCTTAATACTTTGAGATTGTTGTATATTTTTTCATTTTCAACACTATAAAAAATATTTATATATGTATGTAACCAAGTTGTATTGAAAAAAATAAAAGATGTTGTGTAAAGTATGGTTGCAGAACAATGAGGGTAACATTTTTAGTGTTATCGAGAGTAAGGTTGAAGAGTAATGGGAGCAATATAATTTTTTTAGTGGGGGAAAAAAATTTTATCTAATACCTAATATAAAAAAAAAAACTTAGTGGGGGCAGCTGCCCCCAATGTACTCTACCTGGGTCCGTCCATGCCTATCCTTCATCTTTCTGATATACTGGTTAGTCCCTTCCCTTGAGTCATTTCTTCAGCTTCTCCTCCATCTCCCTCAACTCTCCCCTTCCCCCATCGTGTGTGACTGATTCGAACCCTAAACCCTCAGATATGTCTCACAACTCGATCATCTCCCTTTCTCCATGCATCTGTGAAAGAACCATCAGGTAACGGAGCATGAATGGAAAAGCTCCAGTTCGGCGGCGAGACGATGGAGTTTCAGCAGTTTTCGGCACCGACACAAGCACCTCGGATCAAGGGTTTTCTGGGTGTTGCGCAATCTTTCTGATTTCTTCAAAAATAAAAGTTTCTGATTTTATTTTTTGAGAGTTGGAGATGAGATATTGTGTTCTTCTTCCCCTGAATCAGTTAATTTCCCTCTGTTTTTATTGTGTTGGTTGCCAATTTTTGTTCATTGTCTATGCATTTTATTGTGTTGTTGCCAATATTTGTCCATTATTTATTCCAATGGACCCGTTCCTTAGATAAGGAACGGTTCCTTAAGTTTAAGGAACTTTACTGCCACATAAGACTGCTCCAATGGTAAAAAAACTAAGATACAGTTCCTTAGCTTAAAGAACCAGCTAAGGAACCATGGATGGAGATACTCTAATAAATCTCTATCAACTTTGTTTTATTATCTCTCTTTTCTTATTAAATATCTTTATATCTGACCGTTCAATTCGTTTAGTTTATCTCTCCCTCTTTAATGAATCTCTCTCCCTCTTTAATAAATCTTTATTTCTTTTCTATTTTAAAAATAACAAATAACAAATAACAAATATTATTAAGACATTTATTAAAAAGTGTCTGTTGCTCTTCTCGAGGGGCTATATATTTTTATTAATTAAGGTCACATATAATATTTATAAAAAAATATTATGAAAAAAGTTAGATGAAAAAATTGTATTGACATTTTATATTTTATACTATGTAATTTATAATTTTTAACTATATGAAAAATATTTAGTAATATCGTACCAAATAGCGTACCGATTATGTATACCGGACATACCGAATACTCAAGGGACAGTGTACCGCGTACCACGTACCAAACGAATTGCAAACTTGGTGACTATGATCAGAATCAATGGGGTGGTGTTTACCATCAAAGTGGTGGAAGAACCATTTTCAAATCCTTACGTGCATGTTGGAGAGGTATATCGGGTAGGTTCCAAGAAGACGTTGTGTTCATCGTCGGAATATGGTGATCTGGACGGAATACCATCGGAAGCCTCTCTGGCGGGGTTGGGTGAATTTAATTTTCAAAATTTTTTGAATGATAATATGGGGATTAATGATAAAGATATGTTACTTAATTTGGAAGAAGATATGGGAGATTCTAATGGAGAATTAATTGGAGAGAGTGAGGGAAAGGATTTGGTGTTAGCGAATCAAATTATAAATGGCGAGATTGGGGGAAGCAGTTTGAAAGGAAATAATGATAAGGCAGTTGTTATGGAGAACGAGAGGTTTAATTATAGAGGATATGATAATGACGAAATAGGCAGTTGCAAAGGAAAAGGTGGGAGCAGTTCTTTGGGCCAATCTTTTATTGGGAGCGGAGAGATGATAATTCAAGATTCTTCCACGGGTGTATAAATAAGAGAAGGAGAATGAATGAGATCCTTGGTCTCAATTTTGAAGGAGTCAGAATAGAGGAGGTTGATCAGCTTAAATACGCCATTATGGACCACTTCAATAAACATTTTTCAGTAAAATCAATGGGAAAGGCCAGTGTTGAGGAGTATGAATTTCAAGCAAGTTGATGAAGTTGCAAATGCTGAGTTGGTGGCGCCTTTTTAAGAGGAGGAAATTCGGACAACAATTTGGGATTGTGAGAGCTCAAAGAGTCCAGGGCGGGATGGGGTGAACTTTGGCTTTATTAAGGAATTCTGGGAGGTTGTCAAATCTGATTTTGTATCTTTTTTGTGGGAATTTCAGGATAATGGTAAATTGGTAAGAGGCTTGAACTGTTCTTTCATTGTTCTGATTCCTAAAAATGATAACCCTCAGAAAATTTGCTTTCATTGTTCTGATTCCTAAAAATGATAACCCTCAAAAAATGGTAAGAGGCCCATATCTCTCATTGGTTGTATGTATAAGGTTTTGGCAAAAAATTTGGCAAACAGGATGCGAAAGGTTCTGGGTTCCTTGATTTCCAATACACAATATGCTTTTATTAAAGGCAGATAGATACTGGATGGGGTCATTATTGCTAATGAGTTGATTGATGATGCACAAAAGAATGTTAAGGAAGCAATCTTGTTTGAGGGTGATTTCGAGAAGGCATACAATTCAGTGGATTGGAAGTATCTTCTCTATGTTATGGAGAGAATGAGCTTTGCAGAAAAGTGGAGGGGTGGATTTTGGAATGTTTGTCCACAGCTTGTGTCAATTCTTGTGAATAAGAGCCCGACAAAGGAGTTTAGGGTTGGTAGGGGATTAAGGCAAGGGGATCCTCTGTCTCCATTTTTGTTCTTAATTGCGGTGGAAGGTTTCAGTGTTATGATAAATAAAGCAGTGGAGGCAAATCTATTTGAGGGTTTTTTAGTTCGGTTCTATGGAACAAGTATCACATTTGCAATTTACAAATGACACTTTGGTTATTTGTAAAAAATCCAGGAAAATTATTTGGGCAATCAAGACATCTCTTCAATTGTTTTACATAATTTCTGGACTGAAAGTGAATTTCCATAAGAGCCAATTGATGGGTGTGAATGTGGAGCATGAGTGGGTTCAATAGGCAGTTGTTCTTCTGAATTGCAAGGTTGGTTATGTGCCATTTATATATCTTGGGCTCCCAATTGGGGCAAATCCGGAAGGTTGTCAACATGGAATCCCGTTGTGGAGAAAATTAGAGAAATGTTATCCGGACGGAGAGGTAAGACCTTGTCCTTTGGTGGTCGAATTGTCCTGCTAAAATTAGCCCAAACGGATCTACCGATTGAGACACCCCGCTGTGCCCCTTTGTGTCATTAGATTAAAACCTCATTATTTAATTACTTAATCGCATACTTAACGTGAAAATATGTAAAAAATTAAAAACCAAACTTATAACGTATACAGCTTCATATAGAAAACACATCACAATCTAAGTATAGTAAACATATTACAAAACACTGTTGAGGGTATCCTCTCGGTAGGATACCTAACAGACATATCCTTATACCAAAGTTAAACAAAGAGGAAACATATAAAAACGTCTCACGAGACGCACTGGCCATAACTAACTAGACTCTAATCACCATGGGTCACAGTTCGTCCTCCGGCATCGGGTTCGTAGGGAGTTCCATTCAACTCCTCCTGGTTAGGCTCATCAACAGAGTCTTCTCGTACAATTCCACAAGGAGGTAAAATACAACATACAGGAATATACAGGGGATAAGAAACAGTTCTGTCATCAAAAGGTGGAAAAGAGTCATAGTAGATTATACAGTAATTGTCACTAACAATCAACATACATAACTAACAAATCATCCTCAAGTTAAAATATAGCATCCTCTACCCCCAATCTGATGCTACTCAAAGACATCATAGTTGCGCACATATTCCCTAAGGTGGAAGTGATCTCGCGAGAACTCTTGATTTTACGTGTATTATATTACCAATACACGGTGTATTATATTACCAATACACATATGTGTTTTTACGTGCATTATATTACCAATATATGGTGTATTATATTACCAATACACAGATGTGTTTTATGTGTATTATATTACCAATACACGGTGTATTGTATTACCAATACACAGATATCCTTGTGTATTATATTACCAATACACTTTTGTCTTTGTGTATTATATTACCAATACACTTTTGTCCTTGTGTATTATATTACCAATACACGGTTGTGGACAACAACACCTATACTTGAATCTCACCAACCCGTTTTAACAATATCCTAGTGCCTTAACCTTCCATTAGAACTTGACACATATTTTATGTCATAACACCTCTTTAACATACATCATCTAGGTTAGGGACTTCTAAATCATTATTATCCTCACACCCAAAACAATCATCTCTTAGACAACATATATATCTTTGCTTAAAAACCACTAAGCATAATAATAAAAACTAGGCAGATCATGCATAACACAATATCAATCAAAATATTCCAATATCACCAACATCATACAAAATCAATTCAATAAAGGTAATCAAATCAAATCAACCACCAACAATATAAAATCAACCTAATATTGATAAACCTACAATCCCCGAATCACCATTGGTTTTTCAGAAAAGGTTTCCAATGTGATTTTGGTCTTGTCGATTACTCGACTAGTAGTAGGTTTTAGGTCGCCCTACACAATTATTATATAATCTACTACTTATCCATTCCGACGATAGGTTGGTTATTTCCCCCACCTGAGCTAACACCAGATTCACGAACTTCCCGATCTTTGTAACTACGTCGCGAATATCTGATATCCTTCAACCAACATCACATAACAACGATTAATCAAACAATTCCCATTAAGTTCACTTTAATACTAGGTTCGGGCTCTAATTCAAAATGAGGCTAGGATTATTTTCTCTCTCTAATCATTTGGAATCTAGGTGCTTAGGTCTTAGATAACTAGAATAAATTGTTAGAAGTTGAAAATATGAAACAAAATCCTCTAAGAATTATTTTTATGATTTTTCTACAATTTTCCAGAGATTTTAGAAGCTTATAGCTCTAAGAATATCAAAAAGATGAACATGGCATAAACTCAACAAATAAGTGAAAAGGAGAACTTAGATGAGTAAGAAGAAGAAGTTTTACCCTTGGAGCTTGAAGGAAATGAGTGAAGATGATGAATTCTTGAAGGAAATCAATGGAGTTTTGAAGTGAAGAACTTGGTTATGTGAGTATAAAGTGTGAAAATGAAAGAAAATGAGTGTTTATATAGAGGGAAAGAGAGAAAGTGAAGAGTGAGGGACTTGGGCTCCAAGTTTTGCTATTATGTGTTTGGTTGGAGAAAGTGAGAAAAAAATCGGTTTTTGGATTAAAATACATTATATTCAAAAAGTATAATGATGGTTACTTTATGATGTGGCCTTTGACTCACATCAAAATATCACTCCTTTTCCAACAAGTCACATTGGTCATCTCAGCTCCTCATCCTGCTTCGTTGTGTATCCGGTTAAAGTTTCCGATCGTAGTTTTCGATGATTTCGCCCGGATAAAATATTATATTTTAATTTTGAACGTAAAATTTCCAAAATTACTAGTCATTGGAAACACGACAAAAACACTAACCATTTTGTTCACTGGTCAAAATTAGGTTTTCTTCTCAGTAAACTTTTACTGTCAGTGAAAACGTAGACCGGCTTTCGTCAGAATTTTCAACCTGAAATTTTACCGTAACCTTCTACCATAAAGTAGACTATGAATAAGATTTTATTTTATTCAAAAGCACTTTCTAACTCTATTAAAATATAATTAATTATATTTTAACTGGTTGAACGGTATAATTAAAATGAGGCTGTTACACCGATATATTAACTTTACTTTTTCAAAGGTCCTGCAGGTATCATTTATAAAATTGAGTCTATTTTAAACGTTTCCAGTTTCCTATGGGGTGGGGCAAGTGAAAAAAGGGGAGTGCATTGGGTTGCTTGGCAGAACGTTTCCAAAGAGCGTGACTTGGGAGCAAAAAACTTAAGGGCTTTTAAGTTTTAACTTGGCTCTTTTAGGTAAGTGGTTGTGGAGGGTGCGAGTTGATGAGGGAAGTTTGTGGAATAGAGTTCTTTTGGCGAGGTATGGAGTGAGCGGGGGGTGAGAGGGTGGAAGTAAGGGGTCTCTGTGGTGGAGGGATGTGTGTTTTGTGGAGGGGATAGCGGAGTCCTTTAAGAAAGTTGTAGGAAATGAGGTTAACACTTCTTTCTGGAATGATCTTGATCTTTGGGTGGAGGGTGGACATCTGAGTGTAAGGTTTCCTTGACTTTTTAACCTTGCAGTCAATAAAAGGGTCATCATTTCAAAGGGAGGGGAGTGGTTTGAGGGGAGGTGGGCATGGTCGTGGAAGTGGAGAAGAGTTTTGTTCCAATGGGAGGAGGAGCTGGTGAGAGAGTTAACAAACATAGTGGAGGGAGTGGTGATTAGAATTGGAGTGAGAGACAAATGGGAGTGTAGCTTGGTTTCTCCTGGTGAGTATTCGGTGCAGGTTGCTTACAGGGTCCTGGCATTGAGGCATCAAGACACAGGAGATACGTTTCGCAGCCAGCTATGGAACAAGATTGTTCCTCGGAAGGTCACAGTTTTTGCATGGAGGCTTGCTCAAGACAGGATTCCTTCAAAGGAGAATTTGCTGACAGAGACATAGTGCAAATTGCTCAGAGGAATTGGAGTCCTCCAATCATCTGTTCTTCGAGTGTCACCTTTTCTCATCAGTTTGGAGGATGTGCTTACTTTGGTTAGGAATTTCAGCACCCTTACATAATAATATACGGGGTTGTGTTGTAATAGAGGAATGAAGAAAGAGGTGTGGCAAGTGTTATGGTTTGCAATAATTTGGTGCGTTGATTTATAGTGTGTTTCTTTTTAAAACAAGAATGACAACGAAATATTATATAAATTATGAACAAGAAGTGAAAGCATGTATGGAACGGGAATCATCGACATGGATTTTCATGTGCCATAAAATATAATTCAGTCCGATATTGTTTATATCCAGAGTAATTCAGGTTGCATATATATTAATAGCATATCTATGTTTAAGATTCAGTGAAAGGATGTGATGGCAGTATGAAGGATGAACTTTACCTGTTGTCTATACGGGATTCTTTGCATTGATACTTTAAAATACTTTCCAAAAAAAAAAAAAATAGTAGATCTTCAAAATCGATCTGACCACTTGAGTGTTTATATTCCGAACGAAATATGTTCTACTAGATTGTCTTCTACGTTTAGATAGACAATAGAGTTTAATTTGATCACTAGTGGAAATAAGTTCTATACCTATATAAATGTGCTGTTATATTATTTAATAAATTAAACTAGGCATAGATAAGTTTATCAAAAATAAGCTGCTTATGACAAACACGTGGTTGGTTCAAGTGGTAAGGGAATTTGGCATCTTAAGCAAGTGGTCAGGGGTTCGAATCATGTCTCCTGTATATGGAGAAAACCTGGTTGGGAGGGGAGAACCCACTTTGTGTGCCCCTCAGATTCCCCGATGGAGATTAATCACTGCTAGCGATGGTGGATACTTCGTACCTATGTCATGATTAAAAAAAAAATTTAAGCTGCATATAGGTGTTAAATTTGTTAAATAATGTGATAACCCATTATTGGATGCAACTGTTATTTTTGTTATAGTACATCAAATTAAATTCAAATTCAAATAATAATCTACATTAAAATATTTGTAAGTTAAGCCAAAATAACCTTATTTTGAAGGTTTATTCACCTTCTCGACCTTTTTTTTATTACTTGGTAATGTACAACATCAATTAAAAAAGTAAGTAATTTTAAAGCACTCTATAATATTTTTTACATTATCAATCAATTATAAACAATCTTATATATAACTTTTAAGTTAGCTATGATAAAATTCTAACATTTTTAATGATACTATAAATTATAATTAAATGATTGTATGGAAAAATTTATACTAACAATATACATACCAATTAAATTCTAAAACAATATTACATAGTTATAATTTCTCAGGGAGAATTTGGAATGGATTCTCTCCCATAATTTACCAATCAAGTGAAATCTCCACCATCTATAAAAGAAAAAAAAGTGAGAGAAAGAGTCTTTACAATATAATAAAGAAGAGTGGGTTTAATGATGAAATTTCCCCATATTATTTTCTCAAATTATTTTTCCACTTTGTTTCAAAAAAAAAGTTATTTTTCCCCTTGAAAGAATCTATTCTCGTCAGAATTTGACAGGTTAAGTTGGTATGTTTTTTATTCTTGAATCAATGAATAATTTAAAAATAAGGTTGGGATTATAAGATTAGCTTGGTGATTAGGGTGGAAAAGTTAAGAAATACAATAATAAGGGAGAGAGTTCCGACCAATGTTATTAAAACCGAACCAATGATTGACTCGGTAAGGTGTTGTGCTATATGGGACTCCGGCAAGTGTACCGGATTCGTCACCAAGTAATAAAAAGATATCGATCCCACAGAGACCGTGATCTCGAATCACAACTAATTATCAAATCGATTAAACCGGACTATATAAAAAGGATTTTGAAAAGGTTTTGGTTTTCGAAATAAGAATCAAGTAACAATCAAATTTAAAATTGCAATCAATTAAAACAGAGAAGTAAATCAATTTGGGGTTTTTTCTAAAGGGATTTCCTAGGAATTGGGTTACCAACAAGATTGTTTATGTCACTAAATTGACTACCCCTTGTTAATTATCCAAATTGCTTTGAAGGCGAATTTATCCTAAATTAGTTAATGCTCCCTCTCGGGTTACAAAAACCGTGCCCAATTAAACCAACCCCTACTCTCGTGGTAGTTGAATTTAGATTGAACCCTTTAAGTTTTATGACAATTCGTTAATCCTCAAAGGACCGCTTCTAGCTCTCGTGATTTAAGTCCTAAGTCTGATTCTATAGATCCGATACCAAAGTTCACCGCTAGGTTCCTCCTTAGAATATCTACGACACGCAAATAAGTGGCCACCGAATTCACGAGTAATTAAAACAATAGAAATCAGATCTAAAGCAAAATCGAAATTAACGAAGGTAAAACATCAATTCACAACATAAAAACAGATCTTGGGCATAGCCCCAATCCCTAGAAATAAAACTACTACTCAAGCATTGCCATGGTAATGACATGCTTGATTAACAACAACATAAAATAAAGTCTAGGAGAAGAGTAGAAGAAGGAGAGAATCCTAATTTTGCCTAAGTGTGGCAGCCCTAAATCCTCCTTAATCTCTGCCTAATTGCCCTATTTATAGATTAGGGTAATTTGAATCCCAATCAAATACAAATTCAGATGAAAATCAGTTTCTTCATATCCAAATATTGCGCGTCACGGCCGTGATCGTCATCACGACCAGGCCATGACGGATTCTGCCTTGGACGCTGCTTCACTAATTGGTGCATCACGGTAGTGATGCTCATCACGGCTAGGCCGTGATCAGTTATGCATGTGAGGGTGCGGGTTCAGTGACATGTCACGGTCGTGACCAATTCGACTTTGGCCTTCTTTCTTTTAAGCTCTACTCGATCACGACCGTGATGGTGTCATCACGGCTAGGCCGTGATGGGCTCTGTTTGGCTCATTTTCTTCACTTTTCAAGCCATCTTCATGCAATCTCCATCATGGCTAATTTTGAGCATTTTGATCCTTAATTCTGCGCACAACAACACCACAAAACCGCCTTGACCCGTTCCAAGGTAAAAACTAACCAAAATCAAATTAAAAATGCCTAAACTATATGAAAATGCATGCAAAATGATAATGAAATATGAGGTGAAATCACACTCATCAAACCACCCCAAGCTTAAGACTATGCTTGTCATCAAGCAATCACTAAGGCCAGTCAAGATAAACAATCAGAGCATGGATAGTGAACCAAGAACCCGAGTAACTAATCCAAGTGACAGGCATTTTCAAATAAGAAACCAAGAGACAATCAATTTCAAGTCCAATTAGAAGCTTACGTTCCCTAAATTCATATCTCTCATTAATTCGGGCACTCTTCTCACCTCACTCAAGTGTTTAAGGGTATATGACAATTCGCTCAATTTTCTCAAAGAAAGTATCCTACCATAAGCTTGACTATTAACCAAATCTCTACTTTATTAATGAAAACACATAAGAATCAAGAGGTCTTTTATTTTGGTTGTAATGGGGCCATGGGATTAATCGTTAGGTGGGGAAATCAAGAAAAGGGAAATTCAAGAAGGTTAAACAAATACTTTAGAAGGTGCCATAACAACCATCATTCATCAAATTATTTCAAGGTACCAAGAAAAGTATTTTATTCTTTTAGGCTCAAAATTGGGCAACTAAGGGGTAGCTTTTAATCAATCAAAGCTCTGAAGGCCAGAAAAATACCTAGTGCCTCAATCATTTTCAAATATGTTTTCAAAAATTTTTAAGTTTCAAAACGGTTTCAAGTCAAGTTCTAGAGAATACAATCCAAGAGGAATAAAACACTCAATCACAAAGAATGGGGTAAATTTAGTGAGTACCCCTTTTAGGCTCAAAAATCTCACATTTAGTAGTTTAAAAATCAATGAGAAACACGAATCTAAGGAACCACATGCTAATTATCAACTATCAAACGATCATCTCAAGTATTTTTATTTTTAGCCTTATCACAAGAATAAAAAATTGGGTTCAAAAATTCACTATCTCAATTCATTTGGCACCAAGCTTTTACAATTGGATGCATAATCTAAGCAAGGAGGCAATCTAATCATGTGATCATGCAAAACTATGCCTATATGAATGCAACATGGAAAATGCAAAAATACAAAAAAAAAATGCAAAAATACCCCTACCCCAAGGCTTAAAAACTTACATTGTCCCCAATGTAAATAATCAAGTCAGAGAGAGGAGAAAAATGGAACAACTCACCGGGGTGGTAGCGGGTGCTGGCTCACATGCATAGTCAAAGAGATGCTGGAAAATTTGTCACGGTCGTGATGCTCATCACGACTAGGCCGTGATCAAGTCTGGTCTATAGGAGCTGACCTATCACAACCGTGACCACCATCACTGCTAGGCCGTGATGCATTCTGATCTTCAGGGTCCTTCTCATCACACCCGTGATGGATATCACGGCTGGTTCGTGATCCTTTCTGATCTTCTGGGTTAGCTAATCACGGCCGTGACCGTGGGCGTGATGACTTCTGACTTTATTTTTCCCTGGTCTTTTTGCTCTTCCTTCCTTCATAACCTGAAAATACTTGGCAAAACCATCAATCAGTGATCTTTCTTCTCTTAATCTACTCAGATTATTCAAAAACAAAATTCAAAAACAAATGGAAAAGGGAAAGAAAACTTGGGTTGCCTCCCAAGAAGCGCTTATTTACCTAAGTTTGACCATAGTTCTTTCAATCAACCGGGGTCAGCTGGGCCTTGAAGTGCAAGAACACTTCTCTTCCAAGGAAGTCCTTCAAAGAGCTGATTTTGTTCATATGGCCAATTGCGCTTTCGCTTTGCTCTTTTCACTCTGAGTTTCGTGGCCCTACTCCCTCCCGGCGGGGGTTTTATCTCCACATGATGAGCAACTCCAACTTCATCACACTCGGGTGCATCATTCGTCATGCAAATCTTCGGAGTTTCTTCCATGTTAAGCTCTTCCTTCACCTCTGGAGACATTATATCGATCCTGCACACATGACTCTCAAAAGGAGGGTTGTTATATGAGTTAGTCAAATCAAAATCTACCCTACCTTCTTCTACATTTAAAGAGAGCTTGCCATTTTTTACGTCTATTATTGCTCCAGCTGTGGCCAAGAATGGCCTTCCAAGAATGATAGGGAATTTAGAATTCCCGTTCATATCCAATACCATGAAGTCGGTAGGAATGAAAAATTTTCCTACTTTTACTGGGACATTCTGTAGTATGCCTAGAGGAGTTTTAGTTGAGCCATCCGCAAATTGTAAAGAGAATTGGGATGGACTCAATTCCTCAGCTCCTAACCTCTCAAAGATAGTAAGCGGCATCAAACTCGCACTAGCCCCTAAGTCACATAAGGCTTGGTCTATTTTCACTTCTCCGATTGAGCAAGCAATAGAGAAACTTCCTGGATCTTTTAGTTTGGGAGGCATATTAGTTTTTATCATGGCATTATGCTCCTCAATTAAGCTCTTAGTTTCTATTTCTACTTTCTTTTTCTTGACCAACCTTTGTGGGAAAGGTATTGGGGGTTGGTACGGTGGTGGAGGGACATACTTTGGCTCTATCTCTTCATCTTCACTCATGTCCTCCTCACATTCCACGTCCTTTTCAACCACCCCAAGCTTATCATCCCTCAAGTATATGGCATTACAATGTTCATTGGAATTAACTTTGGGTTGTCCCGGAAACGTACCCTTAGGTCTAGAGTATGTACTAGCTTATTGGGCTATCTGAGTTTCTAACATCTTATTATGGGTGGCTAAGTTATCTACCTTAGATGCTAACTCTTTTATTGACTCATTGACTGACCTACCTTGTTGCCTAAACTCTTCATTTTTCTTTGTTTGAGTTTCAACAAAGTTTTCCAAGAGAGACTCAAGTTTAGACTTTTGTACCTGAGGATACCCCGATGCGGGTTTCCTATTACCTTGGCCTTCCTGGAATTCGTGGTTCAGCGTGTTGCTGTAGTTCCCGTACGAGAGGTAAGGGCTATTCTTCCTTCCTTGGTTGTAAGGATTTGGGGGAGCATAATTTGGTATCTTCGGGTTCGTGTCATAGAAGTTGTGACAAGAGTTCACTTGTTCCCCCGAAGCATTGGATCCATGGGCAATACCTCGTGGGCACTCCATTATGTCATGTCCCTGCATTCCACAAATCTCACAAACAATATTAGTAGTACCTATTGAACTCACATTAGCCTTTTCAAGCTGATCAAAACGTTTATTCAGTGAGTCAATTTTAGACATAATGAGATCAGTGCTATTCATTTCAAACTTACCTCCCGAAATATTTTTCGGGTTATTACCTAGTTCTGAGCCCCATTGGTGGTAGTTGGTGGCTACGTTTTCAATGATATTGAATGCTTCGGTCAGAGGTCTGTTCATAAAGGCTCTGCCAGCTGCTGAGTCAAGTGACACCTTCGAAGAGTAGTCCAATCCGTTGTAGAAGGTATGCACTAATAGCCACCTCTCGAGTCCATGATATGGGCAAGACTCCAGCAATCCCTTGTAGCGATCCCAAGCTTCGGATAAGCATTCTCCGTCCTTTTGGAAGAAGCCGGTGATCTGGGTTCGTAGGTAAGCCGTCTTGGATGGAGGGAAGAATTTCTCCAAGAATTCCTGCTCCAGTTGGTCCCAAGTCGACAACGTATTAGCGGGAACTTGTTTCAACCAAGCTTTCGCCTTCCCAGTAAGAGAGGAGGGGAATAACCTCAAGCATATAGCATCGACCGGGGAACCATGAATCCTAATTGCATCGGTGAACTCCAAGAATGTCTCCACGTGATCAGTCGGGTCCTCCGAGGGCAATTCTCCGAATTGATGTTGCCTAATCATGCTAATTAGCATAGGCGGTATAGTGTAGTTCTCTGCCTCGATCTCTGGCCTAGCAATCCCAGTTCGCAAACCCCTAGCATTTGGGGATGCATAGTCCTTCAGTGGTTTGGTATCCGGATTATTCGCCATGAGTGGAATGAGAATCAACCTCTCTCTCTCTTTGTAGTCTCATACGTCTATGAAAGGTCCTCTCGATTTCGGGGTCAACCTCAATAAGGCTTCCAAGACTTAGGGATATTTGCATAAAAGAGAAAAACACAGAGATAGATACTCTAGAAGGAAAAGAGATAAATGAGATTTTTTTTTAAAACAAGAAACAATTAAAAAGAAAAAGAAGTCCAGAAAAATCAATTTAAAAATTAAATTGAGATTCAAGAAAACACAGTCCCCGCAACGGCGCCAAAAACTTGTTGTGCGACATGGGACTCCGGCAAGTGTACCGGATTCGTCGCCAAGTAATAAAAAGATATCGATCCCACAAAGACCGTGATCTCGAATCACAACTAATTATCAAATCGATTAAACTGGACTATATAAAAAGGATTTTGAAAAGGTTTTGGTTTTCGAAATAAGAATCAAGTAACAACCAATTTAAAGTTGCAATCAATTAAAATAGAGAAGTAAATCAATTTGGGGTTTTTCAAATCTAAAGGGATTTCCTAGGAATTGGGTTACCAACAAGATTGTTTATGTTACTAAATTGACTACCCCTTGTTAATTATCCAAATTGCTTTGAAGACGAATTTATCCTCAAATAGTTAATGCTCCTCTCGGGTTACAAAAACCGTGCCCAATTAAACCAACCCCTACTCTCGTGGTAGTTGAATTTAGATTGAACCCTTTAAGTTTTATGACAATTCGTTAATCCTCGAAGGACCGCTTATAGCTCTCGTGATTTAAGTCCTAAGTCTGATTCTATAGATCCGATACCTAAGTTCACCGCTAGGTTCCTCCTTAGAATATCTACGACATGCAAATAAGTGGTCACCGAATTCACGAGTAATTAAAACAATATAAATCAGATCTAAAGCAAAATCGAAATTAACGAAGGTAAAACATCAATTCACAACATAAAAACAGATCTTGGGCATAGCCCCAATCCCTAGAAATAAAGCTACTACTCAAGCATTGACATGGTGATGACAAGCTTGATTAACAACAACATAAAATAAAGCCTAAGAGAAGAGAAGAGAATCCTAATTTTTCCTAAGTGTGGCAGTCCAAAAGCCTCCTCTAGTCTCTGCCTAATTGCCCTATTTATAGATTAGGGTAATTTGAATCCCAATCAAATACAAATTCAGATGAAATCAGTTTATTCAGATCCAAATATTGCGCGTCACGGCCGTGATGCTCATCACGGCTAGGCCGTGATCAGTTCTGCCTATGAGGGTCTGGTTCAGCTGACATGTCACGGCCGTGATGCTCATCACGGCTTGGCCGTGACCAGTTCTGACTTTAGCCTTCTTTTTTTTAAGCTCTACTCGATCACGACCGTGATGGGCTCTGTTTGGCTCATTTTCTTCATTTTTCAAGCCCCATCTTCATGCAAGCTCCATCATGGCTAATTTTGAGCATTTTGATCCTTAATTCCTGCACAACAACACCACAAAACCGCCTTACCCGTTCCAAGGTAAAAACTAACCAAAATCAAATTAAAAATGCCTAAACTATATGAAAATGCATGCAAAATGACAATGAAATATGAGGTGAAATCACACTCATCATCAGGACTCTGGGTTAATGAGTCACTGGTTCAACCGGGGGTCACTGGTTGAACCGATTTGACCTGGTGTATATTAAATATATAAATTTTATAGTTAACCAATTTATATATCTATATATATATATATATATATATAAATATTTGTGAAGAAAGTTACACTTAATTTATGTGGTCCAAAGAATAGTGCTTTGTGCGAGATCACCTTGATATCCAAGGTATGACTCCCCACCCACTCAACATTTGGAATTTCGAAATTACAATGGTCTGGAGCATGTGTGGAAGGTACAACGTGCACGCATGTGGACTACATTAGAGCACGTGTGTGGGAGCGTTGGACAATATGCACGCGCACACTACATTGGAGCACATGTGGGAGCGTTGGACAACATGCACATGAGTGAGAAAGGATTGGTCAACCCAGCGGTTCAACCGACACCGATTCAGGCGGTTTGTTCCGATTCAATTGCGATTCAATAACGTCAGCACCAATTCAATGGCTTATACGATCTAATGTGATGACCGGACAGGCCATGAGTCTGGTTTCCAGGTGAACCGTTCCGGTCCGAGTTTAATAACACTGGTTCCAACACTATCCACTAACAAAATACTATACCTCGTTATTTCATCTATTTTCTTAAATAGATGCTATGTAATGTAGCTGCCTCTATTTCCAATTTAGAGTAAAGGCCCATTTTGGTCCCTCAAATTTTGAGAACCCCCTTTTGGTCCCTAAAAAAAAGTGACAATTTGATTCCCAAATTTTATTACAAGAGACACTCTCGTCCCCCATGCATCTAACGAAGGGACCAGAATGTCTCCCGTAACAAAATTTGAAGACCAAATTGTTACTTATTTTTCAGGGACCCAAAAAGGATCCTCAAAAAATTTGAGGGACCAAAATGGGTCTTTACTCTCCAATTTATAGTCAGAATTATGTACATTGCCTTCCAAACACTAAATGCATCTTACATAAAGTTTGCAGATGTTAATACTTAATACCGGTCAGTATACCTGCGGAAAGAAGTCTGATCCGTGGGATAAGCCACTTTGTGCTGCTAGCCCTTGATAATTTTATATATAACAAATAAACATCAATTCTATATAAACATTTGTCGCACTAAAATGCATGTAGACGCAAGTGTTACACATTTGACTGACATTTAACCAAATTAAAGAGTTTAGTTATTAGTCAGGAAGCTCAGAACGCTCCCTCTTTGCTGTTTCTGTCATTGTACACAAGAACTTAATAGGGTTGCAATCAAAAGGATTGGTAAGGGAAGCATGTGCCAAAAACGGAAGCTTTCTCAAAGACCTTCCACTCATTCCCTGTAAACAGATCAAACTCATTAGTCAATATTAGGGGTCAACCAAAAGATTGAGGTTCAGGATCCACAGGTAGTATTTGTTCCTACCTCACAAGCCTCTGCAGTTTCAAGTAGTTGCTTGCACAGTAGCACAGACTCATGAAAATCTGGTGCATTCAACCACTCCTTTGTTCTAGCATAATTTGGAAGCATTACATTCGTACAACCCTGACCAGTTCAGTATGATTAGCCATAAGACTTGTTATGACAGCACACAGAAAACAGAGTGCAGAAAAAATGAAAACGAGAAGAAAACAACACAACAAATTAACGTGATTCCGTCAATATGACCTACATCTGCAGGCAGTCCGAGAAATTTTTATTCAACAGAGAAAGAGGTACAGCCATCTTTTTCAGTACAATGAACAGCCACCCAATATACCAGGTCATGTTATAGTTTGGGCGGCCCGTTAACAAATTCAAGTCAACTCAAAGCAAGACTAATATGCCAAAATGTCCGCATTGTAGTAGAATAAATATTAGATACAAATGCCTTTGATGTTTTCAAAAAAAGTTCCCTAGACAAGTTTAAGAAGTTTCTGCACCTGTAAACTAGTTAAGATCCCTGTACGCATCAGTTCCTGCACACAAGACCTTAATATTTCATACCGAGCTTGAAGTGTTGGGGGACCAACATATGCTTTGATATCAGCTCGATCAACAAAAGCAATATCTGCAATAAAAATTGATAAATTTGTAAAATCTACAACATGTGAAATCATGCGTTTCAAATCGAAATTTATATAGAAAGTGGATGCTGAAGAAAACTATTTTAGCAAGACGTATAACTGAAGTGATGTTCCCAGCTAGAGAGAAAAGGCTTTTGTTGTGATGCTGTGTAATGTTAATTTCAGACATGAGCATATAGCTGTTATAGTGCCAATGCAGGCAATAGAAGTCCAGGCTTTATTTTGTAGCAACTTAATTTTGGATGCCCCAAAGGCCCAAACAAGTTGTTAGTAGTTTGTATAAAAACTCATTATAGTACTGGCTTCCAACTTCCACCGTGAATCATGATACAATCAAGTTTATTACATCCACATACTGGGAGGCTACACCTCACTTGAAAAGTAGACTGACATATGATGATAAGTTAAACATATTTGACTATTCAAATTTATGGGAGAGGGCAGGAACATAACTTAAAATTGAATGAATGAAAAATTGATTTAGGCTTACCAATAGCAGTAGTTATGTTGGAAGTGGTTAGTATTATCACATTTGGAGATGATTTTAACTTGTCCATCTGAGTTAGTAGTGCATTGACAACCTGAAATTTCAATTTTAGATTGAACACGTATTGATACACAAAGAAACAGAAAAATAAAAGAAAGCCAGTGCCTCTGAATTAATTTTCCACAGGTTTATCTCACATTCTAAACATTTTCAAAAAGGTGGAGAAGGGGTTTGTTCTTGCAGGGAAGACAGGAGGGAGGGTTTTACCCGAATAGAATCTGAAGGTTCAGAACCAGATAAAGCAGCTTTTCTAGCAGCAGCAAGGCTTTCAACTTCATCTGCAAGATCACAGGCATATATGTTCAAGCAGACACATGAGAATAATAGATGAGCATAAGTTAAATTTTGTTGTGTTATGCCTCACCAATCAAAACAAATACCAGATTGCTTTCATCCTCCACCATTTCTTGAATCTTTTGGAAAAGCTTTGCAACCTAGAAAACAAGGAAACACGATTACCCATTGAATATGACAAAACCATACAAAAAAAAAGTTCATCTATAGTATACTACATAGACATGATTGCCAATTTCACAATTTGACATATTAATCTCCTTTTGAAATTCCATAAGAGTGTGTTTTTGGATGGGCATTTGGAGACGATCAAGTATTTTAAGAGGGTAATTAAATTGCTTCAATCTAACATACTTTGTTTGGGTATCAAATATGAAGGATTTTAGAAATCAGGGGATTTTATGGGGGTATTTGGTTTAAGGTAAATTTGAGGAATTTGAAATACCACCGAAAGAGGTGGTATTTTGAAATTCTCTCTCCTTACTCATGTGCCACCCACCACCGATGCCGGCCCCGACAGCGAGTGCTGCCGCCCTCGAACGCCGGGACCGCCCTCGGACAACCCGTCTGGCTGCCCCCCCCAGCCAGACCACACACCCGCCCCGGACAACCCGTGCCGGCCCCCGGATAACCGGCATCAGTAATGTTAAATGATACGGTCATGTTATTTGTAAATTCCCTTGAATCTTCAATTCCCTCATCCAAATGCACTCTAAATTCTCATACAGATATAGTTAAATGATACGATAATGTTATTTGTACATATGAAATCCAAAACCTGGTCAATGACGTTCAAAATCGTGGTTAATGGTATGTGGGACTTGGTTAATGGGTATACCAAGAAATGTAACTCATTAACCATTCACCGAGCTTCATTAACTAATCAAAGAGTAGATAGGAGATAAAGAGAGAAAATTGAGATGTCTTTATTATTGTAATTCTCAATATTACAATGAACTGAACCAACTTATATAGCTAGGTTCATGATCGAAACAGTTACAGGGAGGTGTAACTAAATAGTGCCGACTCAGCACTTTTGGTTACAGTCTAACTAATCAACTAAGCCTAGCTCTATACATTATACTCTGATAGCCCCCTTGCACATGGTTGTCAGAATCGCGAGTCAACTCGTAGACTCGGACGATTCCACGTTTCTACATGTGGAAAACGGGTGAACTCGTGGTCAGACTCGTTTTTCGGGTAGAATCGCCGTGACTCGGATGGATTCGGTCAGACTCGTGCAGAATCGTATAGAATCGCGATTCTGCAGCGAGTTGGGCGAGTCTGAATGAAAGTCCCAAAACGGTGTGTTTTAATAGCATTTTAGGTTAACACATTTGTCCCTCGTCTCTCTGCTTCATTCTCGGTCTCGACCCCAAATCCCTTCTTCGTTCACGTCCTCCATCGCGCCTCATCCGTCATCCCTGCCGCGCCTCATCTCCTCCATCGCGCCTCCTCCCTGCAGCGCCTCATCTCCTCCATCGCGCCTCATCCCTGCCGCGCCTCATCTCCTCCATCGCGCCTCCTCCCTGCCGCGCCTCATCTCCTCCATTGCACCTTCTCCCTGCCGCGCCTCGCTCTCGACCTGCTTGAATCCGGAACCAAAAGTTCACAACCCTGCATGAAAAAAACTACACAACAACACAGCAGAAAATGTCTCAAGCCGAAAACAAGACAAAGAAGAATCGGGAGTTCTAGAGGCAAGGGTAGGAAAAATTTACCTGTAATAGGGACTGACCACGGGTGGAAACATGGGCTTGATGTTATGGGTAATGGAAAAAAAGTGAAATGCAATTATTGTTCAAAGATTGTTAGTGGAGGAGTTTTGATTCAAGCATCATCTTCTTTGGAAGTGGAGAAGATTCTCGAACCATGTGCTACGGTGCCGGATGAAGTTAAACATGTGTTTATGAGAATTGTGGGTTGAGGCTAAAGAGGCATCAAAGAAAAAAAGAAGAATACTTGGTCTGATGAAGATCTTTGAGGAGGTTGCGATAGCTAGCTCTCAACAAAAAGGCTTTTCCTTTGCAAAAGGGAAAGCAAAAGTCAGCGCCCGATTCAAGCAACAATTAATCAAATGATGAGAAAGGGATTTAAAGAGGAAGTTGATGATCGGGTAGCCAAGTATTTTTATACAAATGCAATTCCTTTCAATACTATAAAAAATGTGGAGTTTGCAAAGATGTGTGAGAAGATTGGGAGATTTGGGATTGGCTACAAACCTCCTTCTTACCATGATATCGAGAGGAAGCTTTTGAAAAAAGTCTGTGGCTCAAACAGATGACATGCTTCAAGAGTTTAAGGAGGAGTGGAAGAGAACTCGGTTGCACAATCATGTCCGATGGGTGGACAGACAAGAAGAAGGCGTTCCATTTGTAACTTCTTGGTGAACAGATCCTAAGGGGACAGATGTTTCGTATTCATTGGACACTTCGACATCTCAAAAACAATCGAAAAAGTGTTTAAGATGTTGGATGATGTTGTAGAAGAAGTTGGAGAGGAAAATGTGGTCCAAGTTGTCACCGACAATGCTGCAAATTTCAAGGCAGCAGGTGAAATGTTGATCTTTGAAGCGACCCAACTTGTATTGGACTCCATGTGCCACCCATTGCATTGACTTGATGTTGGAGGATTTTGAGAAACATCGAAGGTGCATCAAGTTACAATATATAAGGGAGAAAGATATGCACCTACATATATTGTAGGACACAACTCATTAGCTTGGTGAAGAAGTTTACTAAAGGGAGGGACTTGATTAGGCCGGGCAAGACTAGATTTGCCACTCGCTTATTTGACCTTAGCTTGTCTTAATGAGCATAAGGCATCATTGTTGAGCATGTTTAGCTCGGAAGATTGGACTTCAAGCAAGTTTGCCAAAACTGGCGAGGGAAGAAAGGTGGAAGACATGATTTGTGATACTCGGTTTTGGAAGAATATAATTGTATGCCTCAAGGCAGCTGCCCCTCTCATTATAGTCCTTCGTTTGGTGGATTACGATGAAAAACCCGCCATGGGTTTTATATATGAAGGGATGGATTGTGCCAAAGAAGCGATTAAAAGAAACTTCAATGATGTTAAAAAATGGTAAACTTTCCTAACCTTATCTCATTTGAAAATTAATTAGCTTATTTATATTGTGTTACTAATATAGGATATTTGGAATTTGTAGCTATGAACCCATCTGGAATATTATTGATGAGCGATGGGATAACCAAACTCCATAGGCCCTTACATGCATTTGCTTATTATCTTAATCCCTCGTTACACTATGAACCCAAGTTCGATCATGAAGATGTCGAGGTTAAAATTGGGTTGTACGCATGTATGGGAAAGTTGGTAAAGGATCTCGAGGAGAGAAAGAAGATTGGGTTGCGACTTGCAGATTTTCATTATTATAGAGGGCTCTTTGGTATTGATGCTGCAAAGGAAAGTAGGAAAAGTATGCTTCTGCGAGAATGGTGGGACTTTTATGGGGATGGAGCGGTTGAACGAAGAGATTTGCTATTCGTGTCCTTAGCTTGACTTGTAGCTCTTACGGGTGTGAACGTAATTGGAGTGCATTTGAAATGGTAAGTGAAGTTATGTTTTTGTTTGTAGTTATCAATTTTTCTTTGTTTAGAAATATTGAGTTTTTATTTTTATGTTTTATTTCTAGGTTCACACTAAGAGAATAAATAGGTTGCTTCAACAAAAGATGAATGACTTGGTGTATGTGATGTATAACTTGAAGTTAAAGAGTAGGGAAAATAGAAAAATTGTTGCTCTTCCCTTTGAAGATATTCATTCTGATGATGAATGGATAAGCGAAGAGGGGGATGTTCCGAATGTTGATGAGGAGAATGTTGATGAACCTATCAATGTTGGTGAAGCAATTGAAGAGAATATTGAGCAACCTATCAATGATCCAAGACTTGATTTGGACTTTGATGTAAATATGGAAGAAGTTGTTTCATCTGGGGAAGAACTTGATTATGATGATTCTGATGGTGATGGAGATGGTGGTGACAATGGAGATGATGTTGTTAGAGGATTGGATTTAGATATTTAGGAGCTGTTTTTTGATATTATTGTTATTTACTTAAATGTTTTGTTGATGTTTGGATTTGGATTTGGATTATGATGTTACTTTTTGATGATTATGATGATGTCAGATGTTTTTGGATTATATTGTTGCTGTTTTGTTGCTTTTATGTTATATATATATGTCATTTATAATTGTTTTTTATAATAGGTAGACTCGTACGAGTCTACGAGTCGAGTCTACGTGTCGAGTTTACGTACCCAAAAAGAGTCTACCTAGACTCGCGAGTCTGACAACCTTGCCCTTGCAAGCTCAAGGTGGCTGCGAAGGAGCAGACACATTGAGGTTGGAGCGCAGTTCACAAAAATGTAATGATGAGAGCGGCTTAGAGCAGCTGCGAGCACATGATGAAATGTAAGAACTTTGCCAGCAACCTTTTGTTTGACAAAATGTATGTCTAGTTCCATGTATTTAGTGAGTGCAAAAGTGGGTTATGCACTAGGGAGACTACACTAAGATTGTCACAAAATAGCTGAGTGGAAAAAGGGATGCATGGTTCAGTTAGCAATGACTGGATCCAGAGAACCTCGACTGTGGTGTTTACCATGTTGCAGTATATGACATGACATCTGTGCTTGATATGGCCACAAGGGTTTGCTTCTTAGAGCACCATGAAATTAGATTCGGGCCAAAGAATATGCAGGACCCAAATGTTGAGCGACGATCATCTGGGTCACTTGCCTAATCTGCATCACAAAACGCCTGAATAGAGAAGGGTTGAGCAGAAGAATCAGGTTTCAGCAGAAGACCATATTGTAGAGACCCTCTTAGATAGCGTAGGATTCGTTAACAACTTGCCAGTGAGACTCCAATGGGTTTGCCATGAATTGGCAAACCTTATTGACACTTGTTAGAGTATATTGAACTAGTGTGCACCCGACTGCAGCTGATTATGCCTCAGCTGAGTCGGTTAGGCGGTTACCCACTCCAGCTACTATAAGTAGCTCCACTGTATTCAGTTTCAGTTTAGAGAAAAAATTCCAGATTCAGTTTTAGATTTCTCTATTCTCCTCTCTCTCTCTTCACTTTTCTCTCTCTGTTTACAATTATAATATGGTATCAGAGCTTGAAACGCTCCTCAATGGCTTCTACGTCTAACCGTGATGACGAAATGCCGCCGCCGCCTGTACCACCGATCACCACCTCAAATTCGAACCTCTCGTCAGTAATTACAGCGAAACTCACCGATAAAAACTTTCTCCACTGGAAACAGATCGTCGAGGCGGTGATACGAGCGAATCGGCTTGAACGATTTGTGGCTTGTCCATGAATTCCTCCACGCTACTTGTCCGAAGCGGATCGTATCAGTGATTCGCTCAATCCTGAGTTTCAGGAAGCACAGGACCAGCACTTGTTTATCTGGCTCCTCAATTCAATTTTGGATTCAATTCACGCGCGTGTTGTTGATTGTACGCATGCGTGGGAGCTATGGGATGAACTCCATAGCTACTTCAACTCTCAGACTAAGGCTCGCAGCATGCAACTTCGTTCGGAACTTCGACATACGACAAAAGGTGATCGTAATATCTCTAAATATATGCTCAGAATCAAAGCTATTGTGGACTCCTTGATTTCGATTGGAAGTCCTGTAACATTCCAAGAGCATTTGGATGCTATTCTGGAAGGTCTTCCTGAGGAGTAACACATTCTTTTTCCTACCATTGAAAGTAGGGTTGAGCCTTACTCAGTTGCAGAAATTGAGTCTCTTCTTTTGGCTCATGAATCGCGATTGGAGAGGACAAAAGCAAAGCTGAATCAAGATGTCTTCTCGGTGAACCTGACGCACACGTCAAATCGGGTTTCTAAACCTAATCGGGTGTCGCACGAGTTCCTAACACCCTTCCTCTCGTACCTCATAATAATGTACAGCATAGTTTTCCTTTGTCTAATGCCAATTTTGGCTCACGGTTTTCGAGGAAGAGGTGGTCGCTCGGGCTACGGAGGAAGAGGCCGTGGTGGTAGATCTAGCAATCACAACCTCTATTGTCAGATCTGCAAGAAGTCTGGTCATGAGGCTCTTTCATGCTGGTATCGATATGATAATACTTACACGGATGGTAGAGGTCAAGATTTTCATAATGGATATGGACACAATTTTCACTCAGGTTCTGGCCAAGGCTTTTCTCAGGGACAGTATTATCAAGGTGCTCCTAGTGGTTCTAATGGTGGCAATTTCTATCAGGCACCTTATTCTCCTCTTAATCGGTCATCAGCTCATCAAGCTCAGTCCCTACTTACTTCTCATACTCAGTCTCTGCCTCCACTCTCCCTTGGCAACATGCACCAGCTCCTCCTCCTATGGCTGAAAACAGTATTGGCAACTCTTCCTTTACTGGTCCCATGACTATGATAGCTTCCAATTCAGGCACTGATTCGGCTAGCCTCTGGTATCCCGACAGCAGTGCTACACATCACTGCACTTCTAATCAGGCCAATCTGACACAACTAGCTGATCACACTGGTTCTCCACATATATACATGGGTAATGGCTTTGGCTTAACTATACATTCTGTAGGATCTGCTTGTGTTAATTCTCCTATGGATAGTAGTGTCACTTTCACACTCAGTCACCTATTATATGTCCCTTCCATCACTAAGAACCTTATTAGTGTTAGCAAATTCTCTAAAGACAATAATATGTTCTTTAAGTTTCTTCCTCACTGTAGATTAGGACATGCAAATGAAACTGCTGTAAAACATATACTTCATCAGTGTAACCTGTCAAATATCAATAAAACTATTCTGGATTTTTGTGCACCATGTTGTTTTGGCAAATCTCATGGCTTACCTTCTCACCTTTCTACAACCATCTATAAACCCTTTGAACTCTTATTTCTTGACTTGTGGGGGCCTGCACCAGTAAAATCAACTTCAGGCTACTCATATTATCTCTCAATAGTTGATGCTTGTTCCAAATATACATGGATATTCTTGCTTAAACAAAAATCTGAAACCTTAAATCTCTTCAAACAATTCAGGGAACTTGTAAAGGTCCAATTTCAAACAGAAATACTTGCTGTCCAAACAGATTGGTGGATGAATTTCGCCCCTTCACCAAATTTCTTTCGGACCGCATTATTCATATAGTCATTTGCCCTCACACTCACCATCAAAATGGGAGTCTTGAGAGAAAGCATCGGCACAAAGTTGAAACTGGCCTCACACTATTGGCTCAAGCCTCAATGCCTATGCAATATTGGGAGCATGCTTTCACTACAGCTGTGTTCCTTATCAATCGCCTATCCACTCCTACACACCAAAATCAGTCACCATTTTCTGTTCTATACAAATCTAATCCAGACTACTCCTTTCTTCGGGTCTTGGCTGTGCATGCTACCCATGCCTTCGCCCTTATAACAAAAATAAACTAGAGTACAGGTCATGTGAATGCACTTTCGTAGGGTACTCCTCATTCCACAAGGGTTACAAATGTCTAAGGAAGGGCGAATGTACATTTCCAAAGATGTGCTATTTAATGAGGCAAAGTTCCCTTTTGCCAAACAGGTTTCTGGTCACAACAGTGCTCATGCAGCAGGTTCGTGACATGTCTACCCACCCTATGCCTCTTACTATTGTTACTAATCCTACTGTGTCACCTCTTTCACCATCTTCTGCTCATTCTACTTCTAGTTCCTTCCAGTCCTCCCCTCATTCTCACTTTCCTGTGTCACATTTCTCCCCTATTTCCTCTGTGTCTCCTCTACTACCCTCCCTTCATTCAGGTCTCACCCCACACTACTTGTCTAGTGCATCAAACACTGATTCCTCTGCTCCTAACTCACCTATTCAGCCTGCTCAGCCTTTAAATGCACATTCTATGACTACAAGGTCTAAGTCTAGGTTGCTGTCCATGTCAAATCCCACTGCTCTTTTAACACAAGCAGAGCCTACTAATCCTAAACATGCCTTAGCTGTTCCCCAGTGGCAGCATGCTATGCAGTGTGAATATGATGCCTTAATTTCGAGTGGTACATGGACTCTTGTGGATTTACCACCCGGGAGGCAAGCCATTGGCTGCAAATGGGTATTCCGGATAAAGGAAAACCCTGACGGGACAGTAAACAAGTACAAAGCACGGCTGGTTGCTAAGGGTTTCCATCAAAGGCTAGGACATGACTACACATAAACTTTTTCCCGTGGTAAAACCTGTGACTGTCCGAGTTGTGCTCACATTATCCATCACAAATAACTGGCCAATCCAACAGTTAGATGTGAACAATGCCTTCTTAAATGGACTCCTTGAAGAGGAGGTCTACATGGAACAGCCATTTGGCTTTGTGAAGGGCAGTCCGAATCAAGTTTGTAGGCTAAACAAAGCCATTTATGGGCTAAAACAGGCCCCAAGGGCGTGGTTTGAACGCTTGACAGGGACTCTAAAACACTTTGGGTTCAAGAGTAGCAAATGTGACCCCTCCCTCTTCATTCACACTTAGGGAGGTCATTGCACCTATGTCTTGGTTTATGTAGATGATATAATAGTGACTGGGTCCTCTACTCAACGCATTTCTGCACTTATCACTAAACTAAATGCTAAGTTTGCACTTAAACAACTTGGGGATTTAGACTACTTCCTTGGTATTGAAATTAAGAAGCTGGACAATGGTTCTCTAATTCTGTCTCAGTCTAAATATATCAAGGATCTCCAGGATAAAGCCAATACGAGTGATGCTAAAGCTCTTCCCACCCTTATGGTTAGCAACAGCAAGTTGACTAAATATGGAGCTAACTATATGGCTGATCCCTCATTATATCGATCTGTTGTTGGAGCATTGCAGTATGCAACGATCACTCGTCCAAAAATTTGCTATAGTGTTAGCAAAGTATGTCAGTTTTTGTCCCAGCCCCTTGATGAACACTGGAAGTCAGTCAAGAGGATCCTAAGGTACCACAAAGGGACTATCTCCTATGGGCTGTCACTAAGACCAGCAAAGACAGGCCATTCTTTCACACTACAGGGATTTAGTGATGCAGATTGGGGTGCTGATTTGGATGACAGGAGGTCCATGTCAGGTTCCTGTGTGTACTTTGGCCCTAATCTAGTCTCTTGGTGGGCTAGAAAACAGACCCTAGTGGCCAGGTCAAGCACCGAGGCAGAGTACAGAAGTTTGGCAGCCACTACTTCCGAGGTCATGTGGGTGCAGTCCCTGTTAAAGGAACTTCAGATTGAAATTAAGAACCCAGTTATCTACTGTGATAACTTGTCTACAGTCTCTCTTTCTCACAATCCGATTCTCCACTCAAGGACTAAACACATGGAGTTGGATCTATTTTTTGTAAGGGAAAAGGTCATCAATAAGACCTTAACAGTCTGTCACATCCCAGGCCGAGATCAAGTGGCAGATTTGTTAACTAAACCACTCACTCAGTCCAGATTTGAAGAGTTGAGGAACAACCTAGGAGTGGTAGACAAGTTCTCTGTACTCAGCCCACCTTAGAAATATAAGGGGGTGTGTTAGAGTACTCTTGTAGTCTTGTACCCTAGGCTATCTTTGTAAACCCACCCTCAGTTTATAAGGGGGTGTGTTAGAGTATATTGAACTAGTGTGCACCCGACTGCAGTTGATTATGCCTCAGCTGAGTCGGTTAGGCGATTACCCACTCCTGCTACTATAAGTAGCTCCACCGTATTCAGTTTCAGTTTAGAGAAAGAAATTCCAGATTCAGTTTTAGATTTCTATAACTCTTCTCCTCTCTCTCTCTCTCTTCGCTTTTCTCTCTCTCTGTTTACAATTCTAATAACACTAAACAATTTCTGGACGTGTCAGAGTAGCATACTGTAGGGCTCCCACAATGGAGCGATAGAAATGTGGGTCAGAAACTGTATCAGTCCCATATTTACTCAGTTTGCAGCTGCTGACCATAGGTGAAGTGATCCCTTTGCTGCTTCAGTCATGTGTGCTTTGGCAAGTAGATCACCGATGTATTTGGCTTGAGTTAACAACAGAGAGCCATCAACCAAGTGCTTGACCTCTACCCCAAGAAAGTAGTCCAAATTACCAAGCTCTTTAAGAGTAAAAGTAGCATTTAGCTTTATCAAATCTTCAATTGATTTTTGTAATCCTTGCTCTATGGGCAAAGCCCATAGGCTTTATGCAGTATGCACCACCTTCCACCACAATTTACACCAAAGCCTTTGAGCTTGTACACACCGACCTTTCGGGACCTGCTCCCTTCACTTCCTTCACTAGCTACACCTATTATAACACCTTTGTTGATGCGTACACTCATTTCGCTTGGATATATTTTCTTAAAACAAAATCTAAAGCTCTCGCAGCTTTCAAACAGTTCTATACTCTAGGGAAAACTCAATTTTCGGCTCAAATTAAGGCTGTACAATTTGATTGGGGTGGTGAATTCGCCCCTTCACCAAATTTCTTACGGAATTAGGCATTAACCATAGGCTCATATGTCCCTATACCTCCCATCAAAATGGGATTGTGGAAAGAAAACATAGACATTTGGTTGAAATGGGACTTACATTGCTGTCCCATGGTGCTCTTCCTCTCACCTTTGGGATCATAGTTTCACTATGGCAGTCTATCTCATCAATAGGCTTCCCCCAATGGTTCTCTCTACCAATTCCTCTCCTTTTCATGCCCTACATGGTACTAACAGGGACTGTGTTAGGGCCCAGTCCGATAAGTAATAAAGATAAATATAAGAGTTTGTTAGTAGATTAGGGTCCAAGTCTATCACTATTTTATAGGATCTAGATAAGTTAGTTATTCACTATTTTATAGGATCTAGATAATTGATTTGCTGATAGGATTTGTTAGAGAAATCGGTTAGCTTAGTAGAAGTTAGGAATAATTGATTTGCTTATAGGATTTGTTAGAGAAATCAGTTAGCTAATTGTTAGGGGTTTGTTAGGGGGTTTGCCTATAAATAAGGCTACTAATAGGGTAGGAAAGCAGTCTTGGTAATCATTGATTTGTGACTGGGTTAATCCTAGTGTGAAAGGAGAGTGCTCCTTTGGGGGTATACTTGTATACCTTGTTCCCTTTTACTGTTTCTGTTTTCAATCATAAATCAAGAAGTTCTTTCAGCCTATCTTTTCTCTTTTGTGTGCTGGTTTGCTATAGTTAGGTTCTGTTTTTCCTAACTTTGAAAGAGAGGTTCCTAACAAAGTGGTCCGACCTGCCGGATACGTTTCGCAAAGGAGAAGATGGCCGGCGAACAAGAAGTGAAATGGGTGGAGTTGAAGGCTACCATGGAGGACATTAAACAACTGTTGCGAGAGATGATCATCGAAAAGACAGCTTCCGTTGAAGGGGCTAAGACGGTTAAAAAGAAGGTGGAGTTGCTGCATTTTACGGGGACAGACCCGATTGGGTGGATTGCTAAGGCTGAGAAATTCTTCGAGGTGCAAGAAATACCTTCGTTCCATAAGTTGTAGTGGGCATTCATGAGAATGGAAGGTGCTGCAATGCATTGGTTCTATTCTTGGAGCCAAGAGGATTCAGATCAAAGTTGGGAAGCATTCTCCATGGCTTTGATTAGAAGGTTTGAAGTACAGAAGGAGAATGTGGTGATGACTGTTAATGGCGGGGGAGAAGCACACCAGAATGATTTATTGCCTATGACAGAAAGAATCATGCATGTGGTGGCGGAAAAGATGGAGATGATAGCAGGGAAAAGTCTCGGAGAAGGGATAGTGGGAGGAAGGAGCAACAAGGGGGCAATGGTGACAGAAGGACGAAGGGAGCAAGCGGTTCTTGGCAACCCACCCCCTCCGCCGGAGCCGCCGGGTACCGATCTGCTTGTGGCGGCCAAGGTGTTCCAACCAGCTCGAAGCCCTCAAAGACCGATGGCACTTATACCACGGTTGGAGCCACCAGAACCTCGGAACGCAGGCCCACCTGCGACGACCCCTCCATGGCCGGAGCCGTCGGTCACCGCTCCACTTATGACGGTTGATGGGTCATTACTGACGGAAGCACCCCGGACGCTTGCCGTGGACAACTCGAGTCCGCTGGTTTTCAGGCCAGTTGCAACGGCCCTGCCCAAGCAGGAGCTGCCAGACCCACCTGCGACGGTCCAGAATTCGGCCAAGTCGCCACCACCACCGAAGCCTCCAGATGCGACGTTTTCCAACGAGCCGCCATGGTGTAGGGTTGGAAAGGAACGCCGGGTTGAAACCGTATTGTCGCTGCGTGTACGCACCGTGAAAAAGGAGTCAGGTGTGGAGGCAAGGTGGGAAGGCAGTCAGCTAAACACATTGGTTAACCTAACGGGCCAGGCCTAACTCATTGAAAGAAGGCAGTGTGTTAAAAAAAGAAAGGTTGAGGGTGCATGGGTTGCTGAAAGTTCACTCAATGTTGGGCCCATTTATGAGAGTTTTTTTTCTATATTGGACCAAAACCCAAAGCCTTAGAAAATGCTGAACAGACTGAAGTGGTCCAAAAGGATCTGGAGCAGGAAAATTTGGTTATTTCCATGGGAATTGAAGAAGAACAACAATGGGACCCTGGTGGACAGCTTCGTATGACAGCAGCAGATGGATGTGGATCATCATGCTTCAAGTTATGGGACCCCGGTGGGTGTTTCAACCTTAAGGACAAGGTTGTTTCACGGGTCGGTAGTATTGTTAGGGCCCAGTCCGATAAGTAATAAAGATAAATATAAGAGTTTGTTAGTAGATTAGGGTCCAAGTCTATCTCTATTTTATAGGATCTAGATAAGTTAGTTATTCACTATTTTATAGGATCTAGATAATTGATTTGCTGATAGGATTTGTTAGAGAAATCAGTTAGCTTAGTAGAAGTTAGGAATAATTGATTTGCTGATAGGATTTGTTAGAGAAATCAGTTAGCTAATTGTTAGGGGTTTGTTAGGGGGTTTGCCTATAAATAAGGCTACTAATAGGGTAGGAAAGCAGTCTTGGTAATCATTGATTTGTGACTGGGTTAATCCTAGTGTGAAAGGAGAGTGCTCCTTTGAGGGTATACTTGTATACCTTGTTCCCTTTTACTGTTTTTGTTTTCAATCATAAATCAAGAAGTTCCTTCACCCTATCTTTTCTCTTTTGTGTGCTGGTTTGCTATAGTTAGGTTCTGTTTTTCCTAACTTTGAAAGAGAGGTTCCTAACAGACTGACCTACGTTAGGTCCTTTGGGGGCATTTGGCCCCACCAGCTTTTTTTTTTCTTTTATTAACTCTTAATTAAATTTTTTTGCCCTCATTAAAAAAATATTGTTGCCCCCATTACATTACAATTCTATTCTACATAACACTAAAAAATATTGCCCCCCATTATACCAGATTATAAAGCCCTGCGCACTTTTGGTTGTGCTTGTTTTCCCTTGCTATGGCCCTATTATCAGTATCAGTATAAGCTACAATTTAGAACAACTGAATGTGTTTATCTTGGGATTCCCCACAGCACAAAGGTCACAAATGCTTTGCACCCACGGGTAGGATCTATATCTCCAAAGATGTCTTGTTTAATGAGTGCAGATTTCCTTACACATTCATTTTTCCTTCCTCTACTTTTCAGTCCTCATCCATTGAGACCACATTTTCAGCTTCCATTCCCTCTCCAATTCTGCCTCCTTTATCTCCAATCCCTCTCAATCAATACTAGAGTTGTTAAAACGGGCCAACACAACTCATCCGGGTTGGTCCACCATGGGTTAGGCAAAAGTGGGCCAACCCAACCCGGCTCACTTTTTGGTGAGTCAAAAAATAGCCAACCCGGCTCGACCGACCACGGGTTAGTGGATTATGCGGGTTGGCTCACTTTGATTTAAAAAAAAAAAATCTTTTTAAAAAAATAAAACCCATAAAACTTAAAAAATAATAATTAAAATACCAACACCTTAAATGAGGTTTATTTAGATTATTTAACAAGATTCAAAATTTGACCTTGTAAATAATTGTAGACTACCGTCTGTCGCCTTATAGATTATCCAATGACTATTCTATTTGTCTACCAAGGTGCCATTATGATAATGCATAGAAGATGACATGTGTGATCCTTTTTCAAATTGTCTCATTGATTTATTTGATTATCCAAAGACTATACTTATATACTATTCCATTGGTCTTGGAAAGTGACAATTGAGTTTTGATAAAAAAAAATATTTAAATTGTTGCAACCCACGAGCCAACCTGGCTCACCACGAAGTTGACCTAACCCAACCCACGGGTTAGGTGAGTCGAGTCAGAATGACCAAGGGTCAAAACGAGCCAAATTTTGTCCAACCCAACCCACCAGTAAGCAGGGTTGGGCCAGGTTGGCTCACGGGTTCCAACCCATTTTGACAGCTCTAATCAATACCCACCTCCTCCTCCTTCCCCATGCATCCCTCTCCTATTTCTCCTTCAATTGAAAGGAGGAACAAAACAAATATTTTCTGAATTGCTTGTGTTGATTTCACACAGCATAGATGTATTGTATTTATACACTAGGAGAATTAAATACAACTGATAATTACAATGGCTATTTCCTAATTACAATGACTATTTCCTAAACTATTAATGAACCTTTGGACGGTGGATACCAACGCAGTCCATGAACCTTTGGACGGTGGAATGAACCTTTGGACGGTGGATAATATTTGGACGGTAGATTCCAACACTCCCCCTCAAGTTGGGGAATGGATATCAATCATTCCCAGCTTGCAAGTAAGTTGGTTGAATCGATCCGTTGGCAAACCTTTTGTTAACACATCTGCAAGCTGCTGCCCAGAGGGAATGTAGGTTGTTGTTATCAATCCACTATCCAACTTTTCTTTGATGAAGTGTCGATCTATCTCAATGTGTTTTGTTCTATCATGCTGAACAGGATTATGAGCAATACTGATGGCCGATTTATTATCACAAAACAATTTCATAGGACCTTCACACTTTATTTTCAAGTCATCGAGCACAATTTTCATCCACAACAGTTCACAGATTCCTTGTGCCATAGATCTAAATTCTGCCTCTGCGCTTGATCGAGCCACTACATTTTGTTTCTTACTTCTCCAAGTAACAAGGTTCCCACATAGGAACATGCAATAGCCTGATGTGGATCTTCTATCACTTACTGAACCTGCATAGTCTGCATCTGTATAAGCCTCCATAGTCAAGTTTCCACCTTTTTTGAACAAGAGTCCTCTTCCTGGAGTAGCTTTGAGATACTGCAGTATACGTTCTAAAGCCTTGTAAGTGTCTCTCCCTCGGATCATGCATGAACCGACTCACAACACCGACCGCATTTGCTAGATCCGGTCTAGTGTGTGCCAAGTAAATCAACTTCCCCACAAGTCTCCGGTATTGGACTTTGTCAACCTTGGCACTCTCCTCTTCGATGCTCATCCTGTGATTTTGTTCAATGGGAACACCCGTAGGTTTACATCCAAGTTTCCCTGTTTCCTTCAAAAGATCAAGCACATACTTCCTTTGAGAGATGAAAATGCCTTGGTTAGAGTAGGCCACTTCAATCCCCAAGAAATACTTGGTTTCCCAAGGTCCTTCATCTCAAATTCTGCAAATAATTTTTCCTTAAGCGATTGTCTCTCAACTAGGTCATCTCCTGTAATAATTATATCATCAACATAAACAAGAAGTACAATCGCTTTCCTCCTTGTGAATGTTTGAAGAAAAGTGTATGATCTCCTTGGCTTTGCTTGTAAACGAGTAACACCATAGCTTTTGTAAATCTTCCAAACCATGCTCGGGAGACTGTTTTAGCCCATATAAAGCCTTCCTCAATCTGCAAACTTTGTTTGTTCCACTTGTGGGACCAAACCCTGGGGAATCTCCATGTACACCTCCTCCTCTAAGTCTCCATGCAAGAAAGCATTTTTGACATCAAACCGGTGTAGTTCCCATCCGAGTGGGCAGCAAGAGAGAGTAAAATACGAACAGTGTTCATCTTTGCCACTGGAGCAAATGTCTCCTCATAATCAATGCCATAGGTCCGAGTGTATCCCTTTGCCACTAGTCTTGCTTTATACCTGTCTAGGGTACCATCCGACCGGTACTTTACAAAGTGTAGATCCATCTACTCCCCACTCGATTTCTTTTCCTTTGGTTTCTCAACAATTTCCCATGTTCCATTTCTTTCCCGAGCTTGCATCTCCTCATTCATGGCTTGAACCCAGTTCTTGTCCTTCAATGCTTCTTGTCTTGTTCTAGGGATTACGATAGAGTCAATGGCTGCAATAAAGCTTTGGTGCTTGCAAAGAAAGGTTTGTGGTGGAAACAAATTTGGAAATAGGGTACTTAGCACAAGATCTTTTTCCTTTTCTTAAAGCAATAGGTAAGTCATCATCAATGTTAGGATCACAATTATCCAAAGGAATAGGTTCGAGAATGAATGAAAGGAATAGATTCAACATGAATGGGACTAGTGTTTTCAATACTTACCATGGGTTCGAGATATTTGGGGTTGCGGGCTGGACCGGGGAGGGTGTTTCTTCCTTTGATAGACCAGTTTTGGAGAGCTTGCTCTAGTCCGAGGAGCTAATTCCTGTGTATTCGAGAGCATATCGAAGATTGGAGCAAGGGAATGCGCTTTCCGAAAAAATCTCGACTTCCAAATCAAGTATTATTCTCCCCCGAAGGCCGAGAGGAACTGAAGAATGATTGATTTTCTTGGAAGATGACATCCATGGAGACATACACGCGACGAGAGGAAGGGTGATAACATTTGTATCCTTTCTTGTCAGGGGCATAACCAATGAACAAACATTTAATAGCACGAGGGTCAAGTTTGCCCCGATGCTGACGATGGACATGAACAAAAGCAACACAACCAAAAACACGAGATTCAAGACTTTGCATAATAGGAACAGATGGAAAAAATGTTTTCATGACGTGAACAGGACTCAAACCACCAAGGATTCTAGAGGGTATTCTATTTATTAGATAAGCAGCAGTTAAAACAGCTTCCCCCCAATATGAATTTGGAACAGACATCTGAAACAATAAAGCTCTAGTAATTTCAAGCAACTGTCGATTTTTCCTTTCAACAACCCCGTTTTGTTGGGGGGTATCAACACATGTAAGTTCATGAACAATGCCATGTTGTTTAAGAAAGGTGGAGAAATTTTGGTTCACATACTCTCTACCATTATCAAACCTCAGACGTTTAATTGTTTTATCAAAATGAGTTTTAATCATATGATAAAACTGGATAAACAAATGGTACACATCTGATTTATTTTTCATTAGAAAAATCCAAGTAACACGAGTGCAATCATCAATAAATGACACAAACCATTTTGCACCAGAAATATTAGGAACAAAAGCTGGACCCCAAACATCAGTATGAATAAGAGAAAAAGGTTCATCACTTTTCTTAGCACTTGAAGGAAAACTTACCCGATGATGTTTGGAAAATTCACAAACATCACATTGAAAGGACTCGACCGATTCATTCAAAAACAAATAAGGAAACATGGACTTAAGTAGAGTGAATGGGGGATGCCCAAGACGATTATGTTGGAGCCAAATTTGGGAGGAACAAGACTTGGATTGATGACAGGAATGTTGAAACTTCACACCAGATTCACCTGAAGTTTCCATCTCAAGGTAGTACAACCCTCCCCGTTCCTTGGCAACTCCAATAGTCTTCCCCGTAGTATTGTCCTGGAATACACAATGAGAAGGGAAAAATGTTCTGGCAAACAATTAAGGTCTTTGGTAAGTTTATGTATAGAAAGAAGGTTAGATGACGAGTTTAGGAACATGAAGCATATTTTGCAAATTTAGAAAAGGACTAATTTTAACGTTACCAAATCCTCGCAAATCGATGTATGAGAGCCATCGGCTACGGTTATGTGATGACTACCGATGGGGATTTGATAGGATGAAAAATGAGAAGAACAAAAGGTCATGTGATCGGTGGCACGGAATCAATAATCCAAAAATCCTCGGGGACAAGTACCGGAAGCATGAGAAAATAAAGAACATAGATTCTTACCATTTACACCATTTGAAGAAGTGCAAGGCTGCTTACTAGAGTAATGGGTGATAGTCGAGATGTTGGTAATCTCGGTGTTAGACATGATGGGTAGGAGTGATAACAACCAAGAGTGCGATGAAGGTGTAAAAAACACAAGCTGCAATGAAGGCAAACAACAAACAAGAGGGTTTGTGGTGAAGATGACTTTGGGTATCGTAACTAAGAAATATAAAACACAATGAAGGTGCTGAACATGTAATGAAGGCACAACACAAACAGTCCCGCAATGAAGGCAAGGCACCTAAGGTCACTCAAATGAATGAAGGCCGAGGCAAAAAAGCAAAGCGAGGAGACTCCCAAGGTCGGGAGCTCTGATACCAAATTGAAAGGAGGAACAAAACAACTATTTTCTGAATTGCTTGTGTTGATTTCACACAGCATAGATGTATTGTATTTATACACTAGGAGAATTAAATACAACTGATAATTACAATGGCTATTTCCTAATTACAATGACTATTTCCTAAACTATTAATGAACCTTTGGACGGTGGATACCAACACAGTCCATGAACCTTTGGACGGTGGATACCATCATTAATGACAGTCCATGAACCTTTGGACGGTGGATACCATCATTAATGACAGTCCATGAACCTTTGGACGGTGGATAATATTTGGACGGTAGATTCGAACACCTTCTACCTCTGTTTCCTCCTCTTCCAATTCCTCTCATGAGTCTCAAGGTAATGACCTCCAACCTAGTACTTCCGAGTCAGAACCTGCACCCATTCAATCCTCTCCTACTTCTCCTCATCACACTAATACACATCCCATGTTAACTAGATAAAAACAGGTCATCTTCCTCCTAGGATCTATCTTGCTCATCCTGAGCCCAACTCGGTCAAACAGGCCTTGACCAACCCCCAATGGCTTGCTGCCATGACAGATGAGCACACTGCTCTTCTCAAGAATAACACATGGTCCTTGGTAGGGGTGGCAAAATGATCCATTTGTCCACCATCCATCCAGTCCATCCATAAGAAAATCCATCCATTTATAGAAAAATAATATAAATGGATTAGATGGAATGGATTATTTTTTTAGTGGATGGTTTATGATCTATCCAATATTTTTTAAAACCCATTGGACCAACAATCAAAAATGTAATGGATCAAGTTTTATCAATTCCAAAACCAATTTATTTCTTTCATATTATTTTTCACCAAATAAAAAAAACCTCCGTTTATAACAAAAAAAAAACACTCCATCTATTTTTCTCTTTCGTTCCCTGTTATTTTTTCATCACTATTTTTTATTTTATTTATCTGCTTTTTTTTCTTTTTTTTTCTTTTTTTGTTATATTAAGTATTAACTAATTAATTGTTCTCAAGCACCAATAGTAGTTCACGTTATCACGTATGTTTTCTTTTTTCGTTGTCTTTTTTTTTCTAAGAAACTTAAAAAAATGTATTAACTAACTGAAAGCACAGAAAATCGTAACAAGTTTCGTAAAACAATGTCATGGAACATTGTGGCAAAACAACCTCTATAGATGCACATATTCAATAACTCCCATATAAAAATAGAAAAATGATCGTGATATAAAATGGTCGTGAGATAAAGTGAAGAGAGAGTACAGGTAGAGAGAGAGTAGGAAAAAAGAAGGGAGAGAGAAAGGATAGAGAGAGGAAGAAAGATGAGAAAGAGGGTGAGATAGAGATTGTATTTTAAATTTTTTTACAAATTTTATGGATGGATAAAAAAGATATAAAATTATTTAATTTCTTAAAATAAATTTTAGTGGATGGATTGGATATCCATCCATAAAAAGTTGTTAATGAATGGATTGGATGGATTTTATTTAATGGATCATGGGTGGATTGGATTTTCTTTTAATGAATTTTTATTGGATTATAATGGATTAATGGATTGTTTTTAATCTACCCGTTAAGATCCGAATAAAAATTTATCCGATCCATCGATTTGTCACCCTTAGTTTGGTGCACTGATGTGGTGAGAAGCTACTGAATCAGGATACCACCCTGAGTGATATGACCTGGGTGCAACAAATTCTTGAGTTGAAGAGGTATACAGTGGTGGGTGTGACTGAGAGAACTGAACTTGTCGCTGAGAAAATGGAGTCATCTGAGTTTAATTGGGCTGAGTGGCTACAAATGCACTTGGTGGATGCTATGATGGTGGCCTCTGCGCTGGTCCTTGTGCAGGAAACTGAGACTGATTTGGAAATTGTGCAGGTGCTGGTGGAGGCACAAAACCCTTATCGAACCTGTACCAACAATTGTAGGCATATTTGCAACACAGCTGACATGTAGGCCTATTTCCACCACGACCACAACCACCTCTGCCACCACGGCCTCTTCCTCTATTAGATCCCTGATAACCATTTCCATGATCCTGATAACCATTGTTGGAGCTCTGATAAACATTGTTGGACTGAAAATTTCCAGAATCAGCATTCGCTAAGGAAGAGTAAATAGGTGCCTGAGCAACATTCAGTGAGACTGAGGAGGATGGAAGCTCTTGCTTATACTTCTCAAAATGAGCATCCTGAACCATTAAAAGTGCTTCAATATCATCAATAGAAGCAGGTTCAACTCATGAATAGATCATCACAAAGGAGTTATGCTCATCTGGTAGACCTTCGAGGATCGTGTCGATGTGATCCTGATCAGTCACAGGATCACCGATTGCTTGCAACGAGTCAATTAGGGCACGAATCCTCATGAGATACTCGGTAATTGTTCGCGAACCTTTCTCTGTGTTCTTCAGTTCAGATCGGAATTGTCGAAGCTAGCTCGAAGATGAGAATGAAAGAACTTGTGAATCTTATCCCAAACCTGCCACGATTGCTTGCAATTGAGGAATCAAGGAAGAAAAGAGGGCGAAATCGAGCTCAGCAACCACATGAATAGCATCTGGTCTTCAACGATCCAGAGCTGATACGCTTCAGATACAAGATCCAGCACACGATCTTCCTCGGAGTTGTACATAGGAGGAATGCTAGGGTTCACTACATATCGATGCATCTTGTGAGCAATAATCACTACCTCAATTTGTTGTTTCCACAAGACAGTTTGAATCGTCGAGTTTCACAGATAGAATCCGACTGAAGGTCATCGAAGAAGATAAAGCTCCGGCCATGGAAGATGGGTCAGGCCCAGAAAAGAGCTCTGGATACCATAATCGGAGGGTAGATGAGAGAGAGGGAACTGAGAAATGTTTATTATTGTAATTGTAATTGTTATTGTAATGTAATGTAATTCTGAATATTACAATGAACTAAAACCAGCTTATATTGCTGGGATCAGTGGCAGATCTTGATTAAATTTTTGGGGGAGTTATTAAGAATGTGTTTGGGAAAACTGGAAAAAAAAATATTATGTTGATAATCTATTTTCAAATAATCAATTATAATCAGAATCTGTTTTTATTTGGGTATGTTTGTTGAAAAATGATTTTAAGATAATTTATTTCGTTTAGGTGATACAAAAATAATCATTTTTATATAGTAAATTACGAAAAAGGGTATAAAATTATTTGTTTACATTACTATTATTTTTGTTTAGTGAAATGTTTAATTTTTAGTATTTTATCCTATTTTTTCTATTATAATAAATTGAATTAAATTTATTAACATTTTTTCATGACTATGGAAATATGTAAAAATATATTATTTTTATAATATTTAATTATAAATTATAAATATTTTATTTGAATAATGTAGAGAAATTTAAGATTTAAAAAGATTATTTAGAAAGTAGATAAACTGATAATATAGAGAATTTTGTATTAATAATATAATTTATAAAAAGCATTATGTTAATATTTCAGGTAGTTTTTTACTCCTTGCTGGGGTTGATATTTTCTACGTGGGAAAAGATTGCCATGCCAAAATCACCTTAGATTCCTGTGTCTCTGTATTTTATATGCACAGAGAACTATTTTGACGTCTCACATGCAAGGGAATAAAGACAAAATAATGGTCCTCCTGTTTTAAGCTCTCATAATATAAGGGTAAAATGAGGGGTTATTGGAAAGTTGTGAACAATCTTTAAAGATTATAATCAAACAGCTGGGTTTTGAGCTGGTGAGAAAAACAACTGATATTGCCATGAAAAAGCTTTTCCAACATTTCATCTTTTTTTCCAAACATTATTTTTTTTCACAAAACAGCTTTTTAATCTTTAAAAAGATGAATGAGAAAGATTTAATCTTTCCCAAATATACTCTAATTATCTTTTTTATTTATTTAACGAGGAGTCATTAATTACTAATTAAAATAAAATATATAAAAGTAACAAAGTATGTGATTCTTTAAATCTTAAAAGGTTGCTCATCCGGTTCAACTATTTGATCATTAGAATGATGTTTTTTAAGTAGAGATATTAAAACCATACAATTTTCATCTTTGTTGGAAGTTTTTCCATTGAAAAATGCATCAATTTTCTTATGCTCGACTATTATTTATTCTCAAGAAAATTATATCGTACCTAACACATAAGAAATTAATTACATAAAAATTTATAAAAATTGCATAAATCAATAGAAAAAAAAACAAAAACAACTTCCAAGCATGTTAAATCAACTCTATAAATCAATAAACAAAAAATAAAAGCATAGACAGCACCTTGTGTTAATTAAATCACCTACCTTCCTACCTATGTGTTGCTTCCAAGTGGTGACAGTGGCACAAAATTGCATTCACAAATGGTCACACAAATGGAGTTTAAGGGGTGCCATTAAAAAAATGTATAATAAAAAATTTGATTCAAAAAATCTGTTGCTCCCCCGTCCTGTCCAAGGTCCGCCCCTAGGATCATGATCGAAACTGTTACAGGGAGGTGTAACTGAATAGTGCTGACTCAGCACTTTAGGTTATAGTCTAGCTAAACAACTAAGCCTAGCTCTATGATATCAATCAAGATTTTTTACATCATTAGCCAAGTTGTCAATTAACAAGTTACTCATCTAATATAGGTGTACTCATTAACTAAGTCTAACATACCATCAACCACAATTTTAAATGTCATTAACCAAGTGACAGATTTCAAATGTATAAATAACATTATTGTAAAGGATAATCATGATATCTAGGGATTTGGATTGTAGTTATGTAGAAGAACCCATTCAATTTATGACTCCAGTAAGAAATGTACTAAGTTATTATGATGATAATTTTATGCTTCAATTCCAAAGCAACACTGAAAACGAAGATGATGATCACTCAAGTCTTTTTGCTTTTTCTACAAATACTAATACTACTTTGAGAATGTACTTTTTAATTTTCCTTTTCCTTATACACTGCAACTAAGAACTCTATTTTGTTCTAATAAAAAGGTGATACTTATACGAACTTATTTTCAAGAGGAGTGCTAGCAACACACTCTCTAACACACACTTTCCAACACACTCCCTCCTATTGGTTGAAATTCATGTGGGTCCTATTAATTCATGTGAGTCCCACTTGAATTTTGTAGGACCCACATGAATTTCAACCAATAAGAGGGAGTGTGTTGGAAAGTGTACCTTAGAGATACTAGCATTTCTCTTTTCACTAAATACATCCCAAGGAAAATTGAGGCTGTTATTCATAGCACAGTTCTACCAGATCCAAGTGAAAGATGAAAGAAGAGATTTTATAAAGTCTACTTCACAGACCCATACTGCTCTAATGAATTTATCTCCTGTATAAAATTGGTCTCCACCAAATGGGATAGAATGACACAAACAACTTTATATGGTGCTAAAGCCTAGAGGAAAAGATCTAGAAACACTGCCTAGCTCAAAAAAGTCTTGCTCTGTCTTTAGGGATAAGTAGAGAAACTTCATATCATCTGGATATCTAATAGAAAGAGGCATGATAAATATATGAAATTCTATGCCCCGAGACTATCACTGAACAGGAAGGGAACTTGATTGCCAAACCCATCAATAAAATAAATATTGAAGCCAATATGCAATAAGAGCATGAATAATGGAAAACTCGATAAACAAATCTATGAAAAAGTCAGAAACCTAAAGGCATACATGCATACCAGCTTGCCACTTTCAGAGAACCATTTACTGAACAAAGAATGCGCATTCACTTCAACAAGCTGGCACAGTGGGTATCTGAGTGGGGAAAAAACCAAGTGAGTTCTTTTTTGTTCCCTTTGTTCTTTTACTTGTTTCGTTGGGAAAATATTGTTAGTATTTAATAGTAGATCAGTGCACCTTGAATTGAATCGAATTGATAGTTTCTGAGCTAATGCTTTACATAAAGATGTCTTTCCAGTCCCCGGGGGTCCATGTAAAAGAATTATGCTGCACATGTTTAAAAGCTCTCAGAGATATCAAGATATGTTGACAAACATGCAAAGCCAGAGGCAATGCTAAACTAACAAATATTTCCAGTGCTTACCGGTTCCACGAAACCAGGAATGGATCAACACCCTTTTCAGTAAAGAGCAAAGCGCTTGCTGCATAGCGCAACAATCTTTGCTTTAGAGCAGATTCATATATTAAGCTGCAAAAGATAGTGCTTAGTAAATTAATTTCGAACTTTATTGTTAACTATGGAAAAAAATGAAAACAGTATAGAACTAGTTGAGGAAAAGCATAAACTACTAAGAACCTTTCCCACATGCCATCAAATTCTTTTGCAGGAAGAACCCATTCATTGAAGCTGGAAGGCTGGCCATCAGAGCTTATTTCCTCACATGGTCCTTCCTCACTAAGCTGACAAAGCATAATTCAGACAATATTCATGAAGTTCTGAGCTGCTCTTCAACTCAAAATAAAAATAGGAAAAAGAGCTTCTGGACTAAAGAGACAGGTATACATGGAGGGAATGTAATACTGGTATAGAATGAACATTGCATGGCTAACAACTTAGATGATTGTTTCACTAATATATGTGTAGATCATTTGACCAAGTTACAAGAATAAGAAAAATAGAACAGAAGAAATCATATTGCTATATATTCAGTGAATATATTAGTCAAACAAGGATATGCCACCAGGAAAACTGAGACCTGTTATATAGGCAATAAAATCAATGGAGCACACAAGTATCACCTGAAAGACATGCACAACAGGCTTGACTTGCCAGAACAAAAGAACATTATCATTGTGCATCCCTTCATCTGCGAAAAATATATATTTTCAAAATCAGAACCAAAGAAGCAGAAATAGATATATCTTTCTCTAGGGAATCTTCAAGAGCTCAGGAGGTAAATTTTCTTATTTTCATTATTCTAGTCTAGTGCCACTCTACCATTGCATTATTCTTGGCAAAAAAAAATAGTTCATACTTGAAATCATACAATTGAAGTCTCATTTATTTTCGCTCCCAAAAACGATTACAACCAAATCAACTGCTAAAGAAGCAGGAAACTAAAAATAAAACCTGTATCACAAACACAAATCCTTTCCACGTTGTCCACAAGAAACGTTTCATCAGGAGGCACGGGAATGGGTCCATCAATATAGCTTAAACTCCTCTTTTCAAGCATCCTGAAAATCAGTGGAATCGCCATAAATACGCCAAAAGAAATAATAAGAAGAAGAATCCAATCCAATGTGTTCACGCTTTTAGTTCAATCTCCAATTGCCCTCACATTAAACTAATACAAGTTAGCATTTGGCACACAGACCGAACAAAATGAGACAGGATGTTCCGTTCTAGCTTCTTTGGTTTCACCCCTTTTAGTGAAATTAGAATGTTCCACATTTTAATTACATGTCATGTTCTATTCTATTTATAAAATAGACCAAACATGTAATATAACTCATGTTCTGTTCCGTCCTGTTCTATTTCGTCTACCTAACGCTCAAGAATTTCAATCAGGCAATTTGGCAAACATATAACCCTCAAACTAGAGTAGGGACAAGCATTGCAGTTTAGAGAAACAGAAAACCTTTCTACTGCTGAACGGACATCGTCGATCCGAGCTGTGCTGGAAGGTTTTAAGCATACTTCGACTAGGAATGGGAGCAAGGAACAAAATTAAAGTGATTTCAAAAAAAATGATTAACTTGAAGCAAAAGAGGAAGAGGGAGAGGAAAAGGGTGAGTTGAAGGTGGCGTACCAGGGACGAGAAATTTATCCATAGGGAGCACAGGAGGGGGAGGGGGAGGAGGAGGTTGGTGTTGGTTTTCGGAAGCGACGCCGTTTTGATCTGTGATTTCGTCGTTCGATGGGGGGTTTTGCAGGGCGAACTCCATGGGAGCACTCATTTTGTCGCAACTGATTTTCGAGACTGGGAAAGAAAGGAGAGAGAAGATAGGAGAAATGGAGCCAGGGTTTCCTTTCAAAATGGGCGGCAAAATTCCGAATACGGATGTTTTCTTTTTTAACTGCGAATACGAATGTTTTTTTTTTTTTTACAGCGAATATTAATGTTACTAGTTTTATAAAATAGTTTAATTTTTATGCCTTGATAGTATAAAGTTTGTCAACCAATCACCAATTATTATATGAATGATTTTTAAGGTGGTTAGGATAAAAATCATTAAGATGACGTGGTAATTTATGATTGAATGCATGTGTAAAAAGGCTTTACATTGTCAGTGTATTACAATTAAACTCTTTATAAAACTAGGTAGCGTTTGTTACAAGTTTTAAAAAAACATTACCGAGAATGTTGGCATGGGAATAAAAATTTACCGTATTTGGCACAAGTTTTAAAAATCTATTCACAGACATAAAAGATTCACATGAATAAAATTAGTGAATGATAGTTAGAAACTTGGGAAAACTCTATTCCCATGTATGAAGGTGGGAAAACTCTATGTCCAGGAATGTGATTCCCAGGAATGTAGTTTGCCTGAGAAAAAAACATTACAGTTACCAAACATCACCCTAGAGTAATGATATTTGAACATAAAAGTGTTATCCAACACCGTACAAACGTATTCCTCTCCAATTAGTTATTCTTTTCCTCTCTGTCATAATGTATTTCATCACTCCCAAAACACTCATAAGCTCTACGATATCTATACAAAGTATCTAAGTTATGTGTCCAAATATCTTTACTCATAAACTATTACGAAATCACCTATAACTTGTGTGGGTAATCTTACTGCCAGGGATGGCAACGGTGCAAGGCGAGGGCGGGTTTTGCCTAAACCAACCCCGCTCCGCTCCCTTTAGGAGTTGGAAAATAGATCATCACCCCACTTCAGCGGGGGTCGAGTTTTCTCGCGGGTCCCCACCTCCGTCAATGAGTAACCAAATTTAAAAGTTATTTTGCTTTAATTGAAATTAACAACTCAAAAATTGTACTCCCAACAAATAAACAAATAAAACTTTCACACAATTAAAACAATCAACCAGAAAATGAAATTTAATTTTCTTTTAGCTACAAATTAAAAAGAAACTAATTTTTAGAAGCACTTCATTATGCTTCAAGTAACACTGATAGTATCAAAATATCATAATAAAAGCACAATCAAATGTTATGTAATTTATTAAAAAAAAAAGTACCATTTTGTACAGAATGGAACCTTTCAATCAAAACAAATCCAATATCCTACATAGATATATGAGAATATTATTATAATTACGTAAACAGCAGGGCGTTTCAGGCTGGGGCATGTATACGTATTCCCATCATCGTCCCCAGTCAAAGCGGGTTTTCCCCGTCAAAGTCGGGGCGGGTTCGGGTGGGTACCCACGAGTTCAGATCTCATTGTCATACCTACTTAGTGCTGAAATCATTCCAAGTATGTGTTTTGTACATGTTTATCTTTAGGATTTAATCTTTTTAATTAGAGTAAATGTCCAATTTGGTCCCAAAAAAATTTATTGCTATGGGGACACTTTTGGTCCTTGAAAAAAAAATTAACAATTTAGTTCTTCAAATTTATAAACGTGGAACACGTTAGTCCCTCCGTCCAGTTTCAACATCCGTTTACTTGCCTAAGTATATCGTTAATCATCTTGTCTGACTTGTTTGTGGTGCTTTGTGGCTTATAATGAATTTTTACGGTAGAAAACGAAGAAAAGAAAACAAATATTCACAATTTTAAAACCCAGATACATAAACACTGAGCATGTTTTTCGAATTTTCATTAATTTTTTACAGTGGAAGGCCACGCAGGACCACCGATGGGCTAGAAAGGATGACTAACGGGACACATATATAGGCAAGTAAACGAATGTTGTAACTGGTCCGAGGGACTAACATCTCCCGTGTTTGTAAATTTGAGAGATTATTCGGTTGAATTATTTTTTTCAGAGACCAAAAGTGTATCTGTAATTTCTAGGGACCAAATTGAGTCTTTAATCTTGTAATTAATGAGTTTAATTTTAATTTTAGGAGCCTTATATAAAGTATATAGAACGATCTATCTTAACCCACAATGTATGGTCCAAGTGGCTAGTAGCTTGAACCCTTTAACCATATGTCCAGGGTTTGAATCCTGCTAATAGGAATAGAGCCTCATATGTAGGTAGAGGAGTTGCCCCTTAACTGGTACTTTAAATCCTTGGGTGATTAGTCCTATGACTACCGGTTGTGGGTATACTCTAGGTTCCATCTCGGACCTAAAAAATAGAATGATCTATCTTAAATTGTTAATAGCTTAAGTGACAACAAATCTCTTTAACATATTTGTGTTATGAAACATGTGCAAAGTAGTATTGTAACCTCAATAAGTAAAAGGTTTTCATCATAATTTATTACCCTTAATTTCATATTATAAATGATTCATTATGTTTAGACTTTCAATAGGTTACAAGACTTGTGTCCCATTAATAGGACTCATGTAGCATTAAAAAGATTTGCACCTTTAATAGTATAATATAGAGAGCATTTGTTACAGATTATTTGATGGAAAAAAAACATTTTTTAAATAAAAATCATTTTTAATGACTCTTAATTCACCAAACAACACCCAATCCTAATAGAATTATTCTCACTTTCTCTCTTCTCTCTAATCTTCTATATTTTATATTATCTCGCTTTTATTTTTGTTCATTCTATAACACATTATCAGCACAAGACTCTATTATATGAGTGATGGCTTAATCAGTTATAAGGAATTTGTCTTCTTCTCACTCATTTTATATATTGTCATTTTTTGTCTTGTCATTCTTGATAAATTCTGGAAGAACTTAATATTCAAGCATTACTGTAGAATTGCACAAACTATAGTTTTTCTTGTTCATCATTTATATGAAGACTAGCGATATGGCTCATGAAGAAGAAGGCAAATTGACCAACTTATTTGAAATCTAAGGCTGACAACACACATATAGAGGATGGCAGTGGTATTGTCTTTATGGTCACCTATTGGATCATTTGGAAAGCCAGGAATAAGGAGATCTTCTATGATACTAAATGGGAACTTTGGTTCACTCTGAATCAAGTTTCTTCCTTAACTGATATCATCATGAGAACTCTAAGTACTGCTGTCACTTCTAAGGTTGCTAGAGAAATAAGATGGTCTCCTCCTCTAGAGCATTTCTGCAAAATTAATGTGGATGGCATTTCTGTTGGTAATCCAGGCAAGTCAGGATTTGGGGGCTTAATAAGGAATATGGTTGGAGAATGGATATGTGGCTTCTCAGGCTCTTGTGGTCACACGACTTGTTTGAATGCTGAGCTTCTTGCTATCTATCATGCTTTCAATTTGGCATGGGATAGAGGCATCAGATCAGCTATTTGTGAATCTGACTCCCAGCTTGCTTTGCATCTAGTTTCTGATGGTGTTGACCCCTTCCATCATCAATATCCTCTCATTAAAAGCATAAATTTTATCTATAGGCCTTGGAATCTGGTTATGCAACACACTCTTCGAGAAGGTAACTTTTGTGCAGATTGGCTTGCAAAATTTGGAGCTACCATGGATCAACATTTTCTTTCTTGAGATACCATTCCTCAGGACCCGCAGCATCTTCTTCTTGCTAATGCTTTAGGTGTCACCAGGCTCAGAGCTTAGTTTCTTTTCTTGTTTTTTTATTTCCTCTTGATAAAAAAAAAATAAATAAATAGAGTAGTCACACAATCAACCAGCCCAACATACCTTACCATTTTAACTCATGGCTTTGATCTTTACTAACTCCTCATAGCTTATGCTTTAACTTTGTCGCACCAAATTATCAAATACTTTGTTACTCCTTCCAAAACCAACTCAACACTTCACCTTCCACTTATGCATCCAAGGCTCATGTTAATAGAAGGTTGAGAGTACAATAGACTATGTACGATAGCACCACATAATTCCTATTTTTGCTAAAAACGATGTAGAAAAAAGAGACCTCACATGCCCACAATGCTATACAAACTCACGAAAGTCTTAATGTGCAACAAGAATAATGCAACTTGTGGTTGGTGGTTCCTATAGATGAAACACTAATAAATAACAATCGACTTTCTGTCATTATAAAACCATGAAGTTACCAACCCGTAGGACTATAAGGGAAGAACAATAACGTGTATATTAGTTAAACCTAATTAGAATTTCGGATGATATGATCAAAATCCAGGTCGCAATGACTAGGGTTGAGAATCTTATCATAAAGTTCAAGAAGCATCTATGTTATATGGAAAACTATGTATATCATCATTCCTTTTATATTTATGTTGCTGATAAGCCTCTCGCTTATCTAGTTTTATAGCTAGTGAGGCCACGGTTTTTGAGCTAAATGTTCGAGTTTAATCTCGTTTTCGCCCAAATTTGGCTTTATTTGTCCTTGAGCAAAATTTTGAGTCTATTTGATGGTTTTTAGGAATTTTTGATATTTTTGAATCAAATAAAGCACTAAGTGCTACTCTTTATTTTCAGGTTAAAAGTGAAGCTCAAACATTATGTAATCGATTTTACATTGAACCATCCGAATATTACTAATCATCTACTTGAGTTGTGTAGCCAAAGCATTCTATCTTAGCAGATCAAGTCAACAAAAGATTATGAAAGAATCAAAAGGTTGTATACAAGCGTCTGACTCAAAGCTGACTAAGTACAATGCGTCTAAAGCCTGGCTCACACTAAAGCTTATATCAACATCTCTCAGACTCATCAAAATATGAAAAAGAGCAGCTAGCAGCAGTACCAAAGCAAAGCAGTCAATGAATGTCATATTCACTGAAAGAAAAGGACTTATCCATTCAATAAGCAATCGAAAGAAAAGAAAGTATCAAGCAAATACTCTTATAAGAAGACTGTTCGTTCTTACAAGACTGTCTGTGCTTATTGAAGACCAAGAAACCTGAAGTAATTATCAAGTCAAACAAATGATCAAAGTATTCGAAGAATACAAACACTATCTTCTGAAGGAAGTTGAAAGAAGAAGGATCAAGATTACAGATCAGAACAAGACTAAGAAGTCTCACTTCAAAGAAGCGTTTATCTCTCTCAGTATGTGTCTAAGCTTCTGACAAAGTCAGAAGCACTCTTCTGGAAGATTAACTTGTTTGATTGAAAAAATATTCAAACATCTACAAGCTAAGAAGATGTGAAACGCTAAGTCACCTTCGGTATCATTGAAGTGCGCGCTAGGAGAAAAGCTCTCTATGAAGGAATCACTTAATCTCCGCTTCAAGAGTAAGAGTGATTTGAAATATAGTTAATTAAACTTGAAATAAGTTTATTAATATATTTCGTATCCTTAATCGAAATCAAAAAAAAGGAGAAAAGACAAAAGGGCAAGGCTACAAAAAAGCATTCCTTAAGTAAGAAAGAGAAAAGCTACTTTATCTGAGCTTTTCTAAGTGTGGCACAAATAAGGAAAGAACGCTACCCAAAGCCAAAAAAGCATATCTGCTATACTCTGTTATCATCAAGGAATCTCCAACGTTCTTCAAAGCATTTATTATCAAGTCAGAACGACTATTTCCTGAAGAACAAAGCTGAAGACTCTCAAATGCATCTCAACGGATCTCTGATCAAGTATAAATAGAAGAAGTTGAAGACTGAACAAAGAGTGAACAAAATAGTGAGTAACACAGTAATAAGTAACCAGAGAAAGCCAATATTTACTCATCAGTGAAAAAGCTATATTACTCAAGAACAACATTCATCTTATCAAATATATATCTAAAAGCTTTTATCACTCACACATCTTCTTCACACTCTGAAAATCATTTGAAGAAGAACTCATCTGCAACTCACCATGTTCCAAGCTCATACTCACTCTCTGTAGTGTTAAATGATTGGTTGAATTGCTTTGTAACTTTGGAGTTGTGCTTCAAAACTCTGAGCCTGAAAAGGCTTGTTTCAAGAATACTTGTTGAGCCTGAAGAGGCTAGGTGTGCAAACAATACTTGTGGTTGAGCCTGGAGAGGCTAGGTATGCAAATAATACTCATCTGTAACCTTTATCAGTTATCGTGTTAAAAGACGGTGAAACCAAGGACTGGATGTAGCCCAAAGTTTGTTGGTGAACCAGGATAAATCTCCGAGTATACTCTTTCCCTAACCCTTACTTTACTATTCAGTTTGTTTAACTATTTTAAGTAACTAACTCGGGTGTGTTAAATAGTTTCTGATCAGTTTGTTGAGAAAGACATCTGTCTTTAACCATCTCACATTCAATGATTATGTTTTATGCTTCTTAAACTCTGATTTTCGAAAACACTATTCAACCCCCCTTCTAATGTTGTTTTGTGCCATTTCAGTTGGTATCAGAGCTCTGCCTCTAGGTTGAGCACCTCACAGTGTAGAGGAAAGGATTATGAAGAATGGCAAGTGGAGCAGCCTCAAGCAACAGTATGTACAATCAGGGTACATATCTCAACAAACCACCCATGTTCAATGGAAAGGATTACAAGTACTGGAAAAATAAGATGAAAATATTCATTGAGTCAACTGACTTAGATCTTTGGGAAATTATATCTCAAGAACCATACAGTCCAACTGATGAAAGTGGAAATGCTATTCCCAGAAGCATATGGACATCAGATCACAAAAATATGGTTTAGTTTAATGCCAAAGCAAAATATATTCTTGTATGTTCTCTTAGTAGGTCTGAATACGATAAAGTCAGCAGCTGTGAAACTACCAAACATATTTGGAACAGACTAGAAGAACTATATGATGAAGATGTTGTTGTCAAAGAAACATTTGAAGAAAGATCAGTTAACAATGTTAACAAGCTTCCATCTTCAAGTACACCAAAAGATCAACATTCTCAAAATGATGATGAAGATGAAGAAGTTTTTGAAGCAACCAGAAAGATGAGAAGATTCTGGAATAAAATAAGAGCTAAGAAAGTAGCAATCAGAACAACTAGTGACAAGATGCCACCACTCAAAAAGATGATCACTTGGGAAGATCTGGACAAAGAATCAGATGATGAGTTCAAATGTCTACTTGGAGACACTGACTCAGATTATGAGGTAAATTCTGAATTTGAGGATTTACAAGATGCCTATCATGAACTTCTCAGTGAATCTAACTGTATTCTTGATAAGTTCAAGGAACTTAAGAAAAAGTATGTGAAGCTCACTAAGGAGCATGAACAGAAAAATCTTGAGATTAATGAACTAGTCAAAGAAAATAGAAAGCTTAAAGCATAAATGTTCAAAGCTAAGATCATTACCGAAACACCACCATCTGAAGAAGTTTTGAAACTTCAACAGAAAGTGGAATAGCTCACTAATGATCTTGCTAGATTTGTCAATGGCAAGAACAACCTGATGAAACTTCTCGGAAGTCAAAGGTCTAGTTTTGACAAAACTGCTATTGGATACATTGAAGAGAATCCTGATAAAGTATCTAATAAACTCTCAGATAAACTGAAAGTTACTATTAAATCTTCTTTTGAAACATCATGTACATTTTGTGGTGAATCTGTACATATCACGTCCAAGTGCTTTCACAAGAGGAAAGCCAAGTCTTCACAAACTAAAACAACTAATGGGAAAGGACCCAAAAAGGTATGGGTACCAAAACACCTTATAATTCCTCTTGCAGATTTGTTGAGTAGAACAAAGAAGACACCTATGATAGAAGTTGGAAAATGGACTCTCACTACTCACAATCATAAAAGAGTATATATTCCAAAGCCTCTGATTTAAGCAAGAACATTTCAAAGAGAAAGGGAAACAAAAAAAAAAGGGTCAGTGATTTATTGAGACAAATCACTTACAAGTAAGTATTTAAAAGCTTATCTTAAGAATTTTATGTGTGAATATTTGTTTGATGTGTCTGCTTGTTTAAAACCCGTCTGATATGACGTGGACCCTCTTAAAGACTGAGAAAGACATAATTAATTTCAAATTCTCGAATGATTAAGTGGGAAGTTAACAAGAAAACATTTCGCTCCCTTCGGCTAGTTTTATCTCTCCGCATGTCAGCATCATAAATGCTAAGTGCTTTTCGTAAACCTCTCCCTCATACACAACCTTTCACCTTTAGACTCCTCTCTCTCTAAAGTTCTCACGTTTTCATTTTCAAAACCTAATCTCTCTTCGTATTCCTACCCCAAATGGCTTCCAGAAAGACTACAAACCCTTTTATTGTACCTAATATGGAAGAATCCGAAGCAAGGAAGATAGCCATCAAGCACATAGTTGAGTTTCAAGAGATAAAAAATGCCGGTTTGGATGTTTTCCCAGAACTAGAGTATGCGGGATGGATGAACTTATTTTCAATTAGAGAAAATGTCTACCCTCACATCGTCAAAGAGTTTTGGAAGAACTCCTCTTTGTCAAGGCATGCACACTTGTTCAGTGTTGTTGGAAATGTGAACGGGATAAGGCATCGGTTCGACATCTTTGACATTGTTAAAGAAACCGGTTGTGCTAAAGAAGGAATTGGTCAATCAAATGATTGGGAAGAACGGGAAAACAAGGAAGATGTTAACTTTACTATGTTCGGTGATTAGTTAATAGATACCAAGTTTGTTCGCTATCTGACACCCAAAGCAAAGTTTCTACATCTACTTCTAACCAGGTGTGTCACCCCCAGAAAAGGTTCTGTGAACATTATCTCTAGGATAGATAAGTTTGCTTTATATTATCTTCTACAGTTCAAGAAAGTTGATATAAATGACCTAATCTATAACCATATGCTTAAGATAGTAAGTGGAAACAAGACATGCTATCCATAGGCTATGTTGTTAACTAGGTTGGTCAGAAACAAAGGAACCATCTTGAATTCTGAAATCTTGAACCAAATCCATGTTATGTCTGTAGCAAATCTTAGGGAGTTAGGAATGAAAACTAAAGCAGGAAATGATTTCATTACTAACCCTAGGAACTTTGTGAACTCTGTTGGTGAAACTGATGATGAAAGGATCCCTGAGGATGCTGATGACAACAAGCCCATTGCTTGTATTATTAAAAGAAAAGTAAGGAAGTGTCTGTGGTAGAAAACAAGAAAAAGAAAAGATCGAGGAAATTGAAAGCTGAATAAACCCCAGTTCTTTTGAACAAATCTGTTACTGAGTTAGTTTTTGGTTTGTCTGAAATTTTTAACAAAAAGAAAAGAGTGACAAGAAAGAGGAAAGGAAGAAAGAATGATCAGCAAAGGTATAAGGATTAATGAACCAAGGCAGGATGGAGAAATGGTTCAGAGAAGGCAGGTAGAAGAATAAGAAGAAGAACAAGAAACTCATGTAGTTGAAGAAGAAACTGGGAAAGAAAGAAAAATAAGGATGAAAGAGTTTGAAGAAAACTGGAACAAATACAAGTTTGGTTGGTGTGCCAAATAGAGGTCTGACCAAGATATCTCTCCCCAACCTATTAAGACTGTTGAAGGAATCCCCTTAGAAGCTCTGCAAGCTCTTGAATCTTTGAGGAAACCAGTGAAGGCAAGGAAATTCATTGCAAATGATACTCATGTCCCTATCCCAAGATTTCTCTTGGAGGATGATCAGAGGAAAGATCTCAAGAGAAATATTGATGAGAACATATGCACTCCAAGAGATGTAGATGTGTATCTTGAGGATAATAAGGGTCAATGGGATGCTGAATCATCAAGCTCTGGTTTGACATAATATCATAAGTGGAAGACTCCAACTCAGAATGGAAGGACTGGATTCGTTGGCCTACAACATTTTGGGTATGTTGGACCATCACAACCCTTACCTCTGAACCCCTTTTTCAGAAGTTATCTTTTCACGGTTGTGTCTGGAACAAGAGTGTATCTGTTCAGAAACACTTTTTACATCATCTTTGCTGGTCCAAGAGAATTCATTACATGACTGGAAGACTCCATTTTCTATGAGGATGAAAAAGAACCTCTTCCCCCTCGTAGGACAACTGAAAGTCTATTTTACACCATAATCACCCACTCTCTAGTTAATAGATTGAGTCTTTGGTGTAGAGCTCCTTTTTATGAAGAAACTGTCTTTGGAAACCTCCATCCATTGTATCAATTCATGTGTCTGAACTCTCTGCACCACTTCATATTCTCCATTTCTGACACCTTCTATGTGTCAAGAAACTATCATTATTTTGCCTAAAAACTGTTTGACAGATCTTGATATCTCATCCGAGCTGAATTTGTCTGACATTAATGATGAATACTATGCTTTTGTCCCTCAAGTTTCTATTTGTGTCTGCCTCATCTTTGATTAACTTCTCTGCAATAACTCATTCTGAATCACCTGAAAGAACCAAATTGGTTGAATCTTCTGAGCAAGGTGAAGTAATTGTGATAGAAGAAGCTCTTCCTTTTGCTGAAAAAGAATTTGTAATGGAAGAAACTACGACTGTTGAAGTTTCTCCTGATGAAACATGCTTGGTATCCCTCTCTGCTCCTGAAGTGTTGTTTGCACCTTTGTCAAATATCCTACTTCTGCCATGGTATGATAACTACCATGAGGTAATGCATCCAGATCAAGAAATGGTTGAAACCATCCCTCTTCTGTTGGACTCTGTGCAAAACAATCAAGAAGCTGAGAACCCGCAACATGTCCCTCAACAAAACAATCAAAGAGCTGAACATAATCTTGCGCATGTCAGTGATCCTGTAGCTAGAGCTGAGTTGCGTGGTATGAGACATGAAATGAAACAAGTAGTAAACCTTATGCACAAGATCCTCGAGAAGATGAATTGATTAAAAAGTTTTTCAATGATTCTTTTACTTTAGTTTCTATCCTTTTTGAACTATTGATTAAATGTTGTTTGATTGAGCTTTTGTTAGACTCATACTTATCTAATTGATGGTTAACGTTTATCTTATATCTGTTTGGTAGTTTAGATTGCATTGTTACTTATCAACTTTACTTGTCTACCGAAACGCCTCCCCAAAAGTACCAAAGTACTTTCTTTTTGATAATGCCAAAAGGGGGAGAACAAAGAGAAAAGAATGAACAAAGATAAAAGAATGAACAAAGAGAAAAGAAGTTTTAACAAAGAGAAAGAAGTTTAAAAAGAGCAAGAATGTATGTTAGGATAAAACTCTTCGTTGTCATAAGCATAGCATAAGTTTTTTTTTTTTTTGGGGGGGGGGGGCTCTAAATTCTCTTGATAATTTCGTATTTGTTTGTGCTAAAGTTTAATCATCTTTGTCTCTTTTGCTTGTTCAATATAAAATCATATGAAATGTTTGTCATCATAAAAAAGAGGGAGATTGTTAAGTCATAAAGCATCTGACTCGTCATGCGTCTGACTCACACTCTTGTGGCCTTTGTGTGTGTTGATGAACCCAAACATTATGTAATCGATTTTACATTGAACCATCTGAATATTGCTAATCATCTACTTGAGTTGTGTAGCACTACTACAGAAAAGGGCTTCAGTAGCGCTTTTTTTTGGCCTTTAGTAGCGCTTCGAAGCGCTATCTATTCACCCGCTACTGAAGGTGGGAGAGATTCAATAGCGCTTAAAAAAGCGCTACTGAAAGTAGGAATAGGTAGCGCTTCCTTGAGAAAGCGCTGTCTAAAGTTGATAATAAACAATCTATTATATACTTTCAGTAGCGCTTTCTCAAGGAAGCGCTGTCTATTTGTCACTTTAGGCAGCGTTTTTTCAAGAAAGCGCTACTGAAAGTAGGAATAGGTAGCGCTTCCTTGAGAAAGCACTGTCTAAAGTTCGTAATAAGGCATAATTTTAGACAGCGTTTTTTCAAGAAAATGCTACCTATCCCCCCCCCCCCCCCCCCTTTTTTATAATTATTTACATTGTTTTTCTATATTTCTCACATGCACTCAGCAAAACTAAGACATTAAACAGTTTATCCATCCCATTGCACTCAACAAAACTCAACAAACCATACATTTACATACAAAAGCTTAAATACAATATTTTTTTTTGGATAAGCTAAAAGTATATTGATTAAAGGGTACAAGGGGTACCCCAACCCGTATACAATAATAACCCAACAACACTAACAGTTTCTGCAGCAATAGTCAATCCCCTATGCCGCCTAAACCAAGTTTGAATACAAAGCTCAATATATATAGTTTGAATTAATTTCAAAGAATCGAGTAGCTAGAGACACTTCCTCAAATCCCATCCGTTTTGCCTTTGTGTAACAATGGAAAGAAGTCTTGAAACCCCTCGAGTCCAGATATCATATTCCCTTTGACTTGTACATTCAAACTCCACAATCCCTCTTGATTCTGTCTTCAATCCAAAATACTCTCTTTTTTCACCATCATCAAACAGATGCCTTCCTAGCCATGTTGGTAAATTCGTGCACACCTCCAACACAATGTCTGCAAATTTAAAAGCATAAGTTATGAGTTGTTTTAAAATTTTATGGTCATGAAGCCTCTACACAAGCAAAATAAAGTCATGAAGCTAATGCCAACTTACTCTTTTTCTTTTTAGTAAGGGTTCCTGCAACATGTTTGCTTTTCATTTTCAGCATCACCTGAAAATGTTTTTAAGCATTTTGATGAGTGCACAAGTATCCTTTTCCATCTAATTAATATGAATCTTTGCAAAAAAAAATACCTGGCCTGATCGATGTATACAGGCAGAAACTATTTTCCAGTGAAGATCACCTACAACATTAACCAAAATGGATGCAATTGAGAGAGAAGATTCATAGTTAGTGCTAATATGTAACTGCATTTGATTTTGACATTAGTACATTACCTTTACGGGTTCGTTTGAGCAATTCACTTTACCACATAGTCCAATCCCTATGCCTCTCTCTAGTGGTGTCACTGTACTAATATTCCAGACCTCCTTTAATGCTCTTGCTTTCAAGGTTGCTGCCCCTCTTAGAGCTGCATACATAAAAGAACCATATCCCTCAAGTGGCAACATAAGGAAACACAAATTACAAAACAGGACTATTACTAATTTACTAAGTCTAATGTTATCCTTATAGTACTTCGAGGATCGATCAACAGTGAAACTATATATCCTAATTGATTCTAAACTGTTGAAACAACTTACAAAGATGGTTAAGAGCATTAGCTTAAATAGTTTCTTCTCTATAAGGAAAATTATTCAGTGTTATATGACATGAGTGCTTAATGAATGTATAAACTCTGCAAGAGCCACAGGAATGTTGAATGACCAAAATTGATACCTGAATCATCCCCTTGCCCTTGATGCTGTCACCCATTTCAAGGCTCAATTCCCCTTTGGCCAACTTCTGTCCATATCTTTCAACATGGGCTTACTGAAGGAATATTAGCAATGAAATAAATAATCATTAACACAATTTATAATCAGAAGTGCTTTTCTATAAGTGTATATCACGAATATTTTTATAAAAATTTGTGGGCTCACGAATAAGTGTATATCATTATAAATAAATAATCATTAACACAAAAGAAATATCCTTGAATGAGCCTGATCCTACTGTCAAATAAGAAAAGTCTAAAGCTTTTCCACTTCTGTTCCTTACTTTCTAATTATAGCTTTTGAGGATACTTCAATTCAACCTGCTGACTTGTCGCTAAGCTCATTGATTCTGCACCATAAAACAAAAGTTTAAGGTAAGATCAGTTTAAACAAGATTTTCTATGGAAGACTTTTTTATTTTTTTTATATATTAGAATATGTGATTTGGATTTTATTTGCATGAATTCGGATATGGACAGTTCATATTTTAGCAGCCCAAGAGAAAGCAAAGATAATGAAAAATGGAACCTCGTTCTTTCCTCTTTGTTATCCTTTATTCTTTATGTATACATCACAAGTAGTCACCATTTACATTGAAAATGTCCACAAAACGCAACTTACAACTCTTCATAGATGAATCTAGCCAGCTTCACATATCCAGTAGAAAATCATTTTTATTGTTCACAAATACAACACTATTACTCCCGAGAGCAAGAGAATGAGAGATATTGATATAACAAAAATGTTAAAGAGAAAAAATGATACAATGAGATGCTCACTGCATATATTATACAAACATATAAACTGCCAAACCAGAAGTTGTTGCTCACACTAAATCTACTACAGAGGCTCCAATAGGACATCAAAAAACACAATTAGAGCCTCCGGTTATCATCCTATACAAATCTGTTACATGTAAATTCTAATGCATCTTTTTTTTTTGATAACATTCTAATGCATCTTTAGAACCATAATAATAAAACTCCATCCATCAATCAATCAAAGTATATATATGAAAACAAAACAGAACAAACCATCTTTACATTAACTTTTTCTAGTTTAAGCTGCCAATAAGATAGAAATTATAGTAGAGACTTAAAAACAAAAAATATTTAGATCATACATGTTTCAAACACAATAAATGAAAGAAAAAACAAAGTAAAAGAAAGCACAAGCCAGCAAATCTTCAATAGAAATTTCAGAACATACATGTTTGGTATCAAGAAATTTTCCTCATCCCAATCTCCCAATGAGCTTGTATAATCCTAGGCATATACAGAGCTAAACAAGTTTTGTAAGCACATGCTGAATGCCTGCACAAAAGAGTAAAAACTCAACCTAAATCTGCACACAAGCTCTATGTTCATTATGATCACACTTGAGAGTCTTAAACTATAACATAGTCTATCGAGTCTTGACTACCCATTCTTTGTAGAACCAAATCACGCTTCTGCAGATGCTTCATTCCTATGGGGCATCACCTCCTCCCCAACCCCAACAGATTGAATCATCAACTGAGAATTGAATAGAAGGCAAGGAATAGAGAAAAAAAAGGCATTAGATGATAAAAAAAGACCTTCTACTTTCACATATGTTAATTTAGCAAAAAATTTACTGAGTGAAGAAGTAACATATAACAAATATCAACTGACAAACATGCTCCCTTCTCTTGAATGGTTTGCTTCCAGTAGGAAATCATGTTGAAGAAAATTAAGGAAGAATGAATGAATACTGAAGCTCAATAAAATCTTAAAATGCCAGCTATTTTTATAGCTCCATGACAATTTTCAATCAAGATGATAGTGTGAAAATTTTAAAGATATAAAGCACAGACATATTCGAATTGATTGTCCAGATTCCAGATCACATAGAAAATATGTCTGTTCTGCACTATTCTTATTCTCTCAAATTAAGTTATAGTTCCAGAAAGCCACTTGACTAAAAGATTCATTAAAATGACCTTTCTATTAATATTCAATAAAAGAAAGAGGAACCAGAAAAGTTAATGTTCATAGCACCCAGAAAAAAAAAACATTGAATGTAGCACAAGTACAATTACCAAAGAAAAAAATGTTAATCTAAATAAAATTCCTTGTAGATATACCTTCCAATCATTGAAGTCAAATCTGAACACAAAGTGACTGAAAGCAACATCCCTAGAAAGAACTTCATTTGCATTAGGAGCATTCCTAGGCGCTGGCATAGAGTATTCAAACTTGTTTCTACATTCACTGAAAACTTTTCAAAAAAACAAAACAAATAGAATTTGACGCATTCAAACTTGTTTCCACATGACCTAGAGAGAGTAAAACAGCAAAATTTGTTTCCCTCTTGCTTTCAACACACATTCATTGATATAAAATCACACATACACACACACATTGATTGAGAACCAACCAACCAATATGTTTATTCTCTGTTGTTGAATAAAAAAATTACCTCTAATGATGAATACCAAGAGAGAAGGACAGAGAGAGGGATCGAGGAGAGAAATACCCAAAATCAAGGCGTCAACCACAAGCTTAGAATCACTCTCCCACCACAACTTGTTCCAACCATATTTGAAAGCCAATTCAATAGCATGAATGGCTGCCAATAGTTCAGAAAAGAAGGAAGTAGAATTACCAATAAAAGCAGCAAAACAACCCATGAACGATCCTCTTCTCATTCTAAAAATGCCACCACATGCTGCTAGACCAGGATTTCCATGAGAAGCACCATCTATGTTGTACTTTGTCCAATTACATGGAGGAGACAACCACATAACTTCAGTGATTGATGGTGCTTTAGACACATGACCCTTAACAGAAAAGGACTTGAGAATAAAAAATTCATGGATTGAAGAAGACATTAATCCTTTAGACAAATTGTCATACATAGATGTTGCTGAAACAATTAAATTAATAGCACTTCAATATGGAACAATTGTAGAGTTAAACCTGTAAGAGTTTCTACAGAACCAAACTGTGGCAAACACATGAATTAGAGCTGCACTAATAAGATCCTTAACTTGAGCACTCCAGCTATGGTTTAAAATTGAGAGAACCGATTCAAAGCTTGAAAGCTCCAGCTGCACTTGAAGAAATCCATTTAGCCAAGTCCTGATTGATTTAGCAAAATCACAGCTAAGGAATAGGTGCTGAGAAGTTTCTTCTGATACACCACAAAGGAGAGAGCTTGTTGTAATTCACAATGAGCTTGCAACTCTACTTCATAAAGGTCATCAGAATACCCTTGTTCAATGATCTGTTTCTGAATTTGCTCCACATTACTCAAGGCCTTGCTGACATTTAAGTGAACATCACCAAAAACTTCCTTGTTCCATGTTTTAAGCTCTTATTTTAAAGCTTTCAGCTTCTGTGATAAGATGACCATGGGGCAGCCATAGAAAGGTATCTTCCAAACCTCTTCCACCAACCTACCACAATCAGGATGATCAGCCCACATCTTGAGGAATCTTAATGATGAAGGCTTTGAAACCACATCTCTGTGAAACATCATTAACAATGGATAATGATCTGATTGGATTCTAGGAAGTGTGCAGCGAGTAGTGTTCTTACAGAAAGAAAACCAATCCTCATTACATATAGGAGGTGGTTAGAGGCACGATGGCGGATCTGAGAAGTGGAGGAAATCGCGACTACGGCTGTAAGCTCGAAGAAGGAAATGGATCTAGCAACAACATCGTCTTCTCTTTGGTCTCCACATCACGGCGGAGGACCGAGCTCGGCATTTGGCAGAGCTAGCGGGATTACTGTTTTTGCGGTGGCTCTTGTGAGGTCGTGAGGTTGCAGTGTCCGATCTGGTTCGAGCAGCGGCGGGAAAGGGGGACGGACGAACGAAACTGCAGAGAGAGCAAAGTGGGACGGACGGCGTAGGGGACAAAGTCTCACTCACTGATTTGGGGAAAACAGAAGTCAAAAACAAAGTTTGAGAATGAGGGTTTGAGAACGAGGGAAAAGAGCCGCGTGAGAGAAAGATTTAGTACAATGGGAATAGATAGCGCTTCTTTGAAAAAACGCTACCTATTTACTTACCTATGGTAGCATTTTTTTGACGAAACGCTATCTATTCTCTTACTTATAGCAGCGCTTCCTCAAGAAAACGCTATCTATTCCTATCAATCTACATTTAATAGTGTTTTCTTAAAGGAGCGCTGTCTTAGAATAAGGAATAGATAGCGCTCTCTTAAGGAAGCGCTATTAAAAACCTTCCGCCTATTTTTTAGTAGCGTTTTTCATTGAAGTGCTACTGAAAGTGCGCTGCTAAAACTCTTTTCTGTAGTAGTGTAGCCAAAGCATTTTATCTTAGCAGATCAAGTCAACAAAAGATTATGAAAGAATCAAAAGGTTGTATACAAGCCTCAGACTCAAAGCTGACTAAGTACAATGCGTCTAAAGCCTGACTCACACTGAAGCCTATATCAACATCTCTCAGACTCATCAAAATATTAAAAAGAGCAGCTAGCAGCAGTACCAAAGCAAAGCAGTCAATGACTGTCATCTTCACTGAAAGAAAAGGACTTATCCATTCAATAGGTTATAGAAACACAAAGAATGAAGCCCATGAAACACGTGCTTCATAGTGTAATCAAGTATAAAGCTAAACACTTAAAAGTTGAGGAGAATCTGATGAAATTGTACTTGTTGATATTGTAATTTTTCTTGAGTACTAACTTTGTGTAGTTTACTTTTAATTTTACAAAAGAAGTTTAGGTGTTTGCTTAGTTTTAAGGTTAGATCGAACAATTAATCAAAACAATTTATATTAAGATTACAAGTTACCTACTACCAAGGGATTTCAGAAAAATACAGATCTAGACTTAGGTATCACAAGCAAAATATTAACTAAATGAGTCAACCCCATTAACTTGGCTGCATATAATTTGGAGGACAACTGATAAGTGCGAATGGATTAATGGGGGTTATATCCAACGCATGCAGCACTCAGCCGCATTCTTCTTGACATGAATTATAGTGGGTATATTTCAAGTCATTGTTGATACTAGAGATTTTCAAGTCATTGTTGATACTAGAGATTGGATATGAATTACAAAGACATTTTTTTGAATTTTTTTTTTATAATTGTTTAAGGAATTAATGCTTTTAAAAAAAACATAATTGCTGTCAAATATCCATGGGTACCCGCGGATATTCGCGAAACCCACTAAATACCCGCCCAGCAGGTACCCACGTGGGGACGGACACGAATTTATCCACTGCGGGCGGTGGCGGGGGTGGTGCTACCCATGCCCGCCCGTGCCTGTTGCCATTCCTAGTGCTCGCCCCGCGAGCTAGACATAGGAAATCTGAGAGTGTTTTGTCTCGTCCCGCGAGGATTCAAAATTTCTGGAGCCAAAATTTAATTGCTCGCTCCTCGAGCACCCGTTCGCTCCGCGAGCGTACGTTGACCAGTTTTCTTATAAATAGCTTGTTTCAGTACAAGTTGAAGAATCCAATCCTAGTTTCTCAGAGCTGCATCTCGCTTATGTTTTTACGGTTTTATCAGTTTTCTTTTTGTTTTCTTTTGGATTGTTGGTGTTTATGGAAGCTATGAGGAGATAATCTTCTTTTCTAGGGTGACGATACAACCACGCCATGGTGGTTTGATAATTTATTTCAGTTCTTTTCTTAATTTCTTCTTCTCTTCTACTCGTGTTTTATTCTCTGATCCAAATGCTTCTAGTCATGATGAGTCCGACCGGAGATTTGTGAATAGTGGTATTGAGATTAAAACCATAGGGTGAATACATAGAGATGTCGTAGGAGCCTTATGCAACCTTCATAGAGAATCATGAAACTTAATGAATTCTTTGATAATTAATTTTCTATAGTAGATTAAGGATCAAGGGGTGTTTTCTAGCCTGCTCAAACGAGACATTAGAATAAATTAAGATTTTTGATTGACAATAGAAGTTAGTTGGAGATTAGGTAGAATTGAAATAATTGAACCAAACCAAGTGAGATAAGGATTCTTTGTCAATAAAGAATGCTTATCCATAGCATAGGTGAAATTGAATCCCTACAATCTTATTTAATTGAATGTTTCTGATTTTGCTTTTCAATTAATTAATGCAAAAATAAAAAAATATCAATTTCGATTCTTTTCATTATAAACAAAATTCCAAATTTCTCTTTGTCTAAATTAGTTGTTGACTTTGTGAATTGATTATTGGTTACTCAATCCTTGTGTTCGATACTCGATAATTTACTTGCCGTTTTAATTATTACTTGCTTTGATCCGGTACACTTGCCGGAGCCCATAAGTTGCATCAAGAGATTATTATGCAAAAATGTGGAAACTCCAATTTGGTAACCAAAACAAGTCCTTCTACCACGTTAAATCATGCTTCACATGGATGAGCTAGTTAGCATTATGATTGAAGTGTCCATGAAGTTATTATACAAAGAAAGTGCCTTAAGACCAGAAGTGTTAGGATATTATCTTAGAAATAAAACTTCTTTTGCTTAATTTGGATATATGTCGGGTAAGTTATGTAATAAACCCTACAGGTTGTTAAGGGTCAAATTCTGCATATTTCATTTGTATTCAGCCTGCTACTGGGAGCATACCAAGCATCCAATATTATTGCTAAGTTTTTACGAGACCGGGAAGGGGATGTTAACTTTCATCCATAAATGGTTTCACTCGAATTGGATAATTACAGAAGAAGATTCGCATTCTATGCAATAAGATGCCATAATATAAATTATGTAGAAACTGATTTGATCCTTTGAACAAAACTGAATTTGCACATTCCCGGACATTGCTATTTCATTGAGTTAACCCAAGTATAGCAACATGATGTCGATTAAGCATTACCAACTGTAACTTGATTTCATCTAGATAAAAAGCAGAACAAGGTGCTTAAAAGGAGGCCAAACAATCAACATCATAATATAGGTTCATGCCAATATCATGATTTACTCATTAAAATATATACAAATGCAGTTCATAACAGTCGAATTATGAATCCAAAGACACATAGAAAAGTGCTAGGAGTTTGATTCCATCCAATTGTGAATCCAAATTCCTCATAGATGATGAATCTTATGAGTTACCGAAACTCTAATTATCCAAATATCAATTGGTATGTTGAAGGGAAAATTCTCTTAATTAATGAAACATATTTTCTTAGTGAATCAACTCTACCAAACCTAACTAACTATTGTAATTATTTAGGTCTAGTTAACAAGGCATGACGATAAAAACTCTATGAAATTTGTGAAAGAACCACGTTAACCAAATTACCTATTTCTAGATTAACTCAAGTAACGGTAATGTTTACAAGAGGCAAGTCCATGAATCACTATTCCTAGCATATAAGTGAACCCTCAAAACACAAAAATAGTGACCAAACATTCAAATGTCATTAAGCAAAATAAACATTACATCAACAATATCTAAAACTGGGTAGGCGGTCTGGTCCGCACCGATCTGCGTTAGTCCGCAAGCAAACATACTGGGACGAGTTGGTCCGCGGGTTGGCATGCTAGCCCGCATAAGTGGAAAAAAATTGTAAATTGTAAATTTAATACTATATACATTATGGCCATTTTAAATATTAAATATTTCACCAACCTAATTGCCTATGCTTTATTAGCAAGTAATAACAAATAAAATAATTCAAATTTCCTATTCTATGCAATTTTAACTTGTCCTATATGGATTATGGTGTGGCTGTTTTGTCTTGCTTGATCCACAAGATGAGAGTTAAAAAAAGGAATTAGCTAGCCAAAAAGTTTCAGCGTCACTGTCATAGGTGGTGGAACGATAGGTGGTGAACTGAAGTGGTTCAACAGTTCAAGTGAAGATTGTGGCTTTGGTTTGTGGGAGTGGGACGGTCATATAGTATACACTAGGGACGTGCGTTATTTTACTGAATGAAAAGTTAATTGAGTGAAGGGAAACGTAGGTTTATTTTAACGGGCCAAATGTCAGAACCATGTATTTTTTTTTTTTAATACATAAAACCAATCAGGCACAAAATTTATTTTGGGAACCTAAATTGTTAACGCATGTTGTTTAAATAAAATGTATACATGAGATATGATCCGTTGACACCAGGTGTCAAACTTTGCTTTTACACCATTTTCTATGTCTTCATTTTAGTTTAATCTAATGGTTTAAATTTCTCACTTTTATTAAAGAGAATAATTAAGAATGACTTTAATGTGCTGATAAAAAATTAAATACATTTAATGGAGAAAGATATTGAGTATCTTGACTTATCTTTAAAATTATAACACTTATTTGTTAAATACTTTATATTTTTTCAAAAACAAAAAAATGAAGATATTTATTATTCATTAAATACTTTCTTCAATGTCTATTTATTTAAGGATTTTTATATGAATTTATTTAAAGATTTAATTGTTAAAGTCTTATTATTTTTATGAATATAATATATTAAAATTATCTATGTATTAATTCACGAATTAAACTTTATAATATTTCTTAAATTTAAAATTGTATAACCATTTTTTGAATTTTTAAAATAATATACTTTATTGTTGAATTTAATAAATAATAAAACTAGCAACAGTTTTATCTACAAATATAATTAAATAAAGTGTTTTGCTAAAACTGCAATAATGAATTCTAGTCTTTATAATTGAAATTTCTATTGTACGTATGCTAGTTTTTTTTTTATAAATTTAATATATTAAAATTTTCTATGTATTAAAAATTTAAAACTTAAAATTGTTTTTGAATTTTAAATATTATAATTTATTTCTGAATTTAATAAAATATAAAATTAACAATATTTTTATCTAAAAATAAAATTAAATAAATTGTTTTACTAAAAATTCAATAATGAATTCTTGTCTCATTAATCAAAAATTTTAATGTACTATGGAAGTTTTTTTTTCAAATTTAATATATTAAAAATGTCTTAACATCTACAAATAAAAACTTTGTAAATTTTATTATGAATTTAAAGACTTATAATTATTTTCTGATTATTTTAAAATTTTATAAGTTATTACTGAAATTAATAAAATGTTCAAAAATCACAAAAGCCATAATAAGCATGTTATCACAACCAACACATGACAACCAGCTCAAATATGATAAAAATCAGACAACCTCAATATTCACAAAATAAACCTAATGATGATAAATCTACAACCCCATATCATCATTAGTACCATGGGCAATGTGATATTGACATTATCGATTACTCGCTCACTAGTAGGGTTTAGGTCGCCCTACAATATTATCGTAATATATACTACTTAGCCATTTCCGACGATAGGTGGCTTCTTTCTCCCACCTGAGTTGTATAAGGCTAGCTCTAAAACCACGAAATGGACCCTTACCGCACCTCCTCAAATCTGCCACGTGCAGTTCTAGGGCCTCGGGGCCTCCGAAAATTCACCCGAATACATGAATATGAAGCACACGTCACAGGTAACCCTAATATGAAAACAGAACTTGAAATCGATAACCGAGCTATGAGAAAACCTCAATACCGTCACCGACGACATGTCGGCATAAAAAGAGCATAGGCTTTACCTTAGCCTTAGCAAGAAAAGGAAGATAGGGTTAAGAATCAGACATCGCCATGAGCACAGTGATGTATTCAGAATCGTGATACGATGAACGGATTGCTTGGAACTTGCTCTGGAATTTCTTTCTCTCTCTTTGACTCTCACTCTCTCTTTCTCTCCTTTCTATCTTCTGCATGAGTGGTATGAGGGTGAAAATGTTTCACCCTCTGGCACTTATATTTTTTTTCAAAATTTCACTGCCAACACTCGGGCGCTCCACCCCAAACGCTCAAGCGTTGAGGTTCCTTCTGGATTAGGCCACCGCCCCCACTGTCAACGTGTCCAATCATTGCACGTCATGTGGACAATTGTAACATCCCTGACCGTTCTACGGATTGACGACTGTCCCCACAGACCAACACGGGTCTTTTCAGTGTGCTTTGTCCTCACTGACACGCTTCTTGGGAAAACTTCCCAGGAGGTCACCCATCCCTCCAAGTCAAGCATACTTAACTGTGGTGTTCTTAAGTGACGAGCTACCAAAAACAAGATGCATCTTGTTAGTATAGGTAGTACCAATCAATTCCTTTAAGCCTTCCTCAACTGTACAGTCTCATACCTGTACAGGCTTGGAATCCCTTAACTATGCAGTCCCATACCTACACAGTATCAGGATCCCTCTCGTTCCGGTGTGAAATCGGTTCGTTCATGTGTCCCTCCGCCTAGAAGCCTGCCAGGAGCCGCTCCTTGTCTGTGCTCTCTTTGCACCGGTCACCACTTCTTGCCCTCGTCAGCACCCGGGTGTTACAGACAATCAAGTCACATCTGTCTGGCCAACACTCAACGTTCAAGGGCCCATATGGCCACGCTCAAGCATGCTGCGCTCAAGCGCCAGGTACCTGCACGCTCAAGCTTGCCAATTCACATAGTAAACCCTAATTTCGTGTTTGTTCCGATTCGAAGACGATTGTTTGCGTACTTTTTAAACAAGGTTCCACACACATGAACACACATCTTAACCATATAAACGAGGTCTTAAATACACGGATGTTACAGGAGACATCTGTTAAGTCTCTAAAATGTCTGATGTACATTTCCCTAAGTTTTGATGAGAACTAAACATTGGTTAATGATTTAGTTAACCATCATATTGGTTGCTAACCTGTCTATCGAGTGTGCAGATTAAATAAGAGAATCATCCGTCCAACGCAAGTGATTGAAACGCACGTCCAACACTGTAGTGATGGAAGCTCACGTCCAACATCATAGTGATAGAAGCTCACATCCAACACACAAGTGATTGAAACAAACGTCCAGCACTGTAGTGATTGAAGCGCACGTCCAAAACGCAAGAGATAGAAACTTGCGTCCACTAAAGTGATGAAAGCCAGCGTCTACTAAAGTGACAGAGGCGCTTGTCTACTAAAGGTATCAGAAGCGCTCGTCCAATGACGTGGCATTTGGAGCTCATCCATTAAGGTATCAAAATGGCTCGTCCAATGACGTGGCATTTGGAGCTCGTCCATTAAGGTATCGGAATGGCTCGTCTAATGACGTGGCATGTGGAGCTCGTCTACTAGGTTACGTTCACCCAGTTAAAGGAGTATCCGTCCAATGACGTGGCAAGTGGAGCTCGTCCACTAAAGTAACAAAGGCTCTCGTCCACTAAAGTAACAGAGGCTCTCGTACACTAAAGTAACAGAGGCTCTCGTCCACTAAAGGTGACAGAAGCGCTCGTCCACACTAGTCTTTGGACTTGCTGAGTCCTTAATATGGAGCTCGTCTACTAGCCCGAATGAAAACTCAAATGGCTAGATAGACGTGGTTATTTTCAAGATAGAAACACTTATCTTATGAACGCGAATTCTATAAGGATTATCAGAATCGTATTTCAAGAACCAGAAAGAGACTTGAAGCCTTCTCTCCTACTCAGTTTCACGATTATTAAGAAAAATCAGAAGTTACTCTCTCAAGCAACCTTGGATAATCAGAACCAAAGACCAGTTAAAGAATTCTTCCAACATGCTTTATTCCCTAGTACCTCTGGTCCTTACACAAAAAGGGAAGTGTACTCAGCAAAGTACAAAAAACTCTCTGCACAACTCTGATATGGCTGTATCACGATGCATAAAGCCATGATCCTTCATGTTAGAGTACAACCAACATTCCTATTACATTATTGGCTGCCCAGAACGACTCTATTGCATTAATGACAGTCCAGAACGACTCTGTTGCATTAATGGCTGCCTATAATGACTCTATTGCATTTAATGAAGTTCTGCTTGAAGCCAACATCTGAGGGAATGTCTCTAACGGATCCTAAATGCTTGAAGACCATAAATACAGAAGTCTTTGAAGATGAAGAAGTAGAGAATACACATTGCATTAGAAGCCATTACTCTGCGCATCAATTTCTTCATTCTTTCATTCTGTATTCTTCAATCATTTGAAGATATTACGCAGACTTTCCTAAGATTTAAATTTAAACCACTCTCTGAGTGTTAGTGAAAGATCTGCCTGTGAAAAGTTGTATTTATTACAAACCAAATCTCTCAAACAAACCCGAGTGAGCCTAAAGAGGCTAGGTGTGCAAACAATACTTGTCTTAAGCCTGAAGAGGCTAGTGTGCAAACAATACTTGTCTTTGAGCCTGAAGAGGCTAGGTGTGCAAACAATACTTGAGTCTGTAACCTGATCAGTTATAGTGGATAAATCTTGGTGCTTCCAAGGACTGGATGTAGCTCTTTGCTTTGAAGAGTGAACCAGGATAAATAACTGTGTCAATCTCTCCTTCCTTAAACTCTTTAATTACTTTAGTTTTCTTACGTCTATCAAGTGGTGTGTTTGAAAAAGTCATTCGTCCATCCTGTATTCTTCCACTCGTCCAAATCTAGCTTCTGTTTACGAAAAGATTTCAACTTTGCTTAAATTCTGATAAACATAATTCAACCCCCCTTCTCGTGTTTATAGTTGTCTATTTCAGTTGGTATCAGAGCTCAGCCTCTTGGTTGAGCATCTAACAGTGTAGAGGTAAAAGGTCCTGAAGAATAGACATGACTGCTGGAGCTAGTTCAAGTGGAAGTCATCAGACTGAGGGATCTTCCCTAACCAGACCTCCTTACTTCAATGGAGAAAACTACAACTATTGGAAAGATAGATTTCAATGGTTCATTCTATCTACAAACTCTGATCTTTGGGATGTCATTACAGATGGTCCATTCATTCCCAAGAACGATGATAACACTTACAAACCAAAAGCTCGGTGGACTGCTGTAGAAAAGGCAAAATGGGAGCTGAACCACAAAGCTAGATATAACATCATTTGTGCTCTCAGTCCGGAGGAGTTTGAGAAGGTATGTGCTTGTGACTCTGCCAAAGAAATATGGGACACTTTAGCTGTCACACATGAAGGAACAGCCAAAGTCAAAGAGTCAAAGATTGCCATACTTGTCAGAAAGTATGAACTGTTCGTCATGGAGTAAGGAGAATCTATTGCTCAAATGATAGGAAGATTTCAAACTATAATCAACAGTTTAAAATATCTTGGCAAAGTCTATACCAATGCCGAGAAGGTTGGAAAGATTCTGAGAAGTCTACCTAAACAGTGGAGACCTTTGGTCACTGCTATCTCTCAAGCCAAGGATCTCACTACCATGACTATGGATGAACTTCTTGGAACACTCACTGTTCATAAGCAAGAACTTGGAGATGAAGTTGCACCAAAGAAGGGCAAGTCAATGGCTCTGAAAGCTTATAAAAAGTCAGCAAAAGTTTCCAAGGCTCTGAAGGCAGATGAGTCATCCAGTGATGCTGACATATCAGAACTCGAGGATTCTGAGAGTGAAGAAGAATTGTCTCTCCTAACCAGGAAGATAAAGCTTCTCCTACAGAAAAAGAAGTTCAAGAGGGATAGGCCATTCAGAAGGTTCAACAAGGACAAGAACTTCAAAGAATCCACCTCAACAGACAAAATTCCAATTGTTTGCTATGAGTTCAAGAAGCCCGGTCACTTCAAGGCTGAATGTCCTCAACTCAAGAAGGCCCCTTTTAAGAAATTCTTCAAGAAGAAGAAGAAATGAATGATGGCTACTTGGGAGGATCTGGAGTCAACATCTTCTGATGAAGAAAGAGAGGAAGAAGCCAATCTCTGTTTGATGGCCAACACTGACTCAGACTCTGATGATGAGGTACATCCTGACTATGAGGAATTACTTGATGCCTATGAGGAGTTGATGGAGGAATCCAACTGCTTATCTAAAGCTTTCAAATCCCTCAAGAGAGAGTATGTAAAGCTCACTAGTGAGCATAAACAGAAATCTCAAGAGTGCGAGAAGCTGGCTAAAGAGAACAGTGAGCTGAAGACTGAAAAGTCTAATGAAGCTAAGATCTCAAGTGAAACATCACCATCTGAAGAAGTTGAAAATCTTCAACAGAAAGTGGAAGAGCTCACTTCTGATCTTGCCAAATTTGTTAATGGTAGAGACAATCTGACTAAGCCACTTGGCAGTCAGAAGCACTCTCTTAACAAAGAAGGTATTGGTTATGTCCATCAGACATATCATAAAGTATCAACTAAAGCTCCTACAGTATCTGTTAAGTCAACTGTAACCAAATCGACACCTATTTGTAACTTCTATGGAAAAACTGGGCATGTTATGTCTAAGTGTATCCATAAGAAGAGAAGGAAGTCTTCACAGACTCCTAGAACTAACAGAAAAGGACCCAGAAAATATGGGTATCTAAAGATCAAATATTTTTTGTTGCAGATGTCCTCAACAGGACAAAGAAAACACCACTGCTGGTACCTGAACAGTGGCTGCTCGCGTCACATGACAGGAGAAAGGTCTATGTTCCTAGACCTCCAACTTAAGAAAGAAGGACACGTTGCCTTCGGAGGGAATCAGAAAGGGAAAGTTATAGAAATTGGTACTATTGGTGGTAAACCCCCTCTTCCCTCTATATCTAATGTTCTTATGGCTAAAGGATTAAGACACAATTTGCTTAGCATAAGTCAATTATGTGATAGTGGTTTTGATGTTTCCTTTACCAAGGATGTATGCATAGTTAAAGACTGTTGCGGCAAAACCTTTTTTCAGCTAAAAGGCAACAAAATCTTTATAAGATTGAACTGTCTGATCTCTCAGATCAAAGTATAACATGTCTGATGTCTAAAGAGGATGAGAGATGGTGGCATAAGAAACTAGGACATGCTAGTATGAAACTAATTTCTGAATTAAAAAGGAATAATCTCGTGAGAGGATTGCCTGATATTAGTTTTAAGAAAGATGTCTTGTGTGATGCATGTCAGAGAGGTAAACAGATAAAATCAAGTTTCAAATCCAAAAACAAAGTATCAACCTCTAGACCTCTTCAGTTGTTACACATGGATCTGTTTGGACCAGTTAGTGTTGCCAGCCTGGCTGGAAGAAACTATGGATTTGTCATAATTGATGACTATTCTAGATACACATGGGTACTCTTCCTAACACACAAGGATGAGTCTTTTAAGGCTTTCTCAGTATTCTGCAAAAGAGTACAAAATGATCAGGGTTTCTGTATTTCTACCATTAGAAGTGATCATGGGGGAGAATTTGAAAATGAGCAGTTTAGACAGTTCTGTGAGGAGAATGGAATCTCTCACAATTTCTCTGCACCTAGAACTCCACAGCAAAATGGAGTTATTGGGAGAAAGAACAGATCTCTGCAAGAGATGGCCAGATCTATGCTCAATGAAAATAATCTCCCTAAGCACTTCTGGGCAGAAGCTGTAAACAATGCTTGTTATGTACAAAACAGAATACTTATTAGGCCTTTTCTAAAAAGGACTCCTTATGAATTGTGGAAAGGAAAAATCCCCAACATATCTTATTTTCATGCTTTTGGATGTGAATGTTTTATTCTAAATACCAAAGTTAATCTTGGAAAGTTTGATTCTAAGGTAGAAAAAGGTATTTTCGTAGGATATTCTGAAAAGTCTAAGGCTTTTAGAGTATACAATTCAAGAACTTGTATTATTGAAGAATCCGTTCATGTTAAATTCAATGATGGGTTAAAGACTGGTAAAGAACTATCAGATCTAGAAGATGATCTTGCAGGTCTTGATATAAACAAGCCAGAAAGTCAACAACCCGATCTAACCAAAACAGAACCTGTGCCTGAGGCTGAAAGACAAGTGGAACAAACGAGTCAGCAGACAAGTCAAGATCTTCATGATGATCTCAAAAGGGATTGGAAGTTCAACACTTATCATCCTAAGGATCTTATTATTGGAAATCCTTCTGAAGGAGTAAAAACCAGATCCACATTAAGAGAATCAAGTAATGTGGCCTTTATTTCAGATTTGGAGCCTAAACGCATTGAAGAAGCTCTTGAGGATGAAAGCTGGATTCTTGCTATGCAAGAAGAACTTAACCAGTTCACCTGAAATGATGTCTGGACTCTTGTCTATAAGCCTAAAAACAAGTCGGTTATTGGAACAAGATGGGTCTTCAGAAACAAATTGGATGAAGATGATAAAGTTGTCAGAAATAAGGCAAGGTTAGTAGCTCAAGGCTATAACCAACAAGAAGGTATTGATTATACTGAAACCTTTGCACCTGTAGCTAGAATAGAAGTCATATGAATTTTAATATCATATGCTGCACAACACCAAATTACCCTGTTTCAAATGGATGTAAAAAGTGCTTTTCTAAATGGTATAATTGAAGAAGAAGTGTATGTTAAACAACCCCCTGGTTTTGAGGATACTGATAAACCAGATCACGTTTTTAAACTTAAAAAGGCATTATATGGTTTGAAACAAGCACCTAGAGCATGGTATGATAGACTCGGTTCTTTTCTCATGCATAATGGTTTTACTAGAGGACAAGTAGACACTACTCTATTCAAAAAATGCTCTAAAGAGAACTTTATTATAGTTCAAATATATGTTGATGATATTATTTTTGGAGCAACTAATGAAAAGCTGTGCAAGGAATTTTCAAATCTAATGCAAGCTGAATTTGAGACAAGCATGATAGGAGAATTGAAGTTCTTCCTTGGATTACAAATCAAGCAGACAAGTAATGGAATTTACATTCATCAACAAAAATATACCAAGGATATACTTAAGAAATACAAAATGGAAAATGTAAAGCTCATGAAAACCCCTATGCAAACCAATGCAAAACTAAGCAAAGATGATGAAGGTAAAAAGGTAGATCAAACTGTCTACAGAGGTATGATTGGCTCTCTACTGTACTTAACTTCAAGCAGACCTGACATTCAATTTAGTGTCTGTATGTGTGCTAGATTCCAATCTGATCCTAGAGAATCTCATCTTAAGGCTGTTAAAAGAATATTTAGATATTTACTTGGAACTACAAATCTTGGTTTGCTGTATTTAAGATCAAAAGAATACAGATTAGTGGGATATTGTGATGCTGATTTTGATGGAGACAAAATAGAAAGAAAAAGCACCAGTGGAGGATGTCACTTCATTGGAGCAAGTTTAGTCTCATGGTCAAGCAAGAGGCAGACAACTATTGCCCTGTCTACTGCTGAAGCAGAATACATCTCTGCTGCTAGTTGCTGCTCTCAACTCTTATGGGTAAAACATCAATTTGAGGATTACTCTATTTTTGAACATAACATATCTGTATGGTGTGATAATTCCAGTGCTATATGCTTAACTAAAAATCCAATTCAGCATTCTAAGGCTAAGCATATTGAAATCAAACATCATTTCATTAGGGATTATGTTCAGAAAGGGATCTTTGATATCAAGTTTGTTGAAACTGAAAATCAATGGGATGATATTTTCACTAAACCCCTCGCAGAAGAAAGGTTTTTATTTATTAGAGATAATCTAAACATGCATTGTATTGCTGAATGACATGTACGAATGTTAACCCGTCTATGATAAATCTGTCATTACTCCTATATACAAGTTCTTTTAACTAAGCATTAGTTCAGGGGGAGTAATGATACAATAGTTTAAGTGGAGTATGTCTAATATGCTTGCTGCATTACTATGATTTTCTTAACATGTTATCTTGCCCTTAACATATCTCATAAATAAAACTTGATAACCTTTTTTGATGTTGACAAAAGGGGGAGAATAGGAGAAATTGAGATTTGTGATAGAAATATGTTATAGGAGAATGGGAGAATGAATATGATATGACCTGTTCGCTTAAGAAAATTTCAACCTGTCTGATATATACTATTTTCTTTGTTGATATTTTCCGAGGTTCATTAAATCATCTCAATGTTTGTCATCATCAAAAAGGGGGAGATTGTTAAGTCTCTAAAATGTCTGATGTGTACTTCCCTAAGTTTTGATGAGAACTAAACATTGGTTAATGATTTAATTAACCTTCATATTGATTGCGAACCTGTCTATCGAGTGTGCAGATTAAATAAGAGAATCATCCGTCCAATGCAAGTGATTGAAACGCACGTCCAACACTGTAGTGATGGAAGCTCACGTCCAACAACATAGTGATAGAAGCTCACATCCAACACACAAGTGATTGAAACAAACGTCCAGCACTGTAGTGATTGAAGCACATGTCCAAAACACAAGAGATAGAAACTTGCGTCCACTAAAGTGATGAAAGCCAGCGTCTACTAAAGTGACAGAGGCGCTCGTCTACTAAAGGTATCAGAAGTGCTCGTCCAATGACGTGGCAGATGGAGCTCGTCCATTAAGGTATTAGAATGGCTCTTCCAATGACGTGGCATTTGGAACTCGTCCATTAAGGTATCAGAATGGCTCGTCCAATGACACATTTGGAGCTCGTCCATTAAGGTATCAGAATGGCTCGTCCAGTGACGTGGCATATGGAGCTCGTCTACTAGGTTACGTTCAACCAATTAAAGGAGTATCCGTCCAATGACGTGGCAAATGGAGCTCGTCCACTAAAGTAACAGAGGCTCCCGTCCACTAAAGTAACAGAGGCTCTCGTCCACTAAAGGTGACAGAAGCGCTCGTCCACACTAGTCTTTGGACTTGCAGAGTCCTTAATATGGAGCTCGTCTACTAGCCCGAATGAAAACTCAAATGGCTAGATAGACGTGGTTATTTTCAAGATAGAAGCACTTATCTTATGAACGCGAATTCTATAAGGATTATCGGAATCGTATTTCAAGAACCAGAAAGTGACTTGAAGCCTTCTCTCCTACTCAGTTTCACGATTATCAAGAAAAAGTCAGAAGTTACTCTCTCAAGCAACCTTGGATAATCAGAACCAAAGACCAGTTAAAGAATGCTTCCAACATGCTTTATTCCCTAGTACCTCTGGTCCTTACACAAAAAGGGAAGTGTACTCAGCAAAGTACAAAAAGCTCTCTACACAACTCTGATATGGCTGTATCACGATGCATAAAGCCATGATCCTTCATGTTAGAGTACAACCAACATTCCTATTGCATTAATGACTGCCCAGGACGACTCTATTGCATTAATGGCTGTCCAGAATGACTCTTTTACATTAATGGCTGCCCAAAACGACTATATTGCATTTAATGAAGTTCTGCTTGAAGCCAACATCTGAGGGAATGTCTCTAATGGATCCTAAATGCTTGAATACCATAAATACAGAAGTCTTTGAAGATGAAGAAGTAGAGAATACACATTACATTAGAAGCCGTTACTCTGCACATCAATTTCTTCATTCTTTCATTATGTATTCTTCAATCATTTGAAGATATTACGCAGACTTTCCTAAGCTTTACATTTAAACCACTCTCTGAGTGTTAGTGAAAGATCTGCCTGTGAAAAGTTGTATTTATTACAAACCAAATCTCTCAAACAAACCCGAGTGAGCCTGAAGAGACTAGGTGTGCAAACAATACTTGTCTTGAGCCTGAAGAGGCTAGGTGTGCAAACAATCTTTGAGCCTGAAGAGGCTAGGTGTGCAAACAATACTTGAGTCTGTAACCTGATCAGTTATAGTGGATAAATCTTGGTGCTTCCAAGGACTGGACGTAGCTCTTTGCTTTGAAGAGTGAACCAGGATAAATAACTGTGTCAATCTCTCCTTCCTTGAACTCTTTAATTGCTTTAGTTTTCTTACGTCTATCAAGTGGTGTGTTTGAAAAAGTCACCCGTCCATCATGTATTCTTCCACTCGTCCAAATCTAGCTTCTGTGTACGAAAAGATTTCAACTTTGCTTAAATTCTGATAAACACAATTCAACCCCCCTTCTCGTGTTTATAGTTGTCTATTTCAACATCGTATAAGGTACTATGGATATATGTCTAGTCCCAGGCACTAAGTCTATGGTGAACTCAATATCTCTCTCAAGGGGTAAGCTATAAACATCCTCAGGGAACACTTCAGGAAACTCTCTCACTATTGGCACATTCCCTAACATTAGGCTTGCTCTTTACTTCCATGGAAAATAACAACTTATAAACTTTGGCCTTTTCTTTCGTAGAAGCCTTAACTTGGTTGGCAGAAAGAAACCACGGATCCTTAGACTCAACATGAGTTCCAAAAGCAATGGTTTTATCAAAACAGTTCAATAGAACATGGTTGGACGACATCCAGTCCATACCAAGAATGACATCAAGTTGTTTTAAAGGTAAGCATACAAGGTCAACTACAAAGTTCCTACCTCTTCCTACCATAGGTTTCTGCACCATCCAAGGCAAACTACTTAATATGGAGAATCAAGCAGGAAAAGTTACAGGTACTTAGTACATATAATATTTTCTATACTAAACATAGACAACCACACAAGAGCAAATAGAAGAGAACACGATAGACACAAACCTCGACCATTAGGACAGACTGACTCTAATACCACTAAATATGACACCATATACCTCGCATACTATAAATATAAAAAAAACCATATTAAATAGATAAATAAAGTAATTTAATCCAAGAGGTAGCAGATATCACATGATCAGAAACATAATCAAAGGTAACATGATAACTGTGGAAAAATAAACATAAAATAAAACATGAAACATAACCTAAAACCCCGACGTCACATATCAGAGCTAGTAACCAATCCGAAATTACATCGGGAAAACATATAAAATGAAATCCTAAGCTATGAGCAAGCGATCTCCTCGGGATCACTCCCTGACATGCTGCTCATCATCCTCTACATAAATCTAGCATATGCAAAGAAAACAGCAACAAATAGGGAGTAAGAAATCATTCGTATAAACATAAATTGTAATGGAATAGGACGGAAGATGTTCACACAACATATAAAGAATACGACATAATGGAATTTAACATATCAAGTCTCGTTACATCATATTAATTAAAATATGCTATGCAATGCAGTGTTATTTCAATACTCCATATGCACATGGATCTATAACTAACTCAGGAAGACGACTTTGGAGTTACATATCCACATTGGCCAACAAGTACAAACGCTAACAATCCACCAAACCATGGGTGAACCCCTTGGATAACCGATGCACCTTACTCTCGGATGCATCACCACGGAGGGCCACGATCCACCTAACTCTCGGATGGATCACCGTGGACGACTAGTTCGCCATACTCTCGGGTGAACTCCCCTGTCATCGTAACTTCCCCCAACTGACAACTCCATGCATGAATGCATGTATGCCAACACATAATCAACTATTAACAAACACCGCCATCAACACCATTAATTATGGTTTAACAACTTTGACCAATAAGCATCGAAGTTTAACAGCATCAACGTGCGACAATATCATCATTATCGTCTTAACCATTATCAATGTATTTATCATTAATTTACTTTATTAAGGTTTATAGCATTAATTGTTTATCGGACTATCACTCTTATTTTTATCTCTATTACCGTCTCATCTATTTATTCTAGAGAACCTCACAGGTTATCGTAAAGCACTTGAGATCAATGGTTAATGTAACACCCCATTTTCTCGATCAAGGAATCGGGCAAGGATTAAGCATGCGTGATGGCTTAATCTTATTTGATAAGTGCTAGTGAGTCAGTATATCAAGTTTGAAGTCAATTGAATTTAAACTTGACTCAGAGTGCATCAAAATGTGTGAAATAAAAAGAATGACGCATGGCTGAACTACAGCCAGCGCTCAGCATAGGGAATTGGTGCTCAGCGCTAGCGCTGCCTCCTAACCCCACTATTTCTTCTTCACCACTTATCTTGCATGCAAACTTGTCATTTGAACCACGAACCAGAATTGAGTTAGAGAGAAGGGAGAGCTTTCTAGTGAGAGAAACTCATGATTTCGGGAGATTCATTCATCCATTTTCGATTCCGAATTCAGATAGGCGTTCAGGGCGACGAGCACGTCAAGTACATACCTTCGATTTGTCAAATAGTGGAGGTAATGCTCGAGTCCCTATCTCGTCGACACGTCAACATTGGCATTTACTTTGTTTTGGTGAATCTTGCTTCGATTCTGGCTTTGTCTGTGAAACTGTTGCAAGATTAGAGTTTATGACATTGTCGGGACTCTGTCCATATGTTCAGGATGAGTTTCAGAGCACCGGTGAGCTCGTTCGTGTGTGTGGTAGCTATGTTGGTGTGAGGGCTTGAGTTTCGAGGCATGGAAGAGACATTACTATTGTCTAAGGTTGGGAGAAAGTATCTAACACGCCGGGGAGGCAAGTGTAGTATTGTATATTCTGCTGAATGCATAGGGTGCCACAATCCTTACTAGTTGACGAGTAGCTTGCTATAATTAAATCCCTATTGAAACTAATTTTTAAAGCTGTTTACGGGATTTAGTTATGGCATGCTTATCGATGTTTGGATTGCTTTATCATTTTACGTGCATATGCTGAGGTTGTCTGTTTTGCTGTTTATTGTTGTTGATGGTTTTGCTGCTGGTTGACGTGTGTTGTTTGTTATTTATTCATGATGCTGTTTGATGCTATGTTAAGTTATTATTGATGTCGAGGATGATGATATTATGATGTTGGCGTTGATGTCGTTGAGGTTGTTTGGATTGTCTGTTTGTGCTGTTGGAATCCCTAGTTGACACCTGAGGGAACGCCGTCGAGTTAATGATGAGAATGGATTCTGAAACCGGTATATGGGTACCAAGTTGAGATTGTGGATGCAGAGTGTATCGTAATACGTGTAAGTGAGTAATGATACCTGTGTCAGCTTAGGTTATGTTGCATTGCATTTTTCCAAGTGGCAACCGTATGACTGGGAGTCATACGAGGTTAGTTATACTAGAGTGCGAGTACATATTGCGGAGGGGCTGATCTGTGAAGAGACATTGGGGATGTACGAACTAGACTCGGGAGGCTAACAATGATCATCAGGTAGCTCCTAATGTGTCGTGTACCCCGGTATAGCCTGGTTTTCCCGACTTTACCCTGAGTATCCACGTCGCAGGTGGACGTTTCGAGGTGACCCAGATACCCATGTTGGAGTTGAGCTCATAGCGGGATGCACTCTTATGGGTCACGGTGAGCGGAAGGGTTACTTGGACAAACTAACTGATGTTCTCCCAGCAGAAAGGTTCGGTAAGGAGAATGTCTCGTGGCTGAGACCCGGATGAGAGATATCGGTCGACATGCATAGCAGTGTGACTCCTTAGATGATTGATCCTAGATGGATAATTGGAGTTGACTGTAACAATATGATTCGAGAGATATTTGCTGCATGTGTTGACTATTGTTTGATAGTATGCTTTACTATGTTTTCCATATCCTTGTTTTATGGTAGTGTCGAGATTCTTATTTCCCTTCTTCTTCTTTTCTTCCTCTTTCTATGAATATATCGATCCGTCAGATGAGCAACAGCCGTATGCCAATGGCGATCGAACCGAAGCAGCGCTAGATGCACTACCTGCAGATGGTTCCGTCGAGGTTCTAGACCCCGGTGGACATTTGTTGACAAGTGACTCCAAACACAAGAGGGGGGTGAATTGTGTTTTTCAAAAACTTTGATAAAAATAAAACTTTTTCATTTTGATCTAGTAAAGAAAACAACTTTGTTATAAGCACTTACGATTAAAAACGTTTTTCAAGAAATAAAGCAGAAATAAAAAGATAAGGGTTTTGAGAAGATGAACACAGCGATATATCCTAGTTCGACCATAAACTACCCACATGGCCTACGTCCAGTCCCCAAGGTAATACGTCCAAGGGTTTTCAATCAACTCTAGCTTTTAATAGGATTAACTAGAACCTTTACGAAACAGAGAACCCTTAGCACAAATCTCAGGACTTACTAACCCTTGTGCAAGAGCCTCAAAATCGTTTACGTAAGATCACACTCACAAAAATTCAGAAAACAAGATTACAATAAGAAAGCACTCACAAGTGCAAATATAAAACAAGTTGAAGCTGAACAATAAACACCTATATGGTGTGTATGTCTCTCAAAGTTAAGTATGCAAGTGTAAGAGAATGAGAGTGATAGAGAATTGTTCAAGAGAGGAGAAAGTCAAAATGATAGCTCAATTTGTGTTCAGTGTTCTGTCTGATTTCTCTCAAAATGACCTTTAAATAAAACAATTGTAGTTAGGTCAAAATCTCTTGAAAACTGATTTTTGTCGAGCCATAATCGATTATTTTAGGCAAAATCAAAAGGCGCAATTTGAAACAGTCAGGTCATAATCGATTATAGTAATCGATTACTTGGTCTCTGTTTAAAAGCACAGACTGAATCAATTATGCATAATCGATTATCCTAATCGATTATGAAGCCTCTGACTTTTAATTAAATGTAATAATCGATTTTTAAAGTCGCACAATAATCAATTATCTTACCCCCATAATCGATTCTTTTGATGACGTTACATCTTTTGATTGGTTGGTTCCAGCCCGTGTGGTTTTGGCGCCAACTCTTCATCTTCACATAAGCGATTATCTAATCGATTATCATAATCGATTATTCCATGTATAAAATAGTTTTTGAAAAACTTTAAATGTCAAAAGATATTATATTAAATTCCAATTTAAAGACCTCTTAAGTTCCTTTTTCAAAGCAGATTTTATATGTGTGTGTGATTAATTTTAACTTGAGAGACACACAACCATTTATAAATTTTCTAAAACAAGCAATACAATAAAAGAAAATTTCCCTAATCCCAAATAATTGCTTGTTGATCCTTTTCACGCTTTTTGAAAATAAGTCCTTAGACCTGAATTCCTTTTGTCAATCATCAAAACATATGTACCTATCAAGGCATATATCCACAAACTCCCCTTTTTAATGATGACAAAACATCTCAGGAGGGATTTTCTAAAATACAAGGTTAGAGCAACAAGTATATGATATATTAGAGTTTTTAAACGTCGTTTGCTCCACTCCCCCTCACTTCATGCATTATTTAAAATCCTCTCCCCATTAAGCATGCAATCATATATCTCCCCCTTTTGGCATTATCAAAAAGCGGGAAAATTAATAATTTCAATCATGGCCATATATCCACTAATATGTAAACCATTCAAGCATAAGATATAACTACCATGGCATGCAAACAAAAATTTATCCAAACATAATAGTCATAGATATAAGCAAAATGTACGTGTTGTACAGTCATCCCAAATATAGTAGTAAAAGTCATAAAGAAAATAGGAAAATAGTACTAAATATAGTACTCATCATCTCCACCAACACCGTGATCTCCACCATCATCATCCGTGCTGCTGTTGTCAAAGTTCTCTTTAGTCTGTGGGGCGGCTCGGAATGGACTGACCTCAGATGCAGTAACTCTATGCTCCAATGACTTGACCTCCAACGAAAGCTCATGAATAGCAGTAGAGTTAGCTCAGATCTCCGTGGTGTTGACTCGAACCTCCGCAGGAATACTCTGCAATAAGGCCATCATCTTGGAGGAACTGGGAGCTGGAGGTGCCTGTGAAGAGGATGATGCTCCATCGGTGTGAGGTGGCTGGATGTCATACATTTTTAGACTTTTGGGTTTGTAAACCCAAGCATCACCATAATACTCGATACCCATATGATTGATAGTGCCCTCCATCATCATAGGATGAAATTTCTTATAATCCAGCTTAGCCTCACCAGTGAGGTTAACCCTAACATGCTTGATAATGCGAGTCACAACATGTCCATAGGGCAATTCAGCACTCCCCCTATTGTCATACATGTGCTGCATGACTAAGACGACCCAGTTAACCTTCTTCTTCTTCTCAAGCAACCAGAGTAAAACAATATCCATCCTTAACAATTGTGAAAAATTTTGGCGTCTAGGAAATAAAAGTTTAGCTACCACGTAGTTCAATAACCTACTTTGCACTTTCATTTGACGAGCAGTTATTAATTTATTTGCATTCCTAGGGTCAGTTAAGATATCCTTAATGGCCTGAAGTCTAGCAAATTCATTTACTAAAGGTTCCGCTACAGGACCCTCAGCACTGGCATATGTGCCATCAGAAGGCAAGCCAACTACTCTTCTAAACGACTCATCAGTGAGACGAATGAGTTTGCGACAAACTTCAGAAATCATAACCCCACCAACAAGCCTAAGGTTACAGTAGAATACCTTTACCAAGTCCGGATATATATCTTCTGACTGAGATAAGAACTCAGTGATCCCTGCGAAATCCAAGAACTCCAGAAACTGAAAATTGTTCTTCCTCATCCACTCGATGTCCAGAAATCGAGGCTTTTGCATTTCCTTGCTCAGATAGTTTGCCATGAATTCTGCCTATTGACTTCTATTTGAAAAGAACATATCCACTTGCTCTTGAGTGAGTGGTCCAGGATTGATGACAACGGTTCTTTGGCGTTTTGGAGGCATAGTAATGGTAGATGTTGAGTAGAGATGAAGAGTGATCAATGCATTTTAATATACTTTTTATAGCATTGCACTTGGTGTTTTTGGATGTGCTTTGTACCCAATATTGGATTCTTAGCATGTTTTCATATCTTTGGGTCTTAATTGGGCTTTAATGAATTTCTTAGTCAATTTTCGGATTTTAGTGCATCCTGACCCGTCTCCCTTCAGGAGGCCATAACTTGGGCTATACATGTTCGATTTGAGTGATCTTGGTGGCGTTGGAAAGATAAGAAGCATATCTACAACTTTCATGTTGACTTATAATCCCAGTTCTGACGTTTTGATGGTCGAAAATTCTAATTACCGAAGCTGTCCAGATTAGTGCGGGAATTGGAATTGTTGTCATATCTCCATGTAATCAATCATTAATGGGCCAATTAATTCCCATTGGGCTCTCTAGGTCATACGTATTAGCTTACCCTAGGATTATAAGTAGGTGGTTTTGAGACCTTGTTTATCATCTTTGGAGAGGCGGCTGCTCATAGGGTTTTGTCTCTCTTCTCCTCACTCTTTAATTCTTATTTTGGTTTAAGCCTCCTATGGAAGGCTAAATTCTTAGATTGATTCATTGGTTAGGGATTTTTACAAAGACCTTGAGGTTTGGTTTTCAATGTTAATTTCGTTTTAGTAATTCTATATCTTTTCCTTTTAATCCTTCATCTATTGATCAATGTTTGCAATTCCGTTTTTGTGTTTTGATTCTTAATCACTCAAACTCGTTTTTGCATTCCAATCTAATTATAATCTGATTTGAGATTATTCGAAGCATGTTGAACGCTTGTTTTGATTTGTTACGAATAAGGATTGATAGGATCTATGACGCTTAGTGTATGTTTGATTGAATTCGGTTATAAGATTGATTATGGTTTTGTGACGCTTGTTCCACAATTATAATGAATCAAATTCGTTGATGCTTAATCCAGTAGAAATTCGTATAGAATTAATTGACGCTTGATCGGTTAATTTTATGATCAAACAAGAATAGAATCACGAAAAGAGATTAGATCCTCTGAAACCCGTGATAGGTCCAAGTGAAATTACCTTTAACCAGTGGATTAGTCGATTTGATACATTGATTCTCATCTCTCTTTTACAATCTATTTTCTTCTCTCATTGAATTCAAAAATTCCCCTTTTTCTCATTACTTTGCATGATTCTTGTATTTGGTTAATTAAATCAGAGATCCTTGCGAGACGACCAAGGTTATCACTTGTACTACAATTTTAAATTTTGATTCATTTGACCCGTGTGCGACAACGGATCAAATTGGTGCCGTTACCGGGGATCTTTGATTTTTATTAGCCATATTAGGAATTCAATTTTTTTTGGACTAGTTTTCATCTTTTGGTAGTCCCATAGTTATAAACAAAAAAAATAAAATTATCTTTTGTGGTTTTTTTTTTGTTTTGTTTTTGTTAGCTTACCAGGTTGTGTAAAATTGCCTATTTTGTGTTTTATTTATTTATTTTATTTTATTGTGATGTTTGGAGCTTATATGTGAGTGTCTTGAGCTTATATGTTTATATCATATTGATGGTATTGCACATTGTGATTGTCGTGGTTGTGAATCTTAGTACTTCCCATGGATAATTATATGCAAAATTATATGCCTAATGTTGATTATGAGCCATCATACATATATTATCCTGACTTTACTGGTGATTATGAGTTTAGTAGTGATTTTGGCATGATTGGAGTGAATGAGGTGCAACTTTTCTATTCTGGCCAACATGGTGGAGAACATGGTAGCTTGGATGAGTTAGCTTCTTTGGTGCATCAATTGACAATAAGCCAACATCAATATCAGCCAGACCCCACACCAGTCCAACCCAGTTTGGAAGAATTGGTGCAACAAATGGCAGAACACACTCTTGAATTTCAACAGAGGACAGAAGCAAGTCTTCAGAATTTGGCCACTCAAATTGGTCACATTGCCTCCACCTTGACTACACTGCAATCACAACATCTCCTTGAAGAGCATTCGGATTCACAAATAGATATTCTTGGCAATACTTCTTCTGAGCATGATTTTGATAATGATGTCAAGAATACTATTGTTGATGAACTTTGTGTTGAATTTCCAGATATTCAAGATTTTCCTGATGAAACATCACAATAAAATAAAATAAATAAAAAAAAACACAAAATATATTATGATGATGAACCAATCATCAAAATATTTTGTGTTTTTTTTATTTATTTATTTTGTGTAAAACAAACAATCTTCTATTTTGCTACAGTCTCATAACCCAATCATCAAACTCTATTAAATCTTGCTCCCTATAAGGTTGCACTGATCTCCTACTCACTCTCTTGCAATATTCAATCAGTGATCCCAATTCAAGTTCTAAACGCGAATTGCCTATCAAGCCTCATCACGTTAACTAGTCAATCATGCATGCTTATGATCAACGCAATAAATTCAGAATTGGAAAACATGAATTGAGGCAAAGGAGGGAAACATACATCACATTGAATGCTACACCATCATGGGTGGTTTCATTGATCCCTTAGACAAGGGAATTAGTTCCTCATGCTTGTAACAACGCACAAACAATTGGAGTTCATCATAATTGTAAAATAGTATTCGATTATCTTCTAGGTTCATCCTCAATCTATTACTAATGAACAATGAAGAACACTAATCGATTATGTAATAGATTAGTTGCTTTCTGGAAATTTGAAGTTTATTGAGTAATCGATTCCCACGATCGATTACCACTCTTCTGTCCACGCTGCTCAAAAATTCAGTGATGGCATAATCGATTATTGTAATCGATTATGACCTATATGTTTATTGGTCTGAAATTTTCATTTTGGCATCATCGATTTTCTAATCGATTATGGCCTCTCTGCCTGCACCCATTCTCATCCTTGTCAAGGTAACATGATGTGCTCATGGGAGTGGAAAGCTCCTTTGAATTGTTCATCCCAAACTTTTTGAGAAGCTCTTTGCAATACTTCGATTGGTTTATGAAGATTTCATCCTTTGATTGCTTGATTTGCAACCCAAGAAAGTAGTTGAGCTCTCCCATCATTGACATTTCAAATTCGCTTTGCATAATTTTAGAAAAATCCTTGCACAAAGCATCGTTAGTGGCACCTAATATTATATCGTCCATATAAATTTGTACAAGTAAAATGTCATGCGTTTTGTTTTTGATAAAAAGTGTGGTATCAACTTTTCCTCTTTGAAAACCATTTTCAAGAAAAAACTTACTTAGATGTTCGTACCAAACCCTAGGGGCTTGCTGTAAACCATACAAAGTCTTTTTCAATTTGAAAACATGGTTTGAAAATTCAAAATTTGTAAAACCACGAGATTGATTCACATATACCTCTTCTTGGATAAAACCATTTAAGAAAGCGCTTTTGACATCCATTTGAAAAAATTTGAAATCCATGATGCAACTAAAAGCAAGAAGCATACGGATAGCCTCTAGTCTAGCTACGGGAGCATATGTTTCATCAAAGTTTATGCCCTCTTGTTGATTATATCATTTAGTAACAAGCCTAGCTTTATTTCTAGTTATGGTTCCATTTTCATCTAGCTTGTTACGAAAAACCCATTTAGTTCCAATTACCAAATGGTTTTTAGGTTTAGGGACTAATTCCCAAATGTCATTTCTTTCAAATTGGTTTAGCTCTTCTTGCATAGCAAGAGTCCAATGTTCATCAATTATGGCCTCATCAATATTTTTAGGTTCAATTTGAGAAACGAAAGCCATGTAATGACACATATGATTCAAAGAGTTTCGAGTTGTTATCCCTTTAGAGATATCACCTATAATGTTGTTAAGAGGATGGTGTCTAGATGTTCTCCCTTCTCTTGGAACTTCTAAATGAGGTATCTCTTCTTCTTGTGAAGGTGGTTGATCTTCAATGTCCTTCTCTTGAGTGCTTTTCTCCTTAAGATAGGTGTTTCCCAAAATTTCTGCAAGATCATCAACACTTTCCTCTACTACAATTTTAGGGTTAGTCTCATCAAAAGACACATGAACGGATTCTTCAATGGTCATAGTTATTTTATTATAGATTCTAAAAGCTTTACTAGAATTGGAATATCCAAGAAATATACCTTCATCAACTTTAGCACCAAATTTACCAAGGTTTTTTGTACCATTATTTAAAACAAAGCACTTGCATCCGAATACGTGAAAGTGGGAGATGTTGGGCTTCCTTCCTTTGTAAATTTCATAGGGCGTTTGTTTCATAATAGGTCTTATGAGAACTCTATTCATCACATAGCATGTGGTGCTTACCGCATCTGCCCAGAAATACTTAGGAAGGTTGGTCTCATTGAGCATCGTCTTTACTAGCTCTACTAGAGACCGATTTTTCCTTTCCGCACCCCGTTTTGTTGGGGAGTCCTAGGAGAGGAAAAATTATGCCCGATTCCATTTTCAATACAAAAGGCCTCAAATGCCTCATTTTGGAACTCATCTCCATGATCACTTCGGATAGTTACAATATTTAATCCCATCTCGTTTTGAATAACCTTGGCAAGTTTACGAAATGCACTGAAAGCGTCATTTTTATGAGGAATAAACAAAGTCCATGTATAATGAGAATAATCATCCACAATGACAAGTGCATAGTAATTACCACCAAAGCTCATGGTTCTAGATGGACCAAACAAATCCATATGTAAAAGCTGTAAAGGCTGGTTTGTAGAAACAACATTTTTAGTTTTAAAAGAGGCCTTTACTTGTTTTCCCTTTTGACAAGCATCACACATCTTGTCTATTTTAAAATGGAGCTTTGGTAAACCAATTACTAGGTCCTTGAGAACCAACTTATTAAGATGGTCCATGTGAATATGAGCCATCCTCCTATGCCATAACCATATTTCATCCTCTTTACTTATTAGACAACATACATCATTTAAAGGTAGGTCAACCAAGCAAACCATATAGATATTTCCAATTCTTTGACCAATTAATTTAGTTTGATTGTTAGAATCCATGACCATGCATTTAGAGTTATCAAAGATAACATTATATCCTTTATCACACAGTTGGCTTATACTTAGCATGTTGTGTTTCAAACCTTCAATATAAAGAACATTCTCTATGGTGGGGTTAGGACCTTTACCAACAGTCCCAATTCCCGAGATTCTACCTTTGTTGTTATCACCATAGAAGACAAAGCCACCCTTTTTGGGTGCCAGGGGGGAGAACTTGTTTTTGTCTCCCGTCATGTGCTTGGAGCATCTGCTACCGAGATACCAATTTGAGTTCTTTGCTTTCAAGCACACCTACAAAACAGATTTAGGTTTTAACCTTTGGTACCCAAATCATGTTGGGTCCATGAGAGTTAGCCTTGGGTGCATTGCCCTTTTGTACCCATACTTTCATGCCCTTCAAATTATTGTTCTTTCTAGCATTACAAATGGAGGCGGTGTGCCATTTTCTACCACAATAAAAGCATTTTACAAAAGGACTACTAGATGTGTTTGTTGGGCCAAAGAACCTCTTAAAATATTTTTCATACAATTTAGGGTGATAAACCAAATCGGCTTTATCGTAAGTTCCTTTTTGATTGCCTAACAAAACATTTAGACTGTTGCTTCCGCTAGTGAAATTAGCAAGCGTATTGTGTAACACCCCAATTTTCGTATAAGGGATTATGTTACTATGGATGGCTAGTTGTCGTTGTTGTTGTTTTTGTTGTTGTTGTTATTATTATTAATGAAGTTAGTAATGTTATTTATAGAATTGATAATGTAATTGTGATTAGTGTTGTAGTATTTTTATGCTTATACATATATATGTACGTATATATTATTACATATGATAATATGTATATTAATATATGATTATTTGCATTAATATGAGATTGTGTATCTTAATGTGTGATCTCATATGATATATGATTTTGTTTGTGATTTTATATGTTAATATATGATATGTGATTTTATTAATAATAAGTGATTCAGAATGATATGATGAGATATCGTGTGATTTAGTATTTAAATAGAGATAGTGTAATTCTTATATTTTAATCCCTCAAACAATCAGATTTGAGTCCTTATTAATAAAGGATAATCCTCTTTTTGGTTACCTCTTAAGATCTTATCATAATCTCCTAAGGATCCTATCTAGGAATAACTACCAAATTTGTCGCTAAATTTCCATTGAACTTTTGACCGTCTTAAAGTACGATTTAGGATTCGGTCATCAGACATTAATTTGTAGATATTTCTCTGATATTTCTAACGACACCAGCAACGCCTCAATCAGAAACTTGTAGATCAAGTTATGGTCAAAATACCGATCTGTATATAGTTTGGGCTGAAATAGGAGTCCGTTATGCCCCAACTTGTATTTATACCATAAAACTCGACCTAAACCCTATTTATCACATTTTTAAACTCATAATAGCTGCCTCTCTTCATCTTTCTTAGTTTTCCCTTGAACCCCTTGAAGTTCTTGGAGTTTGTGAGTCCGTTTGGGAGAGAAGTTATGCGTGTTAGCATCGTTTAAGGTAACGTAGTTATCCCTCCTTAATCTCCTTTTCCCTTTATTTTGAATTGTGGATTAATTGGTTATTCTCTTCCCTTCTTGTTTGACCAAGACTTGAGGAACTCGTCGAGCCGCTCGAGGGAACGTGTCTAGTTTGCCAACGTTATCGTTTTGGGAATCTTTATTCCAGGTAAGGGGAGAAGGATAGTGTATACATTAGGCAAGGGGGTAGCGTAAGATGAGGGGTCCCCATAACCCTATTATTGTTGTTAATTGCTATGAATTCCTATTCGTTATATGTTGTTATTAATTGTTATTGATATTGCTACGTTTAGTATGACTATGCCTAAACCGTTGTTGATGCCATGATTGCCTGGTTGTATGAGTTAATTGTTATAATTTCTAATTGGTTGATGGTATGCTCAATGTTTATGATTATCGTGTTGTTCGTCAATTATGTATAATAGTTGAATCTGTTCATGACCTGATTATGATCGTTATGTTGTTGTTGCTATGCATTGACTGGCTGAATGTTGATTGGATGAGGCTGTGTTGTTGTTATGATGAACACGTTAATAAGACCCTAATTAGTTTTAAATAGGACTCTTAGTTAACATAGGATTTAAGGGGTTAATTCCCCAATGCTTCATAATACATGAACTGTTAGTGAGAGGTGAGGTTTTATGCCAACTGGATTAGTCAAAGGACCCTAGGATATGATTTGAGAGTGTCAGGGAGTTTTGACTCTAAGAATACGTATGAATCTGTCCAAAACAGTACGGTTGGCCGAGGAGCATGGCCGTGCTGAACAGGGAGCACGCCTGTGCTCCCAATTGCATTCTGGAAGGCAGGCCGCTTATTGAGCACGGTCGTTCAGGACAGTGAGCCTGACCGTGCTTGAAACACCCCGTTGTGTCCCTTTGTGTCATTTAGTTTAAAACCTCATTATTTAATTACTTAATCGCACGCTTAACGTGAAAATTACGTAAAAATTGAAACTTGATTTCTTAAGCAAATAGATTCATATAGAACAGAATATGAAAACATAAATATATTAAACATACTTAAAGCACCAGAGTTATCAAAACATTGTTTCAAGGAATCCCATCAATAGGATCCCGAACTGGTGCATAGTTATAAAAAACATAAGCGGAAAGATAAAGCTTCACGACACAGACGCACTGGCCATAACTAACTAGACCCTAATCACCATGGGTCACAGCTCGTCCTCCGGCATCCGGTTCGTAGGGAGTTCCCTCCAACTCCTCCTGGTTACGTTCATCCACAGGGTCTTCTCGTACGATTCCACGAGGAGACAAAATACAACATACAGAAATATACAGGGGATAAGAAACAGTTCTATCATCAAAAGCGGAAAAGAGTCATAGTAAACTATACAGTAATTATCACAGACACAACATCAGTCAAGTTATCCATCTTCCATAAAATTCTTATATCCATCCTACCCTCACTCCTGCAACTAAAACTTGATACTGAAAATGGCTATGGTTTCCCTATCATAGTTATGGTTATCGGTCAGTCGTCCAAGCGACACGTCCCATTTTCGGTGCACATCCTTGGTCATGGTGAGAATGCTCATGCAAATCAATGACACTATAGCTGCACATTAAACCCATTGTACACCCCGGACCGTGGATGCTCATGCAAAGCAATGAGACTATAGCTGCACGATTATCCCGGTGCACACCTTCACCATGGTAATAATGCTCACGCAAAGCGTGACACTACAGTTGCACGATGATCCCGGTGCACACCTCGTCCACTCCCAGAGGTGCTCATGCAAAGCAATGACACTCGTACCTGCACAAGTTAAGTTTACCCTTTGGACTGTCCCACAAGGACTTCGGGTCTTGTATGTGTCCCACATACGGTTATAGAAACAACACAACTTATGAACCTCGCAGACTCCTATGGCCATAACCTAGTGCCTTAACCTCTCATCAAGACCTCAACACATGCTCTATGTCACAACACCTCTTTAACATATTTCATGTAGGTTAGGCACCTCTAAACATCATCATGATCTTCACGCCCAAAACAACTCATCTCTTAGACCACATATATATCTTCGCTTAATCCACTAAGCATAAAGTAAATACCACACAGATCATGCATAACATCAAGTCAATCAAAGATATTTCAAAACATCAACAAAACACTAAATCAGTTCAATAAAGGTAATAAAACTCAAATCAACCATCAACAGTATAAACATCAACCTAATATCGATCAACCTACAATCCCGAATCACCATGGATGTTTTATAAAAGCAATTTAAAGTGATTCTGGTCTTGTCGATTATTCGACTTCTAGTAAGGTTTAGGTCGCCCTACATAATTACTACATAATCTACTACTTATCGATTCCGATGATAGGTTGATTCTTTCCCCCACTTGAGTTATCACCGAAAGCTCGAATTCCCAGCTCCTCGTTATCCGACCACGAGGTGTTAACACCACCTTCAACCAAACAACATAAAAACAACTAAATCAAATAAACTCATCTATGTTCTCATTAGGTAGGTTCGGCCATTTAAATCTAATGAGAGTTAGGTTTCATTTCACACTCTAAGATTTTAGATACTTAACTCTTAGGTTCTAGGTGACTTAGATAATTTGTTATAACTTGAAAATATTGAATAAAATCATCCAAACTCTTAGATTAGGTTTCGGCCTTCTATAGTAAAATAGGTTAGAAAACTTTAAACCTTCCAATCTCTTAGATTATGCATCCCAATGTATTTAAGAGCTCAAATCCATGATCATATTGAAAATAAAAGAAAACAAAATATCCTAGGTCCATAAACCTCATAGGTTTGGCCATCATAAGATAACTAGGTTAGAAACCACTAAACTTTCCAATCTTTTAGACTTAGCATCCTAATGTCTTAAGGATCTTCAAGTCCATGATCATTTTAGAAAATGAAAACTCAAACATCCTAGCTCCAAAACATTGAGTTTCGGCCTAGCCTAAAAGAATGAGGAAAAGCCTTTTGTTTAATGAAAACTCTTAGGTTTGGCATCACAAAGTATTAAGAGGTCTAAATCCATGATCATAGTTAGAAAGTTGAACTCAAGCATCCTAGGTCCAAAACCATATAGGTTTGGCCATCCTTGGATAAATAAGCTAGAGATTTTCAAACCTTTCAAGACTTTAGATTTAAGATCAAGAGGGATCTAGAAGCTCAAATACATGATCATCTTTCAAAAAGTTGAAACAAAACTTCCTAGGCCACCATGTATAGGTTTCGGCCATCCTTGGAAATAAGAGGTAGAAATTTTTGTTTTATACAAACTCTTAGTATGTGAAAATATAAGTTAATACAAGACTATAGAAAGTGGTTTCAACTCAAAAAGGATTTTTCTACAATTTTCTAGAGATTTTAGAAGTTGAAAACCCATTAAATACACTTAAAGAAAAAGTAGAGTAAACCATAAGGTAAAAGAAGAAACTTGCAAAAATATTGACATAAGAGTATTACCCTTGATACAAGGATCAACTTTTGTGAAGAACTTGAGCTGAAAAGATGAATAAAAATGCAAGCTTTATGAGTATGAAGTTTGAAGAGAATGGAAGAAGATGAAGAAAAAGTGAGTTGAAGAAAATGAAAGTGTGATATATAGGGAGAGAGAGAGAGACACGGTTTTGAGGGAAAGAAATGAGTGCTTGGAGGCCATGTTTTGAGTTATGTCATGTTTGGTTGGCAAAAGTTGAAAGGAATGACTTAATTGATTATAAAATAGTAAATTTTGAAAAAAAAAAAGTAATGATGACACTTTTATGGATGTGACATAAAGCTTCTACAACCATGCCTCCTTTCCCTAACAAGTCACCTCATCTCTTTTGTGTCCCATAGTCTGCTCCATTTCGTACCCGGTTACATTTTCGATCGTATATTCCCGACGTATTCACCCGAATAAAATATTTTATTTTATTTTATTTTTGAACGAAATTTTTTAAAATAACCAAAGTTGAAGGAAACATGATAAAAACACTAACCGTCTCCTTCACGGGTCAAAATTAGGTTTTCTGCTCAGTAAACTTATACTGGCAGTGAAAACGCAGACCGACTTTCGTCTGAATTTTCAACCGAAAATTTTACTATGACTTCATATGATAAGGCGGATTAGGAATATGATTTTATTTTATTAAAATAAAATATTTTATACTTTCATATTAAAATATAATTACTTATATTTTAATTGATTAAACAATATAATGAAAATCAGGCTGTAACAGTGCTCCACTTAAGTGGCAGCACAACCGTGCTGGGGTTAGCACACCCGTGCTTCCCTTGCTGGTCAGAACCTGAGACTAAAGGAATAAAGGGGTGTTTCACCCCAGTTGTCCCCAATAATGCAATAATACATCAATCAAATGAAGAAGAGTTAGATAACTTAATTAAAGGATTAATTAAGATAACGAAGAATAATAAGTTGGTTAAGTCGGTACCATTAGGTTACCGCATGTTGATACACTTTGGTTATTTTTGGCCAAAGTGCCCTCAATGATTTTTGGTCGAGGTGTTGATGAGTTGAACCTTGGTGTTTTTTGGCCAAGGCGTTGATGTTGTTGATGATGGTGATAAGTCTTGGGTACTTATCGACCCGAGCAAAGGATGTAGTTGCTTTGTATGTCATTTTCTCATGCATTCATACGTTGAAGTTGATTAGTGGAGGATGTTCAACATAGGGGAGGTCGTCCAAGTTATGGTGATTTGGCCTAAGTCTCGGGTGGTTCACCCAAGGCTTGGTGAACCGTGCGCCCCCAAGGTGGCGTATCCAGTTATGATACGTCTGCTATCCAAGGGGTTCACCCATGGTTTGGTGAACTGCCGGTATTGGTGGTTTTATGGCCAATGTGGATATGTAACTCCGAAGTTGACTTCCTGAGATAGTTGGATCCACATGCATAACGGAGTAGCGGAGTAGTGTTGCACCGCATAGCATATGTTGATTGAGATGATATGTTGTTATGTTATTTAATATTGATGTTATGTTGTATTGCTATGCCATGCTATGATGTATGTTCATCTTGCTTAACTACTTCTATGCCGATGTGTTTAATTACATGATTTCTTACTCCCTGCTTTTCCTATTTCTATTGTTGCATGTATCTCTTATGCAGAGGATGGTGAGTAGCCAGTGGAGGAGTGACTCTGAGGAGCCGCGACTCTAGTTAGGATGCTTAGTTATAGTTGTTAGTTTTGTTTAGTTGTTTCAGTTGTATTTCGAGATTTTATCTCGGAACAGTTATACCAGCTCTGTATGTGACATCGGGGTTGGGTTATGTTTATGCTATACGTTGTTTATGTTTTATTGTTTTAAAACTATGTTCTTTCTGCGTTAAGTGTTACAATGTGGTATCTATCTATCAAGTTTTGTTTTTATCAAACAAATGCATGTTTTTATATTACCTCTTTTAAGTAAATGTTTTATATTAACGTGCGGGGTAGAAGGGTGTCACATATTGTATAGGTCTTCAATTTTAAATTTCAAAACCTTGCATTCACTACAATTTGAAACTTTGTTTTCACAAGATAGGCAAGATGAAGTTTTCTACAAAGCTTGTTTTTCTTTTATTTCTACCATTTATTTATTTAAAGAATCAATTTTTAATTCAAGACTAGAAATGGTTTTCTTAGATGCATGAATTGTTTTTCTAAGACCCATGCTTTCATCATTCAATTCTTTACATGCAACAATTAATTCATCATAAGATAATTCAACAATAGTTTCATCATCGATTACCTCATCATCAATATCCTCATGATTGGCCATGAGACAAAGGTTGGCTTCTTCGTCATCGGATTCATCCGTGGAGTCAATATCGTTTTCTTCCCATGCAATGTAGGCCTTCCTTCCCCTTTTATCCTTTTGTGGCCTCTTCTCCATCTTATCATTTCTCTTTTGGACTTGAGGATACTCGGGACGAATGTGACCCTTCTTTTTACAATTGAAGCACATAGGTACATAAGAGGTTGTTTCTCCATCAACCTTCTTTTGAGGAGTGACGTTTTGACGAGCTTTCCCTTTGTTTCTTAGGAAACTTTTAAACTTACGAACCATTAAGCTTATGTTCTCAACTCCTTCATCGAGTCTGCCAAACTCATCATATTCACTGTCTTCCTCAACTGTCTCATTCATACCGGCCTTAAGAGCAAGGCCTTTCTTTTTCTTGTTTCTTTCCTCACTTTCAATGAGGCGGTTTAATTCAAGTTCATGTTCCTGCAATTTACCAAATAAAGTAGCCAAAGACATAGAGGATAAATCCCTCCATTCAGATATAGCAGTTACTTTTGGTTGCGAACTTCTATTTAAGCATCTAACAACTTTGTTAATTAAATTTTTGTTTGAAAACGTTTTCCCAAGAGCCCTAAGATGATTAATTATATGAGTGAAATGTTTTTGCATATCTTGTATGCTTTCACCCTGTTTCATCCTAAATAGCTCATACTCATAGGTCAATGTGTTCATCCTGGCCCTTTTGACCTCGGTAATACCTTCATGGGTCAATTGAAGGGTGTCCCACATTTCTTTCGCGGTCTTGCAATTTAAGACCCTATAGAACTCATCGTAGCTTAAACCTGAGGTGATGATGTTCCTAGCTTTCAAATTGTATTGGACATTTTTCTTTTCCTCGTCGGTCCAAAGGGTTTTTGGTTTATCCACCGAAGCACCATTGACTTCGTGCTTGGGGTTAAATGGACCATTTTCCACAGCATCCCAAATATCGATATCAGAAGCTTCCAAAAAAATCTGCATTCTTTCTTTCCAATATCCATACCCTTCACCATTGAACGATGAGGGTCTGTTTACGGAATTACCCTCGTTACAGAAATTGTTTGTAGTCATCATTCCTCTTGAGACGGTTTCGTCCTTTATATCCAAGAGTTAAGCTCTGATGCCACTTGTTGACAAGTGACTCCAAACACAAGAGGGGGGTGAATTGTGTTTTTCAAAAACTTTGATGAAAATAACACTTTTTCTTTTTGATATATTAAAGAAAACAACTTTTTTATAAGCGCATACGATTAAAAATGTTTTTCAAGAAATAAAGCAGAAATAAAAAGATAAGGGTTTTAAGAAGATGAACACATCGATATATCCTGGTTCAGTCACAAACTACCCACGTGGCCTACGTTCAGTCCCCAAGGCAATACGATCAAGGGTTTTCAATCAACTCTAGCTTTTAACAGGATCAACTAGAACCTTTACAAAACAGAGAACCTTTAACACAAATCTCAGGACTTACTATCCCTTGTGCAAGAGCCTCAAAATCGTTTACGTGAGATCACACTCACAAAAATTCAGAAAACAAGATTACAATAGCACTCACAAGTGCAAATATAAAACAAGTTGAAGTTCAACAATCAACACCTATATGGGGTGTATGTCTCTCAAAGTTAAGTATGCAAGTGTAGGAGATGAGAGTGATAGAGAATTGTTTAAGAGAGGAGAAAGTCAGAAAATGATAGCTCAATTCGTGTTCAGTGTTCTTCTGTCAGATTTCTCTCAAAATGACCTTTAAATAAAACAATTGTAGTTAGGTCAAAATCTCTTGAAAACTATTTTTTCTTGAGCCATAATCGATTATCTTGAAAGCATAATCAATTATTTTAGGCAAAATCACAAGGCGCAATTTGAAACAATCAGGTCATAATCGATTATAGTAATCGACTACTTGGTCTCTGTTTGGAAGCACAGACTAAATAAATTATGCACAATCGATTATCATAATCGATTATGAAGCCTCTGAATTTTGATTAAAAAGTAATAATCGATTTTTAAAAGTCATAATCGATTATAGTTTGAATTTTTAAACTCAACGGCTCAGACAACATTAATACTATAATTAATACCACATTTAAGCCATTTTAAAGCTGAGTTTAAAATGTGTTGAAATAGGCATAATCGATTATCATAATCGATTATCATAATCGATTATGCTATTTGAATTTTGAATTTCAAAAACCTAACAACTCTGTTATTAAAGGAATCAATAAGTATAATTAAGAGCTGCATAATCGATTATTCCACGTATAAAATAGTTTTTGAAAAACTTTAAAGGTCAAAAGATATTATAATAAATTCCAATTTAAAGACCATTTAAGTTCCTTTTTCAAAGAAAATTTTATGTGGGCGTGTGATTAATATTAACTTGAGAGACACACAACCATTTACAAATTTTCTAAAACAAGCAATACAATAAAAAAATCCCTTATCCCAAATAATTGCTTGTTGGTCCTTTTCACGCTTTTTGCAAATAAGTCCTTAGACTTGAATTCCTTTTGTCAATCATCAAAACTTATGTACATGTCAAGGCATATATCCACAACATTGAGATAGTATATCATGATGACTGTGGGTGACAGGTCGACCACTCATAGTTCTTCATGTGTTACGTCGGCCCAGTCAACATCTATGTCCGTCTCGGAGGAGGACCTGACTTCACTATGCTCGGTTCGTATAGGATATCTCAGCGACTACCTTTCTCAAAGCTCTGGATCCCACCCAATCATCAGGAGTTCGCAGAGGATATGCGGAACTCGGTAGACCGCACTTACGCTCGTAGCGGACTTATATTGTTACAGAGAGACCGCGGGGGAAGAAGTGTGTAGACGATGTATCACAATCATCGCAGGAAGGTTGTGATTAGTAGTGATGAGTCTATTGGGAACAGAGTTTATAGATGTCGTTATGGTGAGGGCGAGGGTAGTTCCAGGCGCTCATATCGTCTGTGAAATAGTTCGTCGGTAGCGTCTGCTAGGGAGAGCCTCTGTGAGCATAGTCTTCTTTTGATATTTTGATTTTAGATGTATTCTGTGAGAGGAGGGAGTGTATATGCTGTCTGTTTAGGTTTTTATGTATCTTTCTCTGTAACCAGTTATTGTTTCTTTACCCGGTTTGTATAGACGGTAGGCTTCTGATCCCTCTGTTGGGATCGATGGTACTGTTGGAGACATGATGTATATACTATGTACATATCTGTTGTGTTATCTATCTTCCGCTGTGTATGTTTAAATGGTTTTAATTTCATCGCTTCCGCAAACTTATAATATTTTTGAATGTATATCCATGCCAACGCTAATAAAACGGATTAAGGCTTAGTTAATTAGGATCGGTATTTAATTGGATGTCCGGATGTCTCATTTAACAACTGAGTTTTAGTCTTAGGTCCAACACTAACATCCCTATGTCTTTAATTACCATGTTTTAACAACAACAACAACTCATCATATCATGGCATTACAGCAATAACACGTTTAATCACAATATACAATCATCATCATCGACAGTATTCCACATACGTCATACCAAAATCGTACTAATCATATAGACAAGCATATTCATTCGCATATAAACAATAACTATTAAATAGCCAAACATCAATTAAGACATATAGCACACAAAAGAGTCATGGGTTAACCCTAATCTTACGCTGCCCCAAAACCTATATGTTCATACTAATTTCTTCTCCCCATACCTCGTATGACGGTCTAAGTCTATGGTCAACTTGAGTGAATCTAAACTCGGCTCACTTGAACAGTTCAATGAATCTTGGTCAAGAACATTAAAAAGGAAAGAACGATTAATCCCCAATTCAACAAAACAAAAGGAGAGTAATTAAAGGGTTTACAAGATTACCTGAATTGACATTAACGTGTGACTTACCATCCAATCGCAAGAAAAAATACCAAGAGATTCGAAGAGGTTGAAGAGGAGGGAGATGAGAGGGTTTATGTCGCACAAGGATTGGGAAAAAGTGTCAAAATGAGGGTTATGGTTCGTAACCCTCTCAAACTAATGCTTTTGGGCTGTTAGACCTTTAGCAGAGGGTCGTGCTCAATACCGAGCAAGGGGTCTGCTTAAAGGGGCATGTGGTCGTGCTTAAATGAGCAGGGGGACCTGCTTAAACGAGCACGAGGTCGTGCTTAAATGAGCAGAGGGTTTGCAACATCCTTGTCAAATGCTCACAATTCTGACACGGTCGTGCTCAAATGAGCAGGGGGTGTTAGAGGAGGTATAAAATGCTTCTAAATAAGTTTTCCCCAATTTGAAGACCTTGCAACCGGATTCAAAAAATTATATACCTCTTTAAAGGTTAAAATACCTGAGATCGAATCACGGTGGAATGGATTGGCCGAACACGAATCTTTGAGTAGTCGCATCTCCGGGATATAAATCAACATCGTCGGAGTTGGGAACCCTAGTTGTCAAGATTCCTCATTTTTTCTTCCAATCTAATTTTTTCACTTTTGATGAGTCAAATCCTTCCTTAAAAATAATTAAAAAACTTATTATCAGGGATGAGTACTTTTTGACATGTAGTTACTTTAGTAAATGATATGTCAATTTTACCGTTTCTTCCATTTACTAAATTAATGCTTATCTGAAAGTCAGATACTTTATTAAATGTTTTATTTTTCTAATAAAAAAAACTAATGAAATTTTTAGATTTCTAATAGAATTAACTACACTTTTTCAATAACTACTTTTTAATAATGATAAAAAATGATAAAAAAAATATTTAAATATTATTTACGTTAACAAAAAAACTCAGGTTGCATTGATCACAAAAACTCCTTTTTATTTAATTACTAGAACCCAAGTACATTCTGCATCTGGCATCACAAATCTAGTTGCAGAACCTGTACCATTCTCCACCTATAAGAGATTCAGTAGTCACACTCTGATTAGTACCAATCCAAGTTCCAAGTTCGAGCACTCAATCCCCAAAACCTAATTCTTTTCTAGTCTTTTAAGGGGGAAAAAAAAAGATTAGAGTTGCGCTTTCAGACGAAGATCATGGAGTATACAGATTGCTCCATTCACCATGACCACTATGCAATATCAAGTTCAGGTAAACACTCCGAAGACAAAATATATACAATTTTCTTACACACACACACACAAAACAAGGTCTTTAAAATATATTTTTTGTTTGGATGAACTTTAAAATAAAGTGCTTATATGATATAGAAGTAGAAGCAGAAGCTATTTTATGTTCGGATGAGCTTTAAAAAAAGGGCTTTGTGAGATTTGTTGTGGCAACATTATTGTCCGATAAAATATGAGTCATCTTCATTTCTCTTCCACTGCATCTGCTATTTTTAGAATATAGAAATTGTAACTTCTTTAAAAAAAATCAAAACGTGCTTTTGTTATCTTCTTTGTTTTTATTAAAGTTCATCCGAACTCCCATATTTTCTTTAAAAGCATTTATAATATAAAAAATAAGTGTTTTTTTTTCGGAAAAAAAGCTCTTCCAAACGGATTCTATATTGATTTTAATTTTGTAATTGTTTTTTGGTTTGCTTTTCAGAGTTGATATTTATACTGATTTTGATAATATTTTCAACAAAAGGAGTTTTTAGGACATCTATCTTTGTTTCTTTTTTCAATTTGCTCTCATTACCTTTTTTTAATTTGGTTCATTAAGTTTAGAATCATCATTCAATGAGGTCCTATATCACGATTTCACTCACTAATTGAAGTAATGATGTGTCCCTAACGACGATGGTGTAATTCTTTCACATTACTAAAGGTGATATTTTTTTTTTTATGCCACCCCTTCTAGCTTACATATATCCAATATGCATAAGCTCTCCAAATGTAAGTTTTCACTTTTTTATTGCACCGATATGCACCCACTCCATGTACCGCTATCTAATATAAGCACAACCTTCCTTATATATGTATTATCCCTTTGTCACATTAGCTATTGGCATGTGATCTTATATTCTTACATTAATGGGAAAGTGTAATGAACATTTTCTGTACTTATTGAGAAGGTCAATTTGGGAATCTGCAATGCATTTTAAATATGCCACACAAAAAGCTTTCCCCTTGTTTTAAAACAAAATTTCCATGTTTTTACATATAGGTTCTTAAAATGTAGGAAAAAATATTTATCACGTCTTTCGTGTATTTTTGTAATTTATATATATATATATATATATATATATATATATATATATATATATGGATCTTGTTAACGAGCTCCCTAAGGATATTAGTTAACAAACCCACAAAAGAAAAATCCGTATTGAAAACCTGCGTGTCACACTCTTCGAAATGCTAAATAGATCATTTCCCATATAAAATTTTTTTTTGGTTTCTTAAACATTACGCCAAGGATACTTGTTAGCATTCTCATATATATATATATATATATATATATATATATATATATTTGTTTAGTTATTTGATTTCTAACTTCTTATTTGTTGTTTTTGTTTGTTTGGGGTGTTTAGAGTCAAACAATGTGCAACCAGCAATGAATTCATCTGCAAACAAAGGAAATCCAAGTTCAAGCAACTCAAATGACAATGCCCCTGTTCCCCAATTGGCTATGTCAGATAGAGATAACATAGGAATTGCGACTGTGACGAAAGTCATGCGAAAAGGGCTTCCATCAAATGCAAAAATATCTAACAATGCCAAGAGGGTAATTTCAAAATGCGCTTCTAGGTTCATCAGCGTCATAACTCAAAAGGCCAAAGAGCGAAGCCAAAGTGAGTGTAGGATAACTCTACAAGCAAAAGATCTTTTGTGGGCAATGGAGAATCTAGGCTTTGGTAACTATGTTGAACCTCTCACTGTTTTACTCCACCGTTATCGCAAAGTTGAAGGTGATCTCATTTTATATAGTAATAAGAGTGCGTTTGATTTTCAAAGAACTGAAGGACTCGACAACTTAAGTGGGGGTCAAAGCCTTAATAATGATGGGCTTGGGTGTGGCCTAGACTTAGTGCCTGAAGTTGGGACACTTCAACCAGCCTTAGCACAACCAGATTCTTCTTTTGGGTTGGACTTTTCCATTGACCCAAGCACAATTTTGGAAATGTTTGACCCAATGGGCATTGATGGGTTTGATGGAGATGGGTCAGGTGTTGGATGGTCAAACAATGACAATGACATAGCCAACTTTGATCCTTCAACTTACTTCAAACATGATCACTGAAGAAGTGAGAAAGATGATAGTAGGACCAATTTTTAGGGCAACTATAGGAATGAATTTGGGAAGCAATGAGTCGAATGTAGGCAATTATAGAACTTATGGAATAATCTTTTCTTGATTTTATTGTCTATGAATCAATTTAGTCTTATGGGTTTAAAAAGTTATTTGCCTATAATTGTAAACTTCAAAAAGTAGAAGTTGACTTCTTATTGGTAGATTATATACATAATATTTATTTTGGGAACCTAAATTGTTTTTTTTTAATCAGGGATCCTAAATTGTTAACGCATGTAGCATGTTGTTTAAATAAAATTTATTAGATATGATTTTGCACTTTATATATATATATATATATATATATATATATATGGAGCAACTCAACTCAAATGAGAGGAGTATGTTGTTACGAGAGATGAGACGAGTAAACCTGAACCTTTGGATCTTGCATGAATGGTCAATATTAGAAAATAAAGCCATGTGACTTTTTTAAGGGATCACATGACCATCAACTAACTTTTAATCCTGATCATCCATGTACAGTTTAATGGCCCATATTTTCTCCTCTCACTCTTACAATAAGATATCACTCTCACTTGAGTTGCCTCACATATATATATATATGTATGAGACAGGATATGTTAACACCAGATGTCAAACATTACTTTTACACACCAATTCCTATCCGTTGATTATTTTAGTTTGAATTAACAGTTTAAATTTATCACTTTTATTAAAGAGAGAGAATAGTTAAGAATAACTTTAATATGGAGAGAAAAAATTAAATGTATTTAATGGAGAAAGATATTCAGTATCTTGACTTATCTGTAAAATTATAACACTTATTTATTAAATACTTTATGTTTTGTCAAAAAAAAGATAATAATAATTTATTAAATACATTCTTCAATGTGTATTTATTTAAGGATTTAATTGTTAAAGTCTTATTATTTTTTATGAATATAGTATATTAAAAATATCTATGTATTAACTCACTAATTAAACTTTATAATATTTCCTGAACATAAAATTTTATAACTATTTTTTGAATTTATAAATATTATACTTTATTGTTGAATTTAATAAATAATAAAACTAACAATAGTTTTATCTACAAATAAAATTAAATAAAGTTTTTTTTGCGCTAAAAATGCAATAATGAATTCTTGTCTTCATAATTAAAATTTATATTGTACGTATCAATAGTGCAGGAAACACTTGTAACGTCGGTTAAAATTCACTGCAACGTCGATTTCAAAGGTGACGTTATTCGAGTCCATGTTACAAGTTTAACTTGTAAGATGGTTATCCAACCGCTGTTACAAGTAAACCTGTAACAGCAGTGTTGGGGAAAACCGCCTTCACAAGTAGCGGATTGAATGATCAAAGCAATGTTATAAGTTAACTTGTAACAGTGGTTGAGGTTATAACCGCTGTTATAAGTTAGGGTTGTTACAAGTTAACTTGTAACATCGTTTGTCCGAAGAGCCGCTGTTACATGTCACTTGTAACGTCAGTTATATCCTTAACCCACTACAAAAAAAGGTGAAATAGCGACCGAATTGAACCGTCGCCAATGGCGACCGAAATATCGACTGAAACATCAAATTCCTGATTTGGTTAAATTATCACACCTAGCGACCGACTTAGCGACTGAAATAAGTGGTAGCAAAAACATCGGTCGCAAATCCATTTAAAATGAAAGTCAAATTTTTTGACTAAGCTTGCGACCGAAATAGCGACCGGGTTAATCACAACGGTAATATTTGAGATCTATAGCGACCGATTTAAAATTCGGTCGCTAAGCTGCGCTTAATGAATTAATAATGGAGCTCCTTGGTGACTGAATTTTGCGACCGAATTTAAATAAATGGTATAACGACCGAAATAGAGAACGAAAGATTCGGTCGCTAAACTTTAAAACCTAAAACCCGTTCCCTTCCTCTTCCTTCCCCATTTCTCTCAGTTTTTCTCTTTTCTTCTCTCTTTTGTGCACTCTACTCCTCCTTGCGATGTCTGTACTCCGGCCACCACCAGTGCAAGCCGCCTCCGGTGAGTGATTCCACCTTCCCTCCATCTCTCTTTCTCTATCTCTCTCTATCTCTCTCTCTGATTTATCTGTCTCTGTCCCTGTAGCACACTTGAGCCGCCTCCCTTGAGTCACCAATACGCGCGGCTCCGGTGACACCGCCACCACCAAGGGTAAGCTACCTTGTCTTTTCTTCTATTATCTCATTCTTGTTTCTCGCATCTGATATCAATTTTTTTCTTTGTTTCCCAGTCTCTGCTCCCGACTCCGGCCACCACCTCCACACAACGCCACCACCACCACCACCACCGTAAGTTTCCCCTCCACCTCTTTTCTTTATTTTTTTTCTTCTTCCCTGTCTCACTCTATGGTCTTGCAGCTCTGGTCTCACTCTCTAGTCTCCTTGATAAATGGTCACAACTCTCCATATCTCAGTTCTCTCTGTTTGGTAAGTTGTTTTGGATTGTTTGAGGTTTTTTATTTTCTATTTTTGCCTGTTTGTGTGGTTTATGTACTAGACAGAACAGTAAGGGGTAAATGGACAAGTATGATTGCAAGTCTGACAGCATGTGTTGGGTTTAGTTTAGTTTTGCTATATTTTTTCAATTGAAATATTTGTTTTCTTAGAGATTTCATTTTTATTTAGAACATTAATGTAGCTTTGTATGTTTCCTTGGTTAACATATAAGGTGACCAACATGTAGGACTACATGATTATCAGTTTTTATATATGTGTATTTTGATGCATGTGATGGGAGATCATGAGAACAGTGTGGTATATGTTGCCACATATTTTTTTTTGTTAATGTTGATAAAGTGTTAATTACTTGCATTTTGTTGGGACGTTGCATTTTGACGTTGTTTTACTTTTATTCCAACACGCATCACTCTCTGTCATCCTTACTTTTCATTATTTACTTGGAATTGAGGTAAGTCAATCGCTTTGTCTTATTCGTTGGTTGTATGGATTATGTAATGTGTTGTAGGAATTATGGTGTTGTTTATTAGTGGAGAGCATAGCTCAATAGGGTGTGTTCTTGTCCGATAGGCAGGATAAGAGTTGTGTAATGATAGTTTATCAACTATGAATGTGTTTGCCAATATGTTTTGTTTGTTAGTGGAGAGCAGAGCTCAATAGGATGTGATCCTGTCCGAAAAGCTAGATGCTGGTTGTGTGCTGATAATTTAGAAGTAATGCATGTGTTTGACAATTATGTGTTACTTGTTAGTGGAGAGTGGAGCTCAATAGGATGTTTGCTACAATATTTTATCTAAGTTTGTATTGATTTACGTAGCAATATATAAGCTCAACTATGTTGCAATATTTATAGGTTAATGGTTTTATTTTCTGCTAGAGTTAATTATTAAATTACGAAAGCCTTAGTTTCCTGTTTTAGATTCAATATTAATGAGCATGCATACCTTAAGATACGCATGCTCATTGTATTGAATCTTGAATTGTCCTAGTGGGATAGTTTGGGAAAAAACCTTTTACACACTCGTACAATAGTCATTTCCATGTTCAAATGCCTTGTATGCTTGACGAAATCTTGGTCTGATGCATTTCCTTTTGTTCTCCAGGTGCATACTTGATCGTGGTGGATCCCACCGTGCTCGAGTCGTGTACTTGGAGACCGATGAGAAATGTTGTCGAAATTTCGTTAAGTATAAGGCATTTGAATAAGGGAATAACTATTATTAACCGAGTGTGGTAAAGGTTTTTTCTCGAATGGGATAGGTTCATACCTTGTCATAAGAAGGAGATTGCTGGAGTTATTGGAATGCACCATAATATATAAGTGTCATTGTAGGATTGCTCAGGCTATTTAATTGCCAGCAATGGAGATTCCAGAGAATCAGGAATAGATGTATCGTAGGTTGGATCGGAATAAACGTCTTAGGGAAGAGTTTAGAGTTGGAGTGGGTGAGTTTATAGAGTTTGTTGTTAGTCAGGAGAGATTTATAAGGCGAGGCGATGATCATTTGAGGTGTCCTTGCAAAAGATGCAAGTGTAAAACTTTCAAAAGCGTGGATGGAGTTGTGACTGATCTTTATGAGAAGGGGTCCATGCCTGATTACTATTGGTGGAGTAACCATGGTGAGACGTTTCCCAATTTTAACCTGGCGGTGTTTGAAGGTTCGTATTATGGAAGTGGTGAGCAAAGAGAAGAATTGAATCCATACGAGCAGATGATAATGGATCATGCTGGATCCTCGGTTGGTGTTGCACTAGAAGAAGACGGGGGGAGAAGATGGTGGAATGGGTTCCCAATACATAGAGGAGAATCCGAATCCCGAAGCTCAAATATTCTATGACATGTTGAGTGCTGCAAGTGTGAACACCTATTTTTGTCCGTCTTCATTTTATTCTAATTTTTATGTTATTATGTTTCAGGGAGACTAATAATAATAGTGAAAAGAGAAAGAAGAAAAAGAAAATAATGAAGAAAGGAGGAGGCTCATAACTAATTTGCTATTGGATGGTGAGGTCCCGTCCATTACATTGCATTTGCTGTTGGACGGGGAGGTCCCGTCCATTCCATTGCATTTGCTGTTGGACGGCGAGGTCCAGTCTATTACATTGCATTTGCTGTTGGACGGGGAGGTCCCGTCCATTACATTACATTTACTGTTGGACGGGGAGGTCCTGTCCATTGCATTGCATTTGCTGTTGGACGGGGAGGTCCCGTCCATTGCATTACATTTGCACAACTAATTTTCGGGGTAAAACAAATATTTTCAAAGTTATTAATAATTTACACAACTAATTTTGGGTAACCATTTTTATGGATGTTCTAGGGTGCCGTGGGGTTAAGTCTCCATGCCTTCCCTAGACGTAATCGACTCCCGAACCCAAAGCTTCTTCTTAAAGGGTTTTCCAACTTTCCCGAAATTAAATAAAGTTGGTGGCGACTCCATGTTTTTTTTTCTAAAAGGAAAAATAAGTTTTCCTTTCGGTCGCGACAGATGGTGACTCCACTGGGGATTCTTTTAAGAGAGTCAAGTCCATGAAAATTGGTTTTGCAAATTTTTAGTAACTTGTAATTTATTTGTTTTACCTTTTATTGCTATATCATGCTGTTTTTTTTCCTTACAATAATTAAATGACAAAACTAAAAAAAATATTTTTTATTTTTAGTGATGTTTGTTTGGATTGTCCTTTTTGTTTGGGTTTTCCTTTTATTTAAATGAGAAAAATTAGTTGTACATGTATTTTAACTCATGTTATTCTTATATATGTTTCACTAACAATGTTTTTGTTTCCTCCTCCTTTCTTTTCTTTTTTCCCCTATATTTTAACAATAGGGTAGAGGACTTATAACCATTTTTATATATACCTATGTTTTTGTTTTGCAGGTTTTTCTTGTCTTTTATTTTCTTTTTATTTTTAAGTGTTACAGGTTTGTATGCCCCCTTCACACACATCACTATCACATATTGCACACACTCTTAGCTCTATACCCGAGCTCGCTCAAAACCTAAGGATTAGGCGGTGCTCCGACATTGTCATTGAAGAGGTCTTGTACCTCCCTGATACTTGTCGGTTCACCACTCAGATTGTACGTGAGATCATGGAATAGTCATATTGAGAGGGTTTATCCCTACTTATGGCTAGATTCATGAATCAGATCCTTATAAGGGCATTCTGGGGACCATGACTTTTAGAGGTCTAGAACCGTCCCAATTTTCACTAATAGAGCAAACCTAGTGACCGACCTGTTTAGATTCCTAACCTTAGGGTGTGTCCATCCTTAGGTTTTACTTGGCTTAAGACAAAAGGGGGCGTACTTTTCTTTCCTCTCTCTATCATCATAAGAATAAATTGTCATGCATATTCATTGTGAATATTCACAAAACTAGGGGCGTCTCATTGCCGCCTCAAACATGAATGACATATTCGAATATTATGGCACATCTAATAGGCGATATGTCATAATGAAGGTGATGCATTGTCAGCATACCCGTCAGGGTTTTCAACCCCATTGGGTCTCATACAACATGAATCATGCAAGATATATTTGTTTCACTATACTCATTTTTGTTGGAAGACTTTGGTATTCATCTTATAGCAAGAAAATGGAAAAGTTTGGTTTCAAAAAGAGTACTAGCAATGTAAAAGAAATACGAGGACATGATGGATAAGCTCCAATATCACACTTCCCAGCCGGTGGAGCGATTTGAAGAAGCATCCATCCACATTCGTATGAAGATAACATTGCTAAAGGGTAACCGAGTTCTTCAATCATTTTGGGAAACTTGCCAAAGGGTTCAGAAAAAAGAAGATGAAACTCTTAACATAGTGCTTTGTGGAAACTATCAATGTGTTTCTTTTATTTTGATCAAAGGTTCATGATTTGTATCGAAATATTTGTAATGGAATGGAAGTTTTCATCAATGTCTGTCGAGCATTTTTTTAGATGATATCTATCGTGGAGTGCATTCTCCCTTATATACGTCATCAACTATATTTTTACCCTAAAAACAACGTGTTTTCTGCATAAAAATAAGGGTGTTGCTAGTACGGGTGTGGTCTATCGAGGAGTGGATTCTCCCTTGGACTTGATGTCAACTACATTCAAGCTAGAGGAAATCATACCACTAGATTTGATTACAAGATGAGTATTCTTGATATAGGTGTATACGACAGTCTTCCTAAGAGCACTCTCGCGATCAAACAAAGGGTGTTAACTTGCACATGCATACATACACACACACAAAAATTTTGGGTTTACTAATGATATTCTTGGATGCTTTACAGAGTCACATACTTCTGAGAATCAGGGAATCATTGCACGACCTAGGAAAGGTAACACCAATCAAACCCGAGTTCACCAGGATGGCTGCCAATGCGTCTGAGGAAGGAAGAAACTTAAGCTCTGAGATAGAAGAAGTGAGGGGAAGGGTAAATGAAATGACTGAAACCCAAGCAAGATTAGAAGCCATACTGCAGGATATGAGGGAATCTCTCAGCATGCTTAATAGAGATGCAAATAAACCTGGTAGGCGATGGATCTCTTCCATGGTGACAGCACCGATGCTTTCAAACTTTATCACGGGTCTCATTCAGGGAATATCTGGCCCCGACCAGACACATCACACGATACCAATAACACTTCCTATTGGAGAAGGATATCCCCCTTTTGAAAATTCATATCATGAAGTTCCGGGCTATACCGCACCGACATGGGAGCAATCTCATGTATCTACTCACAGTCAGTCAGCAGGAGTTCAGGCTGGTAAGGATAAGTTGAGAGATGAATGGATGGAGAAAATGGAAGAACAAATAAAAGCAATAAAAGGTTCGAGTACCTACGGCCCTCTTCAAATAGAAGAACTCCGTCCCGCCACAGATGTCGTGATCCCCAAGGACTTCAAGATTCCTGATTTTTCCAAATATGATGGAAGTGGGAATCCACGATTTCACCTCACCAGTTATGCCACCAAGATGGAAATTTGGTCCAAGGATGACAAATTCCTTATCAGCTTTTTCCATGAAAGTTTGACTGGCCTCGCCTTAGAATGGTATCTCCAATTGGACCATTCCAAGATCTCGCAATGGACGGAATTGGCTGACTTATTCATGGACCAGTACAAGTTCAACCTGGATGCAGCTCCGAGTCGTGAACAGTTGACTACAATGCAGAAAAGAAATGAGGAGTCCTCCAAGCAATATGCCCAAAGGTGGAGGAGTTTGGCTACACAAGTTCAACCCCCGTTGACTTTATCTGAAATGTGCTCATACTTTTTAGGAACTCTCGGAGCGCCTTTTATAGGGGCCATGGCTGGGGTAGCCTATAAAGATTTCTCCGACTTGATTGCCGCCGGTGAAAGGATTGAATTTTTAGCACAAACTGGAAAGCTTCCCATGAATGATGTTGAAGGAAGTGCACCCCGGAAAGGATTCCAACCAAAGAAGAAAGAAGTTGAGTAGAATTATGTACAACGCCAACAGAACTTTAATACTCAGTACCAAGCACCATATAACCCTAATCCACATATTCCATACCAGACACAAACCCCACTTTACCCGTTACAATCATCCTCACAAACCAACACTTACCCACAAAACCAAATCAGCAATATTCCTACCCCTCAACCATATGGCCTTGCCCGCCCATCATACACCCGTTACCCGTTTGCACCCCCCCCCCCCCAAAACCACCCAAACTGTCCTCCGCCTTGCCCAAATTTCCAAAACCAAGGACGTTTCCAAAATCCAAATCTGCTACCCTTCCCGAGATTGTCCATCTCTAATGCGGATTTATTCCAACACTTGCTTGATCGCCACTTAATTGCGTGGAACCCTGTACGTCCCCTAGAACCACCATTTCCTGCTTGGTACAATCCAAATCAGACTTGCAAGTATCACATGGATGTCACAGGACGTTCTATTGAGGATTGCGAAGCTTTTAAAACGACAGTGAGAAAGTTGATTGCTTATGGGAAGCTAGGGTTTGAAGAATAGGTCGGGCCTAATATTGTTAAAAATCCAATCCCAAACCATAATGATGGAAATTGGGTGAACAATTTCGAGGTAAGAGAGTCCCCAATTGATGTCGTGCGATCCGGCAAGTGTACCAGATTCGTCGCCAAGTAATAAAAAGATATCGATCCCACAGAGACCGTGATCTCAAATCACAACTAATTATCAAATCGATAAATCTGGACTGTATAAAAAAAGATTTGGGTTTTGAAAAGGTTTCGATTTTTGGAATAAGAGATAACTTAGAAAATCATATAAGGAATGCAATCAAGTAAAACAGAAGGTAAATCAATTTATGGTTTTTCAGATCTAAATGGATTCCTAGGAATTTGGGTTACCAACAAGATTGTTTATGTTACTAAATTGACTATCCCTTGTTAATTATCGAAATTTGCTTTGAAGGCGAATTTATCCTCAAATAGTTAATGCTCCCTCTCGGGTTACAAAAACCGTGCCCAATTAAATCAACCCATACTCTCGTGGTAGTCGAATTTAGATTGGACCCTTTACGTTTCGTGACAATTCGTTTATCCTCGAAGGACCGCTTCTAACTCTCGTGATTTAAGTCCTAAGTCTGATTCTATAGATCCGATACCTAAGTTCACCGCTAGGTTCCTCCTTAGAATATCTACGACACGCAAACAAGTGGCCACCGAATTTACGAATAATTAAAACACTAGAAATTAGATCTAAAGTAAAATCGCAATTAACAAAGATAAAACATCAATTCATTACCATAAAAACAGATCTTGGGCATAGCCCCAATCCCTAGAAATTAAGCTACTACTTAAGCATTGTCATGGTGATGAGAAGCTTGGTTAACAACAACATGAAATAAATCCTAAGCGAAGAGAAGAGGAAGAAGAAGAGAGATCCTAAATTATAGCCTAAGAGTAGCAGCCAAAAGTCCTCCCTTAGTCTCTGCCTAGATGCCTTATTTATAGATTAGGGAAGTTTGAATCCCAATCTAACATAAATTCTGATCAAAATCAGTTGCTTCAGACCCAAGTAATGCACGTCACGGCGGTGATGGCCATCACGGCCAGGCCGTGACGGGTTCTGCCTTGGGCGCTCTTTCACTTTTTGGTCTGTCACGACCGTGACGCTCATCACGGCTAGGCCGTGATTAGTTCTGCCTGTGAGGGTCTGGTTCAGCTGACATGTCACGGCCGTGATGGGCATCACAGCTAGGCCGTGACCAGTTCTGACTTCAGTCTTCTTTCTTTTTAGCTCTGCTTGATCATGGACGTGATGGGCTCTGTTTGGCTCATTTTCTTCACTTTTCAAGTCCCCATCTTCATCCAAGCTCCATCATGGTTGACCCTGATCATTTAATCCTTAATTTCTGCAAAACGACACCACAAAACCGCCCTACCCGTTCCAAGGTAAAATTAACCAAAAATCAAATTAAAAATGCCTAAACTATATGAAAATGCATGCAATATGATAAGCAAATATGAGGTGAAATCACACTCATCACCAATCAGGAAGGTACTGGAACTACGAGTGCCAATGCAGGAGATCTTCGAAGAACTAAAGAAGGTGGGATACCACGTTGTTGCACCAATAAGAATTCCAAGAGAAGAAAAGGGGTATGCCGAAGATCTAAGGTGTGACTATCATCATGGGCAAGAGGGGCCCTACATCGGAACTTGTTGGGATTTCAAAGTCTGGGTTTAGGGATTACTCACCTTGGGGGTAATTCAAGCGAGACGGGGTGCTGCCGAGGAAATCAATGTAGTTGAAAAAGTTGTACTCCGAGAACCACCTATGAACAAAGCTTCAGCCCCAACCCCGGAAAGAGTCATTGTAAAGGTGAAGAAGCCAACTCCTTTTGCTTATGTTGATACACATGTTGTACCATGGAATTATGAACAGAAGGTTGAACTAGCTGGATATGAGGGATAGACCTCGACGGCCCAAGTTACTAATATTGTGAGAAATAGAGGCATTACAAGGAGCGGGCGATGCTACAACCCTGTCGAAGAAGAAATAATGAAGGAATCCAAAGAAAAGGAGACCATGGATGAAGGAAAGGGAAAAGAAGAGGAAGAGTTTCTGAAGATCATTAATCAAAGTGAATATGATGTGGTAAAACAATTAAAGAAAACTCCGTCGAGGATATCTCTTTTATCGCTTGTCTTGACATCAAAGTCGCATCGTAAGGCATTATTGAAGGTGTTGAATGAAGCGTATGTCAAGCCTAACGTCACTCCGGAGAATGTGGTAAATATGGTGGACCCAATAAGGCATGTCAACATGATTACTTTCTCAGAAGATGAAGTGGCTTTGAAATTCCGCAGTAGCTCCAAAGCTTTACACATTGCCCTAAAGTGTAAAGGGTTTGTGATTGCAAAGGTGCTTGTAGATGGTGGTTCGACGTTGAATATGATTCCAATGTCCACTCTCGAGCAACTACACATAAGCATGGCGTATTTGACACCACAAGAAATGATTGTATGAGTCTTTGATGGGACAGCAAGAGGAATCTTAGGGGAGATAACTCTGTCCCTTGAAATAGGACCTAGTTGTTTTTCTGTCCTCTTTCAGGTCATGGAGATCCAACCAGCTTATACTATGCTTCTGGGAAGACCTTGGATTCATGAAGCAAGAGTGGTTCCATCGAATTTGCATAAATGTTTGAAGTACATTCAAGATGGGTCCGTGATTACTGTCCATGGTGAAGAGTAAATCATGCTGACAAAACCCGCTGCAATACCTTATGTAGAAAGTACAGAGCAAATGGAAGATGATTCACTGCGTAGTTTTGAGGTATTGAAGCCAGAGAACAAGAAAAGGGAGCCGCCAATGAAGAATGTGAATGAAGTGGCCATCCGCATCATGGAAAAGAATGGGTATTAAAGAGGAAAAGGCCTAGGGCCTAAGCTGTAAGGGATCTCTCAACCAATTGAAGCAGCTATGAGAGAAGGAAGGCATGGATTGGGGTATCAATCCTACTTAGCAGAAAAGATGAAATTCATGACTCTCGAGAGCAAGGAAGGAGAACAGGATGAGAGAAAGTATCTTCCCCTTTTGACAGAGTGGCTGCTGAAGTTATCAGTCCCGACAAGTTATTTTCCCCTCACTTGACTATCAACACACTTGAAGAGGAGCTGGACGAGAACCATGTCATCTATCTCCCTGCTAGCAATAAAGTTCTCAATAATTGGCGATATGAACCATTTGTTGATGTTATTTCCATGAAGTAATTATCTTATTGTACTAAATTTGAACTGATGTTTACTTTGTTTGAGATATGAATGAGAATGTAGCACTTTGTCTGGTGTTTTTCTTTTGGTTTCATCGTTTCTTTTCTCTCTCTTTCATTTCTTTACTTTGTTTAAGCTTTTTTTTCGTGAATAAGAGTCTTGCCTACACTTCTCCTATTCCCGACTTTTTTTCTTCCAGGAATACTTCTTCCACTAAAGATTTACCTCAGGAGAGTAACTTTGGAAACTCATTTATGGATTCCCTCGCGACCGTTGTTGAATACAACCTTGAATCCAATGAGGAAGAAGAAGATATTGAAGAATTCTTAAAGATTGTGAAACGGTCAGAAGAAGGGATTAGCTCGAATGATGAGGCTGCAGAAGTGATCAATATGGGAACTGAGGAAGACAAAAAGGAGTTGAAAATAATGGATAACCCAGAGCGTGAAGAAATGGTTGCACTATTCAAAGAGTATCTGGATGTTTTTGCATGGTCCTACAGAGATATGCCAGGTCTAGATCCTGAGATAGCATCGCATAAAATTCCCTTATACCCAGATGCGGTTCCAAAGAAGCAAAATTTAAGGAGGATGCATCCTGAGATGTCGCTGAAGATCAAGGATGAAGTGACCAAGCAGTTAGAAGCTGGCTTTATGGAGGTAGCTAGACACCCAGAATGGGTAGCTAATATTGTTCCAGTACCAAAGAAGGATGGAAGGGTTAGAATGTGCGTGGACTCCCGTGATCTGAATAAAGCTAGTCCAAAGGATGATTTCCCTTTACCTCATATTGATGTCCTTATAGATAGTACAGCCAGAAGTCATAGGTTTTATTTCATGGATGGCTATTCTGGGTACAATCAGATCCTCATGTATGAGGATGACAAAGAAAAGACAACTTTTATCACTCATTGGGGGACTTTTTGTTACAAAGTGTTGCCTTTTGGATTGAAGAATGCTGGGGCCACTTACCAATGTGCTATGGTAGCATTGTTCCATGATATGATGCATAAGGAGGTAGAGGTATATGTTGATGATATAGTGGCTAAGTCCAAGGAAGAAGAAAGCCATGTAGCGGTTTTACGAAAGTTGTTCGAGCGGCTAAGGAAGTACAAGTTGCGGCTCAACCCTGCAAAATGTACTTTTGGTGCATCCGTAGGGAATTTACTTGGCTTTGTTGTCAGTAGAGAAGGAATAAAGGTGGACCCTAACAAGGTAGAAGTAATACGTGACATGCCAGCACCTAAGAACGAGCGAAAAGTATGGGGTTTTCTTGGAAGGTTGAACTACATTGCGCGCTTCATTGCAAATTTGACCAGCACATGCGAGCCAATCTTCAGACTCCTCAGTGGGGGAAATGTTGGGACAACATGATGAATATGGCAGGAAGGAGCAGGCAATTTACTATATGAGTAAGAAGTTTAATGCCTGTGAGGCTCGTTATATGGCAATCGAGAAGACTTGTTGTGCGCTAGTGTGGACCTCCAGAAGACTCAGACAGTACATGTTATATCACACCACTTGGCTAATTTCTCGAATGGATCCTTTGAAGTATATCTTCGAAAGTCCTCATATCTCCTTAATAGTTTCGAAGTGGCAAGTGATATTGTTAGAATTTGACATCAAATATGTGACTCAAGTCCATCAAAGGAAGTGCGATTGCTGATCATTTAGCAGAGAATCCTCTTGAGGATGGATGGCCTGCCAATTCCGAGTTCCCAGATGGAGAGATAATGTCCCTCGAGGAAGATGAAGAGTAAGAAGATGTGTGGAAAATGTATTTTGATGGAGCAGTCAATATACATGGCAGTGGTATAGGAGCATCAGTTATCTCACCAAACGGAAAGCAGTACCCGGTGGCCGTAAAACTGAAATTTGAATGTACAAATAATATTGCAGAATACGAGGCATGTGCTGGCGGATTACAAATGGCACTTGAACTTGGTATAAAGCAGTTGAAAGTCTTCGGGGATTCAGCTCTAATCATTTACCAAGTCAATGGTGAATGGGAAACCAAAGACTCCAAGTTGATTCCGTATCAGAAATACTTGACTCAATTGATTGCAAAGTTTGACGAGATTACTTTCTCGCATTAAGTCAAGACAAGAATCAGTTTGCTGATGCTTTAGCCACACTAGCTGCCTTGATCAAGCTGTATATCCATACCAATGTCCAAGCCATCCAAGTTAGAGTGCAAGATGAACCGGCATACTGTGCCCATGTGGAAGGAGAACCTGATGGTAAGCCTTGGTATCATGGTATCAAGCAATATATTCAGAACAAGGAATACGTGGCAGAAGCGAGCGAAGCAAATAGAAAGCCCATCTGAAGACTGGCTATGGCCTTTTTCTTAAGCAAGGAAGTCCTGTATAAAAGAGGATATGATGGTACCCTCCTCAGATGTGTGGATGCTCACAAAGCTAAATTGATCGTGATCAAAGTTCATGAAGGAATCTGTGGGACTCATGCCAATGGTCACATGATGGCTAGGAAAATCTTGAGAAGTGGTTATTATTAGTCTACTATGGAGTCAGATTGAATAGAGCATGTTCGTAAATGCCAAAAATGTCAGATGTATGCAGACCGGGTTAATGCACCTCCATTTCCACTACACAATTTAGCATCCCCATGGCCCTTTTCAATGTGGGGAATAGATGTCATCGATCCCATTAATCCCAAGGCTTCCAATGGTCATTGTTTCATTTTGGCGGCGATAGACTATTTCACTAAATGGGTAGAAGTTGCTTGATATGCCAGCATAACTCAAAAGGCGTTTCTCAAGTTCCTCAAGAAGGACATCGTCTGTAGATACGGGATCCCAAAGAGGATAATCACAGATAATGCTGCTAATCTTAATGGTGCAGTTCCTTTTAGGCCTCAAATGAATGGTGCAGTTGAGGCAGCAAACAAAAATATCAAGAAGATCGTTGCCAAAATGGTTGTAAATTATAAAGACTGGCACAAAATGCTGCCATATGCTCTACATGCTTATCGGACTAATATACGATCAAGCACTGGGGCAACCCCTTTCTCTTTGGTGTACGGGATGGAGGCTGTCTCACCTATCGAAGTAGAACTCCCTTCGCTAAGAGTCTTGATGGAAGCAGATTTTGAAGAATATGAGTGGGTGAAAACTCGATATGAGCAGTTGAACATGATAAAAGAGAAAAGACTGGCAGCTATCTGCCACGGGCAGTTGTATCAAAGCAGAATGGCAAGAGCTTTCAATAAAAAGGTTCGTCCTAGAGAATTTTGTGCGTGAGACCTGGTTATAAAGAAAATCCTCCCTAATCAGGAGGATGCCCGAGGAAAATGGGCGCCGAATTATGAAGGTACTTATATTGTCAAGCAGACATTCTTAGGGGGAGCTTTGATTCTGCAAAACATGGATGGGGAAGAGTTACCAAGGCCGATAAACTTTGATGCTGTGAAAAAGTTCCATGCTTGAGAGCCCGCTAGGTTGAAAACCCGAAAGGGCAACCTGGGCAAAAGTTAGGGCAAAGAACAATGAAAACAAAAGAAAAGTAAAGGCACGCTAGGTTGAAAACCCGAAAGGGCAACCTAGGCAAAAGTTAGGGTAAAGAAACCTTAGGCTGAAAACCTGTAAAGGCGGCCTAGGAGGAGGATATGGTCCAACATTTCTGCAAGCACTCACCACACCGGGGTAATTTTATCCGACTGGGTATACTGGGGCAAAATTGTTAAAGAATGATTGAATAAGGTGTGTTTGAGGAATTAGATACCGAAGCCAAGATCTGTGTCATCAAAAGGCTGAGGGGAATCAATAAAATGAAAATCAAAAGACCAACACTGGGGCAAATTTTATGTGATTCACGTAATTTTCTTTCCTTATCTTTGCTTTTAATCTTCATGATCCCTTTTGTAATTTTGTTCTCATATTGTTATTTTCTCTTAACAAACTAAATTCTCGTATTAAGGCAAGAGGCTTTTCTTTCACACTCCCCTGTCGTGTTCACTCTCATGTTTAATCACTATGGTCATGTCTCAATAAAACTAAATATAAGTTTAATGGTATGATTTGATAATTCTACTGGTAGCACCAATGAATGGTTTGAACCAAAACGACTCAATATTTCAAATTCAATGGAAGAGATAGCATGCACTAGATGACAAAAGAATGATGCAAATAAGCTTGGGAGAATAAACATAACATCCACCTCATATGTTATCGGATTCTTGGGTGACCCATGTTGTTAAAAGAATGAACGATGCCTCGTCCCAGAGTGGTCAGTGAACAAGGGTTTGGTTGGTGAAAGTTTTTCCATGGAGCATTTGGTTCCACTGTCTTCAAAAGGAAAGGATTACTGTTAGTTTCAGATTACTGATTGAATTTTGTCGAGCTCTGAGGCTCACTGCAATTTTATCTTCGAGCTCTGAGGCTCACTGCATTTTTATTTTTCGAGCTCTAAGGTTCACTGCAATTTTTATTTTCGAGCTCTAAGGCTCTCTGCAAGTTTATTGTCGAGCTTTAAGGCTCACTGCAATTTTATCTTCGAGCTCTGAGGCTCACTGTATTTTTTATTTTTCGAGCTCTGAGGCTCACTGCAATTTTTATTTTCGAGCTCTAAGGCTCACTGCAAGTTTATTTTTGAGCTCTGAGGATCACTGCAATTTTATTTTTGAGCTCTGAGGCTCACTGCATTTTTATTTTCGAGCTCTGAGGCTCACTGCATTTTTATTTTTTCGAGCTCTGAGGCTCACTACATTTTTATTTTCGAGCTTTGAGGCTCATTGCAATTTTATTTTTGAGCTCTAAGGCTCGCTGCATATTTACTTTCCTGTTGGATGAGGGGGTTCCGTCCACTGCAATTTTATTTTCGAGCTCTGAGGCTCACTGCATTTTTATTTTCGAGCTCTCAGGCTCACTGCATTTTAGATTCGAGCTCTGAGGCTCACTGGAATTTTACTTTTGAGCTCTGAGGCTCATTGCAAGTTTATTTTTGAGCTTCGGGGCTCGCTGCGTATTTACTTTCCTATTGGACGAGGAGGTTCCGTCCACAGCAATTTTATTTTCAAACTATAAGGTTTTCTTCTGAGCTCCTCACGTTTTTTCGGACAAAATATGTGTTCATTTTCTTTATTTGTTCATTACTACAATACATGAAAAGTCACGACTAAACATGTCTTCTAGTTTGCAACAAGTAAAGAGGGGCAACTGTGAACACCAATTTTTGTTCGTCTTCATTTTATTCTAATTTTTATGTTATTATGTTTGAGGGAGACTAATAATAATAGTGAAAAGATAAAGAAGAAAAAGAAAATAATGAAGAAAGGAGGAGGCTCATAACTAATTTGCTATTGTATGGGGAGGTCCCGTCCATTACATTGCATTTGCTGTTGGACGGGGAGGTCCCGTCCATTCCATTGCATTTGCTGTTGGACGGCGAGGTCCAGTCCATTACATTGCATTTGCTGTTGGACAGGGAGGTCCCGTCCATTACATTTGCTGTTGGACGGGGAGGTCCCATCTATTACATTGTATTTGCAGTTGGACGGGGAGTTCCCGTCCATTGCATTGCATTTGCTGTTGGACGGGGAGGTCCCGTCCATTACATTACATGTTTAAGTTTCTGTTGGACGAGCAGGTCTTCCATTGCATTTTTAAGTTTCTGTTGGACCAATAAGTCTTCCATTGCATGTTTAACTTTCTGTTGGACGAGTAGGTCTTCCATTGCATGTTTAACTTTTTGTTGGATGAGTAGGTCTTCCATTGTATGTTTAACTTTCTGTTGGACGAGTAGGTCTTCCATTGCATATTTAATTTTCTGTTGGACGAAGAGGTTTCGTCTATTGCATATCTAATTTTTTGTTGGATGAGGAGGTTCCGTCCATTGCATGTTTAAACTTCTATTGGACGAGGAGGTCCGTCCAGTGCATATCTAATTTTATGTATGTAACTTTCTGTTGGACAAGGAGGTTCCATCCACTACAATTTTATTTTCAGGCTGGAGGCTAAAGAATAAAGAAAGAAGAAGAAGAAGAAGAAGATAATGAAGAAAGGACGAAGAAAAGAAGGAGAAAAGGACAATCAGCGAAAAAAAGAAAGGAGATTGAGTTACTTCTCCTAACCCTAAAAAATCCTATTTTACATATCAGACAAGACCTCTTTTCCTCCTACCGCTCTCCAACCGCCCTTGTGACTCCTCTACCCATTGGTCCTTCTTCTTCTTCATCTCCTCCCTCATTTAAACCTAGCAGCTCCACTCCTAACCCTAAAAAAACCCATCTTACATATCAGACAAAACCCCATCTCCTTCTCTCTTCAAACACGCAACCTTCACATCAAATCACCTCATTCCCGTGATAAGCCTTCGGCTTATCTAGTTTTATGACTAGATGAACTAGGGTTTTTGTGCAAAATTATTCGAGTTCACTCTCGTTTTCGCCCAAATTTGCCTTGTTTTGTTCCTAAGTTGGACTTTGACTCGTTTTGCGTCTTTTGTGTAGTTTTTAGCTTATTTTGAATAGAATTACGCTTTTTGTTGCTTTTGGTGTTTTCAGGTCAATAAGTGAAGCTCCGGGAGTCAAGGAAAGTCAAGAAGCAGTGGAAAAAGCGCTTCTGGAGATACTCGCCTCGCGAGTAGATGCTCGCCTCGCGAGCCTGAAGAACAGATAAAACAGCAAGGTCATCAATTCTGTCTCGCCACGCGAGAATATGTTCGCCCCGCGAATCATGAAGACCTGCAAGACAGAGACCATCACGGACAAGCCGTGATGAAGACCACGCCCGTGACAGTTTAAGGTTTGAAGTCTCGCCGCGCGAGAAGCATCTCGCCCCGCGAGAGTTTGAAGACCCGCAAGTCGAGACCATCACGGCCCAGGTAGTGATGAAGGTCACAGCCTAGAATTGAAGACTCGCCCCGCGAACACACTTTCGCCTCGCGAGAGTTCAAATTGAAAGCGCGCCAATTTTAATTCTCGCCTCGCGAGAGGCTGCTAGCCTCGCGAACGAGCGCAGATCAGGAATCCTATTTAAAGGCTGTTGCAGATCAGATTGAGGATCCATCGGGGAGGCTGGAGAGCTTTTGGAGGGCCGCGAATCCTAGTAGTTTTCCACTATTTAGAGTAGCGTTTAGGGTAATTTCTTTTCTCTTTGGAGCTGCGTCTCCCTTTTTCTTATGGAGATTATGTCCGATTGTTTGTCTATGAGCATGAGGAACTAATCCCTTCGTCCGAGGGATCAATGAAGCCACCCATGTCAGTGTAGTGTTCATGTGATGTATGTCTTTCTCCCCTTCTTTTAATTGATGTTTTCCGATTCTGATTTGAATGCTTGATCATATGTATTGCGTGATTATCGGTTAAACGTGTTTGAGGCCGAACGGCGATTCGCGTTTTAGAACTTGAATCGGGATCGCTAATTGAATATTGCACGGCAGTGAGTAGGATATTAGTGCAACCATATAGGGAACAAGAATTAACCAAATTCGAGATTAGGATTATGAGACCTAGTAAGTAATTAATCCAATCGTCGAATACGTCCTAATGAGCACGAGAGTGGATTTAGGAGAATTTAGGGGTCCTGGTTGACATTGTAATTGAACTTAGGGAGGAATTCATTATCACTTGGGAATGCATATTGGGTAGGTGGATTTGTGACCTTGGACATTTTAATTTCTGATTTTTAGTTAATTAGTTTATTAGATTCGTTAATTGAATTTTTGATATTATTCTCTTTCTCTCAACCACCTTCTGTAACTTGACCAAACGTATCGGATTTCCCCTGGATTAGTCGAATTGGTATCCCAATCCCTGAGTTCGACCTCGGCAATTACTTACCGTGTTATTTTTATTACTTGCGACGACCCGGTAAACTTGCCGGCGTCAACAAGTTTTTGGCGCCGTTGCCGGGGATTGGCACAACCAGTTTTACTAATTTTAGGGAGTTTGATTATTTGGTTAAGTTATTTTTGTTCTTATTTTTATTTTTATTTTTATTATTTTCTTTTTATTTTCTACTATCTCTCTCTACTTCTTTGATTCCACTTGGTCTTGCCGTGTTTTGTATGCGAGGTACACGAAGGAATGCTTCCGGGTTGCGAATATTGTAATGGGAACCATGACACTTGGAGTTGTCCGTTCTACTTCCCTCAAGTATATGTGGAACCATGGCATAATGACAGCGTGCCCCAGAACAACTATCAGAGTCAGAATCAGTATTGGGGTGATATGAGTAGAGACCATCCGAATTTCGCTTGGAGTAATGCTGACGATGGTCTAGCCTGGCAACCACAACCTCAACAAAATTGGCAACAACAACCTCAACAGAATGGTGGAAGACAACCTTGGGAGTTGGCTTTTGAGAAGTTGAGTGCGACACTTGAGAAAGTGTCAATCAATACAAACGCAGCCATTGACAAGTTGGCAACTCATACAGGGATGGCACTTCAAAATCTAGAGATGAAGATTGCCCAACTCGCAAGGCAACTAAATGAGCATCCCCCAGAGACTTTCCCAGTTGATACCGAGAACGACCCTATGAACCAATGCAATGCCACAACAACTAGAAGCAGTGGGGTGTTGGGATATGACTGGGATATAACTAGTTCTCAGGGAGTTGAGGAAGAACTACCACATGTTGAGGAAGGACAACCGGAGGAAACGGAATTGACAAGCGACAAGGCCCAGCAACAGCCACATGTTGAGGAAGAGCAACCTAAGGAAGAGTAGTTGGCAAAGGACAAGGCATCAGAGCAAGGGGGTAGAGATCAAGATGAAGATAAAGTGGCAGAGGATTTCACCATGCTTGCCAAGCAACCTGATTTTGATGCGTTAAATAAATATGTTGGCTTGCATGCATGTGTGGACACCGGTAAGATAGACCCTCCCACTTGTCTGGCACACTTCCTCGTGAAGACACCATTTGGCCCGAGAGGAAGTGAGTTCATCAGTACGGAGGTCAATGGAGTTTTCACACTCAGGCTTGATGGAAGTATGGATGGAGTCGTATTGCTCCTGCGAGGACCACTTCATAAACCATGGGATCCGGGTGGAGGATCTCACATGATGAGCATCTCTTGGCCTTTGTACCACAGACTATGGGATCCAGGTGGATGCTTCTTAATAAGTCAGGCTCGGGACGTTAAACAAGAGCTTCTTGGGAGGCAACCCAAGCTAGGTATCCCTCTCTTTTCCTAACTTTTGTTTTGTTTTGATTTTTGTTTTGTTTTTGTTTGTCACTCTTGAATAATTTGAGAAGATCAAGAGTTTGTGTATGAATGTGTGTCGGCAAGCTTGTTGGATTTAATTAGATTGAGCGTAGATTGATTGCATGAATTATTTGACCATTGATGATTTCCCCTAGGTTCTAATAATAGAAAAGTTGATCCCCACTTAAAAATTGAAAATTGAACTTTGAGATTTATTGTGATTACTTGATTTATGATAAGTTTGGGGTGAGGGGGTGCACACACTAGGAATCGTATCTCGGTTAAACAATTTGCAAAATGTCCAGGTGAGGATTTGAGCCTCCAACTCTGTTTTTGAATGTGTGGATCACTGTTAAGTTGCACTTTCCCGAATTTGCTTGAATCTCTATATGGTTTGCATGTTTATGTGTTGCATCAAATGATTTAGGCAATTTTCTTTGAAAAACTACTTGGCCTGAAAAGAACCATCCCTAATGCATGTTCCCTAGGTAGCCAAATTGAGCCCAATTGACCTATTGTTTCTTGATGACCCTACATTACGAGCCAAAATCTGAAAAACCATGTTAACCCGATCTTAGGATTAGGAGAGCATGGAAATGAGCAAGAGAAAGGTTGTGAGAAACTAAGTTTGGGGTGGCTACAAGGTGATGTGCCATATTGGGGTGAGAAAAAGAAAATAAAGGTTGACCCAAGGCAAAAAGAAAAGAAAAGAAGAAAACAAAAAATTGCCAAAAGAAAAGGGGCAAAACAAAAAGATTAGCAAGGAAAAGGATGTAGTCACCCGAGCCTAAATGAAAAAAATGGAAAAAGGAATTTGAGTGGAAAAAGTGTCAAAATGCTCATGCTCTCTTAGTTCCTAGGGACTTAAGCCTAAATATCCTTCATTATCCTACCCTGAGCCAGGCCCCATTACAACCTTTAAAAGACCTTCTGATGTTGCATACATGTTTTCATGGGAACTGCTTTTGAGATGAAAATCAAATTCATGGGAAGTGCTCTTGATAAGTGAAATTGAGTGAAAAAGTTGAAAGCCTTGACGAATTGAGCGAATGAGTGAAATTTTACATATCCTTGTGAGGAAGGCAATTGTTTGAAAAATGATTGCATGAATGATGAAGTTCTCAATTGCTTAAAGTAAATGAATGTGGGGATTACATTAATGTAGGGGAGAGATCATTGGAGAAAAACTGTTTTGATTGCATTAAATTTGTGCGAAATCGATTGATTCCTTTAGGCTTGCCAAGTCTTGAGTCGTTTTTGAGTTTTAAGCTTGCTTGGGGACAAGCAAGGTTTAAGTTTGGGGTATTTTGATAAGCCTTCGGCTTATCTAGTTTTATGACTAGATGAACTAGGGTTTTTGTGCAAAATTATTCGAGTTCACTCTCGTTTTCGCCCAAATTTGCCTTGTTTTGTTCCTAAGTTGGACTTTGACTCGTTTTGCGTCTTTTGTGTAGTTTTTAGCTTATTTTGAATAGAATTACACTTTTTGTTGCTTTTGGTGTTTTCAGGTCAATAAGTGAAGCTCCGGGAGTCAAGGAAAGTCAAGAAGCAGTGGAAAAAGCGCTTCTGGAGATACTCGCCTCGCGAGTAGATGCTCGCCTCGCGAGCCTAAAGAACAGATAAAACAGCAAGGTCATCAATTCTGTCTCGCCACGCGAGAATATGTTCGCCCCGCGAATCATGAAGACCTGCAAGACAGAGACCATCACGGACAAGCCGTGATGAAGACCACGCCCGTGACAGTTTAAGGTTTAAAGTCTCGCCGCGCGAGAAGCATCTCGCCCCGCGAGAGTTTGAAGACCCTGGAAGTCAGAGACCATCACGGCCCAGCCGTGATGAAGGTCACAGCCTAGAATTGAAGACTCGCCCCGCGAACACACTTTCGCCTCGCGAGAGTTCAAATTGAAAGCGCGCCAATTTTAATTCTCGCCTCGCGAGAGGCTGCTAGCCTCGCGAACGAGCGCAGATCAGGAATCCTATTTAAAGGCTGTTGCAGATCAGATTGAGGATCCATCGGGGAGGCTGGAGAGCTTTTGGAGGGCCGCGAATCCTAGTAGTTTTCCACTATTTAGAGTAGCGTTTAGGGTAATTTCTTTTCTCTTTGGAGCTGCGTCTCCCTTTTTCTTATGGAGATTATGTCCGATTGTTTGTCTATGAGCATGAGGAACTAATCCCTTCGTCCGAGGGATCAATGAAGCCACCCATGGCAGTGTAGTGTTCATGTGATGTATGTCTTTCTCCCCTTCTTTTAATTGATGTTTTCCGATTCTGATTTGAATGCTTGATCATATGTATTGCGTGATTAATCAGTTAAACGTGTTTGAGGCCGAACGGCGATTCGCGTTTTAGAACTTGAATCGGGATCGCTAATTGAATATTGCACGGCAGTGAGTAGGATATTAGTGCAACCATATAGGGAACAAGAATTAACCAAATTCGAGATTAGGATTATGAGACCTAGTAAGTAATTAATCCAATCGTCGAATACGTCCTAATGAGCACGAGAGTGGATTTAGGAGAATTTAGGGGTCCCGGTTGACATTGTAATTGAACTTAGGGAGGAATTCATTATCACTTGGGAATGCATATTGGGTAGGTGAATTTGTGACCTTGGACATTTTAATTTCTGATTTTTAGTTAATTAGTTTATTAGATTCGTTAATTGAATTTTTGATATTATTCTCTTTCTCTCAACCACCTTCTGTAACTTGACCAAATGTATCGGATTTCCCGCGGATTAGTCGAATTGGTAGCCCAATTCCTGAGTTCGACCTCGGTAATTACTTACCGTGTTATTTTTATTACTTGCGACGACCCAGTACACTTGCCGGCGTCAACATCCCGCTGCTCGCGCCGCCCCCATCTGGACACACGCGATTTCTACTCAGAACCACCCAAGCTCTGGATTTAGTGAAGACCAACCTTGAAGCTACTGGGTAAGAAGAAGCATGAAGCCCCCTTCTCCATCTATAAAAAGGGGAAAGAACGAAGGGGGAGAAAAAATCAGAGAAGAAGAGACGGAGACAGAGGGAGAGAGAGATTTTTATCTGATATTTTCTTTGTGAAGAAAAGAGATTAGGGATTTGTGTTTTTTTTATCTTCTCTGTCATTAGAGTGGTTCCAAATTTTCAGAAGAAGGAAGAGTTAAAAGAGTCAGTGAAATTGAAATGTAAGGGTTTTGATCTTGAAATCTTACCATTGGGAGAAAACAAAATCATTGTTATTCTGCTCTCATTTGGTAATCCTTGTTCTCTTTGTTGATATTATTCATAAGTTTCTCTTGACATTCTTATTTTTCTGTGTCTCTGTTTATGACGAAAGGAGAATCCACGGATATTGAAACTGAATGAGTTAGTACGATGAGTGCTATATGTTTCATTTTTGGGTAAACTGAATGAATTAGCAGAATGTTTCATCTTTGTCTCTGTTTACTATGATGTTTGTGTCTCTGTTTACTGAAAAAGCTAGTAAAACGTTTCATTTCTACGTTTCATTTCTGTTCTATTTCCAAGAGGTAAAATTATTTATCTTACATAAAAATAGAAGATGATCACTTGATTAAAACAATCTTATTTCTTGGGTTGCCCTATGACAACTGTCATGTTCAACCCTTTAGATTTTGAGATTTCCCTGTGGACTTACGTGCCATGTTCACCCTCATTTAGGTTTAATCAAAAATTTCACAACTAAAGATGTTTTTTTTAAAACGATTTTCGGGGTAAAACAAATATTTTCAAAATTATTAATAATTTACACAATTAATTTTGGGTAACAATTTTTATGGATGTTCTAGGGTGCAAGTAATATGGTGGTGAGACCGGTTATCGTATCCACGGGGATTGGATGTCAATTACCAATTCACAAACTCAGAAACTATCTAGACTATGAAGAGAAATCAAAACAAACAATAGAAAAGAAATAAAATCTTTTTGTCTTTTTGGGGACTTTTAACAAACACTTGGAGTCAAGAAGGGATATGTTGGGACTAGACTTCACCAAACCTCTAGCTCATGTACTATCAGGACTAGATACCTCCCATTCATGCTTCAGATATTAAAATCAATCCACTAAATTACTCAAGCCCCGATTCCTCGGATGGCAAGAGCCTAAATCCACTAATAGACCATAATTCCTTAGGTGGCCTAGATTAATGAATTTACATTAGGATTAGGGATTACGCGATTACTAGTAAACCAAACTCCATTCCTAGACGCAAGGGTTACTAGGTGATTAAATTCAATTCCGGTTCTAATACGAATTTCCCAATTGCATATCAAAACACAAATCGAGTCATGGGGGTGCTAGCCACAACAAGCATTAAGCATGGAAAATTAATCACTAATACGAAGGCATGAACACAGAATAATCAGTCAAGGCAAATACATAATAATTAGTTTGATTACATCTAATCCCAACAAACGGGAATTAGCTACTCATAATTATAGAGAAAGTCAAACCAGAAAAGTAGTAGAGAAAGGAAGAAAGGGAGAACTCCATTGAAGCTTCCCACTGTCGTCACAGCAACCCCCTAACTCAGCTCCCTTTTAGGGTTGGAACCCTAGCCCAGCCGCAGCCTCCAAGTGCTCCCATCCAAGAACTCCAAAAACTAAAACCTCAAAAACTCCTCTTTCTGCCCTAAAACAACAACTTATACCAATCAGTTCTGCACGCGCTCACGAGGCGAAACACGACTCGCGAGGCGAAAGTTAAAATCTGGTCTTCAGTGATTGGATCTCTCGCGAGGCGAGAGTTGCTCGCGGGGCGAAACCGAAAGGTTCTTCTCAAATACGCCCGTGATGAGCATCAGGGCCAGGGCGTGATGGCTTCTGTACTTCGAGCTCGCGGGGCAAGACACGGTTCGCGTGGCGAGACAGAAATGGTTGCTTTTTCTGGCATAGTCAGCTTTCAGGGTTGCGAGGCGAATTGTGATTCGCGGGGCGAGACAGAAAGGATGACATTCTGCTGTTCAGCTGGCTTTCAGGCTCGCGTGGCGAATCACCTCTCATGGGGCGAAGCTTCAAAATTCTGCTTGGCTCAATTTCTTCTCTTTTCAAGCTCTAAAATCATCCAAGCTTCATTATGGCCAAATCTGCACAGTTTTCATTAAGTTCCTGCAAAACAACACCAAGAAACCGCTTCACCCGTTCCAAGGGAAAAACTAACTAAAATCAAATAAAGAATGCCTAATCTATATGAAAAATGCATGCAAAAGTGTACAGAAAATATGATGTAAAATCACATTATCACATAACATGCTGTCGATTTTGTGGTGAGGATCGGTACAAGACAACCACTAGGAGGGGCATTGAGAAGAAGATCGCTCTAAAAAAGATGTGGTACTTTCCGTTTGTGCCAAGACTTATAAGATTGTACTCTTCAATGGCCACTGCATCTCACATGAGGTGGCATAATGAGCATGAGAGGAAGCAAGATATTTTGTGTCATCCATTGGATGGAGAAGCTTGGAAGCATTTTGATAGGGTTCATATGGCATTTTTGCAGGACCCTAGGAACATCTGATTGGGATTATGCACGGATGGATTTAATCCTTTCGGGAAGTCTGGAAAAGCATACTCTTGTTGTGGAATGATGGTGTGTTGACTTATGACGTATCTTTGAGATAGAATTTCATGATGAAAGCAACTTTGATGTGGACGATCAACAACTTTCCAGCCTATGGGATGATGTCGGGTTGGATGACCACGGGGAAGCTTGGTTGCCCAATATGTATGGAGCGATCAAAGGCATTCACGCTTAAGAACAATAGAAAGATATCATATTTCGATTGTCATTGTCAATTCCTTCCACAAGATCATCCTTATAGGAGGAACAAGAATGCATTCAAGAAGCATTGTGCAGAGACCACACCCCCTCCACCGCGTTTGTCTGGTCCTAATGTATGACGGAGAGTAGAGGACTTACCACTCATCCATGAATCCCAAGGAGAACATATTCCTGATTATGGCGTCAAGCATACACTAGTGCAATAAGTGCTTTTTACGTCAGTTAAAATTGATTTTATACGTCAGAATATTGTCTGACGTAAATACAGCTAACGTTAATAGTTAATATTTTAACGTCACTTGTTTAAACAACTGACGTTAAATATAAAACTATTAATGTCAGTTCTTTAACACAACTGACGTTAATGTTGTTCAACCTAACGTCAGTTGTGTTAAAGAACTGACGTTAAAGGTTTTATTTTTAACGTCAGTTTCCTAATACAACTGACGTTAATAGTGTATTGTATATTTTATAAAATACTATTAACGTCAGTTGTTTGATGCAACTAACGTTAATAGATTTTTTCTTTTTAAATTCAGTTTTAAAATATCACTCCCCTCAGCTATCCCTGCATTCAGTAAATATCACACACATTACAGAATTGCAAACACTACCCTTAAATTTCAATATTAACTAAAAGAAAAGAAATTTACAAAGGAACAATGGGGGGACTTAAAACCAAAACCCATGTATAGGAAAAACATAACTATCTACAAGTATATATATATATATATTTTATCTATATATGTCTAAAAACATATATATATTAGTCTCTAATGTCTAAAAACAAAACTACCAATCTAAGTATGTATATATATATATATATATATATATACACATGTTATTAATTATTTTCTAAAGTCTAACAAAAAAAACTATTCATCTAAGTATTGCAGAGGTATCTTGTCAATTCCTTTTTCAGCCGCATACTTGAAGAAGAATTCTGCTAAGCGCATCCTCAAGTCTCTAAACTCATCTTTTTGAATAGGCGATTGGTCGTTAAATGCCTACACACGTTCAAATAATAACAATAACATTAACGCAAGTCATCACCAAAACTATAATATATAATTTAACAAGTTTTTTAAATATTACCTTCCTCCATCCATTCGTAATAGATGTGGAGACTATGTTCAGCATATGAAGCATCACATAATAGTCGCACGACCACCCGTCATGTTGAAATCGAGACTTCAAACAAAATTAATTTCAATGTCAGTTAAATATACATATAAATTAGTAATTATAATATTAATTATTTGATAAATAAACTACCAAACCTTGAGGATGGTCCATTCAGGATTTGCTTTAGCCTTAAAAGTCCTACTTCTCCCGTTGGCACAACTTATACTACTCGCCTTCAGCGCGCTATCATAAACAAATAATCATGTCAATTAACAAATTCATATATCATGTGTGTAATAAACTAAAAACAACTGATATTAAAACTTAAATTAAATTTAAGATTAGTTACTTACATATTTACAGCTTCCACCACCTCCTGTGGCGGGTTTTGGTGGAGAGAGCATAAGAATATGACAGTATGCCTAGACGGGTGAAGTACGAATAACTGCCAATGGTTATTCATACAGTAAGGAGTCGGATATAATTCTTTCTGATTGTCTCCCAACAAGTTCCCTATGTATTTACTAAATGCACCGCCAGCAAAGAATTGGGGCACAAGGATTGACGGATCTAAGAAGCCGTAAACTAATGCAACGCCCTTATCAAGCTGAAGACGATGGAGATACCTAAGATATGAAAAGGTATGGATGTTAATTACATAATATATATTGAAATTAAAATAAATTATTAAATGGAAAAATACCAAAAATAAATAAGTTATAAAATTAAAATTAACTTACGTGCACCAGAGACTCAAAACCGTGCTGGCCATCCAGACGTTACCTCTGCAGGCGTGCCCGAGATCTTCACCACAGAAGGAAAATATCCTCTGTTGATTTTGGGGTGCCACCGATCCATCGTGCTCCAATGGGCATTCGAAAATCTCAAACGCATAATCCTCACCAAGTGAGAACAAACGAGTGACAGGTGACAGCGACACCGACGTCGACTTGGCCTTTAATTTAGGAAAAATAAAATAGATAAGTTGTTGATAATTAAAAAAAAACATAAGTAATTATTTGAATAATTTGGACATTAATAATGAATACATACCTTTGTTAACATTTCGAGCTCATGTCGTTTGAATTCCAACTCAAGCTCACACCTTTTCATTTCCAACTCAAGCTCAAGGAGTTTGACTTCCAACTCCCACTCCCTAGCTACCAACTCATCGTCCTCAACATGTGCCCTACTATAACTCTCTTTTGTGCTCACATGTGAAGGGTTGGCATGCCCTGCGGTGTCCTGGGATGAACCGACGAAGGAAAGCTCTCTAGCAAGCACCTGCTTGAATTCTGGGTTGGATAGTAAGCTTTGCATCAGATGCGTTTTAATAGCAGGGTTGGAGATGAGATGCGTTTTATTACCGATATTACAAAGCAGCGAAAATCGGGGTGTTACATTACTACCCCTCTTAGAAAAATTTCCATCCTCGGAATTTCTTAACTCAACACTAGACATCATCTTGTAATCTTATCTTAATCTAAAGCTCCAACAATATATTTCTCATCGCTGTTTTTCCCCTATGTGACAGCGGTAACTTCATAACAAAATTCATTCTTATATCGTTCTATTTATCCTCAAAACAATCCATCACTACATTATATTCATTGTCCTTAACGTTTCACCTTGATCTATCATCCTTGAAGGAAATAATTAAGACTTAATCATTTCATTCTTCTTACTACCGATCCACTAGAGAACTTTATTTCAACATCTAACTCCTGCAATTAACACCACAATCAATTCCAACATTTAACTTCTACAATTACCCGCAATTAACACCACAATCAATTTCAACATCTAACTTCTACAATTAACACCGCAATCGAACTACCCTAACTTTCTACTTCATGTATCCAGTCACAGTCTTAGTTCCTTAAAATGTATTTCACTATTCTAGATTATATCAAAATCACACCTTTCAAGTCTCCAAATAAACATCTCAACATTCCGAAAGATAAAATCAAAATAACAACACCTGTTAGGATTATCTAACTTAACAAATTTGAATTTCTCTAGTAACCTCAATTTACATCGAAAATCATCTTTTCTGCTCATATTCAACTTAGGTGAAAGCTCATATTCAACTTAGGTGAAATTACTATATAAACTTTCGTTTACTCTTCCCAAACTCATACAATCCATCTTAACTACGATCCTTAATCATTGCCCTAGGTTCCATAATGATACTATGCCTCGATCAACATTTGACTTATAGTAATTGTCTTACTCACTGATATTGATCTTAAGGGTGCACATCCTACCTGTCACAACTATACCTCCACAAAACTCTCATCACTTTCTTGTCTATCATGCTACTTCGACAAACAAACAAAGTCTACCAGATATCAAATACATGCCTTGTATAAAATCCCGGATTGAGAATTCAGCTCGCCTCACGGTAAACACTCTTTCTGTGCCTGAGGTCTGGCCATTTGCTGTCCTACTGCTGGAACTCCTTTTCCAGCTCCACGTCCCTGAGCACTAGTGTACAACATATAATGCTACATAAAATATATATATGCCATATAGCTGTTAACTGTTGCGTCGGGACTCACTACCCAACTTCTAAGCATAGTTAAAATCCGATGTGGATTCAACTAGACACGGCCAGTAACAACTTCCTAGACCTCACAGTCCGATTAGAATTGAACTGCTCTGATACCACCAAATGAGACACCCCGATGTGCCCCATCGTATTATTACATTAAAACCTTAATATTTATTTACTTAATCGCGCGCTTACTATTGAAAATACGTAAAAATTAAAACTTATATCATTATCATATAACTTCTTCAAATTTTAAACACACCAAGGTAGTACTATATATACATACACACATGTTTATTTATTACGTTACCAAAACATTGTTGAGGGTATCCTCTCGGTAAGATCCCTCATAGGCATAAACTTCACTACAGACATACTTAGCGGAAAGATAAATACTCCTTAGACACACTGGCCATAATGTCTATACTCTACTCGCCATGAATCACAGCCCGACCTCCAGCATATGGTTCGTAAGGAGATCCATCTAACTCCTCAGCAATTGGTTCCTCCATCGGGTCTTCTCGTACGATCACATCAGAAATAAAACACAACACACAGAAAGATATAGGGAATAAGAAACAGTTCTATCATCAAAAAGCGGAAAAGAGTAATAGTAAATTATACAGTAATTGTCACAGACACGCATCACTCAAAATCAACAATCATCCTCAATTCACTATATCATCCTCTACCCTCAGCCCATTCAACCAAAACTTTATACTGATGTGGCCATCTTCACTCCTGTCACATTAGTCAGTAGTCCAGAATGGTCCAGTACCAATAACTTTCGAAACGTATCAAAGACTAAACACGTATTAGTCTAAAATGGTCCAGTGCCAATAACATACGAACTCGTCAAGGAACATCCTTCCATAATGGTCTGTGCCAAGAACATACGAACTCATCAAGGAACATCCTTCCATAACGGTCCAGTGCCAAGAACATACGAACTCGTCAAGGAACATCCTTCCATAATGGTCCAGTGCCAAGAACATACGAACTCGTCAAGAAACATCTTTCCATAACGGTCCAGTGCCAAGAACATACGAACTCGTCAAGAACTAATGAGTATTACGGTAGTCTACCTCGGCATCCACATCCGTAGGGCACTCACCCGCAATATCCGATATCCCAAAATAGGATATCCTGACCTCGTGTGTTCCACTCACACGGCTTTGAATAACAATACCTCGATAAACGAATCTCCCTAAATTACATCAATAACAACCTAGTGCCTCAACCTTCCATCAATGTCTCAACACCTTCTTCCTCATAGATAAAACCACTTAATTAGGCTAGGCACCACTAAATCACCTTTATTCTCTCACCCAAACAATTATCTCCCGAACAACACAGATCCTTACTTAAAAATCAGCGAAGCACAATATTAACAACCAGGCAGATCATGCATAACATAACATCAGAAAATATTCAAATATCTCAATATTATATAAAGCAATTTATCACGGTCGTGACAGGCAACAAAGGCAAGAATTCTACAAAACAGAACCTGTCACGGCCTGGCCATGACAACCATCACGGCCGTGACAGACAACAAACATCCTCACAATCATAATTATTCAAACACCGAAACAATACGTCACATGCAGATGGAATACCTCAACCAGCGTATCACAATAAATTCGATAACATAAAATCAAACATCCTCAAATACTTAAAATCAACTTAATGTCGATAAACCTACAATCCCCGAATCACCATTGGTTTTACAGAAAAGGTTTCCAATGGGATTTTGGTCTTGTCGATTACTCGACTACTAGTAGGGTTTAGGTCGCCCTACACAATTATCATATAATCTACTACTTATAAATTCCGACGATAGGTTGATTCTTTTCCCCACCTGAGCTAGCACCGGAAATACGTACACGACGATCCTCGTTATCCCGCCACGAATTAACACAACCACCTTCATCCAAACAACATAACTATAATTAATCAACTAACAACCATCTATTACACTTTAGGGCTAGGTTCGGCCAAGACTTAGAAATTAGGTTTAAGGTTATCTTCTTAATGCCATCTTTTGGATCCTAGTTACTAGAGTCTTAACTAACATAGATTACTTATTACAATACTAAAATTTGAAACAAAATCCTCTAACCTTTAGGGTTAGGGTTTCGTCCAAGGGCTGACTTTTAGGGTTCAAAATCCTTAAAATTGCTAATCATGATTAAGTCATAGATTAATGGTCCTTAATTAACCTAAATCATAGATTATTGACTAAACAACTAAGTTTCAAACTCAAAACTTCCTAACTCTCATATACTAAGATTCGGCCTTAACATGTTCATAGGGATAGGGTTCTTAATTTGATAAACCAACTTGGATTTATTAAGCATACATACTAATAGCTTGATTACTAAAGTCATTAATGAAAACTTTGAACAAAACTCATCTAGTTCCAAGAACTAGGGTTTCGGCCTTGATGAAATCAATAGGTGAGAGTTTGAATTTTGATCTTATATATGATTGGATACAAGAACTATCAATGTATTTGAAGATTGAATCATGAATCAAGACATGAAAATGAAACAAAACCTATGAACACAACATTGACCTAGGTTCGGCCAAGTCCAGAAATTAGGGAAAGAAAATTCTCATGATCTTATGCTTCTAGATGATGAAAATAGAGATGATTATAAGATCATATCAATTTGTTTCATGTCAAAAGGATTTTTCTAGAATTAGTTATGAATTTTTGAAGTTAGCTTCATGAACTTTGAATCTTATGAAGAACATGATGATCAAAGGCATAAACTCAAGAATCTTGTGAAGAGAAAAGCTTAGAATAGCAAGATTAAGAGAGACTACCTCTTTATGATCAAATAAAAGTATGATCTTGATGATGTTCTTCACAAATTTCTCATGGTGTTCTTGAGAAACTTAGAGAAGAAGATGAACATGATGAGGGTTTAGAACAGTTTTAGTAATTTGGGTATATCTCTCAACATACTTGTCCGTTTTGGATTATCTTTATGTCGTTGGAAATAAGAGAGAAAGATGAACAACTTTCGTGTTGAAAGTTTTTCGATATTCAGAGCATAAACTGGTTATAATTTCGTGGCAGTTTCGGGTGATTGATGAGAGAATGACTTTGCCTTATAACTCATCCACTTAACATAAATGTCATTTATGGCTTAGGAAAAGTGATGTCCAAGTGATTGGAATGGAGGAAGGATCCGTGAGTTTTGGGATGGATTTGGTCAAATTTTCCAATGGCATGGCTTGTAATTGTCATAAAAAGACAAGGGTAAAATGGTCATTTCATAGCAAAAATTCACTTTGTCATAAATGCGCCATTATGGCCATTATGACTCGGATAAGCTCGTCATAAATGATCGTCAAGTCGATCAAATCCATCATCTCAGCTACGTTGCCGACTCCGGGTTTCATCTGGCGCAGGTTTTTCCTAGAGATAATCTCGACGTATACGCCCGCAACAAATATAATATTTTAATTTTTATGCTAAAATTTTCAAAACTTCCAGTATCGTAGTAAATACAATAAAAACATTTTTCATCTTGTTCACGAGTTAAAATTAGGTTTTATGAGCAGTAAACTTTTACTGTCAGCGAAAACACAAAACAGCAGACCGGCTTCCGTCTGAATTTTCAACCAAAAACTTCCCCGTAACCTTATGAAAATAAGTATAACAAGGAAATGACCTTGGTTTATCCAAAATCATTTTCTAAGTCTCGGATAAAAATATATATTTATATATTTATTACCGATATTACAAAGCAGTGAAAATCGGGGTGTTACAGTGGTAGACGTTCTTCGCCTGATTCTGCCGACCCTTCTCTGCCTTAGCCTATTCAAACAAAAACACATATTTAAATACAGTTAAATAATCTATAAGAAGCATACAAAATTAACTTAATCAACTAACCTGAAATTCTCCATCTTGTCGACTCCTAGCAAACATATCCCAAGTATCCTGATCAATCCAGGGATAATCCGAGAACATCTTATCAAGCCGCTTCTTCCCAGATACATAGTACCTGGAAAGATCATGCTTGAACCCATTCCAACGCTTTGATGCCATTTCCATACATTTCTTACGATGATCCTCGTCATTTGGCACAGTCCAAGCTACCTACATTAAATACATAACAACTGGATGGATTATAACTCGGATAATTATCTAATAATGTAAATCAAAAGAATGTAAAGGTAAAATACCGTGATAGCCTCCCAAATCTGATCCTTAACGTTCTGTGGAACGTCATTCCAGTGGTTGTAGTTGATGCTAACGTGTTGCTTCGCTTGTAGAAACGCCCACTTTTAAAATTCTTTAGCACGGGGTCCTTGGGGATTTAGATTAGCATCGAAGGACACCTCAAGCTTCTGTCCGCTTTGCCTGGCCTTCTCTAGTTTCTTCAAAGTTGTGGCTCCTCTACCCCGTTTCCTATGAGCCTGTGATGTCTGTATGCACAAAAAAAATGATAAAATAGAGGGTTGTAACATTATAAACTTACATTAAAAAGAAGGACTAAAGATAGTATATAACATGTAAACTTACACTAGAATCAGGCGTAGGCGCGATCGGGTCCTGTGTAGGCCCCACAGTGTCCTCCCGTGCATGTGGGCCATCCGACTGATACATATGTATGCCTGTTCAGAAACAATATATATTTATTAACATAGGTTATAACTAAAAATAAATACAGAAGTATAAATAAAAATAAATGTATACTAAGTTTAAACTACCTATATCAATATCCCTTCGTGATGATCATCATGAGTGGCATGTACATCGTCCACCTGTGTCTCCTCGATTATAGTAGGCATGTTTGTTGAAAAAGAAGGAGTCTCAGGAATATCAAGATTTGAATCTTGATTTTCATCACTACCATTATACATGCTTTTTCCTTGGAGAACCACGGACAACCTTTTGTTAGAAGGATCAGTGATGTAGAACACTTGTTTTGCTTGAGAAGCCATTATGAAAGGCTCATTTATATGACCTAACTTGTTGAGGTCTACCAATGTGAACCCCAATTCGTCGGTTTGTACACCACAGTTACTATCAACCCACTTACATTTAAAAACTGGCACCGTAAGCTTAGTGTAATTAAGCACCCAAATATCTTCAATATATCCAAAGTAAGGTGTCGGTGCTATAACGGGTTTTGTGTCCTTTGCACTAGAGAAGTGCATTGCTTCGGCCACGATCATAACCCCACTATTTTTCATGGTAATCTTGTTATCTTGTTCCTTTCTATAAAAGGAAAAGTTATTGATGTCGTATCCGCTCCAACATATGACGTTGAAGCTAGGCCCACGTGCTAGCCATCTTACGTCATCAGAAGCAGTACTACTATCCTTAAGCATTTCTTACTTGAACCATGGTAAGAAAGTCTTGTTATGCTTGTTCAACAACCACCTTTCACTCATTCAAGGGTTTTATTGATTGACTTTTCTTTTATGTTCAAATAAGAAAGGTTGAACATAATCGATGTTGTTCAATACATACAAATGTGCTTGAAGCACTTCATCCCGACCCTTGCTATTAATTCTTAAGCCATGTGTACCCTTACCTTGACATCTTATCTCATCATGCCGAGGCTTAGGAACCCCTATAGGATCCGTGTTATGAAGGTAGTCCGAACAAAACTCAATAGCTTCTTCTGCAACATACCTTTGAACAATAGATGCTTCCAGATGATGAGGATTCTTCATGTACCCTTTCAAGATCTTCATGTAGCGCTCAACTGGGTACATCCATCTCAGAAAAACCGGCCCACATAATCTAATCTCCTTCACCAAATGAACAATTAAGTGAACCATTATGTCGAAAAAGGAAGGAGGAAAATACATCTCCAATTGGCACAAGATTGTAGCAGCCTCAACTTCCAAGTCATCCAATATACGGGGGTCAACGACTTTTCTACATATAGAATTGAAGAATGAGAACAACCGAGTAATGGCATGTCTCACATTTTTTGGAGCAATACCACGAATAGCAACGGGCAGAAATTGTTGCATCAAGATGTGACAATCATGAGACTTTAAGCCAACTAATTTAAGATCACTAGAGACAAGCCTCTTCATATTTGAAGAGTAACCATGTGGAACTTTGATGCCCTGAAGACACCCGCATAAACTTTGTCTCTCTCTTTTTGACAAAGTATGACATGCTGGCGACAAATAAGTCCGCTTACCATCCTCAACAACTGGAGCTAACTGCTCTCGCATACCCATAGCAACGAGGTCAAGACGAGCATTCACACCATCCTTTGTCTTGCCCTGAATGTTAAGAAGCATCCCGATCACACTATCACACACATTTTTCTCCACATGCATCATATCAATGCAGTGTCTGACATCAAGCTTGTGCCAGTATGGAAGATCAAAGAATATCGACCTCTTCTTCCATATGTTTTTCTCAGTAGCTTTACCTTTCTTTTTTGGACTTGCCGGATATAACATCGATGCCCTTTACCCTCTGATAAACCTGCTCTCCAATTAAGGCCGCCGGAGCTTCTTCTGTCTCTTGGCATCCATTAAAAGCTTTTTTCATCTTATGATATGGGTGATCACGTCTAAGAAATCTCTGATGCCCAAGGTAAATCGTCTTCTTTCGATGATGCGACTGAGTGTAGCATGTGCCTTCTTCACATATAGGGCATGCTTTATGCCCCTTGACACTGTACCTGGACAAGTTACCGTATGCTGGAAAGTCGTTGATGGTGCAAAATAACATGGCACGAAGCTTGAAAGTCTCATGAGAATACCCATCAACTGCATCAACACCTTCCACCCACAGCGTTTTCAAGTCTTCAATCAAGGGACTTAGATAATTATCTAAGTCATTTCCCAGTTGCTGTGGGCCGGAAATCATCATAGACAACATCATGTATTTGCGCTTCATGCACAACCAAGGGGGCATGTTGTAAATTATCAACAGAACAGGCCATGAACTATGAATACTACTCATGTTACCATAAGGATTCATTCCATCCGTAGCAAGTCCAAGCCTTAGGTTTCTTGGCTCATCGGTGAAATCCGGAAACATAGTATCAATATTCTTCCATTGCATAGAATCAGCAGGATGACGAACCTTTCCATCACGTTTCCTCTCATCACTATGCCATCTAAGATTCTTCACATCTTTCGCATTGGCAAACAATCGCTTGAACCTTGGAATTATTGGAAGATACCACAACACCTTCGCAGGAGGACCCTTTTTTCTCACATCATCAAGATCATCATCATCATCACCACCCTTCACTTTGTATCGTGATAACCCACATTTGGGGCAATCGTGATTGTCTTCATGAACACCGGTGTACAATATGCAATCATTGGGGCATGCGTGTATCTTCTTATACTCCATACCCATCAGACACAATACCTTCTTGGCCTCATAGAAACGGTCAAGCAATGTGTTGTCCTCTGGAAGTAAATCTTTCAACATTTCAAGCAATTCCGTGAAGCTTTTATCGGTCCAACCATTTCTCGCCTTCACACAAACCAATTTTAGCACCGCCGACAACCATGTATGAGTAGTACACCCTGGATATAAAGGCTTATCCACATCACCGCACAACCTATCATACACATGAGCTCGATGAAAAGATTCTTGTCCAATATCACGGATCATGTCCTCTACTCGATCTTCCTCCATATATACGTCAACGTCCTCACTTTGGGAGACACTTGCCGTACTACTCAACAACACATCACCATGCCATATCCATCTTGTATAACTCAAGCAAATCCCTTCACAAATCAAATGAGTACGTATATCCTTCACCGTACATTTCCTCGTATTTAAACACTTGACACAAGGACAACAGAACATTCCATTACTATTAGGAACATTCCTTTGAGCAAATTCTATAAATTTTCCCACCCCCTTCAAATACTCAGCACTAGTGCGCTTACAAACCATCCAACTACGATCCATAACTAGATAGGTTCTGTAGATATACAAAACATATATCCAAGGCATTTAAAAATTATTTCAAATTTACACCATTTTCAGGTTTCTTAAGACAGAAAAGAAATAAGCAGATGAAGATAAATTAACAAAACATAATTCCAATGAGCAATATATTGTTGATGTCACATGCTACAAGCAACTCTAAATTTCTTCCCATTTTGAAATAGGTCATGATAGCAGAAGAAAAACAAGAGAAAACACAAAACCCACTACCAGAAATAGAGACATTCCAAACAACTCAAACTCACAGTTTCAGGTTTCAACTACAGAGACTACAGTTTCAACATACATTCAAAACCAAAAATAAAAAAATGTGCCCTAAAGACTTACCAGAAATAGGTGCTCGCGTGATGGTGGGGAGGGGAGCTTGAGTGGTGGCCAACGTTCGATGTGGTTACTGAGAGCAGAAGGACAAGGAGAGTTAGTGCACGGGAAGGGAAAAGAGAGATGTCAAGTTATTGCAAAGAATGAGCGGGAAAGAAAGAGTTAGGGTTAAGAGTGTACCTCGCGATGGTGGCGAAGAAGCCCTCGCGGTGGTTGCGGTGGAGATGAGCTGGCGATTAGGGCAGAGTGAGAGTGAGAGTGAGAGTGAGAGTTGAGAGTGAGAGTGAGCGTGATGAAAGATAAGAACAGAGACGTACAGAGTGTAACAGCCCGTTTTTAGTTACGCTGTTTAACTGGTTAAAATATAATTAAACATATGATTAATTATTTTATTTGGATGTTTATGTTAATTTTGTTATGTGGTTTAGTTTGAGTAATTAAATTACTCTCTTCAAATTATTTTATTGGGTGCGTTAACACTGACTTATTTCAGTGAATGCACACTTACTAGACAATAAGTTACATTATTGTCACTATTACTACCAAGATGAGAAAAATATTTTTTATAATATGTTTAAGAGAAAAGCATTTTCATATTTTCATTCAATTTAATTTTAGAGTTGAAAATAAACTGGTTTGACCTTAATCGGAGATTAAATTTTGGACCGAGTATTTTCTTAGTTGATCAGTTCAATTATTAATCTTTACTCTAAATTGAAATTTGAAATCATATATTTATCAACCTTTATTTTTAGATTCCAAAAAGTAAAAACATATTTATTTTAGACTTAATATTTTATCACTCATTTTGTACCTATTACTAAATAATTAACTTAAAACCCAACTTTCTCACTTCTCTCTCTCAGAAAACCCGTAACCCCCTCCCTCTTTCTTTCTTTTCTTTCTCTTTCTTCTTTCTCCTTTCTCTGCTGCTGCTTTCTCCCTTTCTCCCTTAACTTCATCTTCCTTCTCCCACCTTGCACAACCGCGCCCCCACCTCAGCTCAGTCGCGATCACAGCCTGCGTCGCCGTCGGAGCCGCGTGACGCCGTGTTCCGCTTGCCTCCTCCGATTTGCGTCACTGTTGCGTCCAGGTCGAGCTCCTCCATGCGAAATCGCGCCTACACCGCGAGCTCCACTGTCGGATGCGCACTGCGGGGCTTCCATTCCAGCCACCGAAATGTTCCCTTGATGCCACTGTTTGGATCCCCTCCTTCTTCCTTGTGTGGGTCACACAAAAACCCATCCTTCTGGTTAGGAACCGCCGTAACCACCACCCGCCGGAGCTCCGACGACGCGACACCACGCTTGGTTTGTCCAGATCGTGTCTCGGTTGTTCCTGTAGCGCGAAATCGCGCTAGCCACCGCGGTAGGAGCTGTCCGCCGCCGTTCTCCACCGTGGTTGCTGCCGCAGCCGCCACGCCGGAGGTCCTGGTAGCCACCACAACTTCATCTTCTTCCTTGGGTAAGTGGTTTTCTCACTTCCTTTGCTCAGATTCAAAACCCCCAAATTGATTTTGAAACCCTAACCCTAGGTTTTGATTTTAATTCTCAAAATCTGAAATTAATTGGTGTTTTCTGAAATTGGGAGCATGAATAAGTGTCTCCCTAAATCAATTTTTGTCAATCTCTTGTTAAATTGATTTTTCCCCAATTTTAACCTTGAGCCTAAAAACCCCAAATCTGTTTTTGATTTAAATCAACGAGTTTTTGAGAAATTAAATATATTACTGAATTATATTTATATTTTGATTGTTGAGAAATTAATTCAGTATTTTGTCTGGTTGTTTCAATGCTTGGATCGTCTCTCTGGGATGTTTTTCATGTTCCTGCTTGCTTTGGAGAAGTATGAATTCCCTTTTTGGGAACTCATTGGAGCTGATTGCATGTCTGTGAAGTTCCAGAAAAACCTCCGAACGCATTAAAAGGTGGGGGAAAGAATCAACCTATCGTCGGAATCGATAAGTAGTAAATTATGTAGTAATTATGTAGGGCGACCTAAACCCTACTAGAAGTCGAATAATCGACTAGACCAGAATCACTTTAAATTGCTTTTATAAAACATCCATGATGATTCGGGGATTGTAGGTTGATCGATATTAGGTTGATATTTATACTGTTGATGGTTGATTTGAGTTTTATTATCTTTATTGAACTGATTTAGTGCTATGTTGATGTTTTGAAATATCTTTGATTGACTTGATGTTATGCATGATCTGTGTGGTATTTACTTTATGCTTAGTGGATTAAGCGAAGATATATATGCGGTCTAAGATATGAGTTGTTTTGGGCGTGAGGATCATGATGATTTTTAGAGGTGCCTAACCTACATGAAATATGTTAAAGAGGTGTTGTGACATAGAGCATGTGTTGAGGTCTTGATGAGAGGTTAAAGCACTAGGTTATGACCATAGGGTCCGAGGTCCACAAGTTGTGTTGTTTCTATAACCGTATGTGAGACACATACAAGACCTGAAGTCCTTGTGGGACCGTCGAATGGATAAACTAAACTTGTGCAGCTACGAGTGTCATGCTTTGCATGAGCACCTCTGTGAGTGGATGAGGTGTGCACCGGTATCATCGAGCGGCTGTGGTGGCACGCTGTGCGTGTGCGTTCTTACCATGGTGAAAGTGTGCACCGGGCTAATCATGCAGCTCTAGTGTCATTGCTTTGCATGAGCACCCACGGTTCCGGGTGTGCACCGGCTTATTGTGCAGCTATAGTGTCATTGCTTTGCATGAGCATTCTCACCATGACTAAGGATGTGCACCGGGAATGGGACATGTCGCTTGGACGCCTGACAAACTTAACTTGTGCAGCTACGAGTGTCATGCTTTGCATGAGCACCTTTGTGAGTGGATGAGGTGTGCACCGGGATCATCGTGCAGCTGTAGTGTCATGCTTTGCGTGAGCGTTCTTACCATGGTGAAGGTGTGCACCGGGATAATCGTGCAGCTATAGTGTCATTGCTTTGCATGAGCACCCACGGTCCGGGGTGTGCACCGGGTTTTATTGTGCAGCTATATCTTGTCATTGCTTTGCATGAGCATTCTCACCATGACTAAGGATGTGCACCGGGAATGGGACGTGTTACTTGGACTATTGATCGATAACCATAACTATGATGGGGAAGCCATAGCCATGTTCAGTATCATGTCTTAGTTGTAGGAGTGAAGGTAGGATGAATATAAGAATTTTATGGAAGATGGATGAATTGACTGATGTTGTGTCTGTGATAATTACTGTACAGTTTACTATGACTCTTTTCCGTTTTTGATGGTAGAACCGTTTCTTATCCCCTGCATCTTTCTGCATGTTGTATTTTGTTTTATGATGAAATCGTACTAGAAGACCTGGTGGACAAACTTAATGATGAGGGATTGGACGGGATTCCCTATGAGTCGGATGCCAGAGCTCGAGTCTTGACCCATGGTGATTAGGGTCCAGATAGTATATGGCCAGTGCGTCTTGTGAGACGTTTTAGATGTTTTAAGTTGTTTAGTATTTTTGTCTAAGTCTATGCCTGTGAGGGCTCCTACCGAGAGGATACCCTCAACAGTGTTTTGGTAATGTAATAGATAAATTTGGAGTATTTATATATTATAATCTTGCGAATATTTTATGTTATAAATGAAAACTGTGTATGTTCATGAAAAACCAATTTGGGATTACTGTATCTATTTATCTCCTAAGTCTTTATCTTGACTGGAGTTTGTGTATTTATTCTTCCGCTCCTGGCAGTTGATGTAAGACCAGAGACCATTTATGGTTGGATTAAATTTTGAAGTTATAAAACTGTCTATCAGGTGTTTTTCGACGTCATACAAATCTCCGATTTTTAAAGGGGACATTTCGAAAATGATTTGTGAAAATCTCTAACGCTAAACATGTGCTTAAGGAACTAATAATTGTGGTTTTAAACTAAAATGTCACAAAGGGGCACATCGGGGTGTCTCATTTGGTATCAGAGCAGTTTGATTCTGATCGGACTGCTAAAAGTTAGGGTGTTGTTACTGGCCGTGTCTAGTTGAGTCCACATCGGATATTGAGCTTAGAAACAGGGTAGAAAGTTCGTAGCTTCGTCTCTTTTAAGTTCCTAAGTAGAGTAGGGAATTGAAATGATTAATATTCTTACTCATGATAAACACGATATTTTTGGGATAAGTTACTTGGGTAAGTTGTTGTATAAAAGAGAGTATCATGGTTGATTGTGCCTTGAAAGTTAGAAAGTAAGATTTGAAATAAGTGTTAGACAATGAGTTTATTGGAAGAATTAATTCTTGTTCATAAGGTATAGTGAACAATTAGTGGTAGGAAGAAATTGTTATTATGGGAATTTATTTTAAGTACTAGATATATTTGGATAATGTGGGTAGTTGTTGAAGATGATAAAGAGACAACAAAATTAGTTTGGGTCTTAATTAGTATAGGATTGAATTAGTTGAAGCCTTGTAGCCTTTTATGGTTGAGATGATGGTTATAGTTGTGGATTTGATTGGAAATCTAAGCTTATAAGTTGGATACTTGGTCCCGAATCTAGTGTTTAACGATGAGAAAGGAATTAGACTCTAAGTTTATGAAACTAATACTTGGATGTCAATATAAACTTATTTTCTAATAATGTTTATGATGATGATAAGTTTGTTTAAAGAAAATGAGGTTTAAGCATATGGTGTTTATAAGAGGTGTTGATTTGAGTGTGGCTTGTACATGATTAGTATTTAAGTCTTTATGTTGAGAATAAAATTAGTTTCTAATCACTTTGATGTTATTGGAGTTTATTAAGATAAAGTGTAAACCTTAGCTTGTGATGGGATTATTCTTTAAAGTGATATTTGATTTATGAGAATAGTATTAACTCGAACTTGGTTTGAGATACAAGGTTATAAGGTAAATTTAGGGGGATTTGAAATGATTTGGAAACATAATGAAGAAGTTTGAGTATATAGAAATTATATATATGGTTAAATAAGTTATTTGGAAATGTTGTGTGGACACATGACAATTAGTAGTAGTTCAAACTAAGAGAGGATGTTAAGTTAAGATTTTGATATAAAGAAGCACGGTAGATATGGAAATAGTGTGCTAGTATTTAGGTACATTACTAGGATATGATATTTGCAGAAGATTGTTATTAATGATGAAGGTGATTCTAAGGGAAGGATATGGAGGTAAGTGCTAGTACGTATCAAGTTCAAATCTAAGGATTTAATTTGTGAGTGGGGACTTGTTATTATTAAAGGAGGACTAAGAGCGGAATGACGATACTTTAGATGAGTAATATTATGGTGATCTCGGATTTGAGAAGGGATGTTGTACCTAGGCATGGTATTCTTGTTAAAATGATGAGTTTGAGCTTCTAGTAAAATCTTAATTGTTATGGAATATATTTTGTTTGGTTTAATATGGCAGTTAATGTAGTTAATGGCTTAGAGTCATGTTTTATATTTCAAATAAGATGTAAGCCTTCACATTTCTTTTTGTAAAGTTTTGGTGTGCGATAATTGAATAGAGAATTGTAGTTATAAGATTTGATGATCAATAGTTGAATTATAATGATAGTTTTGTTGCTTATATTTTGAGATATTGAAGTTAAGATGTGGATTAAGGAGATATATATATATATATATTTTTTTTTTATGTTAACTTTTGGTCACTAAGTTAGTGTTTGGACAGAAAGGTAGATTCTTAAACTAAGGGATTTACTTATGTTGACTTTGTCATTGTTGATCATGCCTTGAGGATTGGAATAAAGACTTGATCAGGCAATACGTAGGATAAATTCAGATTTCCCTTGAGTGCGATAATTCTAAATTGGTTTTGTTAAGACTTATGGTGAATTAGAGACATTGAAAACTATGGGACATGCAGTGGTAGGAATTTTGTTGAGGTGTAGTTATGAATGGTAAGATTAAGAGTAATATCAGCAAGTATGACAAATTACTATAGATCGAAGGATCAAATTTTGATTGAGGCAGATATATCATTAAAGGAATTTAGAGTAGTGATCAACGTTTATGGTTAATGTTGACTTAGTGAGTCCGAGGATTAACGGAAGAATATGTAGGGTAGTTTCCTTAAGCTGAACGGAAATAGTAAAGAGGAGTTCTTGAGTGAAACTAAGTTGTTAGAAAAGTTTAAGAATTATGATTGTGGATAATTCAAGCTGAAGTGATTCATTTTTGGTTGAAGTTGCATGGAGGAATGTAATCGTATTCTTTAAGATTGAAATGAATGACTATGATATAATTTGGAGTGGTGGAATATGTTCAAAGGAAACTAAGACAACAATTGTATACTTTGAGTTGAAGGTTGATGTATGATGGGGTAAAGTTAGTGTTGAACTTGATGTTCGTTGTGAGGATAAGGTGTTGAAGGAGTTTTGCTAGCAGACAAATTTTGAGGCAAGAAGTGATTAAGATTTGATTGTGTCTTCGAGTGTAATAAGCTAAGGTGAAATATCGAAGGTAGTGAAGATAACGCGGTAGTGAAAAGTTTTGAGAATAAATAGAATGGCATAAGAATCAATCATGTTAGAGTTATAGATGAAAGGAATGAAGCGACGAGAATACAAAGTAAGATTTTAGAGTCTAGGTGTGATTACGAAATCCTGTTTAGTTTTGAGCTACGAAATTTCGAGGACGAAATTTTTTCTAAGAGGGGTAGTAATGTAACAGCCCGTTTTTAGTTACGCTGTTTAACCAGTTAAAATATAATTAAACATATGATTAATTATTTTATTTGGATGTTTATGTTAATTTTGTTATGTGGTTTAGTTTGAGTAATTAAATTACTCTCTTCAAATTATTTTATTGGGTGCGTTAACACTGACTTATTTCAGTGAATGCACACTTACTAGACAATAAGTTACATTATTGTCACTATTACTACCAGTACAGAAAAATATTTTTTATAATATGTTTAAGAGAAAAGCATTTTCATATTTTCATTCAATTTAATTTTAGAGTTGAAAATAAACTGGTTTGACCTTAATCGGAGATTAAATTTTGGACCGAGTATTTTCTTAGTTGATCAGTTCAATTATTAATCTTTACTCTAAATTGAAATTTGAAATCATATATTTATCAACCTTTATTTTTAGATTCCAAAAAGTAAAAACATATTTATTTTAGACTTAATATTTTATCACTCATTTTGTACCTATTACTAAATAATTAACTTAAAACCCAACTTTCTCACTTCTCTCTCTCAGAAAACCCGTAACCCCCTCCCTCTTTCTTTCTTTTCTTTCTCTTTCTTCTTTCTCCTTTCTCTGCTGCTGCTTTCTCCCTTTCTCCCTTAACTTCATCTTCCTTCTCCCACCTTGCACAACCGCGCCCCCACCTCAGCTCAGTCGCGATCACAGCCTGCGTCGCCGTCGGAGCCGCGTGACGCCGTGTTCCGCTCGCCTCCTCCGATTTGCGTCACTGTTGCGTCCAGGTCGAGCTCCTCCATACGAAATCGCGCCTACACCGCGAGCTCCACTGTCGGATGTGCAGTGCGGGGCTTCCATTCCAGCCACCGAAATGTTCCCTTGATGCCACTGTTTGGATCCCCTCCTTCTTCCTTGTGTGGGTCACACAAAAACCCATCCTTCTGGTTAGGAACCGCCGTAACCACCGCCCGCCGGAGCTCCGACGCCGCGACACCACGCTTGGTTTGTCCAGATCGTGTCTCGGTTGTTCCTGTAGCGCGAAATCGCGCTAGCCACCGCGGTAGGAGTTGTCCGCCGCCGTTCTCCACCGTGGTTGCTGCCGCAGCCGCCACGCCGGAGGTCCTGGTAGCCACCACAACTTCATCTTCTTCCTTGGGTAAGTGGTTTTCTCACTTCCTTTGCTCAGATTCAAAACCCCCAAATTGATTTTGAAACCCTAACCCTAGGTTTTGATTTTAATTCTCAAAATCTGAAATTAATTGGTGTTTTCTGAAATTGGGAGCATGAATAAGTGTCTCCCTAAATCAATTTTTGTCAATCTCTTGTTAAATTGATTTTTCCCCAATTTTAACCTTGAGCCTAAAAACCCCAAATCTGTTTTTGATTTAAATCAACGAGTTTTTGAGAAATTAAATATATTACTGAATTATATTTATATTTTGATTGTTGAGAAATTAATTCAGTATTTTGTCTGGTTGTTTCAATGCTTGGATCGTCTCTCTGGGATGTTTTTCAAGTTCCTGCTTGCTTTGGAGAAGTATGAATTCCCTTTTTGGGAACTCATTGAAGCTGATTGCATGTCTGTGAAGTTCCAGAAAAACCTCCGAACGCATTAAAAGGAGGGGGAAAGAATCAACCTATCGTCGGAATCGATAAGTAGTAAATTATGTAGTAATTATGTAGGGTGACCTAAACCCTACTAGAAGTCGAATAATCGACAAGACCAGAATCGCTTTAAATTGCTTTTATAAAACATCCATGATGATTCGGGGATTGTAGGTTGATCGATATTAGGTTGATGTTTATACTGTTGATGGTTGATTTGAGTTTTATTATCTTTATTGAACTGATTTAGTGCTATGTTGATGTTTTGAAATATCTTTGATTGACTTGATGTTATGCATGATCTGTGTGGTATTTACTTTATGCTTAGTGGATTAAGCGAAGATATATATGCGGTCTAAGATATGAGTTGTTTTGGGCGTGAGGATCATGATGATTTTTAGAGGTGCCTAACCTACATGAAATATGTTAAAGAGGTGTTGTGACATAGAGCATGTGTTGAGGTCTTGATGAGAGGTTAAAGCACTAGGTTATGACCATAGGGGTCTGAGGTCCACAAGTTGTGTTGTTTCTATAACCGTATGTGAGACACATACAAGACCCGAAGTCCTTGTGGGACCGTCCAATGGATAAACTAAACTTGTGCAGCTACGAGTGTCATGCTTTGCATGAGCACCTCTGTGAGTGGATGAGGTGTGCACCGGGATCATCGTGCAGCTGTAGTGTCACGCTTTGCGTGAGCGTTCTTACCATGGTGAAAGTGTGCACCGGGATAATCGTGCAGCTATAGTGTCATTGCTTTGCATGAGCACCCACGGTCCGGGGTGTGCACCGGGCTTATTGTGCAGCTATAGTGTCATTGCTTTGCATGAGCATTCTCACCATGACTAAGGATGTGCACCGGGAATGGGACATGTCGCTTGGACGCCTGACAAACTTAACTTGTGCAGCTACGAGTGTCATGCTTTGCATGAGCACCTTTGTGAGTGGATGAGGTGTGCACCGGGATCATCGTGCAGCTGTAGTGTCATGCTTTGCGTGAGCGTTCTTACCATGGTGAAGGTGTGCACCGGGATAATCGTGCAGCTATAATGTCATTGCTTTGCATGAGCACCCACGGTCCGGGGTGTGCACCGGGTTTATTGTGCAGCTATACTGTCATTGCTTTGCATGAGCATTCTCACCATGACTAAGGATGTGCACCGGGAATGGGACGTGTTACTTGGACTATTGATCGATAACCATAACTATGATGGGGAAGCCATAGCCATGTTCAGTATCATGTCTTAGTTGTAGGAGTGAAGGTAGGATGAATATAAGAATTTTATGGAAGATGGATGAATTGACTGATGTTGTGTCTGTGATAATTACTGTACAGTTTACTATGACTCTTTTCCGTTTTTGATGGTAGAACCGTTTCTTATCCCCTGCATCTTTCTGCATGTTGTATTTTGTTTTATGATGAAATCGTACTAGAAGACCTGGTGGACAAACTTAATGATGAGGGATTGGACGGGATTCCCTATGAGTCGGATGCCAGAGCTCGAGTCTTGACCCATGGTGATTAGGGGTCCAGATAGTATATGGCCAGTGCGTCTTGTGAGACGTTTTAGATGTTTTAAGTTGTTTAGTATTTTTGTCTAAGTCTATGCCTGTGAGGGCTCCTACCGAGAGGATACCCTCAACAGTGTTTTGGTAATGTAATAGATAAATTTGGAGTATTTATATATTATAATCTTGCGAATATTTTATGTTATAAATGAAAACTGTGTATGTTCATGAAAAACCAATTTGGGATTACTGTATCTATTTATCTCCTAAGTCTTTATCTTGACTGGAGTTTGTGTATTTATTCTTCCGCTCCTGGCAGTTGATGTAAGACCAGAGACCATTTATGGTTGGATTAAATTTTGAAGTTATAAAACTGTCTATCAGGTGTTTTTCGACGTCATACAAATCTCCGATTTTTAAAGGGGACATTTCGAAAATGATTTGTGAAAATCTCTAACGCTAAACATGTGCTTAAGGAACTAATAATTGTGGTTTTAAACTAAAATGTCACAAAGGGGCACATCGGGGTGTCTCACAGAGCGAAGTGAAGAAGGCGCGCGGGTGTAAACGTTATAATCAAAAACCAAAAATAAAACAACATTTTACGTCAGTTGTATTAAACATTTTAACGTCAATTGTATTAAACAACTGACGTTAAAGGTCATTGTTTAACGTCAGTTGTATTAAACAACTAACGTTAAAAATAAATATTTTTTATTTAAAAACACTTTTAACGTCAGTTGTTAAAGGCAGTCGACGTTAAAAGTGTATAAGCTTCTGCAAAAACATTCATTTCTTTGACTATTGTGCTCCTTACACATGCACATTGTAACTTAATCCTCTTAATGAGCATTAAGTTTATAGATCAGTTTTCAAGAAAATCAGGTAGTTTCTCTTCTCTATATAAAGAACCATTCTTCTGTATCAGTCTGTATTACACCCCCCTCTTCTTTTCCTCTATATTTCGTGCGTTTTCTATTCCTTCACAATATGGCTCTATCATATTTGAGATTTTGTTATTTCTTCCTATACCTAGACTTAAAGGTCTCTGTCTTAATGGTCAAGAAACTTCTGAGGTTGAGTAAATCACGTAACATGGATGGTATGGTTGGGTGAATCACGTAATGTGATTCCCTCACTTTATTTCATCCCAGTCATCCCTTTCACTCCGCTTTGGCAGCAAGTGACTGTGGATTCAAGATGATGCATCAAGGAATTCAAGTGAGGGAGGAGATGCATCCATTGGAGTTTCTGAGGATAGGACTGAGAAGAAAAAATCATGTTGAAGCAGAAATTTTTTTATATTTTAGGGCTATGTTGCAGAATTTTTTTATCTTTTAATCATGTAATTGTAACTTATGAATCGCTTCAATGAGATACGATTTGATTATACATATATAACTTGTTTTATGTTAAGTGTTTATTTATTTAAATTTGCACAAGAATTTGTTTACTAATTCAAGCTAATTAATTAAGATTAAAAATAAACTTGTTTAAAAAAAAGTTTAGAAATAAACTGCACTATATGGAGTGATCTGCGTTAAGAGTGACAACAGGGAGATGAGAACGAAAGAAAGATAGGAATGAGTAGGGATATAGGATTATTTACGTCAGTTATTTATTTAACTGAAGTAAAAATCACACTTTTAACGTCGGTCGTATAAACAACTGACGTTAAAAGTGTTAATAATTCTTGCAAATCACTTTTAACGTCAGTTCATTACACAACTGATGCAAATAGTGATTTAATATTTACAAAACTGTCACCGCCTCATTTTTAACGTCGAACATATGGTCAACTGACGTAAAACGTTCCCGTATATTACATTATTTCCAGTAGTGATAATTGGTCGAAACAAAGTATAATTGGTCGAAACAAAGTATATTTTGGTCAAGCATAATTGATGTCTTTCATACTGAGAAGAATGTGTTTATGAATGTGTTTGACATTGTGATGGACATCAAGGGGAGGACAAAGGATGCAAATAAAGCCCAATTGGATTTGGCTGAAATTTGTAATCGGAAGGAGCTTGAGTTGCAGGACGGTGGTCGTGGCAGACTTATCAAACCGAAGGCAAGTTATACACTAAGCAAACCACATAAAGTAGTTGTTTGTAAGTGGGTTAAAGAACTGAAGTTACCCGATGGGTATGCTTCCAATCTAGGCAGATGCGTTGACATTAAGGAAGCAAAGTTACATGGAATGAAGAGTCATGATTATCATGTGTTCATGCAACAGTTGCTTCCAATTGCGTTCGATGCGTTATCGAAACCAATTTGGAACCCACTTGTTGAGCTTAGCACTTTTTCAGGGAGCTTACTTCGACAACACTAAATTTGAAACAATTAAAGGATATGGAAGTCAAGATACCCGTGTTGTTATGTAAATTGGAACAAATCTTTCCGCCGAGTTTCTTTGGTTCAATGGAACACCTTCCAGTTCATCAACCTTATGAAGCAAGAGTTGGTGGTCCAGTCCAATACCACTGGATGTATCCATTTGAGAGGAATACAACATCAATTATTTTAATTAATATATATTAAATTCATATACACGAAGTCATAGTTTAGCTTTCCTTAAAACTAGTAATTAGTTATATGTATCCCTCTTTAATAGCTTTTTGCACTCCCTTAAACACAAAGTGAAGAACAAGGCACGAGTAGAGGGTTCCATTTGTGAAGCATACTTAGTAGATGAGACTTCCACTTTTGCCTCTTATTACTATCCAGATGAAGTTGACACGAGAAGGACTAGGATGCCCAGGAATGTTGATTCGGGTGAAGGTAGTTCAACTAGTTCTCCTATATCAATGTTTAACTATCCGTGCAGAATAAGTGCCAAATCAAAAGGATACTTCTTGGAGCAGCGTGACATTAATGCTGCTCATATGTGCATCCTTCAAAATTGTGAAGAGGTGGCGCCATATATACAGTAAGTGTCTATAATGTCTTTTATAAGTTCAATTGTAATTTATTGTTATTAATCGTCCTGCTGTTAACCTCCCGTGTGAAGAATGTATGGAAATTTTCTAAGGGAAATCCAACCTGACATTTTGACCGCTCAGGTTGATCGAGAAATTATTTCTCACTTTGCTACGTGGTTCAGTAAATATGTAGGTTAAGCATCTTCACTTATTACTTCTCTCCTTAAATATATATGGTGTATAAGTTGGATATATTATTCCAATTTGTAGGTATTAGATCCAGTAAACAATGTTCAAAATCCATTGTTGACTAATTTGGCATGGGGGCCTAAAAGATGGGTTACATCATGGAATACTTACTTTGTAAATGGATATAAATTTAACACAATAAAATGGAATGAAGGAATGCAGTCGTGTAACTATGGTGTTTGTGTGTGAGCCACTGATGGCAATGTAGAGGATGATTTCTATGGGGTTCTAATTGACATCCTTGAACTCGAGTATACTGGTTTCCCCGTGATGAAGTTAGTTCTATTCAAGTGTGATTGGTTTGATCCTACTCTTGATGTAGGGACAAAAATCGATAAAAAGTATGGCATTGTTGAAGTTAGGCTATCTCGTCGGTATAATAAGGCGTATGACCCATTCATTTTTTCATAACAGGCAGATCAGGTTTATTACATGCCATATCCCGAAGGACATCAAGGCTGGTTGGGTGTCATTAAGATAAAGGCTCACAGTACAATTACTGATAATGTAATCAACCAGCTTGAAAAATATGCTCCATACTAAGATGATGAGTTTTCCGGGCCCCATGTACCGTTGCAAATTACATCAGACATTATTGTTAATTCTCTAACGGACATTTCCGGCGATGGGAAGAAGTTGAAAGAGAGTTAATATATCAATCTGAGTTGGAAGATTCTAGCAAAGGCACATTCCAATCAAGTGAGACTGATGAGAGTGAGGGTGAATTTAGTGACGGAGGTTCTAATTAGGTAATTTATATATGCATTATTCATTGTGTAATTTTTATTCATGTCTAAACTTGTTGATTAATTAGTTATTATTTATATTGTGATTTAATAGCTTTATCAATTTTTACACATATGGCAGATTCCACTAGAGGTAGGGGGCAGCGCGGTGGTCGTCGGGGAGGCCATGGCAGAGATCCTCCTCCGGCCGACCCACATACTTGAGATCGAGACCACGCTACTAGTACCTCTGTGGACGGCCCACAGGGTGATGGAGGTGCACCCACTATGCAGTCTTATGATGTTGGGACACAGGCTGTACCGTCATCATCCATACCTGTGCCAAGACCATCATCATCAGCGGTGCAGGAGAGCCGTGGTTCATCAGACTTGAGGACTCTTCTTATCCCCAGGGGGGATTACAAGTAAGCTTACTTATTTTTTGTATATATAAGTATCGTTAATTTCCATTTTACTTGTTTTTTGTTTATTCAAAACATTTATTAATGCTCTAATTATCCTGCAGCTTTCTGCCCGCGAAGGGCCCTTCTGATTTGATCTCAAAGATACTACAACAGAAGTTTGATGGTGTATGGCCTACATGGAAGGGGATCCTAGAGGGCCATAGGGATCAGCTGTTTAAAGAGTTTAAGGTAACAATTTATTATGTTATTTAAAATAAATTTACATTAAATATTAATTCAAACTTCATATATATATATATATATATATATTGCCTAACAAGTGTATGTTGCAGAAAGAGTATAGGCGGAACGCTGCTTTGGAGAAGATCATCAGGGCCATATTTGAGCATAAAGGCTTATTGATCATGAAGAATCTAATGAACAAGCTGAGGAAGGGTAAGGATAAGGGGAAGTGGTTGGAGCCTGAGATCAAGAGGGGGTTGGAACAATATTGGGCTACTGAGAAGTTCCAGGAAATCCAGGTCATAGCTCTGTGTAATCGAGCTTCTGATGGTGGCGCATGTGCTTACACCGGTGGCTCTAGATCAGTCGCCGCCCACTTTGACGAGCTGGTAATACTTAAAACTTGAATAACTTATCATACTATTTTATTAGCTTTCATTTATTATTCTTAAGATTTTAATATTATTTTTTTCTGTGTAGAAAACACAGAATGATCGACCCCCGACTGCTATGAAGTTGATGGAGAGGACGAAGAAGCTGAAGTCGGGGGAATGAGTCAACGACAAGGCCCGTAACTATGCTGTAAGTAAAAAACAATTTAGTATATACTTTTCATTTATTATTATTGATTTGTTAAGATATATTGATTATAATTGTAACTAAATCTCTTCATCTATACTTTGCAGGTGGGCTTCAACGAGAAGAAGGACGATGCCATATCACGTCCCTCACAGTTACAGGATGAGGCATTGACTGGTGAGGGGCCCCGCTCTCATGTCTCCGTCGATGATAATGATATTTATTTGGAGGTCGTCGGGGGCAGGAACAAGAAGGGGCACTTGTATGGCCTCGGACACTTTGGCAATGAGTTTGTCGCTTCATCGTTCGGCACTGTTGCTCATTCCTACACGGATACCGTCCCTCCGGAGCAGTTCAACGAGATACAGGACACCATCACACTCCTGAATGCAGAGCTTCGAGAGAAGAGGGAGAGAGAGCGGAAGATGGCGAATCAGATTGCACAGTTGACTCGGTCACACCAGCAGCTGATGCAGAGGTCCATCAAGACGGGTCAGACACTGCAGATGGTGTTGCAGCAGATGAGGATCCAGTCTCCAGTTGCTGCGGATGGTGCTCCAATAGTTGTGGCACTTGGTGTCGCTCCTCCAGTTCCGCCATCTCCTGCTGCTGATGATGCTGCTCTAGAGGACGATGAGAAGGTAGATGTCGGCGGCACGGACGCTGAGGCTCCTTGGGTTCCTCCACCTCCGTCTTCGCATGATGATTAATGTTTTTTTTCATTTTATGGATTTCTAGACTATTACTGTGTGACATTTTTATTTATTTATATACATTCATTATTTTTATATTTGTGAGTTGCATTAGTAATTAATGTTTTAAATAAATTTTTAAATTCCTACCAAAAAAATAAATTTTAAAATAAAAACAAAAAATTAATATTAATGTTTTAAATAAATTTTTAAATAAAAGCAAAAAAATTAATATTAATGTTGTAAATAAATTTTTAAAATAAAAATTTACACAATTAGTCTTAGCAACCGAAAGAGCAACCAATATTTCGGTCGCTATACTTAAGTCACAGAAAAAAATATAAAAAAAAATAAAAATTATTTCATGGTTAGCGACCGAAACCATGGTCGCTATTTTGGTTGAGGTAATCAACATTAGCGACCGAATATCACTCACCAAATTCGGTTACCGTGATCATGCGACCAATTTAGTTGCGATCGAATTTTATAATTTAGCAACCGAATATTCGGTCTCTAGTTGGCGACAGAAATACAAACTCGGTCACTAAAACTTTAGTGACCAGGGTTTCTGCTACCGTCATAATTCGGTCGCTAATAGGCACACTCTCAATTGTTGAATTTTTACGAGACTACAAATCAATTTGAATTTGATCAATATCATTTAAAAATATTGTATGAGTGTAATGATAATAATAATTACTATTTATTAAGCTACTTATCTTTGGGATAATCCATGTAGGCTTGAGTTTTGCCTTTACACTCGTACTATTACCATTTGCACAAGCAATGCTACTTACCATCACTGCACTATGATAAAAAAATATGAATGCCAGTGATATGTTCATGCATATGTAATAAAATAAAAGTAAAATGTTACAAATTGTATAAATGTTTACGTACCAATCAATATTCTGCCTCACTTTAATATCTGACTGATAGTGCAACGAGCAAAGAAATGCGACTGTATGATGCGCTGGACAAAGTAGGAGAAACTTCCAGTGGCCACCCTTGAGAAGTGTTGCCATATATACCTCACAGTGGCTACCATCAACTAGGAATTGCAAGTACGTATCTAGTGATGGCATCGCCATCAAGGCAGAATTCACCCCGAATGAGGGTGGGGTCTAAGAGTCCATAATTAGACTAGACGCCCTTGTCATAATAAGGCGATGCAGATACCTAAGATATGAATTAGTTAGTTAATGTTAATTATGTAAGATATTGAAATAAATTATAATATTGAAATACCTAAGATGTAATATGAAAAAATGTACTTACGTGCACCAGACACTGACAACCGTATTGACTATCCATACTCGATCAAGGATTAGGTGATCCACATCCCCCCAAGATAGAAAAAAATAGGCAACCAGGAAGTTGCAGCGCCGTGTTCCAAAGGCAACTCAAACTCGTCGTATTGGTACTCCACCGCAAACGTAGCCACACGAGCTATCACCGAGAGACTCTTTCTCGGATTCGACGGAGCTGCGTCATCCTAAACAATAAATATAAAGCATTAAACAGGGTTAAGTTATTTCAATTGTAAATATAAAAACCATAAGTAATAATTGAACGATTATGAATAACTGGGGTGAAAGAGACTTCCCCCTCGGCTGCGACGGATGGACCACCGACTTTGTCATTATCCTAAACAATTAACAAAGATAAAGCATTAGTAAATATTGTCTTAATTAATTGTCAATAGAGAAAGACATAATTGAATGAATATGAATACCTTCAGCTCCACCAACTCCACCGGCTCCACCAGCTCATCATCATCCCGCTCCTCCTCATCATCATCAACCAACACATGTTGACCTGGACAACTCCCCTTTGTACTCACATGTGAAGGTGTAACACCCCGATTTTCGTATAAGGGATTATGTTACTATGGATGTCTAGTTATTATTATTATTATTATTATTATTATTATTATTATTATTATTAATGAAGTTAGTATTGTTATTTATATAATTAATAATGTAATTCTGATTAGTGTTGTGGTATTTTTATGCTTATACATATATATGTATGTATATATTATTACATTGATAATATGTATATTAATATATGATTATTTGCATTAATATGAGATTGTGTCTCTTAATGTGTGATATAATATGAATATATGATTTTTTTTGTGATTTTATATGTTAATATATGATATGTGATTTTATTAATAATAAGTGATTAAGAATGATATGATGAGATATCGTGTGATTTAGTATTTAAGTAGAGATAGTGTAATTCTTAGATTTTAGCCCCTCAACGAATCAGATTTGAGTCCTTATTAATAAAGGATAATCCTCTTTTTGGTTACCTCTTAAGATCCTATCATAATCTCCTAAGGATCCTATTTAGGAATAACTACCAAATCTGTCGCTAAACTTCCATTGAAATTTTGACCATCTTAGAGTACAAATTAGGATTCGGTCATTAGACATTAATTTGTAGATATTTTTCTGATCTTTGTAACGACACTAAGAACACATCAATCGGAAATTTGTAACTCAAGTTATGATCAAAATACCGGTCTGTATTCATTTTGGGTTGGAATAGGAGCCCGTTATGCCCCAACTTGTATTTATACCATAAAACTCGACCTAAACCCTATTTCTCACATTGTTAAACTCAGAATAGCTGCCTCTCTTCATCTTTCTTAGTTTTCCCTTGAACCCCTTGAAGTTCTTGGAGTTTGTGAGCCCGTTTGGGAGAGAAGTTACGCGTGTTAGCATCGTTTAAGGTGACGTAGTAATCCCTCCTTAATCTCCTTTTCCCTTTATTTTGAATTGGGGATTAATTGATCATTCTCTTCCCTTCTTGTTTGACCAAGGCTTGAGGAACTCGTCTAGCCGCTCGAGGGAACGTGTCTAGTTTGCCAACGATATCGTTTTGGGAATCTTCATTCCAGGTATGGGGAGAAGGATAGTGTATACATTAGGCAATGGGGTAGCGTAAGATGAGGGGTCCCCATAATCCCGTTATTGTTGTTAATTTCTATGAATGCCTATTCGTTATATGTTGTTATTAATTGTTATTGATATTGCTACGTTTAGTATGACTATGCATTGACTGACTGAATGTTGATTGGATGAGGTTGTGTTGTTGTTATGATGAACACGTTAATAAGGCCCTAATCAGTTTTAAATAAGACTCTTAGTTAACATAGGATTTAAGGGGTTAATTCCCTAGTGCTTTATAAGACATGAACTGTTAGTGAAAGGTGAGGTTTTATGCCAACTAGATTAGTCAAAGGACCCTAGGATCTGATTTGAGAGTGTTAGGGAGTTTTGACTCTAAGAATACGGATGAATCTGCCCAGAACATTATGGCTGGCCCAGGAGCACGACCGTGCTGAACAGGGAGCATGCCCGTGCTCCCAGTTGCATTCTGGAAGGCAGGCCACTCATTGAGCACGGCCATGCAGGACAGTGAGCACGATCGTGCTCCACTTAAGTGGCAGCACGACCGTGCTGGGGTTAGCACGCCCGTGCTCCCCTTGCTGGTCTGAATCTGAGACTAAAGGAATAAAGGGGTGTTTCACCCCAGTCGTCCCCAATAATGCAGTAATACATCAATCGAATGAAGAAGAGTTAGATAACTTAATTAAAGGATTAATTAAGATAACGAAGAATAATAAGTTGGTTAAGTCGGTACCATTGGGTTACCGCACGTTGATACACTTTGGTTCTTTTTGGCCAAAGTGCCCTCAATGCTTTTTGGTCGAGGCGTTGATGAGTTGAACTTTGGTGCTTTTGGCTAAGGCTGTGTTAGTGCTTTTGGTTGCTTTGTATGTCGTTTTCTCATGTATTCATACATTGAAGTTGATTAGTGGAGGATGTTTAACATATGGGAGGTCGTCTAAGGTATGATGATCTGGCCTTAGTCTCGGGTGGTTCACCCAAGGTTTGGTGAACCGTGCGCCCCGAGGTGGCGTATCCAGTTATGATATGTCGGCTATCCAAGGGGTTCACCCATGGTTTGGTGAACTGTCGGCGTTGGTGCTTTTATGGACAATGTGGATATGTAACTCCGAAGTTGACTTCCTGAGATAGTTGGATCCACATGCATAACGGAGTAGCGGAGTAGTGTTGCACCGCATAGCATATGTTGATTGAGATGATATGTTGTTATGCTATTTAATATTGATGTTATGTTGTATTGCTATGCCATGCTATGATGTATGTTCATCTTGCTTAACTACTTCCATGCCGATGTGTTTACATGATTTCTTACTCCCTGTTTTTCCTGTTTCTGTTGTTGCATGTATCTCTTATGCAGAGGACGGTGAGCAGCCAATGGAGGAGTGACTCTGAGGAGCCGCGACTCTAGTTAGGATGTTTAGTTATAGTTGTTAGTTTTGTTTAGTTGTTTTAGTTGTATTTCGAGGATTTTATCTCGGAACGATTATACCAGCTCTGTATGTGACATCGAGGTTGGGTTATGTTTATGTTATATATTGTTTGTGTTTTATTGTTTTAAAAGAATGTTCTTTCCGCGTTAAGTGTTACAATGTGGTATCTTTCTATCAAGTTTTATTTTCATCAAATGAATGCATGTTTTTATATTACCTCTTTTAAGTAAATGTTTTATATTAACGTACGTGGTAGAAGGGTGTCACGGAAGGTTGGACAGTTGGGGTTCCTTCGTTTTGCATAGATGATAGAAGAGATCGGAGAGCCCCTGGGTCCTTTAAAAGCGACCAGATAACATCCTCTCTAATCTTCTCCGTGAATAGCTGATCCCGCTCGCCCATGGTTCGCTCATGTGAACATTGTCCATGGAATTGCCAAATGCCCACTTGCCTTCCAACACCAATGAAATGACCAGGGTGGTCGTCTTTAACAAGGGTAGTGGCCAGGATATCCAGACGTCCCTGTGGAACGAACGATTCTTGCGAGCTTTATTTATTTAGCGAAGGCTACAAAGATGAAAGTCAAAAAAAAATGTAAGACAATGTGTACTACTTTAAAGTTTGTTACAAATTACAAGTAGAATTAAACATTAATTACTTACAATCTTTTCTGCAACAACGAGTGTGGGCTCAGATTTAATAACTCCCGACTTTGCCTTTCAGTCTTCAATCCATGTATCCTCTCACGGGGAAGGAGATGGAGGATCAATAACTAAATCCTTATCTCCTGCTTCTTTTCGTTTCTTCTTCAACTTCTCCTCCACCATCTTCTGTCGAACCGGTTTATTGCCACCACGAGACATCGTGTGTTTGTGGACATTATTTTTCTGGGTCGCCTGCGCCTTTTTACTTTTCTCCAGTTACAAATAGTACGTACTCAACAAGTGGCATCAGAGCTTAACTCTTGGATATGAAGGATGAACTTGTCTCAAGAGGAAAGATGACTTCAAACAATTTTTGTAACGAAGGGAACTCCGTAAATAGACCCCTATCTATCAATGGTGAAGGGTATGGTTACTAGAAAGAAAGAATACAAATTTTTCTTGAAGCTTTTGATATTAATATTTGGGACGCTGTGAAAATTGGTCCTTTTGTCCCCAAGCACGAAGTCAATGGTGCTTCGGGAGATAAACCGAGAAACCTCTGGACCAATGAGGAAAAGAAAAAGGTCCATTACAATTTGAAAGATAGGAACATCATCACTTTAGCTTTAAGCTACGATGAGTTCTATGGGGTCTCAAATTGCAAGACTGCTAAAGAAATGTGGAACACCCTTTAATTGATCCATGAAGGTACTACCGAGGTCAAAAGGGCTAGGATGAACACATTGACCCACGAGAATGAGCTATTTAGGATGAAATAGGGTGAAAGCATACAAGATATGAAAAAATGGTTTACTCATACTGTAAATCATCTTAGGGCTCATGGGAAGTCTTTTAGTAATGAAGACTTGATAAATAAAGTTCTTAGATGCTTGAATAGAAGTTGGCAACCTAAAGTAACTGCTATTTCTGAATCAAGAGATTTAACTTCTATGCCTTTGGCTGCTCTATGTGGCAAATTACAGGAACTCGAGTTAGAACTAATTCGCCTCATTGAAAGTGAGGAAAGCGACAAAAAGAAGAGAGGCCTTGCTCTTAAGGCCAACATAAGTGAAACAACTGAAAAAGATAGTGACTTTGATGAATTCGAAGGACTTGATGAAGGAGATGAGAACATGAGCCTAATGGTCCGAAAATTCAAGAAATTTCTAAGGAACAAAGGCAAAGCACGTCAAACCTTCACCCCCTAAAAAAAAGTTGAAGGAGAAGGAACCTCTTACGTTCCAACATGTCCTTTTAGTCAAAAGAAGAATGACAAAGTTGAAAAGAAGCCACAAAAGGATAGAAAAGGAAGGAAAGCCTACATTGCTTGGGAAGACAATGATATGGACTCCTCTGATGAATCCGACAACGAAGAAGTAAATATTTGCCTCATGGCCAATCACGAGGACGACTATGATGAGGTAATCGATAATGAAATTGAAAATGAATGTTCTTATGATGATTTACTTACTGCATGTGAAGAATTGAATAATGAAAGCAAGGGTCTTCTAAAAATCATTTTATTATCAAAGAAAACAATTTCTAGTCTTGAGTCGCAAATAGATTTATTGAATAAAGAAATGGAAACCATTAAGGAAAAATCAAGCTCTTTCAAACAAAACTTCATCATGCCTATCTTGTGAAAACAAAAAGAATGAAGTTTCAAAGTGTAATGAATGCAATGTTTTGAAAGTCAAAATTGAGGACTTTTACAACACTCTTGCTAAATTCACTAGTGGAAGAGACAATCTTAATCTGTCGTTAAGGAATCATAAAGGAACATATGATAAAGCCGGTTTGGGTTATCACCCTAAATTACATGAAAAATCTTTTAAAAGGTTCTTTAGCCCAACCAATACTTCTAGCAGCCCTTTCGTTAAATGTTTTTATTGTGGTAGAAAGGGACACACTGCATCTATTTGTAATGCTAGAAAGAATAAAAATGTCAATAGCAAGAATGTATGGGTAAAAAAGGGCAATGCGCCCAAGGCTAATTCTCAACTCAAATTGGTATCTTGACAGTGGGTGCTCCAAGCACATGACGGAAGACAAAACCAAGTTCTCCTCTCTCACACCCAAAAAGGGTGGATTCATTTTCTATGGTGACAACAACAAAGGTAGAATCTTGGGAATTGGAATGGTTGGTAAGAGTCCAAATCCCATCATTGAAAATGTTTTGAATGTTGAAGGTTTAAAACATAATTTACTAAGTATAAGTCAACTTTGTGATAAGGGCTTTAATGTTGTGTTTGATAACTCAAAATGCATGGTCATGGATTTTAACAAACAAACTAAATTAATTGGACAAAGAATTGGAAATATCTATATGCACTAGTACAGGAAATGCTTTTTACGTCAGTCAAAACTGATTTTTAACGTCTGAAAAATCCTGACGTCATTGGAGCAGTCGTTATAAGTGTAACTTTTTAGTCAGTTCAAAACTGACTTTAAAAGTACACTTTTAACGTCAGTTGATTATAAAACCGACGTTAAAAGTACACTTTTAACATCGGTTGTTTCATTCAACTGGCGTTAAAAGCATAACTTCTAACGTCGGTTGTACTAAACAACTGACGTTAAAGGCTTTGTTTTCTTTAAAAAAAATTCTGTTAAAATATATCCCTTCCCCCAGCTATCCCTGCATTCGGTAAACAGTCCAGTCCAGTAAACAGTCTAGTAACAGTCCAATATTTCACTTAAATTTCATTAATAAAATAAAAGTATATATATACAAATTAAGGAACAAATTGGGGGATAAAAAACATACCAATTACTACACACCTACATATAAGTTTCTATACTAATTACTAACTACACATCTTCTATATACTCCTGAGGTATACTTATGGGCAATCCTTTCTCTTTAGCATAGTTGAAGAAAAATTCTGCAAACCGCGTCCTCAAATCTTTGAACTCTTTTTTGTTTAGAGGAAATTGGTCGCTGTTAAAAGCCTGCACACGTTCAAATAAATGACAGTAACATTAATTAACGCAATGAAAATGAAAACTATAATATATAATTAAATAATTTGTTTAATTAAGTATTATTACCCTCTTCCATTCTTCGGTAATAGATGCGGAGACTATGTTCAGCATATGTTGCATCACATAATATCCACACGACCAACCGTCTAGCTGATATCGAGACTACGAAAGAAATGAAATTTAATGTCAGTTAAATAAACATATATATTTGGAATTAGTAATTAGTAATTCTAATATTATATACTATTTAACAAACTACCAACCTTGAGGTTAATCCAATCAGGATTTCCTTTAGACTTAGGAGTCCTACTCCTTCCGTTGGCACAACTCAAACTACAAGTCTTGAGAGCACTATCATAAACAGAATATTCATGTCAATTAACAAATTCATCATGTTTGTTAAATAAAAAAAAACTTAAATTATATAGAAGATTAATTACTCACCTATTCATAGGTTCCACCACCTCCTATGGCGGGTCCCCGTGGAGAGAGCAAAGGAAGATGACAGTATGCCTGGCATGATGAATTACGAGCAACTGCCAATGGTTGTTGATTATGTACGGTGCCAGATATAGCTCCTTGCGATCATCACCTCCCAGTAATCTCGTTAAGTAGGCTGTGACTTCTTTTTTATTGTCAAAGAATTCAGGCTGAAGGGAATAGGCCTCTAAGAAGCCGAATAGGTTGTCACCCCTCTCGAGTTGAAGTTGATGGAGATGCCTACGATATGAATACAGTAAATCATAAAATTCAAATAAAATACATAAATTGAATTAATTATAAAATTATAAAGCAAACTTACGTCGACCAAAGACTCAACCGTGGTGGATAGATGCTGGCCATTATTGTAAAAATACCCAATATTGTCACCACTGAATATAAATCCAAGCTCATGCTCATGAAGTAGGCGTTCCAGTCAACCATCATGCTCCAACTCCTATTGAAAAAGCACAGGCGCATAATCCTCGCCAATCGAGAACAACCGAGTCATGAGAGAAATCTTACACGCCTTTGCCTTCAATATTAAATAAATCAGGTATATACGTTGTTGATAATTTAAAAAAAATAAGTAATTAATTGACAATTTTGGACATTAATAATGAATATATACCTTCCATGCCAACTCGAGCTCCCGCTGCGTCAACTCCAACTCCCGCTCCCTCTCTGCCAACTCATCCACATCCACGTGTGTCCTATTATAGCTCTCTTTTGTGCTCACATGTGAAGGGTTGACAGCTCCCGCGGTGTCCTTGGAACCCACAGAGGCAAACTCCCTAAAAAGCGCCTATTTGAAATATGGGTTGGATAAGAAGCGGCTCATCAGCTGGTCTATAATGACAGGGTCGGAAATGAGCTTTTGTGTAATGGTTTCTGTAAGTGCAGCCTCATCGACGACCCGCCTTCGTGAAGTAGACTTGCCATAATATTCTTTGATTCCCACCGTCTCTGGAACGCTGATCACCCGACCAGGATGGTCGTCCTTGCCTAGAGTAGTGAGCAATATGTCCCGACGTCCAGAAGGGACGAATGAGCCCTGGGAGCATTTTTCCATAAGCTCCATCTACAATGAAGAATTGAAAAAACATGTAAGAGAAAGGTGTTCCTTAAAAATATCAACCATAAACAAATATCAACTATAAATGCATATAGGTAGTTACTTACAATCTTATCTGCGACATCGCGAGTGGCTTCAGCTTTAAAAGAGCCTTTCTTTGTCATTCGGACGGCCAACCAAACATCCTCGCGCGGGATAGGAGACGGAGGATCAAGAGATGTGCCCTCAGGCACCTCTCCAGTTGCTATCCTCACAGTCAGCTCCTCCTGCTTCACCCTAAGCTTCTCCGCCATCATCTCGTCAATCCTAGTGGCGTACCCACCCTGAGACAAGGTGTGGGTATGGACATTCTTAGCTTGATTTTGCATACCCATCTTCCCCTTAGCTTGTTTAAACAAAAACACATAATTAATAGAGTTAAATACATTTAATTTCTTTACTTAAATTATCTCTAAGAAGCATAAATAAATTAACTTCATCAACTAACCTGAAATGTGTCCCCATGTCAAATGCTAAAAAAAATTATCCCACATCTCCCTATCAATCCAGGGGTAATCCAAGAACATCTTATCAATCTTCTTCTTCCTAGATACATAGTGCCTAGTAAGATCATGCTTGAACCCAATCCAATGCCTTGCCCCCAATGAGAGGCATTTCACCCAATGATGCTCGTCATTCGGCATAGTCTAAGCTATCTACACATTAAATACATAACAAACTGGATGAATTAGAACTCGAATAATTATTTAATAATGTACATCAAAAGAATGTAAAAGTAAAATACCGTGATAGCCTCCCAAATCTGATCCTTAACGTTCTGTGGAACGTCATTCCAATGGTTGTATAGGATGTTAACGTGCTGCTTGGTTTGTAGAATCACCCACGATTTAAATTCTCTGGCACGAGGGACCCTAGGGCTTTAGTTTAGAATCAAAGGACACCTCAAGAGACCGGCCACTTTGCCTAGCCTTCTCTAACTTCTTCAATGATGTGGCTCATCTACCCTGTTTCCTCCGAGACTGTGATGTCTGTTTGGACAAAACAATGTAAAATTAGAGGGTTATGTATAACAAGGATAAATAAAGAATATATAAAGAACTTAAACTTACATTATAAATAAAGAATAAAGATTGTATATAAAATGTAAACTTATAGTATCATCAGGCGTAGTCCCCATAGTGTCCTGTGTAACAGGCTGTTTTTAATTATGTTGTTTTAACAGTAAAAATATATTTATTTATATTTTATTTGAGACTTAGGAAATGATTTTGGAGAAAACAAAATCATATCTAGAACTTACTCAACATTAAGAAGCTCTGGTTAAAATTTGGGTTTAAAACTCAGACGAAAACCGGTCTGCGTTTTTAACCGACAGTATAATTTTTATATTGACAGAAAACCCTAATTTGACCCGAAAACTGAATTTTGTAGATTTTTATATTTTGTCCGTGGGGAATTCTACTTTCCAAATTTCTGATCAGAATTATGAGTATTCGGCCGAATTTTGGTGAAAGTTCGAACAGAAAAAGTCGGTATTTTCACTGACAGTAGGATTTTAATGATCAGAAAACTTAATTTTGACTCGTGAACAAAATGGTTTATATTTAAATCATATTTCCAACGAGTTTGGTTAGTTTGAAAATTTTCAGTCGAAAACGAAATATTACGCTTTTATACGGGTGTAAACCCTAATCGGGGAACCGACAGAGTCGAGAAGGGAGGTGCAGAGACAAAACCGGACACTGGAGGAGCTGAGTCATGGGGTGAGTCACCACCATGAATCACCAAGCATTTATGAGGCATTAAATGTAAACTTAGGTGAAGTGACCAAAATGCCCTTTTAGCTTAACCTAACCAAAGTTAAGTTAGATTTTAACCATGGTCAAGGAACCATGGTTACTTTATGTGGTCCAAAATCAGCCACACCCTCCACTAAATGTGAGCCACATATTAATTAACCTTAGTTAGCAAGGTAACCTTAGTTAAGTTAATTATTAACTATGGTTAAGCTTATATTAATTAAATATTCCTAAAAGCTATTAATCTAAGCTTAACAAACCAAACAAGGCAAAAGATTACTCCTATATATACCCCCCAAACCGTGGCCTCCCTCACCATTTCACTCATATTCTTCATCTTCTTCATTTCTTCACCAAAAACACTTAAACTCCATTTTCATTCTTCAAGAGCTCCAAGTGATTCCATTACAAAGCTTGACAAGATCATCATATATTCTTCTTCTACTTTCCTAACTTGAGGTAACATGCATCTTATCTCTTGTTTAAGCTTTTGTTCTTCATATTTCATAGTTTTCCATTTCTAGATCTAGAACTTGTAATAATTCTAGAAAATTGTAGAAAAATCATAAAAATGTGAAACCAATTTCTATGATCTAGATATGATCCCTACTTTCATGTGATCAAAGTCATCTTCCTTCCCTATTAACCATTCTTGGCCGAACCTAGGTGAGAAAGGGAGTGTGAAGTTTTTGTGTCATTACTCAATTCTATCACTTGTATCATGCTCTCTAATACCTATATGGTTATAATCTAAGAGCTTAACTTCAACAAAGATTTCTATCCTAATTTTATGGTGTTGGCCGAAAATCTAGGGTTTAGGAGTTTATAGATTTTGTTAATTTAATGAATTCTAATGATTGGTTAATACTCTTAAGTATCTATGTAATCTAAAACCAATAGCTTGAATCAAAATGAATTTCCTAGTCAGTTTTACTAAGTAAAGCCGAAACTTAATTAAAAGGGAGATTAAATTATTTTGTTAATATTTCCAAGTTATGATAATTTATCTAAGCTATCTAAGACTATAGGAACTAGAATCCAAAAACATGGAATGAGAAAAGAATCCTAACCCTATTTCGAATTAGGAGGCCGAAACCTAGCTAGTTAGGTTAAGAGTGATTTTGTTGATTAATTATAGTTGTATTGTTTGGTTGAAGGAGAAACTGTTAAACTGTAGTGTGATAACGAGGATCGTCGAAGTCGGAATTCCGGTGCTAACTCGGGTGGGGGAAGAATCAACCTATCGTCGGAATCGATAAGTAGTAGATTATATGATAATTGTGTAGGGCGGCCTAAATCCTACTAGTAGTCGAGTAATCGACAAGACCAAAATCCCATTGGAAACCTTTTCTGTTAAACCAATGATGATTCGGGGATTGTAGGTTTATCGACGTTAGAATGATTTTATCTTATCTGAGGCTGATTGAATTTATGATTATTATTGAATTGCTTATGTGATATATTGTGGTGTTGGAATATTTTCTGATGTTATGTTATGCATGATCTGCCTGGTTGTTAATATTATGCTTAGTGGATTTTAAGCCAAGATATATATATTGTTCGAGAGATAGTTGTTTGTTGTGGGTGTGAGAATAATGGTGACTTAGAGGTGCCTAACCTAGATGATGTATTTTAATGCGGTATGGTGACCTAGGAAATGTGTTGAGTTCTAGTGAAAGGTTAAGGCGCTAGGATGTTGTTAAAATAGGTTGGTGAGATTCACGTGTATTGGTAATATAATACACAAGGTCGGTATTGTTGTTCACAACCGTGTATTGGTAATATAATACACGAGGTCAAGAGTTCTCGCTAGACCGTTCCACCTTAGAAATAGGTTGTGCAGCTATAGTGTCATTGAATTTCATTGAGCACCCCCGGGAGTGGACAGGGTGTGCACCGGGAGCATCGTGCAGCTATAGTGTCATGCTTTGCATGAGCGTTCTCACCATGGAAGAGAATGTGCACCGGGAATTTGGAACCTGTCGCTTGAACAATTGACTGACATTCCCCTAGAGGAATGCGTGAAAGAAATCCATGGTGGCCACGTCAGTATGAAAGTCTAGTTGTACGAGTTTGGGGTAGAGGATGATACATTAAATTGAGGATGCTTTGTTAGTTAGGTTTTGGATGATGTTATGTCTGTGACAATTACTGTATAATTCACTATTACTCTTTTCCGCTTTTGATGATAGAACTACTTCTTATCCCCTATGTTTATGTATTCTTGTGGGTTACTTTACTTACATTAGAAGACCCGATGGAGGATTATGTTGCTGAGGAGCTGGACGGAGCTCTGTATGAAACGGAGGTTGTTGAGGAGTTGGATGGAACTCCTTACGAACTAGACGCTGGAGGTCGAGCCGTGATCCAGGGCGACTAGGGTATAGATAGTATGGCCAGTGTGTCTAAGAAGGAGTATTTTTATATGTCTCCGCTAAGTATGGCTTTTATTTTAAGTTTATGCCTGTGAGGGATCTTACTGAGAGGTTACCCTCAACAGTGTTTTGGTAATGTAATAAATAAACCAGTGTGTATTTATATATTACATCCTTGGTGTGTTTAATTTGCAGAAGTTATATGATTGTTTAAATAAAGTTTTAAGTTTTACGCACTTTTCATGCTAAGCGCGCGATTAAGGAATTAATTAATAAGGTTTTAAGCTAATAAAACACAGGGGTACAACAGGGTGTCTCATTTGGTATCAGAGCAGTGTGATTCTGATCGGACTGCGAGGTTTAGGATGTTGTTACTGGCCGTGTCTAGTTAAATCCACATCGGATTTTTTACTATGCTTAGAAGTTGGGTAGTGTGTTAGATTCTTCTGCGAGAATTAATATTGGTATGGCATATGGTATGTATATACTTGTCTATGTAGTATTATATGTCATACTAATAAGAGCGAATGATTTCTTTTACAGAATCATGGCCCGAGGAAGAGGACGTCCAACCAACAGTGGTGACAGCACTCCGGAAAGAATTATAGGAGCTGTCAATAATGACACCAATTGATGAGGGTCATATGCGACTCCCAATACCTTGGAAACAATAGTTGTTGCTATGCTGTTACAAACCCATCAGAATGCTGAGATGCTGTAGATGAACAGAGTCCAGCTGGAACTAAAAAACCAGAGGAGGGCTGTAGCGACTGAAGATGCAGGGTTGGCTACTTTTATGAAAGGAAAGCCACCTCAATTCCGAGGAGAATATGACCCGGAGAAGGCTGAATAGTGGATATAAGAGATTGAGAAGAAATTTGCAACTGTGCACTGTAACGAGGAGAGGAAAGTGACTTATGTTGCCTTCATGCTAACTGAAGGAGCAGAGTTCTGGTGGAAAGGGAAGAAAAGACTATTGGAGGCTGAAGGCAGAATGATTAATTGGCAGTTATTCACCGACTGCTTCTTCGAAAAATATTTTCCGCGTCTAGTTCGACGCGAGAAGGAAAAAGAATTCACAAACCTCAAACTAGGCAACATGAATGTAGGTGAGTACGCATCACGTTTTGAGGCACTGATCAAGTTTTCAGAGAACTATCAGAGGTTTCCGAATGAAGACCGGCAATGTAGAAGGTTTGAGGAAGGACTTATGACACGCTGTCGCACACGGGTCAAAAAACGAGTGGTTTACAAAAACTGTAGTTAGGGCGCGACAACTCGAGTATCGTCTCTCAAGGACTCTTGGATTGTTATTAACCTATTAATCAATTTTGGGGGGTTGAAGATTGAAATTTGATTGAGAAAACAGAGCAGAAAACGGAGCAATTACGTGATAATAAATAAGCTAAAAACGATTAATCTACTATTTTCAATTTCCCACTATCATTGATTCATATAATTCCCATGCCCTAAGTAGATTCTAATCCCTTTTCGATTGTAGCAACAATTAACAAGCGAAATTGACACTACGAGATATATGTTCCCAATTCCTGAATTAAGTAAATGGGTTGAAGCACTCGTGAATTAAGCAAACACGATTGAACACACGCGAATTAAGCAAACGCGATTAGGTATAGGAACATATGATCATCGAAATAAATCAACTCTTATTCTATACAACCCGAATTAAGCAAACAAGATATATAGGATGGTATTGAAAGGAAGAAGCAAATTGATCCGGGAATTACAGAACCTCAAGTGTCGGCGGAAACCGATTACAGCAAACTAATCCAAGTGGATTAGTTCTCCATCATAAACAAAATACAAAAAATAAAAATAAAGTGTAAACAGTGAAAATTCGATTTTGTGTCTGCTGCGCTCCTATTTTATAGAGTGGCCGCGCGTCACGGCCGTGACCAATTCTGCCAAAGGCGCGAATTCAAATTCTAGTCCGTCACGGCCGTGATGCCTATCACGGCCAGGCCGTAATCGCTTTTGTCCATGGGTGCTAATCTGTCACGGCCGTGACCTTCATCACGGCTAAGCCGTGATCAATTCTGACTTCCTGGGTCTCCTCATCACGCCCGTGATGGGTGTCACGGCTGGGCCGTGATGCTTTCTGACTTTCATGGGTAGCTCATCACGGCCGTGACCAGTGTCACGGCCTGGGCGTGATGGCTTCTGCTTTCAGTGTCATTCCCTTTTTGCTCTTCTTATTATCCTGAAAACATGAAATAGCAGTAAATGCTTTATTTGACTCAAAATCAACTAAAATACCCTAAAACTACTTAAGAGACTCAAAATGTTGCTTGAGGACAATCACATCCAAATTTGGGCGAAAACGAGATTAAACTCGAATAAAACCATGGTCTTAATAGTTATAAAACTAGTCGAGCCAGAGGCTGATCAACTTAGAAACGAGCTGCAGAGGGCTGTGGTGTCTCTCGACATTCAGTATTTCCCGGAACTGGTGGAGAGATGCAGTGCTATTGAAAGTATCGATCTGAGGATGGCCAATGAGCAGAAACAATTAAGAAGTGGAGGTCCTAATCGATCAAATTTTCAGAGGTGCGAAGGAAGTATTTCTCAGTGGAGGCAGAGACCATATGCAAGACCAGTGCAGGCACCTGCATCAGCACTAGTGACTAGAGCGGGTCAGGAACAGAAAGACTTAGTTTGCTTTAGATGTGGAGGACCGCATTATGCTAAAGATCGTATGAATAGGCCTAGTTGTTTCAACTGTGGGAAACCAGGTCATATGGCACGAGACTGCAAACAACGGTTTGTGCAACAACCGACAGCTGCGGGAAAAGGAGCTGGCAACAATAGAGGTGGAGCTGGAAGAAGAGTTCCGGCAGCAGGACCACAAGTGGCTAGACCTCAAGCCACTGGAAGAGTGTTTACTGTGAGGGGAGCTGAATCCTCTCAATCTGCTGATCTTATACAAGTATGTATTTGATAGCTGGTAGACTATCGTATGTGTTATTTGACTCAGGCGCTACGCATTCATTTATTTCGTATGAGTGTGTGGATAAATTAAAATTAAATGTTTCTCAATTACCTTATACCCTTACAGTATTACTCCAACTAGTAATCCTTTGACCACTATGTCTGTTTGTTTACAGTGTTCTATAGTTGTTGAGAATAGGACATTTATTGTAGACCTTGTCTGTTTGCCTATGCAATAGATAGATGTTATTCTTGGAATGGATTGGCTTTTGGCTAACCATGTAATGCTAGATTGTTCTAGTAAGACCTTATCATTTCTTGAGTCTTCTAGTGTAATCTTTGCCAATGAAGGAATATCCATGAGGAGTGACGATTCTCGGCAGTACGTGATGCTGTTCGCGGTGGAAACTAATGAGACTCCTACTATAGATTATATGCCTATTGTGAGAGATTTTCCTGAAGTTTTCCCTCCCGACGTTCCAGGTTTGCCACCAGAACGAGAATGGAATTCACCATAGATCTTGTACCAAGGACAGGACCTATATCTATGGCGCCTTATCGGATGTCACCTGTAGAATTAGCGGAGTTAAAGAAACAGTTGGATGACATGTTGGGAAAAGAGTTCATTAGACCGAGTGTTTCGCCATAGGGAGCACCGGTGTTGTTTGTTAAAAAGAAGGATGGAAGTGCTAAGTTGTGCACGGATTATTGGCAGTTAAATAAAGTGACAATTAAAAACAAGTATTTGTTGCCTAGGATAGATGATTTGATGGATCAGTTGAAAGGAGCAGTAGTGTTTTCTAATATTGATTTGCGGTCGGGATACCATCATATTAGAGTAAGAAAGGAAGATATACTTAAAACAGCTTTTAGGACGAGGTATGGACATTACGAGTATTTAGTTATGCCTTTCGATGCGACTAATGCTCCAGCAGTGTTCATGGATTATATGATCTGAATCTTTAGACCATTCCTCGATAAGTTTGTCGTTGTGTTCATCGACGATATTCTTATCTATTCTTGTACGTTGGAAGATCATGAGGAGCATTTGAGAGTGGTACTGCAAGTTTTGAAGGATAGGCAGCTTTATGCCAAACTTTCGAAGTGTGAGTTTTTGATGGAAGAAGTTCAGTTTTTAGGTCATGTGATCAATAAAGAAGGAATAACGGTAGATCCAGCTAAGGTGGAGGTAGTTCTTAAGTGGGAACGACCCAAGACAGTAAGTGAGGTACGAAGCTTTTTAGGATTAGCTGGATACTATCGAAGGTTTATAGAGGGATTCTCAAAGATTGCATTGCCTATGACGCAGTTGACGAGTAAAGATACAACTTTTATATGGACAGATAAGTGTGAACAAAGTTTCCAAAAGTTGAGGGATAGGTTGACAACATCACCTGTGTTGACCTTACCTAATCCTTTAGGACAATTTGACGTATACTGTGATGCGTCATACCAGGGTTTGGGATGTGTATTAATGCAAGAGGGAAAAGTTGTGGCATATGCTTCCCGACAGTTAAGAATTCATGAGAGGAATTATCCGACTCATGATTTGGAGTTAGCAGCCATAGTGTTCGCACTAAAGATATGACGACACTTTCTGTATGGAGCAAAATTTAATGTTTACAGTGACCATAAAAGTCTGAAGTATCTGTTCGACCAAAAGGAGTTGAATATGAGACAGTGGAGATGGATAGAGTTTATCAAAGATTATGAGTTTGATTTACTATACCATCCTGGGAAGGCGAATGTTGTAGCGGATGCCTTGAGTAGGAAGTCATTGCATGTATCCGCTATGATGGTTAAAGAGTTGGAATTACTGGAACAGTTCAGAGATTTGGACTTAGGAATGAAGTTGGTTGAGGATAAAATTTGCTTAGGTATGATCACTATTAGTAGTGATTTTATGAGAGATCTTAAAGATAAACAGGTTTAGGATCTATATCTACAGGAGATAAGTAGAGGTATAGATGAGGGTAAGATTTCTGAGTTTAGTAGAGAAACAAATGGTCTACTGAGGTTTAGGGATAGAATATGTGTGCCAGAGGATTTAGAACTTAGGAAGTTGAGTTTTCATCTTGGATCCACTAAAATGTATCAGGATTTGAAGAAATTATTTTGGTGGACGAAGATGAAGAAAGAGGTAGCAGAGTATGTTTTATCTTTCCTGGTGTGTCAGAAGGTTAAGATAGAGCATCAAAAGCCGGCGGGTTTATTGCAATCATTAGATATCCCAGAATGGAAATGGGATAGCATAGCTATGGATTTTGTGGTTGGATTACCACGATCTCCTAAGAGACATGATGCGATTTGGGTTTTCATTGATAGGTTGACGAAGTGTGCTCACTTCTTACCTATGGGTGAAAGTTATAGTTTGGAGAAGTTGACCCAAATTTACCTCAAAGAAGTTGTTAGGTTGCATGGTGTGGCATCGAGCATTGTCTCAGACCGAGATCCTAGATTCACATCTAGATTTTGGAAATAGTTGCACAATGCTTTAGGGACCAAGTTAAGGATGAGTTTTGCTTATTATCCCCAAACAGATGGACAGTCAGAAAGGACGATTCAATCATTGGAGGATCTTTTAAGAGCTTGTGTTTTGGAACACACTGGCAGTTGGGATCAGTTCTTGCCATTGATTGAATTTACTTACAACAATAGTTTTCACAGTAGTATAGGAATGGCACCATATGAGGCGTTATATGGTATGAAGTGTAGGACCCTGTTATGTTGGTATGAGATTGGTGAAAAATCAAGTCTTGGGTCCAGATGTGGTGCAACAAACTACGGAACAAGTTAGGAAGATAAAGGAAAAGATGAAGGAAGCACGGGATAGGTAAAGGAGCTACAGTAATAAGAGGAGGAGACCTTTAGAATTCTAGGAGGGTGATCACGTGTTTTGAGAGTCACTCCGAAGACCGGAATTGGCAGGGCTATCAAAACTAGAAAACTTACTCCTAGATTCATCGGACCTTTCCAGATTCTTGAAAGGATTGGTCCAGTAGCTTATCATATTGCTTTACCACCTAACCTTGCTAACCTTCATGACGTCTTTCACGTTTCTCAGTTGAGAAAATATTATCCTGATCCTTCACATGTTATTGAGTCTGAGTCTATACCACCGCGAGAGAATCTAGAGTATGAGGCTCTACCTATAAGGATAGCAGATAGAGAGATTAAGGAGCTTCGCGGTAGACAAATTCCTTTAGTTAAGGTCATATGGGATGAAACTACTGGAGATGCTACTTGGGAACGTGAAGCAGATATGCAACAACGATATCCACATCTTTTGAGGTACATAAATTCCGAGGACGGAATTTTTCCTAAGAGTGGGAGTAATGTAACAGGTTGTTTTTAATTACGTTGTTTTAACAGTAAAAATATATTTATTTATATTTTTATTTGAGACTTAGGAAATGATTTTGGATAAAAAAAATCATATCTAGAACTTACTCTACGGTAGGAAGCTCTGGTTAAAATTTGGGTTTAAAACTCAGATGGAAACCGGTCTGCGTTTTTAACTGACAGTATAATTTCTATACTGACAGAAAACCCTAATTTGACCCTAAAACTGAAATTTGTAGATTTTTATATTTTGTACGTGAGGAATTCTAATTTCCAAATTTCTGATCAGAATTATGAGTATTCGAGTGAATTTTGGTGAAAGTTCGAACGGAAAACAGTCGGTATTTTCACTGACAGTAGGATTTTAATGATCAGAAAACCTAATTTTGACTTGTGGATGAAATGGTTTATATTTAAATCATATTTCCAACGAGTTTGGTTAGTTTGAAAATTTTCAGTCGAAAACGAAATATTACGCTTTTATACGGGTGTAAAACCCTAATCGGGGAACCGACAGAGTCGAGAAGTGAGGTGCAGAGACAAAACCGGACACTGGAGGAGCTGAGTCATGGGGTGAGTCACCACCATAAATCACCAAGCATTTATGAGGCATTAAATGTAAATTTAGGTGAAGTGACCAAAATGCCCTTTTAGCTTAATCTAACCAAAGTTAAGTTAGATTTTAACCATGGTCAAGGAACCATGGTTACTTTATGTGGTCCAAAATCAGCCACACCCTCCACTAAATGTGAGCCACATATTAATTAACCTTAGTTAGCAAGGTAACCTTAGTTAAGTTAATTATTAACTATGGTTAAGCTTATATTAATTAAATATTCCTAAAATCTATTAATCTAAGCTTAACAAACCAAACAAGGCATAAGATTACTCCTATATATACCCCCCAAACCGTGGCCTCCCTCACCATTTCACTCATCTTCTTCATCTTCTTCATTTCTTCACCAAAAACACTTAAACTCCATTTTCATTCTTCAAGAGCTCCAAGTGATTCCATTACAAAGCTTGACAAGATCATCATCTATTCTTCTTCTACTTTCCTAACTTGAGGTAACATGATCATCTCATCTCTTGTTTAAGCTTTTGTTCTTCATATTTCATAGTTTTCCATTTCTAGATCTAGAACTTGTAATAATTCTAGAAAATTGTAGAAAAATCATAAAAATGTGAAACCAATTTCTATGATCTAGATATGATCCCTAATTTCATTATCCAAAATCATGTGATCAAAGTCATCTTCCTTCCCTATAAAAACCATTCTTGACCGAACCTAGGTGAGAAAGGGAGTGTGAAGTTTTTGTGTCATTACTCAATTCTATCACTTGTATCATGCTCTCTAATACCTATATGGTTATAATCTGAGAGCTTAACTTCAACAAAGATTTCTATCCTAATTTTATGGTGTTGGCCGAAAATCTAGGGTTTAGGAGTTTATAGATTTTGTTAATTTAATGAATTCTAATGATTGGTTAATACTCTTAAGTATCTATGTAATCTAAAACCAATAGCTTGAATCAAAATGAATTTCCTAGTCTGTTTTACTAAGTAAGGCCGAAACTTAATTAAAAGGGAGATTAAATTATTTTGTTAATATTTCCAAGTTATGATAATTTATCTAAGCTATCTAAGACTATAGGAACTAGAATCCAAAAACATGGAATGAGAAAAGAATCCTAACCCTATTTCGAATTAGGAGGCCGAAACCTAGCTAGTTAGGTTAAGAGTGATTTTGTTGATTAATTATAGTTGTATTGTTTGGTTGAAGGAGAAACTGTTAAACTGTAGTGTGATAACGAGGATCGTCGAAGTCGGAATTCCGGTGCTAACTCGGGTGGGGGAAGAATCAACCTATCGTCGGAATCGATAAGTAGTAGATTATATGATAATTGTGAAGGGCGACCTAAATCCTACTAGTAGTCGAGTAATCGACAAGACCAAAATCCCATTGGAAACCTTTTCTGTTAAACCAATGATGATTCGGGGATTGTAGGTTTATCGATGTTAGAATGATTTTATCTTATCTGAGGTTGATTGAATTTATGATTATTATTGAATTGCTTATGTGATATATTGTGGTGTTGGAATATTTTCTGATGTTATGTGATGCATGATCTGCCTGGTTGTTAATATTATGCTTAGTGGATTTTAAGCCAAGATATATATGTTGTTTGAGAGATAGTTGTTTGTTGTGGGTGTGAGAATAATGGTGACTTAGAGGTGCCTAACCTAGATGATGTATTTTAATGCGGTATGGTGACCTAGAATATGTGTTGAGTTCTAGTGAAAGGTTAAGGCGCTAGGATGTTGTTAAAATAGGTTTGTGAGATTCACGTGTATTGGTAATATAATACACAAGGTCGGTATTGTTGTTTACAACCGTGTATTGGTAATATAATACATGAGGTCAAGAGTTCTCGCTAGACCGTTCCACTTTAGAAATAGGTTGTGCAACTATAGTGTCATTGAATTTCATTGAGCACCCCCGGGAGTGGACAAGGTGTGCACCGGGAGCATCGTGCAGCTATAGTGTCATGCTTTGCAAGAGCGTTCTCACCATGGAAGAGAATGTGCACCGGGAATTTGGAACCTGTCGCTTGAACAATTGACTGACATTCCCCTAGAGGAATGCGTGAAAGAAATCCGTGGTGGCCACGTCAGTATGAAAGTCAAGTTGTACGAGTTTGGGGTAGAGGATGATAGTCAAGTTGTACGAGTTTGGGGTAGAGGACGATACATTAAATTGAGCATGCTTTGTTAGTTAGGTTTTGGATGATGTTATGTCTGTGACAATTACTGTATAATTCACTATTACTCTTTTCCACTTTTGATGATAGAACTGCTTCTTATCCCCTATGTTTATGTATTCTTGTGGGTTACTTTACTTACATTAGAAGACCCGATGGAGGATTATGTTGCTGAGGAGCTGGACGGAGCTCTATATGAAACGGAGGTTGTTAAGGAGTTGGATGGAACTCCTTACGAACTAGATGCTGGAGGTCGAGCCGTGATCCAGGGCGACTAGGGTATAGATAGTATGGCCAGTGTGTCTAAGAAGGAGTACTTTTATATGTCTCCGCTAAGTATGGCTTTTATTTTAAGTTTATGCCTGTGAGGGATCCTACTGAGAGGACACCCTCAACAGTGTTTTGGTAATGTAATAAATAAACCAGTGTGTATTTATATATTACATCATTGGTGTGTTTAATTTGCAGAAGTTATATGATTGTTTAAATAAAGTTTTAATTTTTACGCACTTTTCATGCTAAGCGCACGATTAAGGAATTAATTAATAAGATTTTAAGCTAATAAAACACCAGGGCACAACGGGGTGTCTCATCCTGCGTAGACCCCATAGTGTCCTGCGTAGGCCCCATAGTGTCCTCCCGTGCATGCGGGTCCGAGTGATCCGTGTGTATGCCTGTTCAGAAACGGTAAATATTAAAATATGTTTTTTTAACATGGATAACTAAAGATAAATATAAATAGATAAATACATTTCCTCGTATTCAAACACTTAACACAAGAACAATCATTCTGTTACTATTAGGCATTCCATAAAAAATGAGGATCCTATCCCTCTCTTTAGTGACCATTTTGCATATATTCTCGGACTATCAACCGAGTTTTGAATTTTTTTTAACAATAGATTAGTCTCTTTAGTAGCCATATGTAAAGTGTAGAAAATAAATTATCTGAGACCAGGCACCATTTCAAACACATGGCTTTCCTATTGGTTTTATGAACCTTAACAAATCAAAATTCCCTATCACCATTATCAAACTCCATCAATTACCAGTTATCAACAAAATACCCTCCATACATATAACAGAGATAAACACAACTTATACCACATCACTATTTCAACATTGCTATTTACAAACCATTTATCAGAAAAAAAAACAGAGATAATGACTCTGACATATTTTCAGACAGTTCACAAAGTTAGGGCATTACCAGAGAATACGGCCGCTTCTGTTTGGGCTCAGTGGTGAAGGAGAGTGGATTCTGTTAGGGCTCAGTGGCGAAGGAGAGTGAAGGAGAACCTTAAATGAGATAGAAAAGTAACCTCAAACGAGATAGAAGATAAGAGAGAAGAGAGGAGAGAAGAGTAGGGAGAAGATGAATCACCAGAGAATACTATCACGGTGGTGGCGGAGAAGAACTCGCAGCGGTGGTGGTGGAGAAGACCTCGGTCGCGGTCACGGTGCTTGACAAGGGTTAGGGCAAAAGAGAGGCGGAGAGTAGTGAAAATGCATGGTGAAGAATGAAGGCTCACGGGTTTATGTGTAACATATACTTTCTAATTTGATTCCACTTTTTACGTCAGTTGTTTTTACAACTGGCGTAAAAAGTCATTTAAATGAACCTAATAATTACAGAACTGCCACCGCCTCCTTTTTAACGTCTAAGTTTTACTTAACAGACGTTAACCTTACCTGTTTATTACCTATTTTGCACTAGTGATGGTTTTCTTGGATGACCTACCTTCAAATGATGTATGATGTCTAATAAGTAAAGATGATGAAACTTGGCTATGGCATAGGAGGATGGCTCATATTCACATGGACCGTCTTAATAAGTTGGTTCGCAAGGACCTAGTAATTGATTTACCACAGCTGCGTTTTAAAAAAGACAAGTTGTGTGATGCTTGTCAAAAAGGAAAACAATTAAAGGCCTCTTTTAAATCTAAAAGTGTTGTTTCTACAAACCGGCCTTTATGGCTTTTACATATGGACTTGTTTGGTCCATCTAGAACCACAAGCTTTGGTGGTAATTACTACACGTTTGTCATTGTGGATGATTATTCTCGCTATACATGGACATTGTTTATTCCTCATAAAAATGACACTTTTGTTGCCTTTCGAAAACTTGCCAAGGTTATTCTAAACGAGAAGGGATTAAACATAGTATCCATCCGAAGTGATCATAGTGGTGAGTTCCAAAATGAGGCATTTGAGGCCTTTTGTACTAAAAATGGAATCGGGCATAATTTTTTCTCACCTAGGACTCCCCAACAAAATGTGGTGGTGGAAAGGAAAAATCGGTCTCTTAAGAGCTAGCGATGACAATACTCAATGAGACCAACCTTCCTAAGTATTTTTGGGCAGGCGCGGCACATGCTATGTGATGAATAAAGTCCTCCCTATAAGATTTACAAGGGAAGGAAGCCCAACATCTCCCACCTTCACGTATTCGGATGTAAGTGCTTCGTTTTCAATAATAGTAAAGATAACCTTGGTAAATTTGATGCTAAAGCTGATGAAGGTATATTTGTTGGATATTCCAATTATAGTAAAGCTTTTCAAACCTATAACAAAAGAACCATGACCATTGAAGAATCTATGCATGTATCTTTTGATGAAACTAACCCTAAAATTGTAGTAGAGGAAAGTGTTGATGATCTTGCAGAAATATTGGGAAATAGTAATCTTGAGGAGAAGCACACTCAAGAGAAGGACAATGATGATCAACCACTTCCACAAAATGAAGAGTCACCTCACAAAGATCTTCCAAGAGAATGAAGAACATCTAGACACCATCCTCTTGACAACATTATAGGTGAAATCTCAAAAGGAATAACTACTCGAAACTCTCTCAAACATGTTTGTCACTATATGGTTTTTATATCACAAATTGAACCTAAAAATATTTATGAGGCTATAGTTGATGAACATTGGACACTTGCTACGCAAGATGAATTAGACCAATTTGAAAGGAATGATGTTTGGGAATTATTCCCTAAACCTAAAGATCATTTAGTAATTGGAACTAAATGAGTTTTTCGTAACAAGCTAGATGAAAACGGAATAATTGTTAGAAACAAATGTAGACTTGTTGCTAAAGGATATAATCAACAAGAGTGCATATACTTTGATGAAACCTATGCTCCCGTAACTATATTAGAAGCCATTCACATGCTTCTTGCTTTTGTTTGCATCATGGATTTCAAACTTTTTCAAATGGATGTTAAAAGCACTTTTCGAAACAATTTTATTCAAGAAGAAGTTTATGTAGATCAACCCCCTGGTTTTTCAAATTTTGAATTTCCAAACCATGTTTTTAATTTGAACGCTTAAGTAAGTTTTTGCTTGAAAATGGTTTTCAAAGAGGAAAAGTTGATACCACTCTTTTCATCAAAAACAAAAAACATGACATTTTGCTAGTTCAAATTTATGTGGATGATATAATCTTTGGTGCTACTAATGAGGCTTTGTGGAAGGATTTTTCTAATATAATGCAAAGCGAGTTCGAGATGTCAATGATGAGCAAACTCAACTATTTCCTTGGATTGCAAATTAAGGAATCAAAGGAAGTCATATTCATCAACCAATCCAAATATTACAAAGAGTTGCTTAAGAAGTTTGGGATGAACAACTCGAAGGAGCTATTCACTCCTATGAGCACCTCTTGCTATCTTGACAAAGATGAGGATGGAAAATCGGTTGACGTAAGTAAGTATAGAGGTACGATAGGCTCTCTCCTTTACCTTAGTGCTAGTCGTCCTGATATTATCTTTAGTGTTTGTATGTGTGCATGTTTTCAATCAAGTCCTAAAGAATCACATCTCGCCGCACTAAAACGTATTATGAGATATCTCATTGGCACAAAAAAATGGGTTTATAGTATCCTTAAGGGGCTGACTGCACCCTAATTGGGTACTCGGATTTTGATTTTGTGGGATGCAAATTGGACAGAAAAAAGCATTGTCGCAACCGAGATCGCAGTGGGACAGCGATAAAAATATAATTTTTAGAAAAAGAGTAGAGTCGCCACCAATTTTATTAATTTAGGTAAAAATTGGAAAACCTTATAAAAATGGTTTTTGAAATCAAGTTGAGTTCGGAAGTCGATTGTGTATAGGGAAGGATGAGGACTTAACCCAACGACACCCCTAGCACACCCATTAAAAAAACGATTACCTCAAATTAATTGTGCAATTAATTAATAAATTCTAAATCATTTATTTTACCTTTAAAAGAAAATAATCAAGCACAAAACATATGTAACCAGCATATATGTACATATAAATTGACCAAAACACATTTTATAGAAGAAATTCATTTTGCACTTTATTACCACCCAAGTGTAATTCACCACAATCAATCACTGCCACAAAATTAAGTTGTATCAAACTCACCTCATACGTCAAGGTACCAAGAAGACCATCATATGATAATGGCATTTAGACCTTCTTTCTTAAACTACTCTTGGAAGTATTCATCAAGATTAGAGAATGAAATACTCAAAGGATGGAAGGTGAGACCTGTCACGAAAGTTATGCCAGAAGATCAAGGCACCAAGCAAATTAATACCATTCAAATGACATGAGCCACATGTATATAAAAGCAGAAATGATATTCTGACACATATTTTCACAATAATACGGGACTACATGAATAAATGAACAGTGTTTTGGTCTTTTTTTTTACAATTCTTTTTTTAATATTGAGATTTTTTAGTTAATTAGGTGGAAAAATTGGTTAATTAGGTGAAAATATTTGGTTAATCACGGGCAAATATTTGATTAATGCAATTCATTATATGGTTAATGGGTCATCCTGAAACTTACAATCATTTTTCACAACCATGTAAATATTTGGTTATTTTAGTTCATTATATGATTAATGGGTCATCCTGAAGCTTACAATAATTTTCTACACAAATTAACCATATAATGAACTGAATTAACCAGATATTTGCACATAATTAACCAAATATTTACATGGTTGTGGAAAATGATTGTATGCTTCATGATGACCCATTAACCATAAAATGAATCTGAATTAACCAGATACTTGCACTGGATTAACCAAATATTTGCACGTAATTAACAAAAATGTTAGTATTAAAAAAAAGCTAATTTTTTTATTTTTTTTTAAAAGTGCGCTACAGTAACACTACAATAACGCTATGGTATGTTGTCACCAAATGTTAGAGGGCAAAAATAAATAAAATAAAAACAATCACAGTTTTGCCTATTCAATAAAATATTGATGCTTTATTCAAGAAAGATTCACCAAATTGCCTTCATCCTACACATCCATCCAGAATAACCTTTCACAAACAAAGCATGATGAATAATGTGATTATCCGATAACAGAGACATATCATCAAAAACTTCTAAAGCAAAGAACGATCCTTTCATAAATCATGATAGATAAATAGACAATGGCAATGGAACGATCATTAAACAGAATTTCTCATTGTGTTTTATTGTTGCAACTGAGTTTGATACTCATAACAAGGGTGAAGTCTAGGGTGGGAGACCTTCACATGTCTCCCACCATGAACAAGGTCTTTTGTGTAAAATTTTAATTATTTTTAAATCCTTAAACTTTTCCAAATTATAAAATTTGTCCCATCTTTTTCACTGACTATCCTCTCTCACCTTCCTCGAGCCACCGCCACCCGGATGATGTTGCTGGTGCCGGCCTTGCCCTCGGTGCGAATCATGGCGGTGCCTTCACGGATGTGGCGGAATGACTCGTCGAGGTTACGGCAACTGCAGACAAGGGGGTTCAAAAGCTTGCCCTCGCCTTCGTCTGTGCTGCCACAAACGCTTCTACGTCGGCAGCGAAGACCGTCGGAGTGGCCTAGGACAAAGTCGACAGGACCGTTCGCGTGGCCGCAATGACCAAGAAGAGGCCAAAAGAGGCGTTGGAGCGTCGACAAAGTGAAGCGTATTGAGGGTTCAATGGAGTTTTCAGGCTCCAAAAATTGATGACCCAACAAAGTGTTTGTTGCTCTATGGCCTTTCCCCAAACGTTTTCACTGTTGGGGAGTCCGGGAGCACTGAGAGCAACAATGGGCTAATGACCAGGACCACCAAGAGACCCGGACACCACATCTCCACCCAAAACCTTAAGGCATTAGGTTGTCAAAGCATGTTCTTTCAAACCTTCCTATTGGGATGGGTTCTCATGCCTGTGTGCAAAATGCTTCCTTGAGTGCTTATGTTGCTTGTCGTTTGATACAGATTGCACGCCAATAGTTTGATGATATTTTTGATAGGACTCTTGTCTCGTGGAATTCGATGATTGCTGGTTGTTCTAAAATGGGCTACTGCAAAGAAGTGACTTTGTTGTTTCAAGAAATGCAGAACCTAGGAGTGGGTTTTACTTGGTTAACTTGCTTTCCGTTTCCTTAAAGAATGGTAATTTGGATTTCGGAAGATTTGTTTATCTTTATATCGTTATTACTGGGATTGAAATTGATTCAATCATCCCGTCAAAAAAAAAAAGCAAAAAAGAAATCGATTCAATCGTGACGAACGCCCTCATAGATATGTATGTCAAGTGTAGGCATTTACAATGTGCTAAAAATGTTTTTGGTCGAAAGGTTGATATACATCGTTATTATAATGGATACTTTGAAAGAATATGGATATTGCTTTGGGTCGGCATTAATGACGTCGCCGGCACGGCTAATGCGGTGGGGAGGGTGTGATGAACAGTCATGGGGTGGGGTGGGGTTGGGGTGGTACGGAAAATACACAAGGACCAAAAACAAAAAATTTCTTACAAAAATACCCTTGCTCATGGTGGGAGAACTTGAACTTGAACCCTTCTATCTCCCTCTTTCTCACAGAATACAGAGTATGGCAGAAAAATCTTTTCTCCAAAATGGAGTTCCCCTCCCTTCTACATATAAGAACTAGACTCTCCCAAACAATGAACCCCAAAATTTTCACCCTTCAATCCCCTATCAAAGGCCGCTTGTCACTCTTCGCTCTCTGTTTTTTTATTTTTTGTGAAGATTTTCTCTTTTTCGCCCCCTTTCTTATGCTGATTGGGGTCTTCTTAAAGAGTTGAGCCTCCTTCATCATGCCCCTTGTTCAGTGACTCCAAATAGGAAACAAAATCACGCCTTCATTGACTTATTTACTCGCCAAACCTGCGCACCGAAGACACAAAATCGCGTGAATCTCTGAAATTGGGGAGGAGATACGAATCTGTTTTTGAATGTAGGAGTTGGTGAGGCTGATAAAGGAAAGAAGAATTAGGGATGATTTGGTGAAATTGGCGTAGAGATGGATGTGGGTGGTGGCTACGGTTTATGAAAGGGGATATGGAAGAAGCAAAGTGGCAACTTGGTTTTCAGAAGGAGAAATTGGAGAAATGGGTCTGAATCCGGGTTGGGGTATTGGGCTAAGAAAAATGGGTAGAGAACTTGTCTAATTTCCTTTTCTTTAGCCCAAACAAAATATTAGACCTACAAGACAAAAACAAAACAATATATCTTTTGTATTTTTCTTCTTTCTAATCTTTGGATTAAAAATAAAACTACAAATTATCATTTTTGTGATTTTTTTGGATTTTTGAAAATTTTGCCAAAAAATTAAATGGACCCGATCAAAATGGGGTGTTCACAAGTACTAGTGGGACTTGCCACTTACTAGGAAATGCTTTAGTTTCTTAGCATGGTAAGAAACAAGCTAGTGTGGCTTTGTCCACTACCAAAACGGAATATGTTGCAGCGAGAAGTTGTTGTGCACAAATAATATGAATGAAACAACAATTAAATGATTACGGTATTGATATTAAAACCGTCCCTATTAAATGTGACAACACGAGTGCTATAAACCTTACGAAAAATCTAGTTTATCACTCTAGAACCAAGCACATTGAAATAAGACACCATTTTATTAGAGATCATGTTCAAAAAGGGGATTGCATGATTGAGTTTGTAGAGACATCTAAACAACTCGCAGATATTTTTACTAAACCCTTACCTAAAGAAAACTTCTTTTTCATAAGAACTAAACTTGGGACATTGAATAAATGAGCATTTCATCTTGTTATTTCTAATGCACGTGTTAAGTGTTGAAAAGCAATTTTTCGAATCATAATCAATTATATGATAGCCCTAATCGATTATGAGAAGTCAGAAAGGCCAAAATCGATTAAAGGAATCGATTATGCACGAAATGGAGACAAAAATCAAAAGCCAGAATGGTCATGATCGGTTACCATAATTGATTACACTTGGAAGAGGAGAAAAGGACCAAAAGTCAGAATGTCTCTAATCGATTAAAATAATCGATTATGCACAAGAGAATTTTTCCAGAAGAGCCAAAATCGATTACATAATCGATTAGGCGTTCATGAAGTTCATCACTAAAATTGATTACATAATCGATTATGCGAAGAACCCAATAAGGAATCGATTATATAATCGATTTCTTGAAGAAGAAGAAGGGTTAGGCGCTCAACGAATAATCGATTATCACATAATCAATAATCAATTATGCTTCAAAATTTGGCCAATTAGAGAGCAACACGGTAAGAAATAATCGATTATTCCCACTTGAAAATGGAACTTGAAACCGATAACCGAGCTATGAGAAAACCTCAATACCATCACCGACGGCATGTCGGCATAAAAAGAGCATAGGCTTACCTTAGCCTTAGCAAGAAAATGAAGATATGGTTAAGAAGCAGACGTCGCCACGAGCATAGTGATGTATTCAGAATCGTGATACGATGAATGGATTGCTTGGAACTCGCTCTGGAATTTCTTTCTCTCTTTCTGACTCTCAATCTCTCTTTCTCTCCGTTCTATCTTCTACACGAGTGGTATGAGGGTGAAAATGTTTCACCCTGTGCCACTTATATTTTTTTTTTCAAAATTTCACTGGCAGCGCTCGAGCGTGGCATTCCCACTACTTAAGTGCTCGGGCACTCCACTCCCAACGCTTAAGCATTGAGGTTCCTTCTAGATTAGGCCATGGCCCCTCTGTCCATGTGTCCAATCGTTGCACGCCATGTGGAAAATCAAGTCACATCTGTCTGGCCGACCCTCAATGTTCAAGGACCCAGATAGCCACGCTCAAGCGTGCTGGCGCTCAAGCGCCAGGTACCTACAAGCTCAAGCGTGCCAGTTCACACAGTAAACCCTAAACCCTAATTTCGCGTTCGTTCCAATTCGAAGCCGATTGTTCGCGTACTTTTAAAACAAGGTTCCACACACATGAACACACATCTTCAGCATATAAATGAGGTCTTAAAACACAAATGTTACCGGAGACATCCTATAAGGTGCTATGGATATTGGTCAAGTCCCAGGCACTAAGTCTATGGTGAACTCAACATCTCTCTCAAGGGGTAAGCTACAAACATCGTCAGGGAACACTTCAAGAAACTCTGACTATTGGCACATTCCCTAACATTTGACTTGCTCTCTACTTCCAGGGAAGATAACATCTTGTAAACTTGGGCCTCTTCTTTCATAGAAGCCTTAAGTTGGTTGGCAGAAAGAAACCTCAGATCCTTAGACTCAACAGGAGTTCCAAAAGCAATGGTTTTATCAAAACAGTTCAATAGAACATGGTTGGAAGATATCCAGTCCGTACCAAAAATGACATCAAGTTGTTTTAAAGGTAAGCATACAAGGTCAACTACAAAGTTCCCACCTCTTCCTGCCATAGGTTCCTGCACCGTCCAAGGCAGACTACTTAATATGGAGAATCAAGCAGGAAAATTTATAGGTACTTAGTACTATATAATATTGTCTATACTAAACATAGATAACCACACAAGAGCACACAGAAGAGAACACGATAGACACATACCCCGGTCATTAGGACAGACCGACTCTGATACCACTAAATGTGACACCATCTACCTCGCATGCAATCAATATAAAAAAACATATTAAATAGATAAATAAAGTATTTTCATCCAAGAGGTAGCAGATATCACATGATCAGAAACATAATCAAAGGTAACATGATAACTGCGGAAAAAGAAACATAAAATAAAACGTGAAACATAACCCAAAACCCCGGTGTCACATATCAGAGCTGGTAACCAATATGAAATTACATCGGAAAAACAAATAAATGAAATCCTAAGCTACGAGCAAGCGATTTCCTCAGGATCACTCCTCGACACACTGCTCATCATCCTCTGCATAAATCAAGCACATGCAAAGAAAACAACAACAAATAGGGAGTAAGAAATTATTCGTATAAACATAAATTGTAATGGAATAGGAGGTAAGATGTTCACACAACATATAAAGAATACGACATAATGGCATTTAACATATCAAATCTCATTACATCATATCCATTAAAATATGCTATACAATGCAGTGTTATTTCAATACTCCATATGCACATGGATCTATAACTAACTCAGGAAGACGACTTTGGAGTTACATATCCACATTGGCCAACAAGCACAAACGTCGGTAATCCACCAAACCATGGGTGAACCCCTTGGATAGCCGATGCACCTTACTCTTGGATGCATCACCATGGAGGGCCACGATCCACCTAATTCTCGGATGGATCATCGCGGACGGCCAGTTCGCCATACTCTCGGTCGAACTCCCCTGTCATCGTAACTTCCCCCAACAAAAAACTCCATGCATAAATGCATGTATGCCAACACACAATCAACTATTAACAACCACCTCCATCAACACCATTAATTATGGTTTAACAACTTTGACCAATAAGAATCAAAGTTTAACAGCAGCAACATGCGATAACATCATCATTATCGTCTTAACCATTATCAATGTATTTATCATTAATTTACTTTATTAAGGTTTGTAGCATTAATTGTTTATCGGACTATCACTCTTGTTTTTATCTCTATTACCGTCTCATCTATTTATTATAGGGAACCTCATAAGTTCTCCTAAAGCACTCGAGATCAATGGTTAATGTAACACCCTATTTTCTCGACCAAGGAATCGAGCAAGGATTAAGCGTGCGTGATGGCTTAATCTTATTTGATAAGTGCTAGTGAATCGGTATATCAAATTTGAAGTCAATCGAATTTAAACTGGACTCAGAGTGCATCGAAACACACGAAATAAAAAAGAATGACACATGGCTGAACTACAGCCAGCCCTCAGCACAGGGAATTCGCTCTCAGTGCCATTGATGCCACCTAACCCCATTATTTCTTCTTCACCACTCACCTTGCATGCAAACTTGTCATTTGAACCACGAACCAGAATTGAGTTAGAGAGAAGGGAGAGATTCCAAGTGTGAGAAACTCATGATTCCGGGACATTCGTTCATCCATTTTCGATTCCGACTTCGTATACGCGTTCAAGACGACGAGCACGTCAAGTACATACCATCGATTTGTCAAACACTGGAGGTAATGCTCGAGTCCCTAACTCGTCGACATGTCTACATTGTCATTTACTTTGTTTTGGTGAATCTTGCTTCGATTCTGAATTTGTCTGTGAAACTGTTGCAAGATTAGGATTTATGACATTGTCGGGACTCAATCATGTGTTTAGGAAGAGTTTCGGAGCACCGGGGAGCTTGTTCATGTGTGTGGCAGCAGTTGTGTTGGTGTGAGGGCATGAGTTTTGAGGTGTGGAAGAGACGTTATGATTGTCTAAGGTTGGGAGAAAGTATCTGACACGCCGGGGAGGCAAGTGTAGTATTGTATATTATGTTGTATGCGTAGGGTGCCCCAGACCCTACTAGTTGTCGAGTAGCTTGCGATAATTAAATCCCTATTAAAACTAATTTTTCAAGATGTTTACATGATTTAGTTATGGCACGCTTATCGATGATAGGACCGCTTTATCATTTTACGTGCATATGCTGAGGTTGTATGTTTTGCTGTTTATTGTTGTTGATGGTTTTGATACTGGTTGACGTGTGATGTTTGTTATTTATGCATGATGATGTTTGATGCTATGTTAAGTTATTATTGATGTTGAGGATGATGAAATTATGATGTTAGCATTGATGTCGTTGAGGTTGTCTAGATTGTCTGTTTGTGCTGTTGGAAACCCAAGTTGACACATGAGGGAACGCTGTCGAGTTAATGATGAGAATGGATTCTGAAAGCGGTATATGGGTACCTAGTTGAGATTGTGGAGTCGATTTAATGATGAGAATAAATTCTGAAAGCGGTATAGGGCACCGAGTTGAGATTGTGGATGCCGAGTGCATCTTAATGCGTGTAAGTGAGTAACGGTACCTTTGTCAACTTAGGTTATGCTGCATTGAATTTTGCGAAGTGGCGAACCGTATGACTGGGAGTCATACGAGGTTAGTTGTACTCAAGTGCGAGTATGGATTACGGAGGGACCGGTCTGTGAAGAGAGGTTGGGGATGTATGAACTAGACTCAGGAGGCTCACAGTGACCACTAGGTAGCTCCTAATGTGTCGTGTATCCCGGTATAGCCTAGTTTTCCCAGCTTTACCTTGAGTATCCACGTCGTAGGTGGATGTTCCGAGGTGACCCAGACATCCCTATTGCAGTTGAGCTCATAGGGGGATGCACTCTTATGGGTCACGGCAAGCAGAAGGTTACCTGGACAAACTAACTGACGTTCTTTGAGCAGTAAGGCTCGGTAAGGAAAATGTCTTGGGGCTGAGACCCAGATGAGAGATATCGACCGACATGCATAGGAGTGTGCCTCCTAAGAGGATTGATCCTAGATAGATAATTGAGGTTGACTGTAACAGTATGATTCGGGAGATATTTGCTGCATGTATTGACTGCTGTTTGATAGTATGCTTTACTATGTTTTCCATATCCCTGCTTTATGGTAGTGTCAAGATGCTTATCTCGCTTCCTCTTCTTTTCTTCCTCTTTCTGTGTATGTATCGATCTGTCAGATGAGCAGCAGTCGTTCGCCGATGGCGATCGGACAGGAGCAGTGTAGATGCACTACCTGTAGATGGTTCATTCGAGGGTCTTGACCCTGGGGGACATTGAGATAGTATATCATGACAACCGTGGGTGGCAGGTCGACCACTCATAGTTCTTCAAGTGTTACGTCGGCCCGGTCAACATCTATGTCCGTCTCAGAGTAGAACCTGACTTCATTATGCTTGGTTCTTATAGGATATCTCAGCGGCTACCTTTCTCAGAGCTATGGCTCCCACCCAATCGTCAGGGGTTCACAGAGGATACGTGGAACCCGATAGATCGCACTTACGCTCATAGCAGACTTGGAATGTTACAGAGAGGTCATGGGGGAAGAAGCGTGTAGACGATGTATCACATCCGTCGTAGGAAGGTTGTGATTAGTAGTGACGAGTCTGTTGGGAACAGAGTTTACAGACGCCGTTATGGCGAGGGTGAGGGTTGTTCCAGACGCCCATATCGTATGTGATGTGGTTCGTCGGTAGTGTCTTCTTTTGATCTTTTGATTTTGGATGTATTTCGTGAGAGGCGGGCGGGTAGATTCTGTCTGTTTAGGTTTTTATGTATCTTTCTCTGTAACCAGTTACTGTTTCTTTACCCAGTTTGTATAGACAGTAGGCGTCTGATCCCTTTGTTGGGATCGATGGTACTGTTGAAGACATGATGTATATACTATGTACATATCTATTGTTTTATCTTGTTTCCGCTGTGTATGTTTAAATGGTTTTAATTTTATCGCTTCTGCAAACTTATAATATTTTTGAATGTATATCCACGCCAATGCTAATAAAATGGATTAAGGCTTGGTTAATTAGGATTGTTCTTTAATTGGACGTCGGGATGTCTCAATTAACAACTGAGTTTTAGTCTTAGGTTCAACACTAACATTCTTATGTCTTTAATTACCATGTTTTAACAACAACAACAACTCATCATATCATGGCATTACATCAATAACACGTTTAGTCACAATATACAATCATGATCATCGACAGTTTTCCACATATGTCATACCAAAATCATACTAATCATATAGACAAACATATTCATTCGCATATAAACATTAACTATTAAATAGCCAAACATCAATTATGACATATAGCACACAAAAAGCTCATGGGTTAACCCTAATCTTATGCTGCCCCAAAACCTATATGTTCATACTAATTCATTCTCCCCATACCTCGTATGACGGTCTAAGTCTACGGTCAACTTGAGCGAATCTAAACTCGGCTCACTTAAACGGTTCAATGAATCTTGGTCAAGAACATTAAAAAGGAAAGAACGATTAATCCCCAATTCAAGAAAACAAAAGGAGAGTAATAAAAGGGTTTACAAGATTACCTGAATTGACACTAACGCACGGTTTACCCTCCAATCGCAAGAGAAAATACCAAGAGATTCAAATAGGTTGAAGAAGAGGGAGAAGAGATAGTTTCTGTCACACAAGGATTGTGAAAAAGTGTCAAAATGAGAGTTATGGCTCGTAACCCCCTCAAACTAACGCTTTTCTGCTGTCAGACCCTTAGCAGAGGGTCATGCTCAAATGAACACAGTCGTTCTCAATACCGAGCAGGGGGTCGTGCTTAGAAAAGCAAGGGGTCTGCTTAAAGGAGCACGGGTTCGTGCTTAAATGAGTAGGGGGTCTGCTTAAAGGAGCATGAGGTCGTGCTTAAATGAGCAGAAGGTCTACAGTATCCCTATAAAATGCTAACAATTCTGGCACGGTCGTACTCAAATGAGCAGGGGGCCATGCTCATTTGTCAGGAAGAGATTTTTGACCGGAAAATCCCCCCTTAACCCCCACAGACCCATCCTAAAACATTTTCCTAATAATCTAGCCCAAACACATCAATTATAGTTAACTTGTATTAATTAAAACAAAACATATAAGCATGGAGATGAAAAACGGTGTGTTACAGGAGGTATAAAATGCTTCTAAATAAGTTTTCCCCAATTCGAAGACCTTGCACCCGGATTCATAAAATTATATATCTCTTTAAAGGTTAAAATACCCGAGATTGAATCACGGTGGAATGGATTGGCCGAACATGAATCTTTGAGTAATCGCATCTCCGAGATATAAATCAACATCGTCGGAGTTGGGAACCCTAGTTGTCAAGATTCCTCATTTTTTTTTCTTCCAATCTGATTTCTTCACTTTTGATGAGTCAAATCCTTCCTTAAAAATAAATTATTAAAAAACTTATTATCAGGGATGAGTACTTTTTGACATGTAGTTACTTTAGTAAATAGATATAGAATTTTATGAATTACAATAAGTAAAACTTGATATGTCAATTTTATCGTTTCTTCCATTTACTAAATTAATGCTTATCTGAAAGTCAGATACTGTATTAAATGTTTTATTTTTTTAATGAAAAAAATTATTGAAATTTTTAGATTTCTAATAGAATTAACTACACTTTTCAATAATTTCTTTTTAACAATGATAAAAAAATGATAAAAAAACAATAAATATTTAAACATTATTTACGTTAACAAAAAAACTCAGGTCGCATTAATCACTTGAACCAAAGTACATTCTGCATCCGGCATCACAAATCTAGTTGCAGGACCTGTATCATTCTCAACCTATAAGAGATTCAGTAGTCACACGCTGATTAGTACCAATTCAAGTTCCAAGTTCAAGCACCCAATCCCCCAAACCTAATTCTTTTCTAGTCTTTTAAGGAAAAAAATTAGAGTTGCACTTTCAGACGAAGATAATGGAGTATACAGATTCCTCCATTCACCATGACCGCTACGCAATATCAAGTTCAGGTAAACACTTTGAGGACAAAATATACACAATTTTCTTACACACACTTAACAAGAGACTGATAACTATGAGTTTGTTTGGATGAACTTTAAAATAAAGTGCTTCTATAATATAGAAGTAAAAGTATAAACTATTTTATGTTCGGATGAGTTTTTAAAAAAAGGGCTTTGTAAGATTTATTGTGGGAACATTATTGTCCAATAAAATACGAGTCATCCTCATTTCTCTTTTACTGCATCTGCTATTTTTAGAACGTAGTAATTGTAACTTCTTAAAAAAGTACCAAAACGTACTTTTGTTATCGTTTTTGTTATTTTTATAGTCAATCCAAACATCCATATTTTCTTTAAAAGTACTTATAATATAAAAATTAAGTGCTTTTTTTTTTGGGTGGGTGGGTGGGGGTGGGGGGGGGGGTGGAAGCCCATCCAAACGGACTCTATATTGATTTTAATTTTCTAATTGTTTTTTGGTTTGCTTTTTAGAGTTGATATTTATACTGATTTTGATAATATTTTCAACAAAAGGTGTTTTTTGGACATCTATCATTAAGTTTAGAATCATCATTCAATGAGGTCCTATATGACGATTTCACTCACACTAATTGAAGTAATGATGTGTCACTAATGACGATGGTTATCCAATAAGCACAATCTTCCTTATATCTATATGTATTATCCCTTTGTCACATTAGCAATTGGCATGTGATCTTATATTCTTAAATTAATGGGAAAGTGTAATGAACATTTTCTGTACTTATTGAGAAGGTCAATTTGGGAATCTGCAATGCATTTTAAATATGCCACACAAAAAGCTTTTCCCCCCGTTTTACACAAAATTTCCATGTTTTTACATATAGATTCTTAAAATGTAGAAGAAAAAAGAAGAAGAAATTATCATGTGTTTCGTGTATTTTTGTAATATATTTTAGTTATTTGATTTCTAACTTCTTATTTTTTGTTTTTGTTTGTTTTGGGGTGTTGTTAATAGAAGAATTTCGGATTTTTGACAGAAAAGGTTCCGACAGGATGACAGAAGAATTGAAGGAAGAATTGTCAGATAACTACCATGAATAGTCGAATTCGGCAGAGTTGGCAGACTAAAATTTGACAGAAGTTGGTATGCCAGACAGATAAAGCCGTCAAGAAAGAAACACATTTGTCACCAGTAAAATTCCCGACGAATATACTCAGCTGACTGACGGAGAGATAGAAGTAACAAAAAAGGTAAAAACCCAACTTTCGACAAAGTTGAATTGTCAGACGGACAAAGTATGGAAATGGCCAAGTTTTCAAGGTTGACAGCATCAGCAAGATAAGCTGTCAAACAACCAAACCGTGGACAACAAGCAAGTTGGCATAAAGCAATTCAAAGGAATCAGCAAGTTAGAGAAGTTTACTTGTCAAATGTTTGAATATGAAACATAGCAAAACTGCCATACATGTGGCAATTTTTAAGATAGGAAGTTTTCTTTAGGCAGTTATTTCATATGCTTATAAATACTGTTAATTCCGATGTAATGGAGGAGGTTACTTGATGCGATATCCTACATATCTCGATCACACAGCAGATTTAAGGATTATACTCAAGTACTCCCTCCATCCTTTTATTTCCAGTTCAATTTATAATACAGTACTGGTTATTTAATCTTTCTTTACATGTTCTTCTTTACTTTCAGCATTCCTTTCATGTTCTTTATCCAAGTTCCTTTTATATGCTCTTCATTTCTTTCACGCCTTTTACTTGTTTTATTTTAACTTTCTGCACTTTAAATGCTTTCTTTTACTTTTCAACCATTTCAATTCCTGAAATTTATCGCTTTCCTTTAAATTTCCTGCTATTTACTGCTTTCCTTTAATTTCATGTTCCTTATTCGTTTTCCTCTAATTTTCCTGCAATTTGTAAGTTTTCCTTCAAATCCATGAATCTTTATAAATTCAAGAAGGAAGTCGTTCTTACTTAAGGAAGCAACTTTTCCTGTCAAATTAAAGTATCATATAAATATTCCTTCAAGTCCTTGCCAGTATTCAGCATATTTGACTGATTTGTCAAATTCGTACTTGGCAGACACGCATACACATCCTTACGAGATTACCGCATAACTCGTCCGTTCCTACACTCGTCTGATCTTAAAATTATTTGTGACAAGGATTTTGGACACCAAACCAAAAACCAGCGTCAACAAATTGGCACGCCCAGTGGGACGAGTTTAGAGTAACTCGTATAGTGTCAGGAATTTGACATACAACCTTATTTGTATGCGTTTACGGAGCGGAAAGGTGGTTCAAACATCTATTTCCCAGAACTCTGTAAATATGAGTAATACAAGTGATGCAGGCATAGTAGACACTAACGCCGCTGTGTCAACAGTGGATGCTATAGCACCGGTTGATAATATTCCTGCAAACGGAACTAATGCTACTAATGCAGATGTAAATGGTACTAATGGTCTAGGAATAAGAAGAGGCGTTTCTTACGCCCAAGTGGTCAATAGATTTGACGAAGTTGGTCAAGGAACACTCCCGTCACCAACTTCCCCTGTTTTACAACAAATAAATACATCAACTAATGGATTGTCGTCACGAAGTGTTGTGAGTTCAAATCCAAGAGGGACTACACAGCCTCTCTCACAACCTTTGTATGGGATGCCTTATGGGTCAACAACCATCAACCCAAATACTCCATTTGCATACATACCATATCCAAATGGAATGACGATGGCTGCCCATACATCCGGACGACAGGGGCCATCGATCGGGGCAAATTCCCAGTCATGCGAATGGAATAACGGGGTCCATGATAATTACCCATTCTCGACAAGAACAACCGGTAGAAAGGCCATATATTTCCCCATTGAGACAAATCCCACAAAGTATTGTTGGTCTGTCGGAGGCTACCTTAGCCAATGTCCGACAACAGATCGATTCTAGTAACCATGACATGGTGAATACATTTACTCAACAAATGAGTACAGTAATTACGCCATTAATGGAAAGCACAAACAATGCATGTTTAGCATTGACAAATGAGATACGTCGGTTAAATAGAGCCTTGGGTGTTGTAACCCCAGGCGAAAACCAAAATACTGGTAGAAATCTCAATACAAATGTCAACAGGATTAATCAGCTACAAGTAGAACCACAACTTGACGGAGTTGAACAAGATGACGAGCGGCAACAGCCTCATCGTCGGATTACTTTGAGACGTGGAAACATACATATTCTGCGACCATAGGAAGACGAGGATTTGATCCTAAACCAGGGCGCTGTTGGAGCATTCCGTCAGAATGTTCTAAATCAGAACGTCAACCAAGTTGTCGAACAAGCATTAAATAGGTTTGGTTTTAACATTGGTTATGCCAACCAACCATTTTTTGCATCAGCATTTCCTGATTGGGTCCAACAGGCAGAAATGCCTCGAGGATATAAGATACCCAAGTTGTCGAAATTCTCAGGAGAAAGTGGAGAGTCGACAGTCGAGCATATTGCCCGATATACCATCGAGTTAGGAGATTTGGCCTTGGAGGAAGGATTAAAAATGAAGTTCTTCCCTAGTTCATTAACTAAGAGTGATTTTTCTTGGTTTTCAACCCTAAGGCCTAATTCAATCTACTCTTGGAATCAATTGGAAAGAGGTTTCCATGACCAATTCTTTAGGGGAGATTTGAAAATAGGATTGACAGATTTGTTTGGAATTAAGAGAATGAATAACGAATCTGTTGACGACTACCTAGCTCGATTCCGTCAAATGAGGAGTCGGTGTTTCACCCCTATTCCAGAGGCAGAAATAGTGAAAATTGCTGCCGGCAGTCTAGATTACTATATCAGAAAGAAACTGGTTAATCAACATTTGATAGATCTTGCCCAGTTAGGGGACAAGGTTCGACAGATTGAACAATTAAGAGCTGAAAAGATTTTTAAGCAAAAGAGATTCCTTAAGAGGGAAAGGGTTAATTTTGTCGGATGCAATGAATCCGACGAAGAGTGCAATGATTCTGAAGAGTATGAAGTAGATTATGTCGAACTAAAAAATGGCCCACCTTATGTATGTCAAGCTTTGAAGCCCGCAAGGGCCAAAGAAAGAGTCCCTTTCATTAATAAGAAAGTATACACATTTGACGTGACCAAGGCCGATCAAATATTTGACATATTACTTAGAGATAAGCAATTAAAATTGTCAGATGATCATAGGCTCTTGAAAGCCCATGAAATTAAAGATCGGAAATATTGTAAATATCATAATACTTTTGGTCATGTGACAAACGACTGTATGCATTTCAGGGATATCGTTCAAAAAGGTTTGACAGACGGAAGGTTGAAATTTTCAGACAAGCGACCGGAAATGAAGATTGATACATAACCCTTCGGTCCTGAAGCTAACAAAGCAGACCGCCAAGTCCCTATGGGATTAGGCATGGTCAACATCACGGCCGGACAGAATATCCAAATGGATTTGTCAGATCCATTCGATGTTTATCCGAAGCCAGGAGAGCCACTTATTGACTATATGACACGAAAGAAAGATGGGGGCATAATTAAAGTTTGCCCAAGATGCGAAGCGTTTTACGATGAAGTAGCCGCCAAGAAAGCTAGGGGGCAGAAACCACCATCGCATCATCCACAAGATAACCAGAGTAGGTTTTCACATTCAAACAGCGATGCTGGATCCAACAGTGTACAGAGGAGTGCTGCATCTGCTGTAAATAGACAGGCAAATAGCCGTCAGCAACATATGCACCAGTCAAGATCCGGACAGCACAACACTGGAGGTTGGCTTGATTCAACCAGAGGATCAGCAGTAAGACAGACAAATAGCTGTCAGCAACATATGTACCAGTCAAAATTTAGACAGCACAGCACCGGCGGTTGGCTTGAAGAACCAATCAGAGGATCGACAGTAGGTAACTCTGTCAGTGGCAGATTTAATCCTGTCAAGACAAGGACACCCCCATCCAACGTAATGGTGGATCAATGGGTGAGGAATTCAGCCATGACACAGTACCCAAAATTGCAAAAACAGACATGGACTCGGAGAAGTAAGGTCAATAAACAGGGGCCACCCTTTTGGAATGAAAATTACCGAAACGGCCAACTGGCTCAAAATGCTCAGATGGCAGGGCCTGTTCTTTCAGGACCCTCAACTCAATTGGCTATTTCTAAAAGCCAAAAGAGGAGGCTACAGAGACTCAAGCAGTGCTCGAAAAGAAACTTGCCAAACAGGGAGGCGTCCTTATAAAAGAGATGCCTACCCACGATGCTGGTTGTTTGGTTGCTACAACTGACAACAAAGTTGATAAGAGGGGAGATACCAAGATGAAGAGCGTAATAGTAAATCACCCCATGGAAGCTGATGTCAAGAAACCCAGTAATCAGACCAAGCAAAGTAAACCTGCATCCCAGGTTTTCATAGAAAAGAAGACTTCAGGCCAAGCATCCTCACCAGTAAAACCAAGAGGCAAATGGCCTGTCGGGCTGACAGAAATGGAGAAGGTTGCGGGGCTCGAGAAGAAAGTTGAGGCCAGAATAGAAGAGCAACAACTGACTACGTTCAAGCCTGAATGCGATTTAACCAAAGAGGAGTTGTCATTTGATGCTGTCATTGAAGCATTGAATGATCCGAATGATGACATAAACGTCAGTGGAGCCATGGACATGGACGACCAGAATGAGGATTGGGCCGATATCATGGAAGCATTAGACAACTGTGGTGCCGTAATTGCCCGGCCTTTGTCAGATAGGTCAGGGTCAGATGACGAGAGTGATTTAAAAAGAAATCACGGCAGAACAGTCGGAGGTGCATTCCTGGATGAGGATCCAGACAATGAAATTATACTGGAGCCTGGAATGAGAATGAAGATAGGTTTGATTTCTTTCATCCCGACAGAATACGAAGGATATTTTGAGTTTGATCCCTCATGATGGCAGCGATGATGTCGTCAATAATGCAGGAGACCCAAGTGACCACTGGATGTGTGTTCAAGAAAATTTAGTTACTGTATTCGACAACGTGTCCCAGTTGGAGAAACCTACCGACGAACAGAAAAATCATTTAAGGCCTTTACATGTGAAGGCTATAATTGATGGAAGACCCACCAATAGGGTCTTAATTGACGGAGAGGCGCCTGCTGTAAACTTGATGCCTAGAGCGATGTTTAAAAAGTTAGGAAAGGATCGATCGAGATCTAATCCCAACTGATATGGTTGTCACTGACTTCAGTGGCAAAACATCTCCGTCGGATGGTGTCACTTTATTAAACATACAAATTGGCACTGTCGAAAGAATGACATTGTTCGTCATAATTCCAGCCAAGTCAAGCTACAACATTTTGCTTGGCAGGGATGGGATCCATGCTGTAGGGGCAGTTCCATCAACGGTACATCAGAAGGTGATTTTGTGGAATGAACAAGATCAAGTGGAGATTGTGGAGGCAGACGATAGTGCTTGCTATGCTCAGCAATCACATATTGATTTCCGGATGTATTCTCCAAATGTGAAGCCGATAACTACCATTGAAGGGGTTATTAACAAGGATACATTGGAAGCAAGCCTTTTTAGCCAGTTTGGAGTTACAATACAGGACAAGGCCGACAAGACTCGGCCAGAATCCGACAATGAGTCTTGAGACCCACTTGAGGAGATTGTCGGCCTATCTAGCCGACAAAGAAGTACACACTCAAGAGAGTGTATTGGCGGATTGTATAATTGACGACGGCCCTTTGGGTTTTGAAAGAGGAGCCGAAGTCAAACAAAATGTGGAAGTAGAGGATCCTTTGGAAGAAATAAATTTGGGGACAGAAGAAAAGAAAATGCCCATTTTTGTCAATGCTTTTCTGCCGGAGGATTACAAACGAAAACTTGTCGGATTAATAGCAGAGTACAAAGATTGCTTTGCATGGGACTATGACGAAATGCCTGGTTTAAGCAGGGATCTTGTTGAACATCGCCTACCACTAAGGGAGGATTGCAAGCCTGTTAAACAAGCAAGCAGACGGTTTGCTCCAGAGGTGGTACATAAAATCAAAGAGGAAGTACAAAGACTGCTTAAAGCCAAGTTCATACGAACAACCAGGTATGTCGATTGGCTCTCTAATGTAGTCCCCGTTATTAAAAAGAATGGCAAGATGAGGGTATGCATAGATTTCAGAAATTTGAATATGGCTACCCCCAAAGATGAATATCCGATGCCTATAGCCGACATGCTTGTCGACTCAGCATCAGGAAATGAGATTTTAAGTTGTATGGATGGCCATGAAGGATATAATCAAATCTTTATAGCCGAAGAAGATGTGTCAAAGACTGCCTTCAAATGTCCAGGAGCAATTGGGACATATGAATGGATTGTCATGCCTTTCGGTTTAAAAAATGCAGGGGCCACCTATCAACGAGCAATGAATACAATTTTCCATGATGTTATTGGAAAATTTGTAGAAGTATATATTGATGATGTGGTCGTTAAGTCCAAGACCAAAGATGACCATTTGGAGCATCTGAGGCAAGGATTTGACAGAATGAGAAAGCATAATCTCAAAATGAACCCAGAGAAGTGTAGTTTCGGAGTGTCGGCTGCAAAATTCTTAGGATTCCTGGTCCACAAAAAAGGAATCGAGGTAGACAAGAATAAAGCTAAAGCAGTCATGGAAGCCTCCGCGCCGACAAATAAGAAAGAGCTACAATCCTTCTTAGGGAAGGTTAACTTTCTCAGAAGATTCATATCAAATCTGTCAGGAAGGACAAGAGTATTTGCACCACTAGTCAAGTTGAAATCAGAACAAAGCTTCATTTGGGAACCTTGTCACCAAGAAGCTTTTGACCAGATTAAGCAGTATCTAGTCAGTCCACCGGTCATGATGCCTGCAGTGCCCTGTCGACCGTTGAAGTTGTACATATCAGCATCAGAGGCCACTATAGGATGTTTATTAGCCCAGGATGACGATGACAATGTTGAAAGGGCTGTATATTATCTAAGTAGAGTCCTAAACGATGCTGAGGGAAGATATAGTGCAATAGAGAAGTTATGTCTAGCATTATATTTTTCTTGTACAAAACTCAAATATTATATGATGCCATGTCATGTATTAGTTATTTCCAAGACTGATGTAATAAAGTATATGTTGTCAAAACCAATCCTTAATGGACGAATTGGCAAGTGGACCATTGCTTTATCAGAGTATTCTTTACAATACGTGCCACTAAAGTCATCAAAGGACAAGCAATAGCTGACTTTCTGGTAAACCATCCAGGACTGGATGTGCCAGAAATAAATGTTGTCAGTTTACTACCTTGGAAACTCTATTTTGACGGATCAAGGCATCAAGGAGGTAGTGGAATAGGAATCCTAATTGTGACCCCACAAGGAATTCCTACAAAGTTCATGTTTGAACTTAAATATACATGTTCCAACAACGAAGCTGAATATGAAGCTTTGATTGTCGGATTGGAAATATTGATAGAATTAAAAGCACGAAATGTGCATATTTTTGGGGATTCTCAATTAGTCATCAAACAACTCACACAAGAATATAAATGTGTTAGTTACAATTTGTCAAAATATTGTATCGTAGCTAACAAGTTGATGAAAAAATTTGATGACGTAATTATTCAGTACATTCCCAGAAACTTGAATCAAGAAGCTAATGAGTTGGCTCAGATAGCCTCAGGATATAAAATATCTCAAAAGACTCTGTCGACACTAATGGAAATCAGAGAATTGTTGTATCCATTAAAAGAAAGAGATATTTTAGTTAATGATGTAATTCTGCCTGATGACTGGAGGTCGCCAATAATCGAGTATTTGGAAAATCCAAGTCAGAAAGTAGATAGAAAAACAAAGTATAAGGCATTGAATTACACGATGCAAGGAGGACTGTTATACAGAAAATCCGTTGACAGGACTCTACACAAGTGCCTGAGTGAGCAAGATGCTTATTTGGCTCTATCAGAAGTCCATGAGGGTATATGTGGAGCCCATCAGGCAGGTGATAAAATGAAATGGGTTCTATGAAGAAGTTTATATTATTGGCCAACTATGGTTAAAGATTGTATTTTATTTGCCAAGTCTTGTGAACAATGTCAGAAACACGGCCATATACAAAACGTGCCGGCTGGTGAATTACATTCTATTGTCAAGCCTTGGCCATTTAGAGGATGGGCTCTAGATTTAATTGGCCAGATACATCCCGCTTCGTCAAAAGGACATCAATTCATTTTAGTTGGGGTTGACTACTTTACCAAATGGGTAGAGGCAATTTGTCTCAAAACAGTCACCCAACAAGAAGTAATTGATTTCATTGAAAACCACATTATCTGTCGGTTTGGCATACCCCAGACTCTAACAACAGATCAAGGGTCAGTATTTGTCGGAAAGAAAGTTGTGGAATATGCCAGTTCTAGGCATATAAAAATGCTCACATCTACACCATATTATGCACAAGCAAATGGCCAAGTTGAGGCCATAAATAAGATTATTATTAATCTTATTAAAAAGCATGTGGGCCGACAACCTAAAAATTGGCATAATACCCTTGATCAAGTACTATGGGCATATAGAAATTCACCCAGACAGTCGACAGGAACCTCGCCATATCGTCTAACTTATGGGCATGATCCTGTATTACCTGTTGAAATCAATCTCCAATCCACTCGCATTCAAAGGCAAAATGACCTGCCTCTTGACCGAAGATTGGGATGCGATCTTTGGGCGAATTGAATGAATTAAGTGATGACAGATTGGTTGCGTTGGAGAATTTGATTCGGCAAAAAGAAAGAATTGCAAGATTTTATGATAGTCGAGTTAAGTTCAAAGCATTCAAGGTAGATGATTTAGTCTGGAAGGTCATATTGCCCATGGATAAAAGTTGTCGAGAATACGGGAAATGGTCACCTAAATGGGAAGGACCATTTAGAGTTGACAAAGTGTTTTCTGGAAATGCTTACGCGCTTGTCAATATTAATAATGGCTTGACAATCAAGTCAATTAATGGCAAGTACTTGAAGGAATACAAACCGACAATGTTAGAAGTACAAATTGACAAATAAAGGAAAATGACAGGATTAACGGAAGTACCAGATTAGAATCTGAAGACATCAAGTCAACATCAGCACTCGATTTCTCGGTAACCAGGATAGTCTCAACAGATATGCTTTTCTGTCAAGAAAAGAAGGCATATGAGCAAAAGGATATAACTTGATAAATTAGATTAGACTGTTACCTTGGATTGATTGGAGGGCGAAGTGTTAGAGGAACTAGTCATAACATCCTGAATTTTGGAGTCAATGGAAACTTTGACGGCATCAGATGATGTCACAGTTGCAGGACCCTTGACAGATATTGATTTCTTGGAAAGGGGGTCAGAAGGAGCCGTTTTCTCTTTTCTTTTTCTGGATCCTTTTGACTGAGGATCAGAAACAGAAGCTTTGGCTGGCCGTGAACTCTTCTTGACAGTTTTTGCCACCAAAGGGATGACGGGTTCATCATCGTCTTCAGAAGCTTCTCCCGACAGTACATCAGACTTAGATTTACCAGGGAGGGGTTGATCAAGAGGAATGGCTGTCAATAACGACGTAAATAAGTTGATTGTCAGCCGGAAAGAAAAGAAAAATAAGTTATTTGATAAATGAATACCTGAAATACAATTTAGAATTCTTGAATGGAATCCAAAGTCGTCATCAGATTGAAGAAACCGACGAGCGAAGGTAACTGGATTTGGTTTTTCAAAAGGGTCAACGTAAGCACTCACGCTGTCCAAAAAGAAAAAGTTACCTCCTTTCGACGGTTTTCCTGGGTGTAAATCAGCTAAACCAAAAGGGGCACAAGGAATAGGCACTGGCTTAGGAAAAGGGGCCTTTAAACTGTTTAAGTATTCCCTGGTCATGTTGGGAATACTCCTATACATGGCAAGCCTTTCAGATTCCTTATTATCATGCTTCCTTTTGGCTTCAAGTAAAACACTATTGACATGACGAACCATATCAAATGGTCTCAAAGGATTCCATTTGATTTTATAAAAATTTTCAAAGGCTCGAATTTCTTTCTGAAGTTCACCTTGAGTTTTGGTTGCTGGATCCTGTTCCTGCAGAGGAGAATCATCATTGTTACCCACGGAGTCCTCAATACAACTCAAGCAAGTCTTTAAACTTAGACGGTGGTTGGAGTAGTATTCATCCCACCAGTCAAGAAAGCTTTGAGTAGCTCCGTGGAAGGTAGAAAATGAATTGGGTTGTAAAAAAGTCCCACGAACCTTTTCCGCATCACTGATGTCGACAATATGCTCATATGTTGGGGCTTTGACACCAATAAAATTTTCGTCAGGATTTGACGAATAAGGAGCAGGGATAGCTTGGCAGTAGCCGAGTTGACAAGCAACAGTGTTGGGCAAATGGAGGTAGACTCTATGAGTTCTGAAATTAGGACCATCAACAAAGAGAATTTTCTGACAAAGAAATTTGGTCCAAATGGATTTGTTGGATTTAGAGATGGTGGTGCTTAATTTTGTAAACCATTCTGGACCGTATTTCCGGTCAGAAAAAGGAGAAAAATTGATCTTTGAAGAGGTAGATGAAAGTGAATGGAAAATTTTAAAGTAAAACTTGAAGTTCGCAGTTTCATCCCTCGACAAAGACTCGGCAGACACATAACAGAGATAGGAGCCATAAGTGTCGATTGTCAAATCTGCGGGAGCTTTATATGAAAATTGACGTTCCAAGACTGCATTTAACCATAATTGGAGAAGCCAAAGGGGCCCTCCTATATTGGTTTTCTTTTTAGATTTGACGGTGTCAACTAGCATGCTCATGCTATCATAAAGATTGGCTAAGACACATTGTCCTAATGCTACTCTTTTACCAGACGACAAAAGATTGGCTAAAGGAACATATGAAGCAATCAAAGAAGCAGATTTACTACAAAAGACATAAGCACATAGCCAAAGAAACAAAAAGGCTACGTGCTCAGTATCCGTCACAGGATCATGAGCTTCTCCTCTAAAATCTGCTATGTATTTGGAAAAAGAACACTTCGGCACATAGACATCAATTTGATTTTCAATTTCTACCTCAGAATGCATGGTGGGGCCATCTGGACGAAGGCCAGTAATAGCCGACATGTCAAACAAAGTCGGACCCATCATTCCATAAGGAAAATGAAAATTATTTGTTGTTTTATTCCAAAAGAAAACTGATGCTCCTATTAAAGAAAAGTCTACCAGTTTAACATGACGAGAAAGTTGAATAAATTCGAAGATTCCAGCTTCTTCCCATACATTGCGTTTTTCAGCTTGAATTCGGTCAAGCCAATTAATGTAGGCATCGAACCGAGTGGCAGGAGGCATTCTGAAAATCCTATTGCTCTTCTTAAACATATGAATGGGAATAGGAGTAAAAGAGGATAAAATAGCTTCATCTGAGCTAGCGGAAGGAAAGGAACTACGTAAACCCTCAGAAATCTCATTTTTGGCTACAAAAGGACCCAAAAATGCAGCAGGAGGATTTAAAGTAACAAAAGAATCAAGAATAGGGTAAATTACCTTGGATTCTTGCCATAACTCAGATTCCTCCAAAAGTGGGTCTTGAACCACTACCCTAGTAGGAACGACTGTAGCATGAGGTACTGAGGTCGGCACCCTGGAAGATGTGGCCATGGAAGATTGAACGAGGGAAGAAGAAAGGATTTCTTTTAAGAAAGGATTTGCGAGGGAAGAATGAAAGATCTTTCTCTAGAAAAGATTTACTAATGAAGAAGGAAGGATAAAAAGAAGAAAGTCAATACTGATGTGATTGACATTTAAAGGAAAATAAAAAACCTTCGGTTCGAATTCCAAGGAACCTGAGGCGTCATGATTGTCCCTATTAAGTAGGGATGAAATTAAAAGCAAGGTTTAATTAACGGATAAGAACCCGAAATTAAGATGATTGTTAGTGATTTGAAAATTCAAATTTTGCTATTCTTTCGGGCAAAGCCGTCGAAGAGCAAAATTTGGGGGGCATCTGTTAATAGAAGAATTTCGGATTTTTGACAGAAAAGGTTCCGACAGGATGACAGAAGAATTGAAGGAAGAATTGTCAGATAACCACTATGAAGAGTCGAATTCGGCAGAGTTGGCAGACTAAAATTTGACAGAAGTTGGTATGTCAGACAGATAAAGCCGTCAAGGAAGAAACACATTCGTCACCAGTAAAATTCCCGATGAATATACTTAGCTGACTGACGGAGAGATAGAAGTAACAAAAAAGGTAAAAACCTAACTTTCGACAAAGTTGAATTGTCAGACGGACAAAGTATGGAAATGGCCAAGTTTTCAAGGTTGACAGCATCAGCAAGATAAGCTGTCAAACAACCAAACCGTGGACAACAAGCAAGTTGGCATAAAGCAATTCAAAGGAATCAGCAAGTTAGAGAAGTTTACTTGTCAAATGTTTGAATCTAAAACATAGCAAAACTGCCATACAGGTGGCAATTTTTAAGATATGAAGTTTTCTTTAGGCAGTTATTTCATATGCTTATAAATACTGTTAATTCCGATGTAATGGAGGAGGTTACTTGATGCGATATCCTACATATCTCGATCACACAGCAGATTTAAGGATTATACTCAAGTACTCCCTCCATCCTTTTATTTCCAGTTCAATTTATAATACAGTACTGGTTATTTAATCTTTCTTTACATGTTCTTCTTTACTTTCAGCATTCCTTTCATGTTCTTTATCCAAGTTCCTTTTATATGCTCTTCATTTCTTTCACGCCGTTTACTTGTTTTATTTTAACTTTCTGCACTTTAAATGCTTTCTTTTACTTTTCAACCATTTCAATTCCTGAAATTTATCGCTTTCCTTTAAATTTCCTGCTATTTACTGCTTTCCTTTAATTTCATGTTCCTTATTCGTTTTCCTCTAATTTTCCTGCAATTTGTAAGTTTTCCTTCAAATCCATGAATCTTTATAAATTCAAGAAGGAAGTCGTTCTTACTTAAGGAAGCAACTTTTCCTATCAAATTAAAGTATCATATAAATATTCCTTCAAGTCCTTGCCAGTATTCAGCATATTTGACTGATTTGTCAAATTCGTACTTGGCAGACACGCGTACACATCCTTACGAGATTACCGCATAACTCGTCCGTCCCTACACTCGTCTGATCTTAAAATTATTTGTGACAAGGATTTTGGACACCAAACAAAAAACCAGCGTCAACAGGTGTTTAGAATCAAACCATGTGCAACCAACAATGAATTCATCTGCAAACAAAGGAAATCCAAGTTCAAGCAACTCAAATGACAATGACCCTGTTCCCCAATTGGCTATGCCAGATAGAGATACCATAGGAATTGCAACTGTGACGAAAGTCATGCGAAAAGGGCTTCCATCAAATGCAAAAATATCTAACGATGTCAAGATGGTAATTTCAAAATGCGCTTCCAGGTTCATCAGCGTCATAACTCAAAAGGCCAAAGAGCGAAGCCAAAGTGAGTGTAGGAGAACTCTACAAGCAGAAAACTTGTTGTGGGCAATGGAGAATCTTGGCTTTGGCAACTATGTTGAACTTCTTACTATTTTCCTCCAACTTTATCACAAAGTTGAAGGTGACCTCATTACATACAGTAAGGGTGTGATTGATTCGCAAAAAACGAAAGGATTGGATGGCTTAAGTTGGGGTCAAAGCCTTAATAATGATGGGCTTGGGTATGGCCTAGTGCCTGAAGTTGGGACACTACAACCAGCCTTAGCACAACCAGATTCTTCTTTTGGGTTGGACTTTTCCATGGACCCGAGCACAATTTTGGAAATGTTTGACCCAGTGGGCATTGATGTGTCCGATGGAGATGGGTCAGGTGTCGGATGGTCAAACAATGATATAGCCAACTTTGATCCTTCAACTTACTTCAACATGATCACCATTCAAGTGAGAAAGATGATAGTAGGACCAATTTTTAGGGCAATTATAGCAATGGATTTGAGAAGCAATAAGCCGAATGTAGGCAATTATAGAACTTATGGAATAATCTTTTCTTGATTTTGTTGTCTATGAATCATTTTAGTCTTATGGGTTTAAAAATAATAATTTTCCTATAATAGTAAACTTGTAAGTGGTTAACGTACTGCTGCTTAAGGACGAATTGTTCGGGCTCTGCCCGAGTTCGATCATTGGGTATGCAACAATCCTTAGCAGGTTTTACTAACTGCGTGGTCGACTCGGAGATTAGTCCTATAGCGGGTCCAAAGGATCTAAGCCGTATGGATACTTTGAGGGCTCACTCGGTCCCAATGACTAATTAGGGTAAGTACCAAACCAAAAAAAAAACTTCAAAAGTAGAAGTTGACTTCGTTTGATCTAACGGTTTAAATTTATCACTTTTATTAAAGAGAAAGAATAATTAAGGATGACTTTAATGTGGAGAGAAAAAATTAAATATATTTAGTGGAGACAGAAATATATATGAATGAGACAGATCCTTTGACACCAGGTGTCAAACTTTACTTTTACATCAATTTCTACCCGTTGATTTTAGTTTGATCTAACTGTTTAAATCTATCACTTTTATTAAAAAGAGAGAATAATTAAGAATGACTTTTATTTTGATTAAAAATAGGGCTAAAAGCCCAAAAAAGAGATTACACTGAAATTATCGGAGGAGTAGAAACTCTTAAAACATCATAGAGCAGCACCTGACTAAGAAGATTAGAATGACTTTAATGTGGAGAGAAAAAATCAATATATTTAATGGAGAAAGATATTTAGTATCTTGACTTATCTTTAAAATTATAACACTTATTTGTTAAATACTTTAGATTTTGTCAAAATAAATATGTTTATTATTTATTAAATACATTCTTCAATGTGTATTTATTTAAGGATTTAATTGTTAAAGTCTTATTATTTTTTATGAATATAATATATTAAAAATATCTATGCATTAATTCACGAATTAAACTTTATAATATTTCCTGAGTTTAAATTTTATAACTATTTTTTGAATTTATAAATATTATACTTTATTACTGAATTTAATAAATAATAAAACTAACAATAGTTTTATCTACAAATAAAATTAAATAAAGTGTTTTTCTAAAAATGCAATAATGAATTCTTGTCTTTATTTGTGTCAAAAAAAAATTTCTTGTCTTTATAATTAAAATTTCTATTGTACGTACGTATGCTAGTTTTTTTTTATAAATTTAATATATTAAAATTTAAATGTATTAAAAATTTGAAAAATTAACATTGTTTTTGTATTTTAAAATATTGTAGTTTATTTCCTGAATTTAATAAACAATAAAATTAACATTAGTTTTATCTACAAATAAAATTAAATAAATTGTTTTACTAAAAATACAATAATGAATTCTTGTCTTTATAATCAAAACTTCTAATGTACTATGCTATTTGTTTTTTCAAATTTAATATATTAAAATGTCTTAACATCTACAAATAAAAACTTTGTAAATTTATGAATGCAAAAAAGTACTTTGTAAATTTTATTATGAATGTAAAGACTTATAATTATTTTCTGATTTTTTTTTAAATTTATAATTTATTGCTAAAATTAATAAATAATAAATATCTAGAAACTAAAATATAAAATTTTTGATAAATAAGTATTATAATTTTAATGATAAGTCAAGATATTGAATATCTTTCTCCTTTGTCACAAAAAAAAAATATCTTTCTCCATTAAATAAATTTAATTTTCTTTCTCCTCATTAAAGTCATTCTTAATTATTCTCTTTTTAATAAAAGTGATAAATTTAAACCGTTAGATGAAATAAAAACATTGTTTGAGCATATATATATATATATATATATATATATATATATATATATATATATATATATATATATATGTGTGTGTGTGTGTGTGTGTGTGTATTTTTCTCAAACAATGATCTCCTACTATTGTTGTAACTCATATATGTGTGTGTGTGTTTTTCTCAAACAATGATCTCCTACTATTGTTGTAACTCATTTGTCGAAGTTAAGTGGTGAAGATAAAGGATAAAATAATTAAAGTTATCTCAAACATAGGGGTGGGGATATGCTAAGCTGAGGTGTGCCCTAACGTAAATATGTTTGATTTGTGTTCCAATCTCAATGCTTGAGTTTGACCTGTTTGGTAGATATAGATCAATTTTTAAGGTATGAGCCCGGCCTATATGTCAAAGTCTGACCTGGAAGCCTATTTAAAAGCCTACTTATCAGCAAGAGTTTTAAATATGCCTCCACCTATAAATAGGTCGTAAGCATTCACTTGTAAGCCTCTAATGATAAGAGGTTGGTAGGCCTCTACTGATAAATAAGTCACCGGACCTTCACAAATAAATAAACAAGTAGACATTTTACATTTAAATAGACCAATAGAGTCTTACTTTCAAATAATATAAATAATACATAATAGTATTATAATATATTAAATTATATATGTGTGTGTGCGCGTCAAATAGATCGGTCTAATAGGCCTAATATGCTTTTCTTAAAGCCCAGCATTGCCTCTTTAACTGTATATGCTTTTTAAAAAGCATTGACTTAATCTTTTTGTTAAATAGGTTAGACCGAGCTAAATCTTAAATAGGTTAGACCATAGACCCCTGACAAGCGAAATGACGAATTCCCATCCATACATCAAATAAGTGGACCAACATATTAGGTGAATAATTTATTAAAATAGGTTAGATCCACACTTATTCATATATCAAATTATACTTGTATGTGTATGTTTTTTACCATCTAAATATATAGAAGTTTCTATCTTATTTTGTACACATATACATTCTGATTTTAACACTTACTAATGCGAGAAATTTGAGATTGAGTGTATGAACCGTGGCAGATACAGGATCTAGGTCAGTGGGGGGCAAACTTTTAAAAAAATAATTATTATTATTCTCATATTAATACGCGAGAATAACAAGTTTTTTTTACGGATTGATTTGAGGATAACATATTAAAATCATAAAATTTTAATAAATCTAGTTAAATAAAATACATACCTCATATGCAAATTATTTTGATAACTGAAAGTGAGATTCTAATAAGTAATTTAGCTATGATATTAATCGCGAATGTTATAATTTACACACACTTTTACTTAGTTTTTGTGATATTTTTATATCGAAAAAGAATAATTAATGAAATGTATCATTTTGTACTTTCGTTCAAGCTATAAGAAACTCATAAGTTATTCCGGTCAAAAAATAAAGAAAGTTATGAGTTATAAATAAATAAGGTGAAAAAATACAAACAATTTAGAGCATGTTTCAGAATTATTGTTTTTTATATTTTCAGCTATTTTTTTATAGAAAAAACTGTTTTATAAGAAGTTGTCATGTTTGGGCCACTTGCTTAATTTTAAAAAAAAGCTTTTATTTTTTGAAAAATGTTGTTTTGAACCATCATGGAGATACGACTATTAGATGGATTATTAGTGGTGTTGCTTTAAGGAGGTAAGTTCTTTCCCATATAACCCCACGTGTGGGTCTGAATTTATTGCATTCTCAATTTAAATCACGGTGGGGATTTAAATAAGGGTTATGTTAACGATAAGTTCTCATGATACTTTTCAAAGAATTTACAAAAGTAAGTTTTTATTAAAAAATTAAGCATTTCATTTTTTCAAATATTAAACACATCAATTTTTTATATAAATTTTTTTTTTTGTTTCTTTTACTCGTTAATATTTTCCTTTAAATAAATATGCACCTTACAGTGTGAGATGTTCCGTTCCCTACATGTTTGTCTGTACTTGTTGTACCTTGCATTGTGACATATTTTTTTTTTACATTACATGATAATAATTTTTCCTGCACGTAAGGGAAGCATATATTGAAATAATATATTATTTTTATTTAACTGAAATATAGATTTTTTTTATTTAACTATTTTAAAAAATAATACATTTTTACATGTTTTCCATAATTACGAAAGAATGTTAGAAATTTTATTCATTTTAATATTATTAACTTTCCCACTAAATATTATAAATAAATACTTCATACCCATCTTCGTAATTTACCATACAAAAGTGTTTTTTTTTGCATCACCAAAATGAAATGGATTATCTTAAATCGACTTTCCGTAAACAGACCCAAATAAAAAAAGATTCTGATTATAATCAATTATCATAATAATCGATTATATAAAAATCGATTATCAGTATAATCTTTTTTTTTTCCAGCTTTCTCAAAGACACTCTTACAATAAATAATGTGTGATTCATGTGTCTTCTAACAAAGCTCATAAAGTGTATTTGATTTAATAATATTCCATTTCTTATAAAAAAAAAGTGTATTAGATTGCTTTATTTTGAAATTTTAATAAAAAAATATTGTATTTTTAAAATAATCTAAATGACCACATGATAAGGGCACGACACCCTGCTCTTACTATCAGACCTGCCAAATAAAAATTTCAATGTGAATTCAACAAGTCCAACTTGGAAGATTAGCTCCAGGACCTCAACGTTTGCCATTGACGCTTCTCTCCCACTCAACGTTGTGTTCAATGTTTAAAAATAGGGGGGTGCAAAAAAAAAAACAAAAAAAAATTACTCTAGTACTATACATAACTTTTCAAATTTTAGAATGTGCAGATGCACACCCTGGTTACTATGTAGGCCCGCCCCTGTGTATGAAGCATGTATTTTCCATTTCTGTGTATGCAGTATGCTTGAACAAAATTCGAGTGTGATTAGTCAAGGACTTGAGGTGAAAAACACATAGCCCTAAGCCCTTAACTTTTAAATTAACCTCTTGACTTTCAAAACCACTTTGGAATATAATAAAAATAATCTGATGATTAAATGAGTAAATTAATAAGAGGATTGCTAATTTGACATAGATTTTTTGACATCATACGCGACATTTACTACAGTTGGCTCGGCACTTTGATCCTAATCGGTCGAATGTGACTCTTGCTCGGGATTCGAGAACCTTTAGAGGCTTCGGTTGGCCTCTTCAGGGTTTAGCACCTGCTTCGGTTTTATCTCCTGCTTAGGAGTCGAGTACCTTTAGAGGCTTCGGTTGGCCTCTTCAAGGTTTAGCACCTGCTTAGGTTTTATCTCCTGCTTAGGAGTCGAGTACCTTTAGGGGCTTCGGTTGACCTCTTCAGGGTTTAGCACCTGCTTAGGTTTTATCTCCTGCTTAGGAGTCTCCTGCTTAGGAGTCAAGTACCTTTAGAGGCTTCGGTTGGCCTCTTCAGGGTTTAGCACCTGCTTAGGTTTTATCTCCTGCTTAGGAGTCAAGTAATATAAATAGCTCAATTGAAGGGAAATGGAGATTTTATTCATTAATTTTTCCTAGTGTGCCTCGTTAAAACCTTCTCGGCCAAAACCTCGTGGGAAAAAGACCGAGATAGGAAAAAGAGTGCATCACTTCTAACTTCAACTAAAATAAAATTTGAGATGGGTGGTGTTCCATGTCCTGGGAACCAGCTTTCCTGACAATTCCTCAAGCCTGTAGGCACCATTTCCTAGATTTTCTGCTATCCTGAATGGTCCTGACCAATTTGCCGCGAGCTTACCCTCCCTGGAGTCTTTTCTCGCATCGCTTTGCAGTCTTAGCACCAAGTCATCCTGCACAAATTCCCTTGGGCACAGCCTTGAGTTGTACTTCCGAGTTGCCTTTTGCTTGCACAGCTCGTCCCTTATCCTCGCTGCATCTCGGACTTCTTCGACCATGTCGAGCTCAACTCGGAGTTGTTCATTATTTTGGCTTTCATTGTGATGCTGCCTTCGAAATGAGAGCTCACCGAGTTCCACTGGAATCATGGCATCGGTTCCATAGGTTAGTTTGAACGGTGTCTCTCCCGTTGAGGATTGTGGCGAGCAATGGTAAGCCCACAGAATGCTTGGCAACTGCTCAACCCAAGCTCCTTTTGATTGTCCCAGCCTTCTTTTGAGCTCGTGTAGAATAACCTTATTGGCTGCCTCTGCCTGGCCATTCGTTTGCGGATGCTCAACCGAGGTTACTTTGTGTTTAATTCCGAGGTTGGAATAGAACTCTCCGAGCTCCTTATCGGTGAATTGCTTCCCGTTGTCTGTAACAACTGCATAAGGAAGGCCATGCCTGCATATAATATTTTTCCATACAAAATCCTGGACCTTCTTGACGGTTATCGTAGCCAATGGCTCTGCTTCAATCCACTTGGTGAAGTAATCTACTCCTACTAGAAGGAACTTGGCTTGACCCTTGGCCACTGGGAAGGGACCAACTATGTCCATCCCCCACATGGTAAAGGGCCATGGCGAGAACATGGAGTGGAGCTCCTCTCCTGGAGCACGGGCTATGTTGGCGAACTTCTGACAAGGGTCACACTTATTGGTCCAGTTTGAACAATCGAGTCTCATGGTTGGCCAATAGAACCCTGCTCGCAAGATCCGAGCTGCCAGAGATCGGCTGCCTGAATGCAATCCGCAGATTCCTCGGTGCATCTCATCCATTACATACTCAGATTGTTCCTTTGTGAGGCATTTTAGCAACGGCCTGGAGAATCCCCTTTTGTACAGTTCTCCGTCGAGGACGGTGTAGTGACAAGATTTCAGACGGATTCTTCTTGCCTCCCTTTGGTCGTCCGGTAGTTTATCCGAGGTTAGGTACTCCCAGATCGGAGTCATCCAGCCCCGGTCATAGTGCTCGGTCACTGTCACTTCGGCACTCTTAATGCTCGGCTCGAGGAGGCTTTCTTGAATAAAAGTCTAGAGTCGGCCAGCCTTCTTTGTGCTTGCTAATTTGGAAAGTAGATCGGCTCTGGAGTTTTCTTCTTGAGGTATGTGCTCAATGGAGAAATGCTCAAACTCGGAGATGAGGCTATTAACCTTGTAGAGATATTTGGTTAATTGGGGGTCTTTTGTCTGATATTTGCCCGCGACTTGTCCCGTTACGAGCTGTGAGTCACTTCTGCACTTTAGCTCCCGAACCCCGACTTCTTTGGCTAGTAACAGCCCAGCAATGAGGGCTTCATACTCTGCTTGGTTGTTTGAAGCAGTGAACCCAAACTTCAGCGATTGCTCGAGGACTAGATCATCGGGTCCTTCGAGAATTATGCCAGTCCCGCTTCCTTTCTGGTTAGATGATCCATCAACATACAAGAGCCAGAGGAAGGATTCCGACCTTGGTTTGGAAGAAAGCTCGGCAATAAAATCTGAGAGGCACTGGGCTTTCATTGGCCCCCTCGGTTCATACCGTAGGCCGAACTCTGACAACTCCACTGACCAAGTTATCATTCATCCGGCTAGATCAGGTTTCCTGAGTACCTGCTTTATCGGATCTGCCATCACTAAGGCGAGAGCCAGTTTTTTCGATTACTTGGTATCGCGTTTCCGCGTCTTTCAAGATTCGACTGACATAGTATACCGGCATCTGTTGCTCCTCCTCTTCCTGGGTAATTACTGCACTGATTGCACAATCATTGACGGAGAGGTATAGGTACAGATCCTTGCCGAGATGAGGCCGAGTAAGAATTGGGGGAGAGGCCAAGAAAAGTTTCAGATCTTCAAATGCCTTCTCACACTCTTTAGTCCAAATGAAATCCTTCGGCTTCTTCAGGAGCTGGAAGAAAGGTCGTGCCTTTTCTGCGGACTTCGGTAGAAAGCGGGATAGGGAGGCTAATCGGCTGGCCAGTCCTTTCTGGTGGATGTTACCCCGGCATTTTTTTGGCCGAAGGGCATTACTCGGTAACAATAATTAGCCCCATCGGTCATGAACGCTGTTTTTTCCTCGTCAGGGGGGTACATCCTGATCTGGTTGTAACCGGAATATGCATCCAAGAAGGACAAAACCTTATAACCTGAGGCCCCATCCACCAGCCTGTCAATGTTGGGTAAGGGATAGGAATCCTTTGGGCACGTCTTGTTGAGGTCGGTATAGTCGGTGCACATGCGCCACTTACCATTGGCCTTTTTGACTAATACCAAGTTGGCTAACCAAGTGGTGTATTTCACCTCACGGATGAAATTAGCTTTGAGTAGTTTAGAGGTCTCCACGGCCACAGCTCGACGCCTTTCTTCACCCAACTTCCTTTTTCTCTGAGTCACGGGTTTAGCTTCGGGACATATAGACAGCCTATGGCACATAAAGTTAGGATCTATGCCCGACATGTCCGATGTCTTCCAGGCGAACAGGTCAGCATTCTTTATTAGTACCATGTGAATCTTCTCTCTGAGTGAGGGGTCCAGCTGACTACCGACGTGGGTGCACTATTCAGGATGGACTCCCAACTGGAACCTCTCTAAGGACTCCGTTGGTTCGGCTCTGGTCTCATACATCTCCGCCCTTGGGTCCAGCTCAAACATGCTAACTGTACTTGCTGAATTTACTGAGCCGACCGAGCTTACCAGCTCTGCTTTACCCTCCTCTGTTTTCTTCGGGCCGTCCTGGTGATGGGTAACCTTCAGGCTGTCAACATAGCACTGCCTTGCCAGTTTTTGGTCAGCTCGGACTGAAACTATCTCCCCTGAATCGGCTGGGAATTTCATTGTCAGGTGTGGCGTAGAGACAATTGCCCCGAGCTCATTCAACGTCGGTCTTCCGATCAGGATATTGTACGACGTGGTGGCATCTACGATGACATACCTGACTGATACAGACTTAGAGAGTCTGCCCTCTCCGAACGTTGTTAAGAGATCTATATATCCTCGAGTCTTGACTTGTTCCCCATCAAATCCCACTAGCTTGTCCTCCTGCTCTTTAATCAGCTTTTCAGGGATTCCGAGCTTCTTGAAGGTCGCCAGGTAGAGAATATCGGCCGAGCTCCCTGGTCAATAAGCGTTAATCGACCGAGAAGTTGGCCACTCGGCCGTTATCACCATCGGGTCATCCCGGTTGGGATCTACCCCTTGGAAGTCATCATCTGTGGAATGTTATGGGTGGCCTTGCTCTTGGAGGTCTTCCGGACATCAGTGCTAACAGATCGGAGAGAGCTTTGACATGCCGCTTCCGAGCCGAGCTCGTTGCTCCTCCTCCCCGCAAATCCCCCGAGATTGTATTGATGACCCCCCGATTCCTCCCTCCGATTCTTCTACCGGGGCCTTTGGTTGTTCAGCGATCTCATACCGATGATTTCTTCGATTGTTTGTATCTCGATCTCGGTCATCATTACCGTGTCTTTGTGGTCTCCGACCGAATCGTCCGCCACCATTGCCATCTCGGCGGACGAATCGGTCAAGACGGCCTGCTTGCACTAACTCCTCAATCTTTCTCTGGAGTGTTCTGCACTCTTCAGTGGAGTGTCCATAGTTCTGATGCCACGCACATTCCTTGCTTCTGTCAGCATTGTCCATTGTTTTGGACGGTTCAGGTAAGGTAAGCAATTCTGCTCTGCACACTTCCTGCAGGATGGCTGCCCGAGATCGGTTTAGCGGAGTGAAAGATGGATGCCTGGAATGCCTCTGCGGGAACTCTCTTTCACTGGTTTTTTGGGGACTTCGTGAGTCAGACCCTCTGTTTCTGTCTTTGTTGGAGGTTGAGCTCTTGTCCTCGTATCCTCTTTCTCGCCTTTTAAACTCTAGCATCTCTTCCGAGTTCATGAACCCTGTAGCCTTTTCCTGTAGTTCCTCAAAATCTCGCGGTGGTTTCCGAGATAGGTACTCGAAGAATGGTCCTGACCTAAGACCAGCCATGACGGTGTGGAGGCAGAGTTTCGAGCTCATATTGGGAATCAGGATCTGCTTTGCATTGAAGCGGGCCATGTATTCTCTGAGTGATTCATTCCTTTCCTACTTGAAATTTACCAGTGAGACAGAGTGCCTTCTGTGCCTTCGGCTTGCCGCAAATTGTGAAGTGAACTTGGTTATGAGGGCATCAAAAGAGTCAATTGACTGAGGCGGCGGATTTGTTAACCAGGTCAGGGCTGGACCTTGCAGGGTAGTCGGAAAAACCTTGCACATGACGGCATCTGAATCAGTCACCAAGTAAATTGAGGATATAAAGGATTCTACATGCTCGGTTGGATCAGTGGTGCCATTGAATTTGTCTATGTTAAGGGGCTTAAAATGGGTTGGCACGTTTGCCTCATTAATGTCCTCGGTGAAGGGGAGCCTTGGACGTCGGTCTGATATTCTTTCTTTCTGGCTAGTCCTCTCTGCGTGGGACTTGACTTCCGATGCCCCAGGAGGGGGTTTGGTCTTGGAGGCTCGGTTAGTGCCCCGAGGAGGGTGCGCCGGAGGATCCTTGCTGGCCTCGGGTGAGGATTGTTCTCCGTCTGAAGGTGTCAGGGACCTTCCTCTCTTTCGGGCTTTCAAAAGCTTCTGATTTTGCGCCCGTATCTCCTCGTTCTCCTTCCGAAGCTGCTTGAGTTGCTCCACAATTTCCTCCAACCGAGGGTTACCTTCACTGAGGGGGGAGAAAAGATGATTGTCATGGTTCTGGGCGTCCGAAGCCTCCTGGCCCTCGTGATTCACGCTGCTCCCCCCTCCCCGCAATCCATTGCGTGTAGTCACCATCGAGCTTTTCTTGCGGAACCGGGGAAAGTTTCACCTCAGCCACACGGTGGGCGCCAAATGTTCCTGCCGAGATCCGATTTAATATAAATAATATATAATAGTATTATAATATATTAAATTATATAGGTGTGTGCGCGTCAAATAGATCGGTCTAATAGGCCTAATATGCTTTTCTTAAAGCCCAGCATTGCCTCTTTAACTGTATATGCTTTTTAAAAAGCATTGACTTAATCTTTTTGTTAAATAGGTTAGACCAAGCTAAACCTTAAATAGGTTAAACTATAGACCCCTAACAAGCGAAATGACGAATTCCCATCCATACATCAAATAAGTGGACCAACATATTAGGTGAATAATTTATTAAAATAGGTTAGATCCACACTTATTCATATATCAAATTATACTTGTATGTGTATGTTTTTTACCATCTAAATATATAGAAGTTTCTATCTTATTTTGTACACATATACATTCTGATTTTAACACTTGCTAATGCGAGAAATTTGAGATTGAGTGTACGAACCGTGGCAGATACAGGATCTAGGTCAGTGGGGGGCAAACTTTTAAAAAAATAATAATTATTATTCTCATATTAATACGCGAGAATAACAAGTTTTTTTTACGGATTGATTTGAGGATAACATATTAAAATCATAAAATTTTAATAAATCTAGTTAAATAAAATACATACCTCATATGCAAATTATTTTGATAACTAAAAGTGAGATTCTAATAAGTAATTTAGCTATAATATTAATCGCGAATGTTATAATTCAAACACACTTTTACTTAGTTTTTGTGATATTTTTATATCGAAAAAGAATAATTAATGAAATGTATCATTTTGTACTTTCGTTCAAGCTATAAGAAACTCATAAGTTATTCCGGTCAAAAAATAAAGAAAGTTATGAGTTATAAATAAATAAGGTGAAAAAATACAAACAATTTAGAGCATGTTTCAGAATGATTGTTTTTTATATTTTCAGCTATTTTTTTTTAGAAAAAACTGTTTTATAAGAAGTTGTCATGTTTGGGCCACTTGCTTAATTTTTAAAAAAAGCTTTTATTTTTTGAAAAATATTGTTTTGAACCATCATGGAGATACGACTATTAGATGGATTATTAGTGGTGTTGCTTTAAGGAGGTAAGTTCTTTCCCATATAACCCCACGTGTGGGTCTGTATTTGTTGCATTCTCAATTTAAATCACGGTGGGAATTTAAATAAGGGTTATGTTAACGATAAGTTCTCAGGATACTTTTTAAAGAATTTACAAAAATAAGTTTTTATTAAAAAATTAAACATTTCATTTTTTCAAATATTAAACATATCAATTTTTTATGTAAATTTTTTTTTTTTTGTTTCTTTTACTCGTTAATATTTTCCTTTAAATAAATATGCACCTTACGGTGTGAGATGTTCCGTTCCCTACATGTGGGTCTGTACTTGTTGTACCTTGCATTGTGACATATTTTTTTTTACATTACATGATAATAATTTTTCCTGCACGTAAGGGAAGCATATATTGAAATAATATATTATTTTTATTTAACTGAAATATAGATTTTTTATTTAACTATTTTAAAAAATAATACATTTTTACATGTTTTCCATAATTACGAAAGAATGTTAGAAATTTTATTCATTTTAATATTATTAACTTTCCCACTAAATATTATAAATAAATACTTCATACCCATTTTCGTAATTTACCATACAAAAGTGTTTTTTTGCATCACCAAATGAAATGGATTATCTTAAATCGACTTTCCGTAAAACAGACCCAAATAAAAAAAAGATTGATTATAATCAATTATCATAATAATCGATTATATAAAAATCGATTATCAAGTATAATCTTTTTTTCCAAACTTTCTCAAAGACACTCTTACTATAAATAATCTGTGATTCATGTGTCTTCTAACAAAGCTCATAAAGTGTATTTGATTTAATAATATTCCATTTCTTATAAAAAAAAGTGTATTAGATTGCTTTATTTTGAAATTTTAATAAAAAAATATTGTATTTTTAAAATAATCTAAATGACCACATGATAAGGGCACGACACCCTGCTCTTACTATCAGACCTGCCAAATAAAAATTTCAATGTGAATTCAACAAGTCCAACTTGGAAGATTAGCTCCAGGACCTCAACGTTTGCCATTGACGCTTCTCTCCCACTCAACGTTGTGTTCAATGTTTAAAAATAGGGGGGTGCAAAAAAAAAAAAACAAAAAATTACTCTAGTACTATACATAACTTTTCAAATTTTAGAATGTGCAGATGCACACCCTGGTTACTATGTAGGCCCGCCCCTGTGTATGAAGCATGTATTTTCCATTTCTGTGTATGCAGTATGCTTGAACAAAATTCGAGTGTGATTAGTCAAGGACTTGAGGTGAAAAACACATAGCCCTAAGCCCTTAACTTTTAAATTAACCTCTTGACTTTCAAAACCACTTTGGAATATAATAAAAATAATCTGATGATTAAATGAGTAAATTAATAAGAGGATTGCTAATTTGACATAGATTTTTTGACATCATACGCGACATTTACTACGGTAGCGGCACTTTTTTTTTAATAAAAATTTTGACTTTTTTAAAAAAATAAAAATTTTATTTCTAAAAAAACTCATTCATCAGATAATGAACTGAATTCATCAGATATTTATACATGATTCACCAGATATTTACACATACTTAACCAAAAAATTTATTTATCAAAAAACTCATTCACCGGATATTTACACATACTTAACCAAAAAATTTATTTATAACAAAAAAACACATTCACCAAATAATGAACTGAATTCACCTGATATTTATACCTGATTCACCATATATTTGCACATACTTAACCAAAAAATATATTTCTCAAAAAAATCTATTCACCGGATAATGAATCGATTCACGAGATATTTGCACATACTTAACCAAAAAATTATTTCTAAAAAAACTCATTCACCAGATAATGAATGAATTCACGAGATATTTATACGAGTCACGGATATTTACACATACTTAACCAAAAAAATTATTTATAAAAAAAACACATTTGCCGATAATGAATCGAATTCACCAGATATTTATACCTGATTCACCATATATTTGCACATACTTAACCACAAAGTTTATTTCTCAAAAAAACCTATTCACCAGATAATGAACTGAATTCACCAGATATTTATACCGGATTCACCATATATTTGCACATACTTAATCAAAAAAAATATTTCTCAAAAAAACTCATTCATCAGATAATGAACTGAATTCACCAGATATTTGTACCCGATTCACTAGATATTTACACATACTTAATCAAAAAATTTATTTATAAAAAAATTTATTATTTTTTTTTAAAAAAGAACCCGCTACAATATTGCATAGTACAGCTACAGTGCCACACAGTACGTCACATACGATATCGCCGTATGATGTCAAAAAATGTGTCAAATTAGCATTATTGAATTAATAAATCAAAAATGCTAAATGGACACGTTTTTCCGGACATCATACGGTGACACCGTATGAACAAGATCTACGCATGCGACCTGTAGCTGCACCTTGTCTTGACCTGTTGGGGAGCTTTTTTTAAAAAAAATTAATTTTTTTTTGTAAATAAATTTTTTGATTAAGTATGTGTCAATATCTGGTGAGCCGAATGATATCCGTGAATTCATTCATTATCTGGTGAATGAGTTTTTTGAGAAATAATTTTTTTGATTAAGTATGTGCAAATATCCGTGAATCCTAGATAAATATCTCAGTGAATTCGATTCATTATCTCGATGAATATGATTTTTTGAGAAATAAATTTTTTTTTAAGTATATGTGCAAATATATGGTGAATCGGTATAAATATCCAGTGAATTCATTCATTATTTGGTGAATGAGTTTTTTTTATAAATAAATTTTTGATTGAGTATGTGTAAAATATCTCTGAATCGGGGACAAATATCCGGTGAATCTGCTCTCATTATCCGGTGAATGGGTTTTTTTGAGAAATAATTTTTTGGTTAATTATGTGCAAATATCTTGTGAATCCTATATAAATATCTCAGTGAATTGGGTCATTATCCGGTGAATAGGTTTTTTTGAGAAATAAATTTTTGGTTAAGTATGTGCAAATATCTGGGGAATCATGTACAAATATCTGGTGAATTCAGTTCATTATCTGATGAATGGGTTTTTTTGAGAAATAAAATTTTTGGTTAAGTATGTGCAAATATCTGGTGAATCGTGTACAAATATCTGGTGAATTCAGTTCATTATCTGGTGAATGAGTTTTTTTTTAGAAATAATTTTTGGTTAAGTATGTGCAAATATATGGTGAATCAGGTATAAATATCTGGTGAATTCAGTTCATTATTTGGTGAATGTGTTTTTTTGGAAATAATTTTTTTAAAAAAGTCAAAATTCTAAAAAAAAATTACTACTATAGTAGCACTACAGTGCGCTATTATAATAGTGTCGCGTATGCTGTCCATTTTTATGTGTCTGTTTAGCACGGCGGATATCTATATGATACATTTGCATCTCAGTTTCTAGGAAAAGTTTTTACAGGTGTTACTTTTTATATAATGATGACTTCTCTTGTATAAACTCAAAATCTTTTGATGACCTTTTTATTTTTGGCAAGTTTTTCACGCTTTTGATTTTGTGATTGACATCTCATATTCTTTTAAAAAGTTTATTTCAAATGTTTAAATTCAAATTCGTTTTCTTGTAGCTAGATGGTGGGATTATTCCCTCCCCAACTCTTTTTGCTAATACTGTTATTCGCACTATCCATCTTTTTCAGCAGCTAGAGACAACGAAGAGTACGGATGAGCAAAAATGTATGATCCGTTCGAAACCGTCCGATCCGTTATTAATTTTTATGTAACGGTTGGGTTGAATCGATTTGGCGGGTTGGGCGGGTGAAAAAATCGGTTTAAGATGGATAAGAGCGGGCGGGTTCGGGTCTGGTTTATGTCATTCATCTGGCATTCCAACGACCCGCTCATAACAAAAAAAATAATAAAGAATGTTTTTTATGGAGAATGGGCTGTCAAGACTGGATCTTAGATTTTTTTTCCCCTATTTTGTTTTTTTTTAATACTTAATTGGGCTGAAAGCCTTAAATTTTAATTAGGTTCGTTGGGATTTTTTTTAAATTTTTTGGAATAAAATTAAATAATTAAAAATCCTAAACCGCTTCAACCCGCCCAACCCGTTCAAACTCGACCAACCCGCCACCCGACCAACTCGATGTATAGATGGGCGGGTTCGATTTTCATTTTTCTTACATCGAACCCGCCCAAACCCAACAAACCCCACCTGAACCCACCCGATGCTCACCCCTAACGACGAGTTTTCATTTCGCACTATATTTATTTTGTTATTTGGATGAACACAATTTTATAAATTATGTTTATTCATGGTCAATTCAACTAAATATGGGTGTAATTTAAACATGTACTAATATAAATAAGAAGTTTGATGTACACGTATAAACCAAAAGTTCACTATATTGCTGTAAATCTGAAGTTACATATTAATATCATTGAAGGACTGGGAAATTCTTCAATATAATGATTTTTTTTTGTGTTGTGTGTTCTTAATGCAGGTTAATTATAAGACTATTAGCTAGCTAAAAGTAGAGTTGAATTTAGTTAATAGTCTAAATTTCTAAATATATTTAAGATGGTACTTGTGGATTTATCATAAATCATGTGTCCTTATGGCTAAAAACCAAATGATCACATGTGTCTCTATAAATCGACTTGCAACCAAGACTATGTTTGGATTGATGGAAGATGATGGAATGGAGGGGAATGAAATGAAATAGTATGATGTTCCATTGTTTGGATTTGATAAAGAGGATGGAAAGGAATGGAACTCAATGGAACTCATTCCATCCTATTCCATCACTTACCCTCAATTTTCTTCCCTCCCAAATTGGGGGAATGAGATGGAACAAAAGACCAGACCTTTATAAAACTATAAGATTACTATTATGTCCTGCACAACCATATTATTCTTCCTTGTTACCCAACCCATCTTCCTCAACATGCTCTCTGCCAACGCTACTCACAAAATCCTATCGTCTTGTTATTGCCAAAGCCTTTAGATGTAGTAGAAACCATGACGAAGGACACGCAATCGTGGATATTTTGCTTGCAATTACAATTCCAAAAACGAGATTTTTCTCATAAAAAAATTAAATGGTTGGACCGTTGATTGAGAGGGTAAGTATATTCATCTATATAGCAAGACCACAAAAAAAATTCGAAACCTCCTCTGGGTTTATATAATAAAGGTAAAATATTATAATAGAAAAGAGAATGGGAAAATAAATATGCTATCAATTTCCTCCAACTTTGTATTGTTTAACAGATCCGAGTGTTATTCCTTTCTAAGTAACTAGTTCCCAACTATGGAGGAAATCATAAAGCGGTGTGAGGCAAGATGTGGTGACCAAGTTTGAATGTTTGTACTTTTAAAATAAGGATAATATAGTAATAAAAAATTATAACACATTCCATTCCATTCACTTTCCAAATAATATATCCAAATAATGGAGTAGGATTTTTATTTCATTCCCTTCCATTCTGTTTTGTTCCATTATATTCGGTTTACATTCCATTCCATCATCTTCCATCAATCCAAACATAGTCCAAGAGTTTACAAATGTAATTAAAAAAGGCTTCGAAAAAGTTAGTTATTGTTTCCTAGAGGCTTGAGGAACAAAATTACACACTGGTAATGCATTATATTCCTCGAAGTCTCATATTAAGTTTCCAGGATATTTGTATAACAAAAATCTTGCATTTAATTTGGAACCGCATTTTAAAAAATTTAATGACACGTGTAGAAATCTTTTGAAAGTTTTTTGTTTTCATGCTTTAAGCCTTTGTAGATGCGAGTGTCTGAACTCCAAATTTCGAGAAATCAGTCATATTTCTCTAGTTACGTGGAGAATGGGTCTATTTATTTTTAAATTATACTCCCTCTTTTTTTTAAAAAAATTTAAAGTTTCTACATATATATTAAAAAATTATTAATATGTTTATATTTGTATTAAAATATTCTTTTTATCTATCATTAATTATTTACAAATTTCAACTACATTTACTCCATACTCCACTAACCATTTATGTACTTGAAAAGTTTTATATATTTTCAAAGCATTTCAATTTAATTCTTATAAGGGTATATATGGAAAAAATGGTCAAATATGTTTTGGGTTTATAAAACAACCATTGTTTTGGAACAAAAACAAATAGCTAAAATTAGTGAAGAAAAAGAACGGAGGGAGTAGTAGACTTGATTTTGAATAATTAATTTTTAAAAAATTAAAAAAAAGGTTAATAAATTTGATTTGTATTTGAAAATAATATTTTAAAAGTAAGTTTAAAATAATTGATTTGTGTTTGAATGATAAAGTAAAATCATCTTTGATATGTAAATATAAAAAATTTATGGATCCTACACCCAGAATCAATTATATTTAACGAAAAAACTAGAAATTCTTGTTTCTATTAAAATCAACTGCACCTAATCCAAAATCAATTTTTTTTAGATAAAATTTTGTAAACAAACAGATCCAGTTACTGTTAAAATTGCTTTTGGAGTGAAAACCCGACAAAGAGTCACTTTATAGTTTAGGCTACAAATGTGTTTTGACTAGTGTGTTGAGAACCAAACCGAACCGGCCGGTTCAGTCGATTGAATAGGAAACTGTTGTGACTATGATTCGGTTCACTTAGAAAACCGGTTGTCTTGTTAAAACTGGAAAAAAATCATTTTGAACTGTCGGAATCGGAGCAGAACTGGGAACTAGAGCCAGTTTTCAAAAATAGGCCAGTTACTGATTCTGAATGCCAGATCTATTTTGTATCAATCTCTCACTATCCCATGGATCTTGCGAGCCTCATTGTGTTCGTGCGTTGCCGCTTCCATTGTCTTTGACAAAGAGGCCTCGTCGGGTTTGTGTTCATGTTGGTGAAGAAGGCATCGTCGTGTTCGTGCAGCATCACTGCTATGTTGTTGCCATCATGTTCGTTTTGGGGAAGAAGGCCACAGTAGCGGTGAGAAATGAAAATAAAGGTGAGAATATGATGGGAGATCTATTTGATAAAGAGAAGTGATATTGGATAATGTACGAGTAGGGTTTCTGACCATTGGATTTGGGAGGGGATACCCTTATGCTTATTTGATGTTGGCTGTGTGATACTCCCACTCTCATAGATGTAATTTATTGAGTAAATAATCGATTTGGTCGCAAGCGTGAGGTCGTGTCGAGTTGGTCCCTAAATTAACGAAATTCCAAAAAGGTCTCAAAGCGTCAACGTTAATCAGTTAGTCACTTCGTTAGTCGGGGTTGATGGCGTCAGTTCACTGCTTCTTGGTAGCACGTTAAGTGCCTATGTGACCTCCATGTCATCTGTCACGTCGGATGGTCACATACCCACTAATTTCAGGGGACCAAATTTATACTAATGTTATTTTGGAATACCAACGCCTCCTCTTCTTCCCGAACCCATCCGCTTCAAGGTCACCACTACAGATGACCATGTTATTCGAGCTCGCTAACAAGGATAAAGCCACCGTTTTTACTGCACCGACACAATCCTCTCCACCCTCGTAGCGGCACCAAGGTCCGTTTACTCTTGGGATATCGTTGTTCAGCGTGTTGGGAGCAATTAAGTTGTTCTTTGATAAGCGTGATGGGTCGCAACTAGATTTGCTTTTTGTTCATGAGACCTCGTGGAACCCTTGCACGAGGCTAAGGATGATATAAACTCTACGCATTCGCTTAGTGTTGAGGCTGCTTATATTAACGAGGATTTCTACATGTAGGTTTTCATTAGGGATGGGAATAAGTCACTTTTTGATGAGCCGAACCCTTTTGCCAATGAGGGTGAAGAGGTTGCTTACGTGGCTTATAGGTATAGGAGGTGGAAGTTAGATTATGAGATGTATCTTGTTGCAAGGTGTGGAAGTGCGGGGTGTTCTTGATGTGAACAAGCAGATGTTGTTATCTTACTTTGAATGCTTTGAATGAATTTGATCCAAGTATTCGGGTGTGGATTGGAGGCGAGATTGGAGACTCAAATGGGTCTTGTGTTGTCCCTGATTGAAGAACAATGCAAACAAGTTGGCTAAATGGATACTCAAGCTCTGTTGGCGAGTGCTTGTATGATGAAGTTGGGATATGTGTCAAGGATTCATCCCCGTGACCATTTTAATCATGTGATTTTGTCTGTGGTTGGATATAAACCCAAGGACTTTGCAGCACAAATCAATTTGGACACATCTAATATGTGGGGAATTGTGAAGTCGATTGTGGACTTGAGCATGAAACTGGAAGAAGGGAAATATGTTCTTGTGAAGGATCCATCCAAGCCACAAGTTAGGATTTATCAAGTTCCACGATGCATTTGAAAACGCGACTATGTCAAGGAGCCATTTCCAGAAGAGGAACAAGCTCAACCTCCAGCAGAGGGTGCTAATGGTGGTGAGGCTACTGTGACTACCAATGATGTGGATGATACCCAGATTGATAATCAAGCTTAAAAGGTAATGGTGACAACTCAAGTTTATGCTCTACTTGGTTTATGCTCATGTGCTCAACTTTTGGGGGAGTTACTTTGCAGAGCGAGAGAGAGAGAGAGACGGAACACGAGAGGAAGAGTAGAGAAAGAAGGAGATGAAGCAGACAGGTTGGGGAAGAAGAAGTGGAGGCGTTGGTATTCCAAAATAACATTAGTGTCAATTTGGTCCCCAAATTAGTGGGTATGTGACCATCGACATGGCGAGGATGACATGGAGGCCACATAGGCACTTAGCGTGCCGACTTCGGTGTAGATTGGCGTCAATCAACCCGACTAACGGAAGGACTAGCTTGATTAACGTTTGATAGTTTCTGGGACCTTTTTGGAATTTCGTTAATTTAAGGGACCAACTTGACACGACCTCACAGTTTCAGGGACCAAATTGACTATTTACTCGTAGTTTATTTGTTTGCTATAGGAACCCCTAGGGCTTAGGGACTTCCACTCTTACCAAAAGGAGGAATATATGAACATCAAAATCAAACATCAACATCATATTTTTCTACAGTGCCTTCTAGTGTGAGTGGCAATTAAGTCACTCACTCCTGAAGGAGCAAAATGACTTGCAGTAGGAGGTTACTCATCGTTGAAAACGATGACAAATCAATATGATTTTTTTTTTTGACATAAGTTGATAACCAAACAAATCAAAACATACACCATATTCCTTCGGCTCTGCTCTCAGATTTACTAGGACTCAACCACAGCTCACAAGGCAAAATACCATATTCCTTGATATACCACCATATTAAAATAAGTTAATTTTATATACATAATTTTAACACAATTTACCTCCCCTGCGAATATAATGTTTTGTTTTTCATCTTTCTCATACTTCCCTTATCATTTTTTATATTTTCTCACCATCCAAACACCCCTGAGAAACCATCAATGGCTTTAGAATCAACTAAAGAAACTCTCAAATGTTTCATAAACCATCAAATCTCCCTCAAATGTTCCAGAATCACAAGTCTTAAAGAACATCTATTCACACAAATAAGAAAGAAGGGGGCATAGATTTCAAGAAAGAAAACTTATTTTATCACTTTAATCAACATAAATTTCTCACTTTAATCCAAATTCTCCTTTTCTGTCACTTACCCAACCCATTAGAACGTTTGGAGCCCTGCAGCAACAGGCCTACGGTGGAGAATGTTCGGCTCCACCATCTCCGGTACAGATGCAGAGCATAAAGACTAAAGAGAACGAGAGAGAAAAAACAATTAAGTGAATTGGTTGCTGGTAGGAAATCAACATCATTGATTAAAATATTAATATATCCGATGATCAATTTTGCTTTCTCCATATGAAGTTCTTAGTTGCTACTTTGAAGGCACCTTTTTCTATTATCATATACTTGTATATTATTTTTTCTCTCTCCTTACACATTTCAAAGCTTTTAGAAATAAAGGATACATACACCTCATGGACAAGTGTGTCTCCCGGGTGTTCAAATAATAATTATTTACCAAAACCACTTTTATTCATTATGACCTTTTGTTTTGTTAGTCTCTATTTATTCCATGCTTTCTTAAAAAAAAAACCTTATGTTTCCAAAAAAAAAAATGGATGCTAATGAGACTCAAGTACATGAAACCCATAACAAAATTAAAAAGTAAATGAATAAGCTGATGGTTCAAATCAAACAAACTTGATTTTTTTAAGCAAATAATTCGTGCAAAAATATCACAATAGAGATTAACATCTCAATTAGGTTGGCACTTTAGTAATTACTAAACATTTACAGCATACAACAATTTATTAAGAAAAAAATAATAAAGAAATACAAGAAAATGGAGGACAAGAACCAAACCTATGATAAAAATAAAATCATTTAAAATGATAATTGGGAAGTCCTAGCCTATTTAAACTAAAGTTTTCACTAATAAAGAAGGTAACAAATCCTTGCAAATATAATCGGGATTAGAAATTGATTTAAACTTGAGAATTTGAGTTTGAACAAATGAACTAAATAGTATATTAAATAGCTATAATTTTTATCTATAATTTATTTATTAATCATCCAGTTTGGTTAAACCGATGCAACTAATTAAAACCATTATTCAGATATCTTACCAATTCGATCTCTGATTCCGTTGTTAAAACATTTGTGTTGATTCTTATGTTAGAATGATATATATGAGGATCTTGATAATCACATCAGGTAAATTAAGTTTAAATTTAACAATAAACCATCGTAAGCCAAGCAGGAATTTATTTAAGATAACATAAGATAAACATGATGTGGCTGGCTAACAGGAATTTATTTAATACATGCACCATGGCGATTATGATATATTTGGTAGCAAGCCTAGCAAATTAGCCATGTGATAACAAGCTTTGCCCTGTATGTCTTCCACTGCTGGACCTCGTGAACACCACCCATGTTGCTTCGAGGGTGGTATCGTTCGGTTTCAACATCTTCGTAGATAACTTCACCAACCCTGTTATTATACTCAGGTACTTGTTCATACTCTACGACTTCAACCCTCTCACGAACCTCTGGGTTGTGGTGGAAGGGGTTGTGGTGGCGGCAACGAGACCCCTCGATCTCATCTTCCTCATAGACGATCTTCTTGGTGAGGGTGAGCGTTGGGGTACTGAGGGACGTCAGTGAAAACAGTGGGAGTTCTGCGGTAGTCCATTGCTCTTCTTGGTGTTGGATATATCTGCTCACAAGTCACAAAGGTTGAAATTTGTAGGTCGATGTATATCAGTATATATAGGCAGAAAAATATGCACTTTTTTTTATTCTTTCCATTTCAACATTCAAATTATTAATAATTGAATCTAATTCGCTAGCTTTTGTCAATATCAAAACAGTATATATTCGTCCTGAAATTTAGATTCCATTCCTCCACAGTCCACATTACTGTATCCGAGGCAAGCAAAAAGCTAAAAGGAGGGAACTGGGGAAAATTAGGTGGGAAGAGGCGGAACAAGAAGTAGGAATTAAAGTGTGTTTGGGTGAACAACTTAATTAAGAGTTTATCACAAAGATCTTATATCTGATGAGAGCTTATGCCACAAGCACTTAGGGTGCGTTTGGATAAACAACAGTTAGAACTTATCAATAAGACCTTATCATATGAGAGCTTATGCCATAAGCGCTAAAGAAAGAAAAAAAAGAAAGGGGCATGAAAGGATTCGAATAGTGAAAAATACGGAGAGGGTGTTTAGTGCATAAGCTCTTATGATAATTCCATAAGCCTCCAGTGACTTCTGAAAACAAGTCAAAACTCCTTTATGGGATGACATAAGTTATTTTTATAAGCTCTGCCAAACACCGCATGGAAGCATGTCATCGGATAAGTCAAAGGGCTTAAATAAGCTCTTCAAACGTCACCTTAAAGAAAGAAAAAGAAAGAAATGGCATGAGAAGATTCGATAGTGGAAAACACGGAGAAGCGTGTTTGTGCATGAACTCTTATGATAATTCCATAAGTTCTCCAGGTGACTTATCAAAATAAATCAAAAACTCTTAGGATGGCATAAGTTATTTTTATAAGCTCGCCAAACACAATGCATAAGAGCTTATATCATCGGATAAGTCAACAGGAGTTTAAATAAGTTCTTCAAACACCACCTTAGTATAATTTGGCTTTGATTTTAATATTATTGTAAGGTGAATAATCAATCATTATTGGTTCATAATGAATACATAAAAAATCACATATATAACAATGAGTAATGACCAACCAAAAAATAATAATGAGTGATACTTGCATTAATTATGAATAAAAAAAAATTCTTGACTTGATATGTGAAAAGTTGAAAAAGAGCAAAATGAAAGAGTAATTATTAAGTAAATGTGTAATTTTATTCACCCAAATTAATTATATATAGTAATTATATTTACAAATGTGATAATAATGAATCTTAATCATTCATTTTTAAAGGTATCTCGCATTAATCGTGGGAAAATCAATCCTCGTGAACCGACTGACATTAAATGACCGACCTCCCTCAGCCAGGTTTTATCCATACGTAATATCGGTGATCGGCCTCGGACCACTTTATAAGGGACTTGAACTGTGACACCTGGGTCTGACGGGGGGAGTGGTCGCCGGAGGGACCCATAAATGCATCAATTACACCACCAGGAATGAGAGGGATCCGAGACAAAGGTGGTATGGGACTAAATAGTTGATGGTGACTTATATGAATTGATTGGTACTACCTATACTAACAAGATGCATCTTCTTTTGGAGGCCCATCACTTAAGAACTCGCTTTCCGGGAAGCGTGAGTGAGGACAAAACACGTTGAAAAGACTCTGTTGATTTGTGGGAACGATCGTTACCCATAGAAACATAAAGATCCATGTTGGTTTGTGGGGACATTTGTCAACCCATAAAACAGTCAGAGGTTTGTAACCGTTACCACTCATCACCCATGTTGGTAATCTTTTTATTTTATTTGAGTAGTCAAGAATAAAAGATGAATCGTGTGGTTTTTTTTTGTTACCATGACACGGGCGAAGTATCCACCGGGCTTTGTCTGGGACTAATCTCATCCGGAAAACCTGGTGGCCACCTTTAGTGGGTCTCCTCTCAACCACGTTTTCCCTCCACAATGTTCGAACTCGAGACCTTGCTTAAAGGATCCGAGGTTCCACTTGGACCAACGTAATGTTGGTAATTCATGTGGTTTTTAAGTAGATGCAAAAACCAAACAACTTTTGATTTTGATTATTTATATATGGTTGTATGGTCAAGTTTTTTATTATTTTCACATTCAATTAAATGCAAAAGTCGTGCTTTTACTAATTTTTTTTGGTAACCATATTATAGATATGAAGTATCTCTCACTATTAGGATGACTAATATCCGTTGGGGAACCCGTTGGACACAGATGTGGGTTCTCCTCCCAACCTGTATTTTCTCCATGTACAAGAGTCAACATTCGAACCATTGACCACTCTTCCAGGTATTCAAATCCTACTACTACTTCTACCAACCACATATTGGTAAAATGCTTTTACTATATATAAAGCTAGTAATATCTCACACTTGTTTCTCATAAGGGAGTATATTAACTAGTTGTATTAACTCTTTTGGACAGATTACCCAATTTCCATTTATTTAAAAACAACTTTAAGCTTAGGGTATGGATATGATAACAAAATATTGATAGAATTAATGAAGAAAGAAAATTGCAAAGTTTTACCTTTCGAGATGGCTTATTTAATGAAGAAAAAAAAAATAAATTATCGATTAAGGATTTGATTGAAACGCATATTGGTGTAAAGTTTTTTTACACCTCCAACTAAACAAAAATTATCATATCAATAAAGATTTTTGGTTTTTATTATAATTATTTTAAAAGTTATAAAATAATAATTTATGATTAGTTGATTGTCTAATTTTTTTTGATAATATATCAATTAGGCAAATGCTAACCAATGCTTCTAAGGGTATCGATTAAGAAATCATAGATAAAAATTTTGCATTTGAAAGTGATGTATTCAATATTTTAAAAATCTTAAAAGTTATATTTTTCAATAGAAATGAAAATTTTCTTTTTGAATTCATTAACCAATATGCCTTTAAAACACTGATTAGTAAAGACATTATCAATTAAACTCATCGATCAGCTTTTGTTTTACAAAAGAAACATGTTTATCATTTTAATATTGAAATATGTTACTTCTGTGTTTAAAAAATAAACCAAGAAGTCTTTTGTATCAGGAGTTATATATTAAAAAGAAGAGGATTTGTATCTTGTGATCTTTTTTCTCTCTTTCTCTCATTTTATGAAAATAAAGATACAAAAGTAAATTTACTTTTTATGTGAAATTCATTCAATTTGAGTGTCCTCTTTTCTCTCTCATCTCTCGTAACGAGAGAGAGTAAAGAAATGCCAAAAAATAAAATTTAGGTGTTGTTCTGATGCTGTTTTTCAAACTATTACGTATGTCTAGTTCTCATTAAAAAAAATAACTTATCAAGCACATAGAAAACAATACCTAAGGAAAATGTTTAAATACCAGTTTTTGGCCGTTGATTCCATTTATCATTTTTTAAAAAAATTATATTTTATTTGTATTTCAAATTCAAAAATAAAATATTATGTTTTCATATATATAATTTACCATACGTTGGGGCAGAAAAATAATAAAAACATACAACCATTCCTAAAATTAATTAAGAAGGCAAGCAAACTTAACTTTCAGCAGGTTTTTTCATTTAATCATAGGTTATACAATTTAGTATCAAATATAGTATTTCCGATGCTTCAAATAAAATGTTTTACTTTTTTTTTCCTTATTTGTCATAACATGTCATTAGAAACACACGTTTTTTTCCACTTCAATTTTTAACTAACATTATATTTATCAATTTGAGTTTTATGATTAACTATCCTTAGAAAAAAGGAGAAATTCAGCAATAGGAAGGCACAATTATTTGGGGGCATATAAAGTTCCCTTTATTTTATCTGGTTTGCAAGTTGGAAGTCAGTTCAGAAATTCTGTAAAAATGCTTCACGCATGTTATTTGCTTTGGACAAATACCATGAGAGTCATCTGTAGAGTATACGATTCTAGGCGCGTGCTAGTCATGACCGACAGGCCGTACATTCCAAAAAATCTAGTCTAGTTGCCAAAACTAATTAAAAATTAATGAAGTATCTCAAAATTAATAATTAAACTCTTTAGATAATTTTTTTGTGCAAAGCCCTTCGCATCAAGGAGCAGGGAGACTGCTCACTTTACTCATGTTCTAATCTAGGGGAAGCGACTCACCGGTATACTTTTTGCTGAAGAGGATAAAGATAACAGCAATGCTTTGAAGATATGGTCGGCTTCCCTGTGGTCTTTGTTGAGAAACAAGGCTCAGAGTTGATAAACAAGATAAATATAAAATTACTATTTGATTTTTTTTTTGAAAAGCCAAACTTTAATTATTGGTACAAAGAGTAACAAACCTTGATTACAAGAAAAATAAATACAACAAAGGACTAAAAGTACCTGATCAATCAGCTTTCAAGCCTTTCACCTACTAGGTTGAGAAGTAACTAAAAGGAAATGTGACACATCTTACCTTGGCAACATACAGTGCATTACCTGCGATATTATGGACTTTTTTTTTTTTTTTTTTTAAATTATTTAGTTTTTTATTAAAAATATTTGTTCATTTTTTAAAACATATTTGGTTTTTTCCAAATAAATTTTGTCAAGTATGCAAATATACAGTTATGAGATGCAAATATATGGTGTGGTGATATAGTTAATGGTTTTTGGAAGTAAAATTTTGGTTAAGTATGTGTAAATATGGTTGTCAGTTCAAATATTTGGATAATTAAGTTCATTATTTGGTTAATGGGTTTTTGGTTAAGTATGTGCAAATATCACAGTTGTCGGTACAAATATCTGGTTAATTAAGTTTATTCTCTGGTTAATGGGTTTTTTGGAAATAAAATTTTTGGTGAGTATGTACAAATATCAGTTGTCGGTACAAAATATACAGTTGTCGGTACAAATGTCTGGTTAATTAAGTTCATTATTTGGTTAATGGAGTTTTTTGATAAATAATTTTTTGGTTAAGTATGTGCAAATATCACAGTTGTCGGTGCGAATATCTGGTTAATTGGTTCGGTATACGTTAATGGGTTTTGGTTAAGTATGTGCAAATATTTGGTTAATGGGAATTTAAATATCTAGTTAATTGATTAATTCTCCCGGTTTAGTGGTATTTTTGAGAAATATTTTTTGTTTTTAAAAAATCAAATTGTTAAAAAAAAAATGTTACAATGGTGCTCTCTGTCGCCACTGTGGCATATGTTGTCATATTTTTTGTGTTAGAATAATACGTTGAGTAACTAAAAATCCCATATAACCAGTTAGGGGTTTTCATCAGCTCGTCTAAATCGATTCAGCCTTAGCCAGAGGCAGAAAAATCGCCAGAAAAGCACGTTTTTATTTGGATTGGATCGGATTTTGGATCTCTGGTGAAATCGTCCCGTCCATCGATATCCAAAATGATTTGTTATATCCAAAATAGTAATATTTTTAAATTATAGTATTACTCATCTTGAGCAGTACTTTCATCTTTTATGTCCTCATTCTCTATAATGCTTTTGTTGGAATGACATATATCAAATTATTTAGAATATTAATGTCTTGAAGTTATATTTTGTAAAAAGTTTTGATCACATAATGTATATCCTTAATTGAGTAAATATGAAAAATAGGAAATCAACTAAGTAAATTTGAAAAATAATTGGTTATAATTTATTTGTAGCGATTGAAAAAATAGGATAAGTGAGTAGTATGAGAATTAACATAAAGAATATTTAATATAAAAGAACGTGTTAAAAAATATGTAGTTATTTTTCTCAAAACTCCCAAATTAAATTTTGCCAAGAATTCTCACTGAATTTTCCATCCGTGTCATCAAATCGAATTATTGGTAATAAGGAACAAAATAGTTTATATCTTCATAAAGGTTCTCTTGGTTCTAATATAAAGAGATCTTAAAATAGTATTGAAGCGCCTTAAATTAGTTCATTAAATGGAGATTATCTTTTATCAGACCACATATGATTGGATCGGGTCGGTTTTTTGCATGGAAAGCCAATCGTCCATAAGCTAGCGTTATAAAAGTGCGTTGGATCGGATAGCTTTTGGTTGGTAGATCAATTCATGATGAACACCCATAACAGCAGTCAATAGAACACCTAGAAACCTAATACAAACAAAACAAACCACAAACCAATGTTTTCCTAATAAGCAACACCAAATTTCCTGAAAGCAAAAAACAAAGACCCCCCACCAGCAAGACACCGCCGAGATAACATCCTTAGTGGCGTTCAAGTTAAAATAAACCACACTTCACCCCTGCCATAATGTCACAGGCTGTACCAATTTTCCACAGAAACAAGAGTATGCCCAAAAAGCTTAATAAAACACAGAAGATTTATCTTAATTCCATACATCAGAGAACACAACAGTAACTGCCTTCAGCCACCACATAGAAGAAAGTAGATTTATCTCAACCATCTATCCACCCAACCGGACCAGATTATTTCTAGAAAAATATTTCAGTACCACCAAGCAAAGCCAATGCAAGATGATTTCCAAAACAAATCAACCCCAATAGAAGTGTTGCCCCTAGGCCTCATGATAAGAATCACCCAGACCTCGTGCCTCCTTTAAAGTAAAACGTGTATGAAAATGCCAATCCAGACTAAGAAAAAGATCACGGCAAGACAAGAAAAAATTCAGGTCATAGAGCAATAAGGAAGCACATCAAATGAAGTAAATGTTTATCTCAGAAAAATCTCACCATCAGCTCCACTAATAATCTCTGGTCACTGAAAAAGCTCTCTCCCTGCCCCTCTCCAAAAAGTTTCACCCACCCTCATTGAGAAGCCCACCCAAATTTGTTTGTGTTACACTCCTCTCAAGATAGACACATCCATTTCCCCTCTCAAATATGTTCACTCCCACACCTTTGCAGACCCAACCCAACTAAAACTTAGGTCTTCATACCAAAAGATAACCTACAAAACTCATAAGCATCACATTTATATTCAGTTAGTAAAATATTTCACTTGATGTTCAAAGAAAACAGCTTTCCTTCTTCACTTAATTTGATGTAACACTCCCTGTTCCTTTTTCTTTTGTGTAACCTCTCCTCTTTATGTAACCAAGTCATTGTCAGGCCCTTCCCAATAACAGCATTGGAGACTTCCCGACAATAAGATAACCTGCAAAAATCAGAAGCCACATACATGTTCAATTAAAAAAATTCAATATCCCAGCTGTACATTAAACCATTTTTCTTCACTCTCACAAATTTGGTGTTTCCTCCCTCACCATAACTCAGTATGTTAGTGTTTCACTCCCCTCACCACAACTCAACCTCATCAGAAGCCATCCACTGTCTATAAGCCACTCATTGAGACGTATATATATCCCCGGCAGCAGAGATGCCTCCTAAGTCAGTAATATTCACCCCAGTGCTACCTGCAACAAAAGATGGTTACTATCTGAACAAGGATAAACCAATAAAATATCACCTAGATAACCCTGTTGGTTTTCCCTTAACTCTAAATACCAAAATTACCTTGCATGAGCTTTGAAAATATTTTAAACAAACCCAACCTAATGAGAGCTCTCATAGAGGAGAAAATTAACCTTTAAATGAAAGAACCCCACTATTTACTAGTGGAAAATATCGTCGGACGATGAGGTTAATACATTAGACGTTAAAAGGGCGCTAGCAGTTTTGTAAATATCGGATAAATTCCTATTAGCGTAAGTTGTTTGGAGGCCGCGTTAAAAAGTAGTGTGTGATTTTGTAAATATGGAAATCACTATTGCGTCGATTGTTTAATGGCCAGCGTTAAATGCACGAAATTATGCTCTTGCGTCGTTGTTTATCAATCGATGTTAGAGTCTGTTTTTACTTGATTAAATAAATAAGCGGCGTAAATAATCTACTCATTCCCTATCTTTCTTTCGTTGTCATCTCCCCTGTTGTCACTCTTACTTATGAGATCATCTGCCCCATATAGTGCGGGTTTATTTCTAATCTTTTTTTTTTTTAAAAAGTTTATTTTTAATCTTAATTAATTAGCTTGAATTAGTAAATTAACAAATTCTTGTGCAAATTAAAATAAATAAACACTTAACATAAAACAAGTTATATATATAATCAAATTGTATCTCATTAGACGATTCATAAGTTACAATTACATGTTTAAAAAAGATAAAAAATTTCCGCAGGATAGCACTAAAATATAAAAAAGTTTACCTTCAACATCATTTTCTTCTCAGTCCTGTCCTCGGAACTCCAACATTGAATGCATCCCTCCCTCATTTGAAGTCCTTGATGCTCCTTCGAATCACTGATCACTTTGGGCGTGGCGAGTGAAGGTGCACTCGTCTGTTTGATAATATTCTTGGAACAACCACTTGGTTCAAGGCGAGGTTTTGGGCTGTAGTCTGATTCTCTAGAAGGATGATGGTGTGTGCAATTCACATAATCGATTTATACCCGCCTATCACCCATGTATCGGTTACATACCTCGAAGTTGTTTGACTGTTAAGACAAGACCTTTAAGTCTAGGTGTAGGAAGAAAAGGTGATGAGTTAATCTCCATGAAACCGTATTGGAAAGAAAAATTAGAGGAAGGAAGAGCTATTTATAGGAGTAGGGGATGAAGTTACTAGGCGTCGTGAGTTGCTAAAAATTAAATTGATCATTAAGAGCATTAGGTTCAAGGCGCATTGGGAGTTGGTAGTCATATATTATAGCGTGCGAGAAAACGCTTGAAGGATTAGGAAGAAATAATTTAATAAGGAAATAGGCAAAGGAAAGGAGGGAAGAGTATGGGAACTTGAAGAAAACTTATACACTTTTCGTCGGTTGTTGAATAAGCGTTAAAAGTGTTTTTAAATAAAAAATATTTATTTTTAACGTCAGTTGTTTATACGCCCGGCGTTAAAGGTGTGATTTTACTTGGTTAAATAAGCGGTGACGTAAATAATCCTATATCCTATCTGAAATGCCTGTATTGTCACTCTTAACAGGTGCATTAGCTCGGTTGTTGGATAGGCTGAGTTAAAAGTGTTTTAAAATAAAAATATTTATTTTTAACGTCATTGTTTATACAATTGGCGTTAAAAGTGTGATTTTACTTGATTAAATAAATAGTAGCGTAAATAATCCTATATCCCTAGCTATCTGAAATGCCTGTTGTCACTCAGTTACATGGTCTGAGCCATTTGTGAAGGAATAGAAATATAGAGGAAAAGAAGAAGCGATGTGGTGGTCTGAGAAGAATGTTGCTTTGACAACACTTTTACGTCAGTTGTATTCAACAACGGATGTTAAAGTGTTTTTGAAAATATTATTTAATGTCGGTTTGTTAATATAGCGGTTAAAAATTTTAAAGTCGGTTGTTTAATACGACGACGTTAAATGTTGTTTTATAACGTTTACCCGTGGCATACGCCCGCTCTGTGCGTGCGTCTCTTTTCTCTTTTCATCACGCTCGACCCTAAATCCTCTCAATCCTCACTCTCACTCTCACCGCCTGAGAACCCTAATCGCGAGCTCATCTCCACCGCACCACGCGAGGCTTACCGCCACCATAGTGGGAGTCCTATTAACCTTAACCTGTCTTTCCATTCATTCTTTGCAATAGCTGACGTACATCTCTCTTTCCCCTTCTCGTGCACTAACTCTCTTGTCCCTCTGCTCTCATTAACCACATCGAGCGTTGGCCACCACTCAGGCTCCCTCCCCACCACTGTGAGCACCTATTTACAGTGAGTATTTAGGGCACATTTTGTATTTTTGGTTTTGAGTGTATGTTGAAGCTGTAGTCTCGGTAGTTGAAACTTGAAGTGAGTTTGAGTTGTTTGGAATGTACTCTCTGTTTTGGTTTTGGAGTGCATGTTGCTCTGTTGGTTGATCTGTCCGTGGTGATGCTAATCACGGCTAGGCGTGTCGATTTCACTGTGATGGCATGGTGCATTCGGATTGGCGCGTTAGGCGATGATGGACATCATTTTCCGTAGTGACCGGTGCTTGCAATTAATCTTTAAAAACTATAGTTTTCAATCTCCGTATTGTCCTTATATTGGATATATATATGTTTTGTATATCTCTGGGACTATCTAGTTATGGATCGTAGTTGGATGGTTTGTAAGCGTACTAGTCTTGAGTATTTGAAGGGGTGGGAGAATTTATAGAATTTGCTCAAAGGAATGTTCCTAATAGTAATGGAATGTTCTGTTGTCCTTGTGTCAAGTGTTTGAATACGAGGAAATGTACGGTTGAAGGATATCGTACTCATTTGATTTGTGAAGGGATTTGCTTGAGTTATACAAGATGGATATGGCATGGTGATATGTTGTTGAGTAGTAATACGGTGGAGTGTCTCCCAAAGTGAGGACGTTGACGTAGATATGGAGGATGATCGAGTAGAGGACATGATCCGTGATATTGGACAGAATCTTTTCATCGAGCGCATGTGTATGATAGGTTGTGCGGTGATGCGGATAAGCCTTTATATCCGAGGTGTACTACTCATTCGGTTGTCGGCGGTGCTAAAATTGGTTTGTGTGGGCGAGAAATGGTTGGGCGATAAAGCTTCGCGGAATTGCTTGAAGTGTTGAAGACTTGGCTTCGGAGGACAACACGTTGCACAACCGTAACTATAAGGCAAGAAGGTATTGTGTCCTTGGGTATGGATATAGAAGTCGCCCCCGTGATTGCATATTGTACACGGTGTTCATGAAGGCAAACCACGATTGCCCGAGTGAGTTATCACGATACAAAGTGAAGGGTGGTGATGATGATGATGATGTTGATGATGTGAGAAAAAGGGTTCCTCTGCGAAGGTGTTGTGGTATCTTCCAATAATTCCAAGGTTCGAGCGATTGTTTGCCAATGCGAAATATCTGAGAAGAATCTTAGATGGCATAATGTGAGAGGAAGCGTGATGGAAGGTTCGTCATCTGTGATTCTATTCAATGGAAGAATATCGATACTATGTTTCGGTTTCGCCCGATGAGCCAAGAAACCTAAGGCTTGGACTTGCTACGGATGGAATGAATCCTTGTGGTAACATGAGTAGTATTCATAGTTCATAGCTGTTCACATTGGTGATTTACAACATGTCCCCTTGGTTTGTGCATGAGCGCCAAATACATGATGTTGTCTATGATGATTTGGGCCCAAACAGTAGGAAATGACTTAGATGTTTATCTAGGTCCCTTGGTTGAACTTAGCGTTGTGGGTGGAAGGTGTTGATGTCGGTTGATGGGTATTCTCATGAGACTTTCAAGCTTCGTGCCATGTTATTTTACACCATCAGCGACTTTCAATATACGGTGCTTGTCCAGGGTACAGTGTCAGAAGGGCATAAAGCGTACCCTATATGTGAAGAAGGCATATGCTACACTCAGTTGCATCATGGAAAAGCGGTT